>CM035845.1:5484001-6684001 GCA_020510985.1 Pholidichthys leucotaenia
TTTTGCATTCAAAACTATTAGGTTGTGACTTCCGGTCTGGACGCCATGGCGACTGCAGCTTAACACTGAAGTTCTCAGACCCAATCCAGGATAACACCTTGAAAATCAAACTTAACGGATTTTTGGAGGAGTGAAAATCAAAAGACAAAATCATCATGTCTAAAGGAAAACAGAAGAAACTGAAATTCTCCAGGCCAGGACACGTATCGGCCGGAGAATCCGAACTGGAAGATCTCCGTTCAGAAGACGAGGAACTGGTGATAGCTAACAAAAGGGTTAGCCTGAAATCACTATTTGAGGAGCTACGACGATTTCGCCGAGATGTTACGGCCGAATTTCGGGAATTCAGAGAAGAATTGAAAAGGACAAACAGCAGAGTGGACCAGGCCGAGAACCGAATCTTGGAAACAGAGGATCGAATAAAAGTGCTCGAAGATTCTGTGCTAGACCTACGCAAAAGACAAGCAGCTATAGAGGCTAAGCTAACCGACCAAGAAGGAAAACAAAGAAGAGACAACATAAGAATTCATGGTCTGATAGAAGGAACCGAAAATGGTTTTAACTCAATGGCAGAATGCGTGGAATCCTTACTAAGAGAGAAATTGGATATTCCACAAACCACCGACTTGAAGATAGAAAAGGCACATCGTTCATTAGCCGCTAGGCCGGCGGCGGAAGCGCCCCCACGTTCGGTGTTGGTAAGATTTTCCAATTTCAAAATAAAACAAGAGGTTGTAAGACTGGCCTGGCAGAAAAAAGGATTTATGCACCAGGAGAGAAAAGTCTACGTGGAACACGATTACGCCCCGGAGGTCCTTAAAAAGCGCAGGGAATACAATGACGCGAAAAAGGTGTTAAGAGAGAAGAAATTGCGCTTTCAGACACCATTTCCTGCGAAGTTAAGGGTCTTCTACGGCGATGAAACGTGTCTCTATAATTCGGCGGAAGAAGCAACAGCTGACATGGCGAAAAGAGGGCTCCCGGTAACGGTATTTAAACCCGCAGCAGACCCGAGTCAGAAGATCAAAGCGCAAACATGGACAACACAAAGACCTTCAAAATCCACGGACCAGCAGCGGGAAACCCAGCACCAGAGCGTCGCGGATAAACTATCCGTTTTCAGGTTGGAATAGCGACCTTTTTTTTTTTTTTTTTTTTTTCTCTTGAATCAATCCGCACATCCAACCCCCCTCATACAAGGTAACAAACATTAAAGGAGATGCATATTCAGCATGTGGTAAAACATTTCATGGAACAATCATATTATTTGAAACAAATAAGTCTTTGTAATAAAAAAAAAAAAAAAAACTTGTTAAAATAGAAATGTGACAATAATCCACATGTTCTCCTCATACTAACAAATACTGTTTTTTGCGTGAATGTTTGATGTGATGGGGGTGGGAGGGTGCACACAATTTCACAGGGTTTAGGCATAAAAGGAAAAAAAAAAAAATCATTACAAGTTTGGATTGGGTTCTGAAACTCACGTTAAAAGCATGGGACTACTTTCAGTGGTAAGAGAGGGCCCTCAACACGTAACAGAGTTTGAGGAATTTCCCTCAGAGCCTTCACTCCATCAAGGCTCTTACAGGGTCTTTAAAAAGACCTCAGCTCAGGAAGTTCTTATGACAGCTTTTTGTTTTAAAGTTTTTTACACTACGTTCTTAATGTTTTTCTTGTTTTTAATGTTCTTTCAGTTTCTGAGTAGCACAAAAGAGGGCCACCACACAGTTATACTAAACAAAACAACACAATGGAGAAACAGGGTGTAACCAAAATAATTTCATATAATGTAAAAGGAATCCTGAATCCAGTTAAAAGATCCAAGATTCTAGGCAAAATGAAAAAAGACAAAGCAGGAATAATACTTTTACAAGAAACCCACCTAACAGACGTGGAACACAATAAACTCAGTAGACAAGGGTTTAAAATGATCTCTTCATCTTCATATAAATCAGGGAGGAGGAGGGGAGTAGCGACATTGATATCAACCAAAATTACATTTGAAAAAAAATCAGAACACAAAGATAAAGAAGGGAGATACAGTTTGGTAACTGGGCGGCTAGAGGGAGAAGATATCACCCTGCTGAATGTGTATGCTCCCCCAGGGGCTAACTGGAAATTTTATAAAAATGTATTCGACCTAATGATAACTAAAGCTCAAGGTTTAGTGATATGTGGTGGGGACTTCAATCTTAGACTGAATCCATACTGGGATGCTTCTGGTAATTCCCCACATCAAAATAACACCCAAAACAGGAAGACTCGGATGCTACTAAAAGAATTGGGAATCTGTGACGTGTGGAGGGAACTCAACCCCAGTGTAAAAGACTATACATTTTACTCAACTCCACATTCATCTTACTCAAGGATTGACTATTTTTTTATGTTTAATAGAGACATTGGAAGAGTAAAAACATGTAAAATAGGACTGATGGATCTCTCCGACCACAGTCCGATCTACATGGACTTAAATATCCAAAAATACACAAATAATACATTTTCTTGGAGGTTAAATTCAAATGTCCTGAAAGGACCATTGAAAGATGAATTGGAATCAGATATTCTCAGATATTTGGAAGAAAACGATAATGGAGAAGTATCCCCTTTAATACTGTGGGATGCATGTAAAGCTGTAATAAGAGGAAAGATTATTGCAAAACTGGCAACCCAAAAGAAACTAAGACAAGAAAAACTATCCACATTAGAGTCAGAACTTAGGAACCTAGAAAAAGAACACAAAGGCAACACTCATTCTACTGACTCGCTCAAGATTAAGGAAATTAAAAACCAAATAAATGAGATCTACACAATAGAAATCCAGAAGAAACTTACATTTCTGAAACAAAAATACTATGAAGCAGGCAGTAAATCGGCAAAATTGCTAGCCTATAAATTGAGGAAACATCAAACAGAAAGAGCAATCTACAAAATCAGAGACCCAGTATCAAAGGAAATAAAATTCAGAATTCAGGATATTCTTAAAAACTTCGAGAATTACTATAAGAACTTATACTCCCACAAAAAACATAAAAACGCATCCGAGACATTCCTAAACACATTAAACCTTCCCCAACTTACGGAGTCACAAAATAAAACACTACTGTCAGAAATACATCCTAAAGAATTGGAAAAAGCAATTATGAAACTTAAAGCTAACAAATCCCCAGGAGCTGATGGCTATACAGCAGAGTGGTACAAAACCTTTAAACAGCAACTATATCCTCTCCTCCTGAAAACATTTAATTATGTCCTCCACACAGGGGAAATCCCCCCCTCCTGGAGAGAAGGGGTCATTGCAGTTATACCTAAACCTGAAAAGGATAAACTAGAGTGCTCCAACTACAGACCAATCAGTGTACTAAATCAGGACTATAAGCTTTTTACCATTATCCTTGCCAAAAGGTTAGAAAATATACTGACAGACCTAATTCATTTAGACCAAACAGGTTTTATAAGACAAAGACAGACACAAGACAACATTCGATGCACTTTACACATAATTCATCATATAAAAAAATATAACTTAAATGCAGTCATATTGGGATTAGATGCTGAAAAAGCATTCGATTCGGTTGACTGGTCTTTTCTATACAGAATCTTATCCAGTTTCAATTTTCATAACAACTTCATTAGAACTATACAGGCATTATATAAAAAACCAACAGCTAAAATAAGGATTAACGGTAATTTATCATCATCTTTTGAACTGGAAAGAGGATGTCGTCAGGGCTGCCCCCTGTCTCCACTGCTCTTTGCAATCTTCATAGAACCTCTGAGCCAATGGATAAGACAAAACCAAAAAATTCAAGGTATTACACTTGGTCAGAAGGAACATAAAATAGCACTCTTTGCTGATGACATTTTAATATACCTAGGGCAGCCGGACACTTCTTTACCAGAACTAACCTCAGTTTTTTCAGAGTATGGAGATTTATCGGGGTACAAATTAAATATGCATAAAACCCAAGTTTTAACATTCAACTATGACCCAAATCATTATTCACTAAGCAAACTCAAAACTAACTGGGAGTCGGATTCTATGAAATATCTGGGGGTCAATATCCCGAAACAACTCAACAAAATTATATCACTAAACTATGATCCACTGGTGACAAAAATAAAATCTGACCTAGCAAGATGGAATATGATACCATTCTTGGGTACTGCACAAAGAATTGAAGCAGTCAAAATGAATATACTTCCACGTCTTCTATACCTTTTCCAAACAATACCGGTAGAACCTCCCAAAAAAACATGGCAGGAGCTGGACAGAAGGATCTCAAGATTCATATGGCAGGGCAAGAGACCTAGAATCAGATATAGAACCCTACAGCTAAACAAAGACAAAGGTGGGCTCGCGCTGCCAAATATCAGGGACTACTTTAAAGCCGCACAAATTAAAACTTTAGTAGAGATATGTAACCCAGTCTACACTGCACAATGGAAGGAGATCGAATGCCAAATAACAAGTGACATCCCCCTACAGGCGATAATAGGGAACAATGTCTTACCTAAGCTTTTGAATAACACTAACCCGTGGATAGAGACCCCGCTAAAAATTTGGTTTAAGATAGTCAGAGAGAATCAAACTAAAGAGCCCTATCGACTTCTGCAATGGATCGCCTATGATCAGGACTTTACTCCTAATAAAACAGACACCAGATTTAAAAAGTGGAAGGAGAAAGGGCTGATAAAATATTACGATTTTTTTAAAGGGCAAATCTTAAGAAGTTTTGAAGATTTGAAAAAACAAGGCCTAATAAATCAAGACCTTTACAGGTTCTTCCAGCTTAGACACCACATAAACAATATACTTAAAAAGGAGGTTTTGGAAAGGGCCCAGTCAGGTGTTCTGAAGGTCTTCTTAATGGCATATAAAGGGATCCCAGGGATCAGATACATTTCTAAAATATACCAAGGTCTTCAAGACTTAAAAGGAGACAACACATCTTATATAAAAGAGAGATGGGAAAAAGAGGGGAATTTCACTTTACAACTGGAAATATGGGAAAAGCTAAATAAACAGCAATGGAAAAGTACCTCATCCCTGCAGTGGAGAGAATTTGGATGGAAAAACTTGGCAAGATTTTTCAGAACACCTGCACAAAACAAATTTACCCATAAGGGATTGAACTGTTGGCGCTTGTGTGGTGAAAAGACTGCAAATCATTTTCATGTGTTTTGGTCATGCCCAGTTATCCACCAATATTGGACCAAGGTACAGACAATATTGGGGAAAATATTCAAAATTACAGTTCCCTTTTCTTTTGTAACTTTGTATTTGGGTTTACTACCGGACTCACTGGAAAGACGAGGAGAAAAATACTTATTCAATGTTTTAATATTGGCAAGCAAAAAAGCTCTAACTAAAAAATGGATGTTGAAGGACTGTCCTACACCTGAAGATTGGACTAACGTGATCCAAGACATTTACTCGATGGAAAAGTTGACATTCGCACTGAGACAGGACATGGATGGGTTCATGAACTTTTGGCAACCCTGGACCGCATATGTGTCTTCCACTAGATCTAATCTTTGACAAATACCATTTCAATAATGGTTCCGCTCTTTGTTCCAACGCTACTCAGATGCTCTTTTATCTTTATTTACTTACTTTTTCTTTTTGTTTGTTTTTTACTGGTTTGTTTGTTTTTTTTTGTTATTTGTTTTTTGTTTTTTTTTCTCTTTAATTTCACTTTTTCTTTCACTTTAAAAAAAAAAAAAAAGGGGTGTTGTAAGAATTAATCTTCCAATGTTGTCAGATATCAGAAAATAAGGGAACATGTGATGAAAATGTAAACACTGCATTGCTGTAACGACCTGTATACCCTTTACAAAAACTTAAATAAAAAAAAAAAAAAAAAAACTATTAGGTTGTTACGTCTTTTTGCTATCTCTGCGAGCAGCCCTGCTTAGGTTGTACAGTCTGACAGCTGTTGGTAGGAAGGACCTGCGAAACCTCTCGGTTGTGCACCTGGGATGATGTAGTCTGCTGCTAAATGAGCTCCTCAGTGCATTCAGTATGTCCTGCATAGGGTGGAACTCAGACTCCAGCAGAGATGACAGTTTAGCCACCGTCTTTCTCTCTCCTATCTCCGCCACCGGGTCAAGGCGCTGCCCCAGGACAGAGCTAGCTTTCTTGATCAGTTTGTTCAGTCTCTTCCTATCGGCTGCAGTAATGCCACTGCCCCAGCAGACCACTCCAAAAGTGATGGCTGATGCCACCACCGTGTCGTAGAATGTCTTCAGCAGCGCCCCTTGTACACCAAAAGACCTGAGTCTCCTCAGTAGGAACAGCCTGCGCTGTCCCTTCTTGTAGAGTGCGTCAGTATTGTGTGACCAGTCTAGTTTATTGTTCTGTTTATTGCATCTGATAATGGACTAGTTTCTGTACTTGTCCTTTTAGATCTTAGTGCAGCTTTTGATACTATTGATCATAATATTCTACTTGATAGATTAGAACATTATGTTGGACTTAATGGAACTTCGTTGCAGTGGTTTAGATCTTATTTATCTGATAGGTTCCAGTTTGTTCATGTAAATGATGAGTTTTCTTTCAGCTCAAAGCATGGAGTTCCACAGGGATCTGTGCTAGGCCCTACTCTTTTTAGTTTATATATGCTTCCGTTAGGCAACATTATTAGAAAGCACTGTATACATTTTCATTGTTATGCAGATGACACACAATTATACCTGTCAATGAAGCCAGATGATACTAATCAATTAGCCAAGTTAGAAGCCTGTCTTAAGGAAATCAAAGCTTGGATGACTTGTAATTTCCTGCTATTAAATTCAGATAAGACTGAAGTCATTCTTGTTGGTCCAAAAAACCTTAGAAATTCCTTTCCAAATCAAACTTTCAGTTTGGATGCAGCTACTCTTTCTCTTAATAGCTCTGTGAGGAACCTTGGAGTTATTTTTGATCAGGATTTGTCCTTCAATTCACATATTAAATTTGTTTCTAAGACTGCCTTCTATCATTTGCGTAATATTGCCAAGATTAGGAGCATCTTGTCTCAGAGTGATGCTGAGAAGCTGATCCACGCTTTTGTTAGCTCGAGATTAGATTATTGTAATTCTTTATTATCAGGCTGTCCTAAAACATCTTTAAAAAGTCTTCAGCTGATCCAAAATGCTGCAGCAAGAGTTTTAACAGGTACTAGAAAGAGAGATCATATCTCTCCGGTTCTGGCCTCCCTTCATTGACTTCCCATAGAGTTTAGAATTAAGTTTAAAATCCTTCTTCTTACTTACAAAGCTTTAAACAATCAGGCTCCTTTTTATTTAAAAGATCTGATACTACCGTATCATCCTAACAGAGCACTACGCTCCCAAAATGCAGGATTACTTGTAATACCTAGAATCTCCAAAAGTACAATGGGAGGCAGAGCCTTCAGTTATCAAGCTCCTCTCCTGTGGAATCAGCTGCCAATCTGGATTCGGGAGTCAGACTCGATCTCTGTTTTTAAGAATAGGGCTAAAACCTACCTTTTTGATATAGCCTACAATTAGGGAGGGATCATGTGTTTCTGAACCCTCCCTTAGTTATGCTGCTAATAGGTTTAGTCAGCCGGGGGACCTCCAGTAATGCACTGGGCCTCACTCCTTTCCTCACTCTCTATGAAATATTTTTTTTTTTGCTGGTCATTAACATTTGTTTGTTCTCTCCCATAGATTGAGTCCCCATCGTGCTGTTTGCTCTCTACATGTCTGTTCTTTTCTTCTTCTCTATCCCCTCACCCCCCAGCCAGTCGCAGCAGATGACTGCCCCTCCCTGAGCCTGGTTCTGCTGGAGGTTTCTTCCTGTTAAAAGGGAGTTTTTCCTCTCCACCGTCGCCAAGTGCTTGCTCACAGGGGATCGCCTGATTGCTGGGGTCTTTCTGCAACTGTGGGGGTCCCCCCTACAGTTGATAGTGCTATGAGATGACTGTTGTTGTGAAATGGCGCTATATAAATAAAGCTGAATTGAATTGAATTGAATAGATGAACACCCAGGTACTTGTAGGATGTCACCATCTCAATGTCTGTTCCCTGTATATTTACTGGTGCTGTGAGGGGGTTGTCCATGCCTGCGGCAGTCCACCACCAGCTCCTTAGTTTTCCTCGCGTTGATCTGGAGGCAGTTCCGATGGCACCAGTCCACGAAGTCCTGGATAAGCCCTCTGTACTCAGCTTCATCTCCGTTGGAGATGAGGCCAACAATCGCAGAGTCATCAGAGAACTTCTGTAGATGGCAGTGTGTTGTGTTGTGTGAGAAGTCCGCAGTATAAAGAGTGAACAGGAAGGGAGCCAACACCGTTCCCTGGGGGGCCCCCGTGCTACCGATGATCGTGTCGGACACACAGTCCCGGGTTCTCACAAACTGAGGCCGGTTCGTGAGGTAGTCCAGGATCCATGATAACAGGTGCTGGTCCACCCCTGCGTGCAGCAGCTTGTCCTTCAGGATCATCGGTTGGATGGTGTTGAAAGCACTGGAGAAGTCAAAGAACATGATCCTCACCACATTCCCAGGCTTCTCCAGGTGGGACAGAGAACGGTGAAGGAGGAAGATCACCGCATCCTCCACCCCAATGCCATGCTGGTAGGCGAACTGGAGTGGATCCATTGCTGGTCCCACCAGGGGGCGGAGGTGAGCAAGGAGCAGTCTCTCCAGGGTCTTCATCAAGTGGGACGTCAAGGCCACCGGTCTGTAGCTGTTCAGGTCTTTGGGGTGGGAAGTTTTTGGTACAGGTACCACACAAGATGTTTTCCACAGCTGTGGTACCCTCCCCAGCTTCAGGCTCAGGTTGAAGATGTACGCCACAATCCCACACAGCTGGTCTGCACAGGACTTGAGGAGCTTTGCGCTGATGCCGTCCGGTCCCAACGCCTTCCTCGCCTTGATCTTCCTCAGCTCCGTCCTCACCTGGGTCTTGGTCAGGGTCAGGTTGGGGGGCTGTGTGTTGGGAGTGGGGGGGGTTTGGTGGAGTGGGGAGTGGGCAGCAGGACTTGATGTCTTTAGAGGCAGCAGTGGTTGTTGTGCAGTCAGGGGGGAGGGCAGTTGGTCAAACTTATTGAAAAACAGATTCAGATTGTTCGCCCACTCCCTGCCCCCCGTGGCCTGGGGGGAGGTATTCTGAAGCCCAGAGATGGTTTTAAGGTTTCTCCAGACCCCGCTGATGTCGCTCTGTTGCAGCTTGTCCTCCATCTTCTTCCTGAAGCTGTCCTTGCCTTCTCTGATCTTCCTCCTCAGCTCCCTCTGTACGGACTTCAGCATCTCCCTGTTCCCCGACTTGAAGATCCTCTTCTTCTCTCTCAGAAGTGTTTTTATCTCAGGGTTGATCCAGGGTTTGTTGTTCGAGCAACACCGTATGGTCTTGGTGGGTACGGTGTTGTCCACGCAGAAGCTGATGTAGTCCGTGATGGTGTGAGTGAGGCCATCGATGTCCTCACCATGTGGATCGCAGAGCTGCTCCCAGGCAGTGATTTCAAAACTTGTGCTTTTTTGCATCCTTCAACCACTTCTGTGCCTCGGTCAAGCCATACTTTCTTCTTTTTACTGCCACCTGCTCTCTCCTTTATGCCCTGGACAAGACTTTCACATTCATCAACCTTCAATTTTCCACTAAAACCAAACTTCTTTCTCCTTCCCCTTTTCCCTCTGGTTCATAAACTTACAGTCCCCCGTCAGTACATAAACTTCATCATGAGCGTTGTCCTTCACACAATGACACCCAATAACAACCTCCACAACATTTATTTCTTTTTTCTTTTTCCCTTTTTCTTCAGTACTGTTTGAATTACCCATATTTTTTTATATATATTTTTAAAATTTACTTTTTAACTATTAATTTTTATTCTCAAACTAGGATTTTCACAATAACAACACTATGGGACTCGAATCCACCAGTAAAATTAAATTCACTTACTCTTATTACTTTCCATTCAATTTTCAAGAGGACTCGAACCCCTTATTTTGTTATTCATTATTTTGCTTCCATGACAGACTGCTATGATGATGATGATGATGATGATGATTTCGCTTGTAAAAAGAAAAACTTGTTATACAAAATGTTTCTGAAATTAAGAAGTGTGGAAGCAGAAAAGAAATACAAGACTTATAAAAATAAACTCCTTAGTATTTTAAGATCGAGTAAAAAAACATATTACAGTAAATTATTGGAAAATAAAACTAATACATGTAATATGTGGAAGGTGTTAAATAATATAACAAAGAGAAGAAAACTAAATTCCAATCACATCTCTTATTTAAATTCAGAAAAATGGAATAATCAATGAAAATCGCTTGATCTCCAACACGTTTAATGAATATTTTGTTAATATAGGAAAAAAGATCGCCAACTCCACTGTATCATCAGCAAATACAAGTGGCGCTGACAATGTCATCAACATAAACGCTTACTCAATGTTTATGAAAGAAACAGATGAAAAAGAAATTCTTGACATTGTTAACAAATTCAAAGACAAAAAAATCAACTGATTGTAATGATTTCAGTATGTTTTTGGTTAAATGTATTATTGATTGTATCGTTAAACATTTCACTTTCATATGCAACATATCACTTACTACTGGTAAATTTCCGAAGAAAATGAAAATAGCAAGAGTCGTTCCTCTCTATAAGACTGGTGACAAACACTTATTGTCAAACTACAGACCCATCTCCTTGTTACCTCAGTTCTCCAAAATACTGGAAAAATGATTTCACTAATAAGCACAATATACTCTGTGAACAACAGTATGGATTCAGGAAGAACCAGACCACCTCAGTGGCACTCATGGACTTTTTTGAACAGATTACGGATGCAACAGATAGAAGAGAATACACAGTTGGAATATTTCTGGACTTACAAAAGGCATTTGATACAGTTGACCATAAATTACTCCTCAGTAAATTACATAAGTATGGCATCAGAGGAATTGCTTTTGACTGGTTACACAGCTATTTAGAAGACAGATATCAATATGTTCATGTGAATAATACAGACTCTGAGTCGCTGAAGATGACGTGTGGGGTACCACAGGGTTCTGTGCTTGGTCCATTGCTGTTTATTTTGTATATTAATGATTTATGTTCTGTGTCTAAATTGCTCAAGTGTATTTTATTTGCAGATGACACTGTGGAGAGTGTGAAATGAGGAGGCAAGGTTACGAGCAGACGAAGTTTATTACACTCTCCCATCAGTCATACACAAAAAGCATAAACAGCTAAGCACAGCTTCTCCTTTTATATCCACAGCTCGTCTCACATCTCCACGACACTTCACATCACAAAGCATGACATTTCACATCACAATACATTCACCCTTGCCCCCCACAGCTCCTTCTTCATGCCAAACTCCCCATGATCTCCTTGCTATTGTCCACCTGTCTTTACTCTCTGCATCCTGACTGGGACGCTGTCTGCCGACTCACCCAAGCTCCTACACCCCCCCCCCTTCCCCGGACAGAATTTCAGTCCGCATGCCTTTTGGGCTTCAGTCTCCTCCCATATCTGCTGTAACCGGGGTTTCTGTGCCGGCGGGGGGGGCTGCTGGAGGTGTGTCTGACTGCGGGTGGGCCGTAGTGAGGGCGGGGGGGGGGAACTCCGCTTTGCCCGTGTGGCTGTCCTGGTGAATCGTTTGCCTGGGGAGCTCTCCGTGGGGGTCTTCCACGCCGAGGGGCCCGAGCCAGCAGCACTTGCTCGTCCGCCACCACAAAGGCGGGCTTAAGTCTGTCTATGCATATTTTCTCCCGACGCCCCCCAAAATCTAACAAAAAAATGTACTTTGTTTCCAGCACTCTGAACGAGCCATCATAGCTGCGCGCAATGGAGGGCGGTGGGCATCATGCTTGACAAACACGAACCCCGCGTTCTTCAAAGTTTTTGGCATGAAAGCGCGTGGAAAACAGTGATGGGCTGGGCCGGGCAGCGTGCCTGTGTCTGCACTCTGCTGTAAACGCTGAGACAGGCAGTTGTCTGGCGCGGGATTATCTGGCAAAAATTCTCCGGGCAGGCGCAGTGGCTGAGAAAAAACAAGCTCTGCCGGGGAAGCCTCCAAATCCTCTTTTGGTGCAGAACGCAACCCCAATAAAACCCATGGCAACCGGTCTACCCAATTTGCATCCGTAAGCGAAGCCCTGAGCGCCACTTTCAGTGACCTATGAAAATGCTCGCATAACCCATTGGCCTGTGGGTTGTACGCGGTTGTGCGATGAATTGCAACACCCAGGCTGCGGGCCATCGTGGACCACAGGTTGGAAACAAACTGAGGGCCCCTATTGGACGTGATGTCAGACGGGATTCCAAAACGCGCCCCCCATGTTGTCAAAAAAGCACGCGCCACGTCCGCAGACATGGTTGCCGCCAGCGGGACTGCTTCTGGCCAGCATGTGGTGCGGTCCACCACTGTCAGGAGGTGCGTGCACCCCTGCGACGGCGGGAGGGGGCCCACGAGGTCCACATGAACGTGGTCGAATCTTTTAGCCGGTATCCTAAACGGCTCCAAAGGAGCCTTTGTGTGTCTGTGTACTTTGGCTCGTTGACACGCTACACAGGCTGCAGCCCACTCTTTCACTTGTTTGCGCAGGCCTGGCCACACAAATTTCACTCCCACCATTCTGACTGACGCCCGCACTCGTGGGTGCGCCAGAGCGTGAACTGACCACCGCGCGTGAGAGGCAGTCCGCCACCACATTCAGTTTACCCGACACATGCTGAATATCGGTCATAAACTCCGAGACTGCAGCCAGCTGTCTCTGCTGCCAGCCCGACCAAAGTTCCGAAACCTTGGCCATCGCGAACGTCAGCGGCTTGTGGTCCACAAACGCGGTGAAGTTGCGCCCTTCCAGCCAGAACTGGAAGTGGTGTATGGCCAGGTGGAGAGCCAGTAACTCTCTGTCAAACGCTCTGTATTTACACTCACTGTTGCACAAAGCCCTGCTGAAAAAAGCGAGCGGCTGCCAAGAACCGGCAACACGTTGCTCCACGACGGCCCCTATGGCCACGTCCGAGCCGTCGGTGGTGAGCGCTATCCGGGCCACCGGGTCTGGGTGCGCCAACAGTGCGGCGTTTGCCAGGGCTGTTTTAACCTTAGAGAATGCCTGCTCTCGCTCCGGAGTCCATTCAACTCCATCTGCGGGTTTCCGTCTCTTGAGCACGGCGAACAATGGCTGCATGAGTTGAGTTGCGCGGGGGAGGAAACTGTTATAGAAGTTAACCATCCCCAAAAATTCTTGCAGTGCCCTGACCGTCTGAGGCCAGGGAAAATTGGCTACAGTGCGCACCTTATCGGGCAAGGGTATCGCTCCCTCCGGTGAGACGCGGTGCCCCAGAAAATCAATCTGCATCACGCCGAACTGGCACTTCGCCGGGTTGATTATTAACCCATGCTCCTCCAACTTCTGGAAAACCGTCCTGAGGTGGGTTACGTGTTCGTCCTCAGATGCACTGGCTACCAGGATATCATCCAGGTAGACGAACACAAACGGGAGATCGCGCAGCACCGTGTCCATCATGCGCTGGAATGTCTGTGCCACTCCTTTTAATCCGAATGGCATGCGCAGGAACTCAAACAAGCCGAACGGAGTTATTACCGCTGTTTTGGGTATGTCCTCCGCACGCACTGGGACCTGGTGGTAACCACGGACCAGATCTGTTTTAGAAAAAATGCGTGCTCCAGCGAGGTGAACGGAAAAATCCTGAATGTGGGGAATCGGGTAGCGGTCATGTGCTGTGGCGTTATTCAACCTGCGGAAATCCCCACAAGGTCGCCACAACCCCTCAGCCTTAAGGACCATGTGTAGCGGGGATGCCCATGGGCTGTTTGAACGCCTGATGATGCCCAACCTTTCCAGGTTGGCAAACTCCTCGCGCGCTATGGCCAGTTTAGCTGCGTCCAAGCGCTGAGGTCATGCGAAAACGGGCGGCCCAGTGGTGGTGATAAAGTGCTCCACCCCGTGTTTAGCGATGGCCACCGAAAACGTCGGAACTGTGAGTGCTGGAAACTGAGTAAGCAGTGTGTGGAACTTACCGCCTGGAGCTGTGACATTGGCTTGTGTTACTGGCCCGGGCCCTCGAGCTGTACAGGGGAGAGAGTCAAAGGACAGTGCATTAACCAGGCTGCTGTTAGCACCATCAACCAGTAAACCATGTGCACAAAGAAAATCAGCCCCCAGGATATGGTAATTCAGTGTTGCTATGACAAAAGTCCACTCGTATGTACGGCCGTGTAGAGATAAGATCAGTGTTCTCTCACCAAAGGTCCTAATTTCCGAGCCGTTTACTGCCAACAGCCCCGGGCCGCTAGGTCCTGCCAGCCGGTCGGTGAAGGTCGGCAGAATGATGCTCTTCTGGGCTCCGGTGTCCACGAGGAAACGCCTCCCTGAACGCGCGTCCATCATGTAGAGCAGCTTGTTCTCTTCACCGGCGGTCGCAGCTGCTACCGACTGCCATCCTTGGCGTTTCCCGAGTGCTTGAATTGGCACGGTGGTGCACATCTGCGTGCGTTCTCTCCGAAGCGGTGGTGGTAGAAACAGAGCGTGTCTCTCTGGCGCCCCTTGGCCCCCGCTACCGTCGGTGGCTCCTCGCCTCCTCTGGTCGTCTCGCTGGGGTCCGACGCAGCCGCGTTGACTGTGAGGGCTCTGGTGGTGAGGATGATCCAGTCTGCCTCCTGGGCTAGCACACAGTAGTCACGCACGGCCAGCGACGGCAAATTAGCCAGAACCGCTCTCGCCTCTGTTGGGAGATTCCCGAGGAAAAGGTGGGCAAATAGGAAATGCCCATCGTCCGTGCCCATTAACGCCAACATCTTCTCCAATAGATCGACAGCCGAACCATCTCCCAACTCGGAACGCCTCAAGAGCTTCTCTGCTCTCTCGCAGTCTGAGAGCGTGTAGCGTCGGGTCAGCGCAGTCTTGAGAGCTTCATATCTGTTGTGAGCTGGGGGCTGGTCGAGCAGGCTTGCTACCTGTTGGGCTGTGCGAGCGTCCAGCGTTGCAACCACGTAGTAAAACTTGGTTTCATCTGCCGTTATTCCCCGGAGGGCGAATTGAGCCTCGGTGTGGTGGAACCAAGAGTGTGGGTTGTGCTGCCAAAAGTCCAGTAACTTGACTGAAACAGCGCATGCGTTGCTGGGGGTTCCCATCCGGGCCGACTCCAGGGTTCCTGCCTCGTGTTCCATCATACATCCAGGGTCACCAGTGTGGAGAGTGTGAAATGAGGAGGCAAGGTTACAAGCAGACGAAGTTTATTACACTCTCCCATCAGTCATACACAAAAGGCATAAACAGCTAAGCACAGCTTCTCCTTTTATATCCACAGCTCGTCTCACATCTCCACGACACTTCACATCACAAAGCATGACATTTCACATCACAATACATTCACCCTTGACCCCCCACAGCTCCTTCTTCCTGCCAAACTCCCCATGATCTCCTTGCTATTGTCCACCTCTCTTTATTCTCTGCATCCTGACTGGGACGCTGTCTGCTGACTCACCCAAGCTCCTACAACACAACCATTTTTTTGTAGTGGAGAAAATCTTAAGCAGCTTCTGGATTCAGTAGAAAATGAACTTAAACAAATCAGTCAATGGTTCACTGCCAATAAATTATCTATTCACCTTGGAAAAACAAAATGTATAATATTTGGAAACCGCAAATTATATAATCACAGAAAAATTAAAATAAACAATGTTGAAATTGACACAGTTTTTGAAACCAAGTTCCTAGGGGTCATTGTTGATAACAAACTAAACTGGAAATCAGACATAAGTTATGTCAAAACTAAAATGTCTAACTCCATTGCCGTACTGTGTAAAGTTAAGGATCTCCTGTGTCAGAAATCTCTTTGCATTTTATATAATTTACTGATAGTTCATTTTATGACATACTGTGTGGAGATCTGGGGAAACACATATAAAACAAACAAACTTAATCCTTTTACTACAGAAAAAAGCTGTACGCATTGTATCAAAGAAACCTTACCGTGAACCAACAAATCCAATATTCATTCAATTACATGCTGTTAAATTTAGAGATCTGGTAGATTATAATGTCATTCAAATCATGTACAAAGCAAATAATAACCAATTACCTGTTAATATTCAGAGACTGTTTAAAAAAAGGGAACGCAAATATGAGCTAAGAGGTAACTCTGTTTTTAAAAAGCCAAAGGTTAGAACAAATACAAAGTATCATTGCATGTCTGTCACTGGAGTTAAACTGTGGAACTGTTGCTCTGAAAATATTAAAACATGTTCAACTCTGAAGCAATTCAAAAAATTGTACAAAGATGAGAAAATCTCCCAGTATCTCACTGTAAATGCTAGGAGATAAATTTGTAATGAAGGTTTTTGTTTGTTTTTTGTCTACTTGTTCTATTTGATTTTCTTTGTTGATTTTGGGTACAACTTAAATTTTTGTTATTGATTTTAAAATTTTAACGGGGTAGGCAATATATAAGCACTAGCTTCAGCTTACACCTTTCAGTTGTTCTTTTGTGTGTTCTTATTGTATTGTATGTGTGTTTATTATTATTACCGAATAAATTCATTCATTCATTCATTAACTCTTTTCTTCTTTAAACTACGGGACTTGAACCCTTTATTTCAATCTATTTTCTTTTTTAAATTAGAAATAAATCTGTTCTTTCCTCTGCCCAGATTAAAGTTGAACCTCATCACTCCTCAGCCAGGCGGGGGAACCCCCTCCGCTGAGTCACTGCTACCAAGCCATCTTGCTGAGCCGGTGTGGGAGGTCTTTGTTCTGCTGTGCACAGACATGGAGTGGTCCCCCTTCGGCAGGAGAGATATTGAGGCCCCACGTTGGGCACAAATTTTGTTGGAAAAATTTCCTCTCATGGATTCAAGGATCAGGCAGAGTAAAAGTTTTAAGCAGATTTAATGGCATCAGTACAGTTCATTACAGACCACAGTCCAAAGTCAAGTGTGTTCCTGATTCACAAAGGGAGCTTTGAACCCCTCTCTAAACAGGAAGTTTCTGTGGGTGGAAGATTCAGGTCATAAAACAGATAAGACAGGAACCAGATTGTGTATGTGTGTGTGTGTGGGCGGGGGGGGTTCTGGAAAAGTGACCTTCTGCAAACTCAGCACCTACAGGGCTGAAAATGTTATCTGTACATACTCTGCTCAGTGAGTTTCAAACAGCACATAGGGAAAATAATTACAAAGTACAAACAGATACAAATATAAATTTTTCTATCAATGGATTACTTGTGTGACAAGCAGCACCTGGTGGTTGGGTTTCTTGGTTCCTGCAGGTGGGGGGAGAATACTAATAAGGTACAGGTGTATGTGTGGATTTTATTGTTTTCTCCTGTGGGACTTGGATTGTTACTGATATCTGGTGAAAATCTCAGGGCAATGGCTGCTTCAGAAATATGTTTGATGAGAAAAATGTTGACGTTCAATACTTATTTTCCCCACTGTGTGTGTGTGTATATATATATGTGTGTGTGTGTGTATATATATATACGTATATATACAGTATATACGTATATATATATATATATATATATATATATATATATATATATATATATATATATATATATATATATACATATACATTACCGTTCAAAAGTTTGGGGTCACTTAGAAATTTCCTTATTTTTGAAAGAAAAGCACTGTTTTTTTCAATGAAGATAACTTTAAACTAATCAGAAATACACTCTATACATTGCTAATGTGGTAAATGACTATTCTAGCTGCAAATGTCTGGTTTTTGGTGCAATATCTACATAGGTGTATAGAGGCCCATTTCCAGCAACTATAGGCGCTTTTCCACTTGGAACCCAAAGGCCCCGCTTGGCCCCAATCGGCCTCCATTGTCCGGTTTCCCACTCGGAACCCAAAGGCCTCACAGTTCCCTTTTTCGGAACAGTTCCAGTTTTACCGACACTTTTTTCGGCACCGTAAAAAGCAGGTCTGAAGGGTACCGGCCCTGTTTCGTCACGCCACTGCTGGCCATTCATTGGTCTGTGCGTAGCGTCATGAGAGTGGGCGTTACGTGGGCGTTACACTGACTGTCAGAGAATTGCTTGCTGGTCGCCATTTGCAATTTTTCGTCAGTGAGCCCGCGAATAAGTGATATTATAAACCACAACGAGAGAATGGCTTAACAGAAATCAGCAGAAATCCAACACCGTGGTCCAGCAGAGTTTCCTGTGCGTTTCGGCTGATGAGAGAATGCAGAGGGAAGCAGACTGAGCTTGCAGTGGTGCGCACAAACAGACGCACCAGAAAATAGACGGAGACGCACCGGGAATTAGACCCAGCCACCCGAATTGAATTGAATGTACAGCCGCGACGCACCCAACTTCAGCAGTTGAAGCCATGATATTGTGATATACAGGACGGTGAGTGATGTGATATTCATGCTTTATGTTATTTTTTCCAGCAGTGGAAAGTTCACTTAGGACAGACGAAAACTTAATCGTGTTTAAACGATGACCTAGCTCAATGCTATGTCCGTCCTTGTATGTTGTTTTTTTGTGTTGACAATATCTGATGAAATAAGCTAGTTGTAATCCTGGTTAAAAGTTTATTTTATTTATTTATTTTTTTACATGTTGCACTTTGGTGCTGTGCATGAACTTAATCTGTGTGTATTTCATTGTAGAGTCCAAACAGGATCTGCTCAGAATGGCGACGTTTTGACACCAATATATTGTGACAGGTAAACAACACATCATATTTATAGTCAAATCTTTTGCTTTTTAAAGCCAGGTAGTCGGATACGCAAAAGCCGATGGTGTATAGAACACGTATATTAGGATGTGAAATGTCGGCATCGAAACTGCTCCCATTTAGCTGTAATTAATATTCAAAAATGATATTTTCGGGAGGAAAGAATTCAATTTAAACAGCCACAGACCAAAAAAAGTACATTTGCTCATGGAAGAGGTCATTCACACTTGCAGACAATCGCGCTATATGTGTCTGTAGGATTTTCTTTCCATGCACGCAAAAAAAGCATTTTTTTCCCGGATCCGACTACCTCACTTTAAGTTAAAGTTTAGGCAAAGTGCCAAATTTAAAGGAGCACAATTTCCACTTAATATGAAAGGGACTGAATTGAGATTTATGTGTGTGAATATTAATTACAGAGTAATTGAAAATGAATGGCACATCCAATAATATCCACCATAAAATAAACCACTTGTTTATTTATTTTGATCAGATCATTTCTGTGATCCTTTATGAGTTCTAGTCATAATAGTGGATCTTGCTCCTTGGGGAATGACAGATGTTCAGTCACCAGTAGAATTTAATTTATATGTGTATAGTATTTCATCTTTAAACTCATTCAGTAATAGAACACATTACAAATATTTGAGACCCACTGTAGTGCTTCCTTTTATATTTTAGCAACACAAGCACAAAACACCAGCCACACCTGAACCCAGGGCCACACAGTGGTGGCTAAACTTTATTGATAACATTATTTCACACCATCACAACAACTCAGTATTTAAACTCAGTATAAATGATGTAGAGATTGAAAGGGTATCTGAAATTAAAATCCTTGATGTAATAATTGATAATAAACTGTGTTGGAAGTCACATATTAATTATATTAAAGGTAAAATATGCAAATCAGTCACAATACTGCGCAGAGTGAAATATTTGCTGAATCAACCCACACTATAGACTTTGTATCATTCATTAATGCTCCCATACATGACATCCATCCATCCATCTTCTACCACTTTTCCAGAGGTCCGGGTCGCAGAGGCAGCAGTTCAAGCAGAGAAGCCCAGACTTCCCTCTCCTCAGCCACCTGCTCCAGATCTTCAGAGAGGATACCAAGGTGTTCCCAGACCAGCTGGGAGATGTTGTCTCTCCAGTGAGTTCTGGGTCTGAGAACTACCACCAAGCAACACTGTGTTTCAGTGCAAGGAGTCAGACTGTGGAACGCTTTTGGACCTGAATTAAAATCATGTACAAAGCTTGGACAATTTAAACAAAAACTAAAGGAATAAATACTCCAAACACACACACGTGGACAAAATTGTTGGTACCCCTCTGTTAATGAAAGAAAAGCCCACAATGGTCACAGCACAGTGACTACTTGTCACCCTTTAAATAGGCCGATTGATTACAAGTTTGTAGACACCTGTGATGTTAATTAGAGGACACATCTTGGTTGAACATGTCCCTATGATCATGTTCATGTCCCTATAGCCTATTTTCAATCTTTTCTAGGGGTACCATCATTTTTGTCCATGTCTGTTTCATGAGTTTGTTTTTTAAAATAATTCTGTTGAACCACAATTCAAAAGCATTGTCTGAGTTTCATTGGTTAATTTTCATAGAATTTTTATTTATTACCACTCTTGTCAGATTCAAGTTATTTCTGTGACCATTGTGGGTTTTTCTTTCATTAACAGAGGGGTACCAACAATTTTGTCCACGGCTGTATATACAAAACGACATGTAAAATCACACACGGATTATCATATCCAGTCTGTGTTGTGCTGTTGCTTATTTTTTGTCACGTTTTGTCTGTTTCTTTTTTTTTTTACAGTTTGAATTTTGCACATTCTAAATAATCTGTAATTTGCTGCTGATTGGAATAAACAATTTAGTGATTTATTCATTTGCATCATAATTTTCTATTTTGTCTGTTCAGACACCGGTGGGAAAAGAGTCAACAGTACGAACCATTTATCAGTGACTTTGAAAATAATGGCTCATTTTAAGAAAAGTAACCAAAACAATTATTTGCTGAAGACTGTAAAACAAAATAGAGACATCTGCAAAAGTACAAAGGTTTATTGTCAAAATTCCCAGGGCAATACTACATGAATACAAGTATAGTTCACTGTTGATGCAGAGAATATATATTTATACAGTATCTACATGTAGTCAGCAATACTCAATACGATATATTTCCAGTTAATCCACGTATTTCTCCATGTAACCTTGGGACTGCTTTATTTTAATTACTTCTAATCCTAGATCCATTTGTTTTGGCTTAAAATGCATCATAATTGCTAAATATATCTTATGCCCAACTCAGTACTGTTTACCTGTTGAAATATACTGTATATTTAACGGCTCATATGGCACCTGATCCATGTTTTGCCACGACACCACTGGCTGGAGCAGATAAATTCCATGACGTCTCAACAGTCTCTCCATGATTTTGACATAGATCATGTATTTTTACCTAACCATCTATTTGTCGAGAAAAGTAATTTTTGATATTCATGTGCTGTGTGCCAATAAATGATTAAAATCTAACAATACTTCACTGTCTGATTAATGATTCTGTATAATATATGGGTCTCACTTTCTGACATGAGTGTCCAAATATATTTAACTTTTGCATTATTTTTGGAGATGTATTGCTACATGTTTTGATGTTGATTTTACTGAACAGGAATATGGCGCCGCCTCATGGGGAGCGTAGCACCGCCTCCAACTCCCTCCTTCTCCCACCCATGCTACAGTGAGCCTTGTGCTGTGGAAAACCATGGGTGCCGAACGGTACTGTTCGGTTCCAGGCCAAAGGAAGCCTTTGGGTTCCAAGTGGAAAAGCGCCTTATCACTCCAGTGTTCTAATGGTACAATGTGTTTGCTCATTGCGTCAGAAGGCTAATGAATGATTAGAAAACCCTTGTGCAATCATGTTAGCACAGCTGAAAACAGTTTAGCTGGTTAGAGAAGCTATAAAACTGACCTTCCTTTGAGCAGGTTGAGTATCTGGAGCATCACATTTGTGGGGTTGATTAAATGCTCAAAATGGCCAGAAAAAGAGAACTTTCATGTGAAACTCGAAAGTCTATTCTTGTTCTTAGAAATGAAGGCGATTCCATGCGAGAAATTGTCAAGAAACTGAAGATTTCCTACAACGGTGTGTACTACTCCCTTCAGAGAACAGCACGAACAGTCTCTAACCAGAGTAGAAAGAGAAGTGTGAGGCCCCGCTGCACAACTGAGCAAGAAGATAAGTACATTAGAGTCTCTAGTTTGAGAAATAGACGCCTCACAGGTCCTCAACTGGCAGCTTCATTAAATAGTACCCGCAAAACGCCAGTGTCAACATCTACAGTGAAGAGGCGACTCCGGGATGCTGGCTTTCAGGGCAGAGTGGCAAAGAAAAAGCCATATCTGAGACTGGCCAATAAAAGAAAAAGATTAATATGGGCAAAAGAACACAGACATTGGACAGAGGAAGATTGGAAAAAAGTGTTATGGACGGACAAATCGAAGTTTGAGGTGTTTGGATCACAAAGGAGAACATTTGTGAGACGCAGAACAACTGAAAAGATGCCGGAAGAGTGCCTGACGCCATCTGTCAAGCAAGGTGGGGGTAATGTGATGGTCTGGGGTTGCTTTGGTGCTGGTAAGGTGGGAGATTTGTTCAGGGTAAAAGGGATTTTGAATAAGGAAGGCTATCACTCCATTTTGCAATGCCATGCCATACCCTGTGGACAGTGCTTGATTGGAGCCAATTTCATCCTACAACAGGACAATGACCCAAAGCACACCTCCAAATAGTGCAAGAACTATTTAGAGAAGAAGCAGGCAGCTGGTATTCTATCTGTAATGGAGTGGCCAGTGCAGTCACCAGATCTAAACCCCACTGAGCTGTTGTGGGAGCAGCTTGACCGTATGGTACGCAAGAAGTGCCCATCCAGCCAATCCAACTTGTGGGAGGGGCTTCTAGAAGCGTGGGGTGAAATTTCTCAAGATTACCTCAACAACAAATTAACAGCTAGAATGCCAAAGGTCTGTAATGCTGTAATTGCTGCAAATGGAGGATTCTTTGACGAAAGCAAAGTTTGAAGGAAAAAATTATTATTTCAAATACAAATCATTATTTCTAACCTTGCCAATGTCTTAACTATATTTTCTATTCATTTTACAAATCATGGTGGTAAAAGTGTGACTTTTCATGGAAAACACAAAATTGTCTGGGTGACCCCAAACTTTTGAACGGTAGTGTATATATATACATACATACATACATTCATACATACTGTGGCACATATGTTGGGTACATATTTTCCACAAATGTATTACTGTATGTTTATTGTGTGCTGCATGTCTCGAGGGACAAAAGGACTGAGTCTACAGGAGATATCGAGAAGGTGTGAGATTTGGCGTTTGTCTCAGAGAGATGTGATATTGATCTGTCTCTTTTCTTGCTTGGAGATTGTTAGAGTATGTGTTCTGTTAATAAAGCTGAACCTGAGAAATAAACTCAGCCTCATCCTTGAGCACATCCTCCACACTGGTGACCTTAAGACGTATTATGGCAGGTGACGATTCTCCTGCACCAGACTCATCAGGAGCTAGCCAGGCTAATGCAGCTACCACAGTCCAGCTACCTGATTTCTGGCAGCATAGCCCGCGCTCCTGGTTTAACACAGTCGAGGCACAGTTCCATCTTCGGGGAGTTTCGGCAGACGCCATGAAATTCTACCATGTGGTTGCAAAGCTGGACAGCCACAGAGCCCAGCGAGTAGAGAGCCTGATTAACCACCCGCCAGACGACGACAAGTATGGCGCATTGAAGGCTGCTTTCATCCATTCCTTCACCCCCTCGCTGGGAGAGCGAGCAGAGAAGCTCCTGGCGTTGACTGAGGGCGAGGTCGAGCAACCTGCAGACCTGATGGCGAAGATGCTGAGTTTGAGAGACGCCGCAGATGATGGCTTTATTTTCGCCCACCTTTTCCTCAGGACACTACCGTCAGCGGTGAGAGTTACCCTGGCCAGTTCACAGCTGCTGGCCCACCGAGACTACCACGAGCTGGGCCAGGAGGCGCAGCGACTTGTCGACGCCCATAGGCGACACACGGCCACGACCGCAGCAGCGGAGCTGGGCACAACATCCGGAGATGGCAGGGGGCCAGAGGCTGCAGCACCAGGCTCACCGACGACAGCAGTGGCGGAGGCCAGGAGACGCGGAGCGAGCGACGTCCTTTGCTTTTACCATCGCCGTTTCGCCGAGAGGGCATGCAAGTGCATTCCACTGTGCCAGTTCAAGTGTTCGGGAAACGCCAAGACCAGGAGTTGGTAGCAGCTGCGGCTCTTGGTGAAGAGAACAAGCTGCTCTACCTGAGGGACGCGCGATCGGGGAGGCACTTCCTCGTGGACACAGGCTCCCAGCTGAGTTTCATCACACCTTCCTACGCTGACCGGCTGGCGCCTTCCAGTGGTCCCGGGGTATCAGCAGCGAACGGCTCGGCGATTAAGACCTTCGGGGAGAAGACCCTGTCTCTCTCTTTCCACGGCCGTACATTTGAATGGACTTTCGTCATAGCGGCAGTCAATTTCAACATGTTAGGTGCTGATTTTTTGTGCTCACATAGTTTATTGGTTGATCTTGCTAATAGACGTCTTTTCACTCTATTCCCTGCACAGCCCGGGTGGCCCCGCCGACTGCACAGGCCAACGTCACAGCTGCGGGTGGTAAGTTCCACGCACTACTCACTCAGTTCCCAGCACTCACAGTCCCAACATTTTCGGCAACAGTGGCTAAACATGGGGTGGAACATTTTATCACTACCACCGGGCCGCCCGTTTTTGTAAAAGCTCGGCGCTTGGACTCAGCTAAACTGGCCATAGCGCGCGAGGAGTTCGCCAACTTGGAAAAACTGGGCATCATTAGACGTTCTAAAAGCCCCTGGGCTTCACCGCTACACATGGTCCCAAAGGCTGATGGTTCGTGGCGACCTTGCGGTGATTTCCGCAGGTTGAATAATGCCTCAGCACACGACCGCTACCCGATTCCGCACATCCAAGATTTTTCGGTTCATTTGGCGGGGACGTGCATTTTTTCTAAAATAGACTTGGTGCGTGGTTACCATCAGGTCCCAATGCGCGCTCAGGATATACCCAAAACAGCGGTAATAACTCCTTTCGGGCTTTTTGAGTTTTTGCGCATGCCTTTTGGGCTCAAGGGTGCCGCGCAGACGTTCCAGCGTATGATGGACACGGTTCTACACGACCTCCCTTTCGTGTTCGTCTACTTGGATGACATTTTGGTAGCCAGCACGTCCGAAGACAAACACGAAAGCCACCGCACAGCGGTTTTTCGGAGGCTGGCAGAGCACGGGTTAATAATTAACCCAGCAAAGTGTCAGTTTGGGGTGGCGCAAATTGATTTTTTGGGGCATCGCATTTCGCCAGAAGGAGCGGTCTCTCTGCCCGATAAAGTACGCCCAATAACAGATTTTCCCCGACCTCAAACGGTCAAAGCGTTACAGGAGTTTTTGGGAATGGTTAATTTTTATAACCGTTTCCTCCCAAGCGCAGCGCAGCTCATGCAACCATTGTACGCTGCACTAAAGAAACAAAAACCCACAAATAAAATCGAATGGTCTCCTGAGCGGGAGCGCGCATTCTCCCAAGTCAAATCAGCCCTGGCAAACGCGGTTTTGTTGGCACACCCAGTCCCAACGGCCCGCATGGCGCTCACCACTGACGCTTCCGATTTAGCAGTGGGGGCGGTCGTTGAACAGTTTGTAGCGGGGACCTGGCAGCCACTCGCGTTTTTCAGCAAAACCTTGCGCGATAGTGAGCGAAAATACAGCCTGTTCGACAGGGAGCTGTTGGCCCTACACTTGGCCATCCGCCATTTCCAGTTCTGGCTGGAAGGGCGCCGTTTCACCGCGTTCGTGGACCACAAACCGCTAACGTTTGCAATGGCCAAGATTTCAGAACCTTGGTCGGGCCGGCAGCAAAGACAGCTGGCCGCGATATCGGAGTTCACCACCGATATCCAGCATGTCACAGGTAAACATAATGTAGTGGCAGACTGCCTCTCGCGTGCTGTGGCGGCGCCAGGCCCTGTGGGGGCAGACTCTGCAGCCATGGCCGCAGGCCAAGGTAGCGACGTGGAAGCGCACGCAGCCCCGGTCCGCGTAGGTTTAGATTATGCAGCCATGGCCGCGGAGCAGGTTAGCGATGCGGATGTGCGCGCGCTCCAGTCTGGACCAACAGGGTTAAGGCTGGAGCACAGGGTGCAGCAAGTTGGTATGCCCCCCCTAATCTGCAATGTCTCGTACCAGCTGCGTGGCGCCACCGCGTTTTTGACTCGGTCCATTCCCTGGCGCACCCGGGAGTGCGCACATCGATCAAGATGGTGGGGGAGAAATTTGTTTGGCCAGGGTTGCGCAAACAGGTCAAGGAATGGGCGGCAGCCTGCGTAGCGTGTCAGCGAGCCAAAATACACAAGCACACTAGGGCTCCTTTGGAGCCTTTTCACATTCCGGCTAAGCGCTTTGATCATGTGCATGTCGACTTGGTGGGCCCCCTTCCGTCGTCACAGGGGTACACACACCTTTTGACGATGGTGGACCGCACCACGCGTTGGCCGGAAGCGGTCCCTCTGGCATCAACCACAGCGGAGGAAGTTGCGCGCGTGTTTTTAACAGCTTGGGTTGCGCGTTTTGGAGTTCCGTCGGACATAACATCTGACAGGGGTCCTCAATTTGTTTCTGAACTCTGGTCATCGATGGCCCGCAGCCTAGGGGTGAAGATCCACCGCACTACCGCGTATAACCCCCAGGCTAATGGTTTATGCGAACGTTTTCATAGGTCATTGAAAGCAGCCCTCAGAGTGTCGCTTACGGATACAAATTGGGTGGACAAACTTCCATGGGTTTTATTGGGGTTGCGTTCTGCACCTAAGGAGGATTTGCAGACCTCCCCAGCTGAGTTAGTTTTTGCACAACCTCTCCGTTTGCCCGGGGAATTTCTCCCCGACAATCCTGTGCCAAATTGCCCCCCTGCTCAGCTGTTGCAGAGCGGCACAGGATCAAACACGCTTCCTGGCCCGGTTCATCACAGTTTCCCACGCGTTTTTGTGCCGAAGGCTTTAAAAAATGCGGAGTTTGTTTTTGTTAGACATGATGCTCATCGTCCAAACTTGCGGCCGCCGTATGATGGACCTTTCAGAGCCCTGGAAACAGGAGAGAAGCATTTTTTGCTAGATTTGGGAGACAGAAAGGAGTTGATTTGTATAAACAGACTCAAACCCGCTTTTGTGTTGGCAGATGAACAAGTGCAGTTGGCGAGGGCCCCCCGTTGCGGCAGACCTCCGAGAAGTCATTCTCCAGAACACCCACAGAGATTGGCTAACAGTTCTAATCCACAGGTGCAGGAGGACACTGCAGAAGCAGCAAAGCCGGCTTACAGCAGATACGGCAGGAGGTTTAGACCTAGGCAACTGGTGGATTGATATTTGATATGTAGTAATGTTATTATGTCATGCATCTCTGATTATGTTTGTCCCATATTAGACGTTTGGGGAGGGTCATGTGGCACATATGTTAGGTACATATTTTCCACAAATGTATTGCTGTATGTTTATTGTGTGCTGCACGTCTCGAGGGACAAAAGGACTGAGTCTGCAGGAGATATCGAGAAGGTGTGAGATTTGGCCTTTGTCTCAGAGAGACGCCCTGGAGGGATTTCTGGACCATCGAAGGCTAAGGGACAATGGTGGAAGATCAAAAGGGTTACATTGTGACTGGGATTAAGTACCATGTGACTGTATGTTTGCTTAGACACCATGTGACTTGAGTTTCGATGTTCCGGGATATAAAAGAGTGCTGTGATATTGATCTGTCTCTTTTCTTGCTTGGAGATTGTTAGAGTATGTGTTCTGTTAATAAAGCTGAACCTGAGAAATAAACTCAGCCTCATCCTTGAGCACATCCTCCACAATACATATATTAGTGGTGAGATGAGATGAGATGAGATTCAACTTTATTGTCATTACACATGTATGAATACAAGGTAACGAAACGTGACTTGGCATTTGGGCACGCTCTGCAGAGCGCATCCAAGGCCGGGGCAGCCGCTAGTGGTGTTGGTGTTATCGCGTTAATCATTTGTTAATGCTTTGCCCCCATTAACGGCGACAAATTTTGTGATCGTGGGTAATGGCAGAAAGCGCAAACAGTACTTTTTAGCCTAGCGGCTCTCCGTACCAAGGCCGTTCTGGCCACAGATACTGTGCTCGCCATGCAGACATTGCTAAGTCAAACAAGCTGGATTACAGCCATGGATATCCCCAAAGTGCTGCCATGTGTAAGTTTACAGCGTTATCTGTCGGAACTCTCACCTGGATTATTGCTACAGCCTCCTCCAAAATGTCACCTGGATGTTGTGTTCTTCTTCTGTGGAACCTAGCTAGCTCATAGCTAGTATCTACTAGCTACATGCTAGGTTGTAGCTGACCTCCAGCTGCTGACACAGACAGAAATGTGCCTGTTTTCATCCTCATAGGTCCAACTGTTGATGAGCACCAGTCTAAAAAAAATTCTCAAGCTGTGTTCGTAATGTCCATTCACTCCCCTGCCGTTTTTGTAGCATGGTGGGGTGTCATCATGAGCGAGATGGTTGTTTAGGTTTGCAATTTTTCTGCTAAAAGGGAAATTGTCTGTTGTGACACACAAGGTTTTGTGTTGATCTCCTTAAAAGTGGTGGATGTTTGCTTCTCTTACCTTTTATTTTATTGACTGTGGTTTCTCCTCCTGCTGAGATTTATGTCGTCTTGTTGGTTTTATCTTGTTTTTGTGCTAGTGTCCTGCTCCTTCCTTTTATGTTTTTATGCGTGTCCTTGTTATACAGCACTTCGTGTAGCGAGTGTTGCTGTTTTGTTTTTTTTTTAAAGTGTTTTATAAAGTTGATAGATTGATTTGCTATGGGAGAAAGAGCAAACTCCTTTTCAGCAGGTGCTGGTTGTTGTTCAGTAATGTTATTGAGCCCTGGCATTCTGTTGTTTACACATGCAGTAATACTTTTGAGAATTTTCTGGAGAATATTCTGAATAGTTTTTGTCATTTTTTTAAATTTTTTTTTTTATTACTTATTTTGTACCCGTAGGTAGATTTGTTTTGCAGTCTGGTGACAAACCACCAGCTGCCGGTCGCTGCATGCGCAAGCGCCCCTTAACTCCCTAATCTGCATGTTTTTGGCACGTGGGAGGAAACCGGAGAAATCCCGGAGTAAACCCACGCAAACACGGGGAGAACATGTAAACTCCACACAGATCACTGTTGGCCGGGGGCAAGGATTGAACCCATGATCTCACGGTCCCTGCGATCCCCCGGCCGAGGGTAAAACTGTGCTGCCACAGTGCTAACCACTGCGCCACCGTGCAGCCCCATTTTGGATATGTTGAGAGCTTTAATAAACCTGCAGGTGAAGACAGCAGGCATATTTGTCCACTCCCATGTTCATGACAGTATGACAAACTTGAAAAATTACCGACTTAAGGTACACTGTATCTGGATGGAAAAAAAACGTGATTAACGTGTTATTAATCACGATTAACTCAACATTCCAAAAGATTTATTGCGGTGAAAAATTTTAATCGCCCAACACCACTAATATACTGTATATGTGCATGTATGTGTGTGTGTATATATATATACACACACACACACACACACACACGTACTGTATGTATGTGAGCATCCTTTTTTTGTGTGTGTGTGTCAGGTCAGGCATTGGCTTGCTTGCTACCGGATAACCATGAAAACCGGTACTGCCTGTCTCATGGGTCGGGCCGTTGGCGACTCAACCAGCATCCACACCCTTCCGAGGGCATGGAGGGTGAAACAGGGCATCCCGGCAGAACTAAAAACAATATCTGCCACAGGTCTGTGGTGGACCACTTCCGGTTACACAGGGTGAGACATCCTGGCAGATAAACACATCTGTCGCAAGGTCTGTGGTGGACTGTGCCAGTTGGTGCATTGTGACATGCACTACACAAAGAGCAGAGATAAACCTATCATCTGGTCAGTCACTGCAACAGATACTGGAGTCAGTTTGTCTTGGCTTGTCCTTGCCACTGATAATACCTTTATCTGCCAAGAATGTGCTGCTAGTCCAGCAAAAGCTAGCAGTACTCAAATACTTTGCAAACAGTTTCATGAAATGGTCAATCAGAAAGCAACTCATACCGGCTCAGACGTCGCCCGGGCTTACAAGGTCCGCGCTGATCTGTTCACACTCTGGCAGGCAGTGAAAAGTAAGCTAAGAGCAGGAAGACAAAAGAAGAGGAAAACAGCAGCCTTGTGTGTAGCAGAATGGAATGTACGCACTCTGTTAGACAGAACAACATCACAGCGCCCAGAAAGACAGACCGCGCTTGTGGCCCTGGAAATGAACAGGTACAATGAAGACATAGCTGCACTTAGTGAAACAAGATTGCCTGGATATGACAGCTTGGAAGACCATGGGTACATCTTCTTTTGGAGTGGGAGATCAACTCAAGAAACGAGAGAAGCAGGAGTGGGCTTTGCAGTTAGAAAGGAGATAGCAGCAATGCTTGATGAGGAACCGGTGCCAATCAATGACAGGATAATGACTATGAGACTCCCACTACAGCGGAAGATGTATGCCACACTCATCAGTGTACACTGTATGCCCCAACAATGACCAACACAGAGGAGGTGAAGGAAGAGTTCTACAGTGATTTACGTGAGACTATCAGGCGTGTACCGACTGATGACAGGCTGATACTCGTTGGAGATTTGAATGCCAGAGTTGTTTTGGACACTGAGAAATTTAAAGGAGTGCTAGGCAGTCATGGAGTAGGCAAGTGCAATGCTAATGGAGAACTTCTACTTGCACTACGTTCAGAGTACAACCTTGTGATAACCAACACTCTATTTAAGCACAAGGAACTCAGAACTCAGAAAAGATTTATTGCCAAGTACATTAACAGATAACTGATAATATACGAGGGATTTGACTTGACACAGAAAACGACCTGCATTTCCGGTGACACGGCAGCATCTGTGAACGCGCCTGTCATCAGATGGGTACAGGATGCATAGGGAAGAAAGGATAATACAATAGGAAGGAGCAAAAAAACCATTGATTGTCAGAATACTGGTCATATATGATCAATATTATGATTACAAGAAAAAAAAAAAAAGGACACACACAAGAAGACATGGATGCACCCAAGATCCAAGCACTGGCACTTACTAGACTACATCATAGTCAGGCAGAGAGACATAAGGGATGTATTGGACACCAGAACAACGGGAGGCGTGGACTGTGGTACTGATCATGTTATGCTGAGATCTAGATTAAGGATTTGCAGACGAAAACAGCACTGCAGGGCGGGTGCGAAGCCACCATGGAAGCTAAACACTAGTGCACTGAAAGGCCAAAAGAAGCAGGAAGAACTTACACAGGAAATGGATGAAAACTTGAAAGACTGGGACAGCAACAACTCAGAGAATGACATAGAAGAGAAATAGGCAACACTGAAGGATACGGTGTATCAGACTGCGAGTGATTTATTAGGCCACCCTGAGAGGAAACATCAAGATTGGTTTGATGAGCATGATGAACACCTGAAGAAACTACTAGAAGCAAGGAATACAGCTAGCCAGGAAAACCTACAGTGTAACACAAGGTCGAAGAAGAAGAAATACTCAAAGGCTCAGAGTGAGCTACAGAAGTACACCAGAGAGATGAAGTCCAACTGGTGGGATGAAAAAGTGGAGAAACTTCAAACTGCAGCAGACAGGAAGGACGTGAAAACATTCTTCACAGGTTTGAGAGAAATCTACGGCCCTAAACCAAGAGGATTGATCCAACTAAAGGCTATGGATGGTGAAACGGTTTTGCAGGAGAAAGACAAGATCCTGGACAGATTTGCAGACCACTTTGACCAACTACTAAACAGCCCTGGAGACAATCCTAATAGAACACATTTTTTTAAATATCTTCAGCTTAGAAATTTTATTTGATCAAATCAAAATAATGCTCTCATCCGACCTACTTATTCATCTTTGGAAAAATTTTTGACGAAAGATAGTAAGAGAAAGGGTATTATTTCAGAGTTTTATAACTCACTGACACTATTCTCATGTGAAAATTCACAGAAAAGACTGAATTATTGGAAAGAAGACCTGCAAATTGAAATTTCAGAGGAACAATGGGAAATGGCTTGTGCAGGAGCTCAAACCAAATCAATAAATGTACGTCAAACTGATACATTTTAAATGGTTAATGTGGATGTATGTTACACCAGTGGAATTAAATAGATATAACAAAAACATACCAGATACATGCACAAAATGTATGGAAAGTAAAGGAACCCTATTTCACTGTTTATGGGAATGTAGAAAAATCAGAATGTTTTGGGAAGAGGTGAGGGTAACAATTGAAAAAATAATTTCAGAACAAATCACATTGAACCCTAAACTGTTTTTGTTGGGTCTGTATCCAGAAAAACATAACTTTAATAAGAGTGAAAGAGCATTCATAGACCTCGGTTTGCTTAATGCCAAAAAATGTATTGCACTACTGTGGAAAAAGACTCATAGACCAGATGTGACTCAGTGGTTAAGACAGATGTTAACAAACCTTCCACTAGAAAGAATAACATATATACTGGAATCAAAGGAAAATGTGTTTGAGAATATATGGAGACCTTTCATTGATTATGTAAAGAAATTAAACTAAAGAATATATGGAGACCTTTCATTGATTATGTAAAGAAATTAAACATAACTTCTGAAGAAGGTGAATGATACGTGTGGACCTTGCAAATTCCAAGCTGGTGAATGTATCTTATGTACTCTTATGTAATAGATTACCTAGACTAAACAGAGGAGCATTGTTGTTGACTTGTTTTTGTTAATGGTTGTTGTTGTTTTTATTACATTTTTGTTGTTGTTGTTGTTGTTGTTAGTCTTCTTTTTAATTTTTAAATTACTTTAGTGTTAGTGTCTGACTGTTTGTGCCATGTTTGTAAAAAAGGTTCAATAAAAAATATTGTGGGAAAAAAAAAAACCAACCCTGGAGATCTCACTGAAGAGGCTAAAGAAGCTCTAGTGCAGCAACCAGCTGTATCAAGTCTGGATGAACCACCAAATTTTGATGAACTAATGGCAGCTATCAGGACAACACAGGATGGTAAAGCTCCAGGAAGGGATGGAATTCCAGCAGAAGTGTGGAAATTTGGTGGTGTTCAGTTGACCAACTCCCTGCACAAGCTCATCCAAGAGATATGAAATGCCCAGAAAGTACCTCAAGACTGGAAGGGTGCAAGTATTGTGCCTTTGTTCAAGAAAGGTGACAGGAAAGATTGTGGAAATTACCAAGGTATATCACTGCTAGCTACTGTTGGTAAGATTCTCTCACGTGTACTACTGAACAGACTCAGTGAACACATCTCGCAGAATGTACTGCCGGAAACCCAGTGCAGCTTTAGAAGTGGAAAAAGCACAATGGACATGATTTTCTGCTTGAAACAGGTTCAAGAAAAGTGTATTGAACAGAATATGCTGCTTTATGTAGTCTTCATAGACTTCAGTAAAGCCTTTGATACTGTTTCGTGACAAGGACTTTGGCAGGTACTCAAGAAATATGGCTGTACAGAGAAGTTTGTCAGCCTGATCGAGGCACTCCACACAGGTATGCAAGCAAATGTGGCAATGAGTGGTTCAATATCTAAAGACTTTTCAGTAAGCAATGGGGTGAAACAAGGGTGTGTGCTGGCACCTACACTCTTCTTGCTATATCTGGCAGCCATGCTTGAGGTGGCCTTCAAAGATACTTCAGAAGGAGTATACATTCAAACAAGGAAAGAAGCAGACTTGTTCAATGTGGCACAGTTTAAAGCCAAGAGTAGGACATCGATAAAGATAGTAAGAGAAATGCTCTTTGCCGATGGCCGATGACAGTGCTCTAGTTGCACACAGCGTGGAAGATATGCAATCTTTAGTGGAGAAATTTGCAAGAGCAGTTAGCCAATTCAGCCTCCAAATCAACATCAAGAAGACGGAGTGCCTTTATCAACCACCAAAGTTCCAGTTATCAACATCACTACCAGAAGAGATCAGCATTGGTATAGAGCCACTAGTCAAGTGCAAGACTTTCAAGTACCTAGGGAGTACTGTTTCAGAGAATGCTAGGCTGGAGGATGAACTATCTCTCAGAATGGGAAGAGTGAGCGCTGTGTTTGGAAACTTGAGGGAGAGACTGTGGAACAATCGACATGTGTCTATCCATGTGAAATGCAAAGTGTACAGAGCGACAGTACTGGCTACTCTATTGTATGGTGCTGAAACTTAGACTGTCTGCAGAGTGCAGGTGAAGAAACTCCACGCGTACATGATGAGACACCTTCGAGCCATAATGAACATCTCATGGAAAGACAAGATAACCAACATAGAAGTGTTGAAACGAGCTGGTCTACCATCAATGGAGGACATGCTAATACAGATGAACCTGAGATGGCTTGGACATGTTGAGAGGATGGACCACCAGCATCTCCCTCGGCAGTTACTCTACTCACAGTTATGCAAGGGCAAATGCAATCAGGGTAGACCAAGGCTCAGATTTAAAGACACTGTAAAAAGAAACTTGGAGAAGTTGGACATAGACAGGAGTTCCTGGCAGCGGAAGGTGAAGGACAGAGCTGTGTGGAGGAATCTGATCAGACCTAAATGAAACAGTCATTGTCACCCACGACAGACTGCTATAATGATGATGATGATGATGTTGTATGTATGTACTGTATGTGTATGTGTGTGTATGTATATATGTGTGTGTGTGTGGGGGGTATAGAAAATGGATGGATATAGTTATGGGTATATATATATATATATATAAATGTGTATGTATGTATGTATATACTGTATGTGTGTGTATACAGTCATGTTATTTCTCATTTTTTGTACGTTTTTCACACTTACGTAAATGTTTCAGATAATCAAACAAATTTAAATATTAGACAAAGATAACATAAGTAAACACAAAATGCAGTTTTTAAATGAAGGTGTTTATTATTAAGGGTAAAAAAAAAAAATCCAAACCTTCACGGCCCTGTGTGAAAAAGTGATTCCCCCGCCACCTGTAAAACATAAATTAACTGTGGTTTATCGCATCTTTGGAAAGCTGAGTTCAATTTCTCTAGCCACACCCAGACCTGATTACTGCCACGTCTTTTCTCAGTCAAGAAATCACTTAAATAGGACCCCCCTGACAAAGTGAAGTAGACCAAAAGATGCTATGATCCAAATAAATTCAGGAACAAATAAGAAACAAAGTAATTGAGATCTATCAGTCTGGAAAAGGTTATACATCTTTGGAACTCCAGTGAACCACAGTGAGAGCCATTATCCGCAAATGGGGAAAACATGGAATAGTAGTGAACCTTCCCAGGAGTGGCTGGCCAACCCAAATTACCCCGAGTGCAGTGATGACTCATCCAAGAGGTCACAAAAGACCCCACAACAACATCCAAAGAACTCCAGGGCTCACTTGCCTCAGTTAAGGTCAGTGTTCGTGACTCCACCATAAGAAAGGGAGTGAGCAAAAATGGCCTGCATGGCAGAGTTCCAAGATGAAAACCACTGCTGAGCAAAAAGAACATAAAGGCTTGTCTCAGTTTGATGATCCCCAGGACTTTTGGGAAAATACTGAACTTTGTGGAAGGTGTGTGTCCCATTACATCTGGCGTAAAAGTAACACAGCATTTCAGAAAATGGGCTGCACGGTGGTGCAGTGGTTAGCACTGCGGCAGCACAGTTTACCCTTGGCCGGGGGATCGTGAGATCATGGGTTCGATCCCAGCCCCCAACCAACAGTGATCTGTGCGCAGTTTGCATGTTCTCCCCGTGTTGCGTGGGTTTACTGCGGGATTTCACGGGTTTCCTCCCACATGCTAAAAAAACATGCAGGTTAGGAATATGGAGCGCTCGCACACGCAGCGACCGGCAGCTGGTGGCTTGTAAATATGGAAGTCACCAGACTACAAAACAAATCTACCTACGGGTACAAAGAAGTAAAAAAAAAAAAAAAAAAAAAAAGAAAAGGAACATCATACCAGCAGTAAAATATGGTGGTGGTAGTGTGATGGTCTGGGGCCATTTTGCTACTTCAGGACCTGGAAGACTTGCTATGGTAAATGGAACCATGAATTCTGCTGTCTACCAAAAAATCCTGAAGGAGAATGTCCGGCCATCTGTCATGACCTTAAGCTGAAGCGCGCTTGGGTTCTGCAGTAGGACAATGATCCAAAACACACCAGCAAGTCCACCTCTGAATGGCTTAAGAAAAACAAAATGAAAACTTTGGAGTGGCCTCGTCAAAATCCTGACCTGAATCCAATAGAGATGCTGTGGCATGACCTTAAAAAGGTGGTTCATGATTAAAAACCCTCTAATGTGGCTGAATTACTGACATGATTTAGTAGATAGACCCAGAAGCAGACTACAGACTCAGTTATAGTTGCAATGATTTATTAAGTGCAAGTGTGTGTGTGTGTGTGTGTGTGTGTGTGTAGAGCGGGTAGAGTCTGACAACCCTGCAAAGGAGAGAAAGAGAGAGTGATGAGTAATTTGCAGCACACAGCAAGGCAATGAGGAGTTAATAATAATCTTACAGAGCACAGAGTGGCTGGGATGGAACTAACAGCGGCCTACGTCCTCTCCAGGTTGCTGTGGTTCCGTGAAGTTGAAGGAGGTGCTGGTGCAGAAATATACAGTGCTCTGTGCAGGGAGGAAACCCTCAGCCGAGGAGAGAAGGGCACAGTTCAGTCTGATTATGTATGTGCACTTACAGGATGATGGCGAGAGTGAGGGGACTCCGGCTCCGGAGGCAAGATCTAGGTCCGCCACAAGGAAGGGTGCCAGTCCGCCAGGGAGAAGGTCCACCTGTGCACAGGTAAGTTCAAAACAAACAGAGGAGAGTGCAGGGGTGAGGTTCAAACAGAGTGGTAGCTTTCCGAGTGCCGAGTTTGAGACGGGGGTTGTAGCTGGAGATATGAGAGGCAGCACACAATGTAGAGGAGCTCTCTAGACTGCATACATGTGTAGACATCTCCGTGCAGGAGTGGAGGATCCCTCTCCACTTAAAGGCTGCTAATTAGGAAGTACAGGTGTGGGTGAAACCGCAGCTGTGGAAAATAAGCAGTGAGAGAAGAGGGAAAACGGCACACAGCTCAGATCACCACAATGCCTCCCCCTCAAGGAACGCCTCCCAGCAGCCGACCCAACCTCCCCAGATGGAACCGATGGAGCGCCCGGATCATCTCCCAATCCGTGATGAAGGATCCCTGGACCCATGATCTCTCCTCCGGTCCATACCCAGCCCAGTCCACCAGGTATTGTAGATCTCGCCCTCTGTGTCGCACGTCCAGAATGCGGTTGACCTTATACACAGGACCGTGGTTGATTATCACCAGAGGGAGGTGACTTGGATGGTGGGCAGAGAGGACTGGTAGAAAACGGCTTCACGTGAGAGACAGGAAAGGTCTGACAGATGCGGAGAGCACGGGGAAGAGATAGGTGAACAGCAGCTAGATTGATGGTTTGGGAGATAGGATCAGGACCAATAAAGTGGGGAGAGAGCTTTCTGGAATCTGTTTTGAGGTTAATGTGGCTGGTGGACATCCATACCTTCTGCCCGACCCGGTAGGCGGGAGCTGGAGTCCTCCGACGGTTGGCGATCTCGGAGTTGCGATCAGCGGTGTGGTAGAGAGCAGTCCTGGTGGCCCTCCAAAGCCAGTGACAACACCTGATGTGGAACTGCACAGACTGTACAGCAATCTCCACCTCCGCATCAAGGAACGGGGGAAAAATTTGTACCCCAAGGACGCCTCGAAGTGGAAGAGAGCCGTAGCCGCAGAGGTGGCGGAGTTGTGAGCATACTCAATCCGTGGTAGGTAAGTACTCCAAGATGCAGGATTAGTAGCCATGACACACGTCAGGGCTGCCTCCAGCTCCTGGTTGGCCTGCTCGCACTGGCCGTTACTCTGAGGATCGGCAAACCTGGGAGACAAACTGGGGACCCCAGTCCAAGACCACATCCTCCGGAATACCATGGAGGCGGACCATGTGTAGAACACAAAGGTCAGCCGTCTCCTTGGCAGATGGGAGCTTGCTCAGGGGGACAAAGTGAGCTGCCTTTGAGAACCTGTCCACAATGGTGAGAATGACCATGTGTCCAGCGGAGGGAGGAAGCCCAGTAACGAAGTCCAGTGCCATATGGGACCACGGCCTGCTGGGGATGGGTAGAAGGTGCAACAGCCCGGAAGGTGGGAAAGAAGATGACTTGCCGGTAGTGCACTGGGGGCAGGCCCTGATGAACTCATTCATGACCTTCCTCATAGATGGCCACCAGAAGGTCCTCTGCAAATGAGACATAGTGCATGACACGCCAGGGTGGCACATAACCCTGGAAGAGGGCAGCTAATTAATGACTTCACCATGGACCAAGGAAGGAACATAGATCTGACTCGCAGGGCCCCGGCTCAGTGCCCTGTGCCCTCTTGACCCTCTCCTTGATCTCCCAGGAGAGCATGCCTACCACACACGAGGGGGAAACTATGGGATGCAGCTGCGGCAATGCCGTGTCAGTGGAGAATTGCCTTGAGGGGGCGTCAGGCTTGATGTTCTTGGACCCCGGGTGGTAGGTGATAGTGAAATTAAACCTGCCAAAGAACAGGGACCAGCAGGCTTGTCTGGAGTTTAGCCGTTTAGCAGTCCTGAGATATTCCAGGCTCTCATGGTCAGTCCAGACCACAAATGGCTGAGAGGCTCCCTCCAACCAGTGGCGCCATTCCTCCAAGGCCAGTTTGACCTCCAGCAACTCCCGGTCACCAACATCATAGTTCCTCTTGGCTGGGGACAGGCGTCAGGAGAAGTAAGCGCATGGGTGGACCTTATTATCGGTGGTCGAGCGCTGAGAAAGAACTACCCCCCACCCCGGAGTACAATACATCCACCTCCACCAGGAACTGCAGCTTTGGATCCACCTGAGCAAGGATAGGGGAAGAAGAGAAGCGAGACTTCAGCTCGGAAAATGCCACGTCAGCCTCCTCGGACCAAAGAAAGGGGACCTTGGTGGAAGTGAGGCGGGGGGGGGGGGGGCAGGGCAACCACACTGTAATTGCGGATGAAGCGTCGATAGAAATTGGTAAACCCCAAAAACTGCTGTAATTGTTTGCGGGAGGAGGGAACAGGCCACTCCAAAACCGCCTTCGCCTTCCCTGGGTCAGCCCGGATCTCCTTATGGGCGACGACAAACCCCAGGAAGGTGGTTAAGGGTGTATGGAACTCACACTTCTCCACTTTGATGTAAAGCTGGCTCTCCAACAGCCACTGAAGGACCGTCCTAACATGCACCCAGTGCTCATCTAAGGAATGAGAGAAAATCAATATGTCATCCAGGTACACAAAAACAGAAGAATTCAGGAAATCCCTCAGAATGTCATTGATGAGCTGTTGGAAAACAGCTGGCGCGTTGGTCAACCCAAATGGCATTACCAAGTACTTGAAGTGACCACTAGGTGTACGGAATCCCGTCTAAACACTTGTCTCCCTCCTTAATCCGGATAAGATGGTAGGTATTGTGCAGGTCCAACTTGGTGAAGACAGTGGCGCCTTGAAGCAGGTCAAAGGCGGAGTTGAGGAGCGGCATGGTGTACTTGTCCTTCCTTGATGTTATTCAGTTCCCTAAAGTCAATGCAGGGTCAGAGAGAACCGACCTTCTTGCCCACAAAAAACCACCGCCCCCACTGCAGATGATGAAGGCCTAATAATACCTGAACTTAACGACTCCTTGATATACTTATCCATCACCTCTCATTCCAGGGCAGACAGACTATACAGTCTACTAGATGGCAACGTAGCCTTCGGAAGGAGGTTAATGGCGCAATCGTAAGGGCGGGGGAGGGGGGTAGTGAAAGCGCCTTACACTTGCTGAAGAAGGGGGCAAGGTCATGATATTCAGGAGGAAGCAGAGTGAGATTGGGCAAATGGGTAGGTGAGGAGCTGATAGGAGCAGAGGGAGAACAGGCTGCAGACTGCATACAGGCGGCTAAACAGAAGGTGCTCCATGAAATAACCCTCCCTGCCTGCCAATCAATAACTGGGCTGTGGAGTCTTAGCCAGGGATAGCCTAAAATAACAGGTGAGGCAGAGATGGGTAAAACAAAAAAACTCAACTGCTCTCGATGGTTGCCGGAAACCAATATGGAGATGGGAACATTCTTTTTAGTGACCCTAGTGAGTGGCTCCCTAGAAACGGCTACCAAATTTAATGGGACTTCCAGGTCCTGACACGGAAGCTTTAGCTGGGTTGCCAGACACTCCGAAATAACGCTTTGTTCAGCACCTGAATCAATGAGAGCAGTGGTGCAGAATTCAGTGTGAAAGTGATCAAAACGAATGGGCAACAAAAGGCGCGTTGTAGAGAGAATGATCAAGGCGAGGCAACGAGCTGGATCAACATAGACTTTATTTTCTCTCTAACAAGTCAGGATCACATAAGAGCTCCCAGGCCACAGTGCATCTCACTTATATACCTTTAATCATTTGCATAGTGGCCCGGGGCGCCGACATCATAACTATTACATAACAAAGCCTGTGTGGTGCATTAACATAACATTACACTGGTGCCGCACTTCACTCCTCTCCCAGTGGCCCAGTGTCTCCTCCCTGGGGGGTGCCCAACCATGGTGTTCTGTCTGGACTCCCCGGCAACCTCTCTTCTCATGGTCCATAGCTCTCTGGGTGGAGAAGTCCAACACCTTCCCCCCCCCCCCCCCCCGAACACCCAGAATGGGCCTTAACATCCCCCCCCCCCCGTCCTTTGGGCTTAAGCCAGTGTCCATAACAGCTGTAATGGGGGGTCGCCAGTTTTGTCGCACTGCCCTGCTGGTGGGGCACCCCGGAGAGCCCGTCAGTCTGTGGGGGGAAAAGGGGAGGGGGAAGAAAACACATCCTCTTCATGTGTGCCAGTCCCTGCTGAGGAATCACCAACCTACGGAGCCCCCAACAAGGGACGTCCGCGCCGGGGAGCCCGGGCCAACACCACCTGCTCGTCTGCCAACATAAAAGCAGGATCAAGCCTATCAATGCCGACGGTCTCTATATGCCCCCCCAAGTCTAACACGAAATGTTTCATCCCAGGTTCCAACACTCTGAATGGCCCATCGTATGGTGGACACAGTGGGGTCTGGTGCGCATCGTGTCTGACAAAAACAAAAGAGGCATTCTGCAAACTTTTTGGGACAAATGTGTGGGGAAAACAGTGGTGGGCCGGGCCCAGTACACTACAGTGTGGGCAGCTCGGCCTTGGGCACAGGGTTGTCTGGTAAAAATTCCCCGGGGATCTGCAGTGGTTGGGAAAAAACGAGTTCTGCCGGGGAGGTTGCCAAATCCTCCTTCGGTGCGGAATGCAACCCTAAAAGAACCCAAGGCAGGCGGTCTACCCAATTTGCGTCCTTGAGCAAAGCCCTGAGTGCTGCTTTAAGTGACCTGTGGAAATGCTCGCATAACCCGTTGGCCTGGGGGTTGCACATGGTAGTGTGATAAATCTTGACCCCCAGGCTCCGGGCCATCACGGACCAGCGCACGCAGCGCTGGTGCTTCCTCTCCAGGATGTCTCCTGGGTGCTCGTTTCACCTTCCATGGCACGTCAGGGTCACCAGTGTAGAGAGAATGATCAAGGCAAGGCAACGAGCTGGATCAACACAGACTTTATTTTCTCTCTAACAAGTCAGGATCACATAAGAGCTCCCAGGCCACAGTGCATCTCACTTATATACCTTTAATCATTTGCATAGTGGCCCGGGGCTCTGACATTATAACTATTACATATCAAAGCCTGTGCGGTGCATTAACATAACATTATGCTGGTGCTGCACTTCACTCCTTTCCTGGCGGCCCAGCGTGTCCTCTTCTCCCCGGGGGGGGGGGGGGGGTGCCCAACCATGCTGTTCTGTCTGGACCCCCCGGCAACCTCTCTTCTCATGGTCCATAGCTCTCTGGGTGGAGAAGCCCAACGCCTTGCCCCCCACACCATAAAGGATTTAGACCTGCCCACGTCTGTTAGCCCCCCTACTGTAGTGAACGGACCCCCCCCCCCCCCTTTGGCTGATCAGGACAGTGGGTAATCTCATGTTCAGAACTGGCGCAATACATGCACAACCCGAGATCACGGCGGCATTGTCGTTCAGAGGCAACCTAGACTAGCCCAACAGCATGAGTTCCCCGGTATCAGAGGGTTCAGAAGAAGGGAGGGCTGGGAGGGGGGGCTGAGTGAGAGAGCATGATTGAGAGCACAAGCAATTGGCAAGGCGGTGCTTGTTGGATCGTTCCCTTAGGCGATTATCTAGGTTGATGGCCAGGGAGATTAGCTCATGTAAAGAGGAAGGTTTGTATAACCACGCCAGCTCATCACAAAGGCTAGGGCTGAGGCTGTGCATGAAAATGCCGCAAAGAGAAGCAGCCTCTCACCCTACCTCCACCGCGACAACCCGGAAATCCACCAAGTAGTCGGCCATGGCCCTGGCCCCCTGCCGGAGATTGAGAAGGCAGGTGGTGAGAATGTTATCCTGGTCAGAGTGGTCGAATACCTGGGTGAATTCAGACACAAATTGGTCATAAGTGTAGTTTTGGTAATTGGGGTGATCTATAACAGCATAAGCCCAAGCTAAGGCCTGTCCCTCCAGCAGATAGATCCAGTAGCTGATCTGGCTGTAATTAGTGGGAAAATCCTCCGGCATCCGCTGAAAAACTAGGCTGCACTGAAGGAGGAACCCCCGGGCCTCGCCCAGCCTACCGCTGAAGTGTGTCATTGTGGGAACTGGCGCCTTCGGGGAAGAAGGCAGTACCGGGACAGTCGATGCTATGGAGCCGGCCTGGGGGGACAAGGCAGCAATAAGTTGGTCAAGCCACTCATTCATTTGAGTAAGTTGATTCAAAATGACCTGCTGCTGATATGTAAGCTGGTCTAACCGAGCCTCCATGATGTCTAATCGGCGTGCGTTAGCACCATCTGCTGGGTCTGGCTGACGGAGACGTGCTGACATGATTTAGTAGCTAGACCCAGAAGCAGACTACAGACTCGGTTATAGTTGCAATGATTTATTTAGTGCAAGTGTGTGTGTGTGTGTGTGTGTGTGTAGAGTCTGGCAACCCTGCAAGGGAGAAAAGAGAGAGTGATGAGTAATTTGCAGCACACAGCAGGGCAATGAGGAGTTAATAATAATCTTATGGAGCGCAGAGCGACTGGGATGGAACCAACAGCAGCCCACGTCCTCTCCAGGTTGCTGTGGTCCCGTGAAGGTGAAGGAGGTGCTGGTGCAGCAATATACAGTGCTCTGTGCCGGGAGGAAACCCTCGGCCGAGGGGAGAAGAGCATAGTTCAGTCTGATTATGTATGTGCACTTACAGGATGATGGCAAGAGTGAGAGGACTTCGACTCCGGGGGAAGGATCCAGGTCCGCCATGAGGAAGGGTGCCAGTCCGCCAGGGAGAAGGTCCACCTGTGCACAGGTTAGTCCAAGACAAACAGAGGAGAGTGCAGGGGTGAGATTCAAACAGAGTGGTAGCTTACTGAGTGCCGAGTCTGAGATGGGGGTCTGTAGCTGGAGAGGCAGCACACAATGCAGAGGAGCTCTCGAGACTGCATGCATGTGTAGACGTCTCCAGGCAGGAGTGGAGGACCCCTCTCCATTTAAAGGCTGCTAATTAGGAATTGCAGGTGTGGGTGAAACCGCAGCTGTGGAAAATAAGCAATGAGGGAAGAGGGAAAACAGCACACAGCTCGGATCACCACAATTACAACAATTCTGCAAAGATGAGTGGGTCAAAATTCCTCCACAGTGCTGTAAAAGACTCATTGCCAGTTATCACAAACGATTGCAGTTGTTGCTGCTAAGGGTGGCCCAGCCAGTTATTAGGTTTAGGGAGCAATCACTTTTTCACACAGGGCCACGTAGGTTTGGATTTTTTCCACTTAATAATAAACGTCTTCATTTAAAAACTGCATTTTATGTTTACTTGTGTCTTTGTCTAATATTTAAATTTGTTTGATGATCTGAAACATTTAAGTGTGACAAACATACAAAAAAAATGAGAAATCAGGAAAGGGGCAAACACTTTTTCACACCACTGTATCTACCTTTCTTCTCTTCATCTTATCAGCAAACTCTCTGCCTTTACCAGTCATGGTCCCCACATTTAACATCCCTACTCTCACCTCCGTACTTCTAACGTTCCTTTTCTCTCTCCCTCTTAACATGCCTTTCCCCTCTCCTCCTCCATCTTCAACCAGCATTAGCCCAATTTCCACCGGCACCCTGTTGGTTAACGGCACTGCTGGTGGTTGTTGTTAACCCGGGCCTCGGCCGATCCAGTTTGAAAGTCTCATTTGTCATGATCTGCATGTTTGATTTGGCAAAGGTTTTACATCTGGATGCCCTTCCTGACACAACCCTCCCCATTTACCCGGGCTTGGGACCGACACTAGCACTGGCTTGGCACCCCTGTGGCTGGGTTATGGAAACACAAGATTCTCAGATATTTATTCCTCTATTGTGTAATTGTGTCTTGCTTTTTAGTGGTCATAGGTGTAGGATTACAAAAGTAATTTTGAACTGTGTATTAGTTTCCTTAAATAGAAACTGATAATGCGACACTGACTTTATACCAGAGGTTGTGGTAACTGAAAATTGTCTGTCATTGACAGATTTTTTTGAGCAGTGACAGAAAAATCTGAAGCCTGTCGGCCATTTTTACAGATGACAATTCAGATTCAAAGATTTTATTTGTCAATACTACTATATGTACAGTACATAGAGGAGAACTGAAATGTTTTCTTTCACTTCATTGGTGTTTGCAATATAAAAAAAGGAATATGGCTGGAAAAACAACAGCAGTGTAGAAGAGCTTGAAATAACGAGGCGATGTGATTTATAAACCAAAGTTTATTATCAGCTCCTCTAACAAGTCTCATCTAGGTGCAGCAGCAGAAGAAGTGAGAGAGCGAACACCTTCGGCTCTACGAACTTATACTCGCACATAACAAAAGACGTGCATATCAAAGCTGACATCCCTCACTATCTTAATCCCCTCTTTTGTCTCCGTACTCCTCCACCTGGCCCTGGGAGGTCAGGGCGACCTATCTGGTCTCCACCGCAGCACCTCGGATGCTCTTTGTTCTTCACTGGCAGTTGAGACCCTTTGTCCTGTTCTGAGGTGTGAAGTCGCTTTACATATGTAATCACCAAACATTCTCACATGCTTAAACATATGTAGGTTATGGGATATATGATTAATATAGACCACAGCCCCCCCAAACGACTAAGAAAAGGACAATAGAAAAATTCACAGTTTAAGATAATTATTATGACATACTAACTGCTACACCTCTTGACACAGAAGAAACTTTCCAGCAGCCATGCTCCTAAGAGAGTTCAGTGGTAATCATAACAGCATCAGTCCCTGTGCTGTCTGGGTTTTAATCTTCTCCCGAATCTGCTGTGTGTCTGCTTGGGCGTCCTGGTGGGACCTTCCTGTAAGGAATCTGCAGCTTGGGAAGGAGAGTGATTAATTGTTCCCTGCAGGGGGGCTGAGTCTTTTCTCTTGGGGGGGTCTACCCCGCCGAGGTGCTCTCGCCAACCGTGCAGGCTCGTCTCTCAACAAGAAGGCAGGTTTAAGTCTGTCAATGCTGACTGTTTCTTTTCTGTCCCCAAAATCAAGCACAAAATGCTTATCACCAGGTTCCAGCACTCTGAATGGTCCATCGTATGGTGGGCGGAAGGTTGGTTTTAAAGCTTCATGCCTAACAAAAACGAATTTCGCGTTTTTTAAAGCTTGGGGGACAAAAACCCGTGGAAAAGAGTGATGTGCCGGCCCAGGGAGAGAGTCCGGTCCGTTGCTGCCTAAAAACCTCGGGGCTGGAAGATGCCCTGGCTCTGGGTTCTCTGGTAAAAATTCACCCGGGAGCCTGAGAGGTTGTGCAAAAACTAATTCTGCTGGGGAGGCGTCTAGATCCTCTTTAGGCGCAGCACGCAACCCCAATAAAACCCAGGGAAGCTTATTTACCCAATTTGTATCCGTTAGTGAGGCTCTGAGGGCGGCCTTTAAAGATCTGTGAAAACGCTCGCATAACCCATTAGCCTGAGGGTGATAAGCCGTGGTGCGGTGAATTGTCGCTCCTAAGCTGCTGGCCATGGCTGACCAAAGCTCCGAGACAAATTGAGGCCCCCTATTGGATGTGATGTCCAATGGGACGCCGAAACGTGCCACCCAGTTTGTCAGAAAAACGCGAGCGACTTCCTCCGCTGTGGTTGACGCCAGAGGGACTGCCTCTGGCCAGCACGTGGTGCGGTCTATCATTGTTAACAGATGTGTGAAACCTTGGGAGGAAGGTAGCAGCCCCACGAGGTCGACATGAACGTGGTCGAACCTTCTAGCAGGGATTCGAAAAGGCTCTAGAGGGGCTTTTGTGTGTTTGTGTACTTTGGCGCGCTGAAAAGAAATGCAAGTCTTTTCCCATTCTTTTACGTTTTTGCACAGGCCAGGCCACACAAACTTTTCGGCGACCATTTTAACCGAAGCGCGCACACCTGGGTGCGCGAGGGAGTGAATCGAGTCGAAAATACGGCGGCACCATGCAGCTGGGACTAACGGGCGAGGTCGGCCGGTTGAGATGTCGCATATTAGGGGGGGCACACCGTCGTGTAAACCCCTTTCCTCCAGCCTTAACCCTGTTGGTCCAGACAGGAGTGCGCGCACATCCGCGTCACTACTTTGCTCCTCCGCCATGGCTGCATAATCTATCCCTGCGTGGATTGGGGCTGCGTATGTGTCTGCGTTGGCGAAGAGTTCTGCGGCTGAGGTAGTATAATCTGTCTCTTCGTGCTCTTCTAGTCTCTGAAAAACCATGGTGAGATGCTGCTCGTGTTCTTCCTCAGACGAGCTGGCTACCAGCATATCGTCGAGGTAGACGAACACGAAGGGGAGGTCGCGTAATACCGCATCCATCATCCGCTGAAAGGTTTGAGCGGCGCCTTTGAGGCCGAAAGGCATCCGCAAAAATTCAAAAAGACCGAAGGGGGTTATTACAGCTGTTTTAGGAATGTCCTCTGCTCGAACTGGGACTTGATGATAGCCGCGGACCAGGTCTATTTTTGAAAAAATGCGCGCACCCGCCAGATGTAGTGAAAAATCTTGAATGTGAGGAATTGGGTAACGGTCATGCGCCGTCGCATTGTTTAATCTGCGGTAATCGCCGCACAGTGTCCAAGAACCGTCGGATTTCGGGACCATGTGAAGTGGTGACGCCCAGGGGCTTTTCGAGCGCCTGATAATGCCTAATTTTTCAAGGGTGGTAAACTCGTCCCGAGCTATGGCGAGCTTGGTCGCGTCTAAGCGCCAAGCTTGGGCGAATACGGGTGGGCCTGTTGTGGGAATAAAGTGTTCGACCCCGTGTTTAGCCACTGTGGCTGAGAATTTGGGAATTGTGAGTGCTGGAAATTGGGTGAGGAGTTGATCAAACTTACCTCCTGCTGTGGTGACGCTGGCTTGCACGGGTGGTGGAGAAACTCGAGCTGAGCAGGGAATAGAAGCAAAGGACAGTGCATTAACCAAGCGTCTGTTCGCTAGATCAGCTAATAACCCATGTGCACACAAAAAATCTGCGCCCAACAAGTTAAAACTCACCGCCGCTACAACAAATGTCCATCTGTAGTTGCGGCCGTGGATGCGGAGGGGCAGGCTCTTTTCGCCAAAAGTGTCAATGATGGAGCTGTTGGCTGCCACCGCTCCATTGCCCCGGGTGCCCATGGCCCAGTCTGCTTGGGAGGGCATGACAAAACTTAGTTGAGCTCCCGTGTCTATAAGGAACTGCTTGCCGGTGTGTCCGTCCGTCACATATAAAAGCTTGCTTTTTTTGCCGAGAACCGCCGCTGTTAACGGCTCTCGGCTTTGGCGTTTTCCCGAAATCGTGAATTTGCAGGGGGGAACGCATTTGTAAGCCTTCTCGGCGAAGCGGTGGTGGTAATAACAAACGTCGCGCCGTCTGTTACGTCTTGGCCGTGTCGCTGTCACCGCGGGCTGATTCTGCTCGGTGGGTTGTGGCTCCTCGTGGCTCCGGACATCAGCGTTGAGGTCTGTGGATGCTGCTGTGGGTGTCTGTTCCTTGCAGGCGTTGACGAGGCGTTGAGCTTCGTGAGCCAGCGTGCGGAAGTCCTGCTGGGTGCTGCATCGCATGTTGGCAAGCGTCCCTCTCATGTGTGGCGGCAGCGTACTGAGGAATATGAATTGGAAGAGGAAGTTGTCATTGTCCTCTTCTTTAAGTTGCAGCAAGTCCTCCATGAGGGCCTTGGGTCTGCATCCTCTGTGGCCGTAGACCGCCAGGATCCTCTCGGCTCTCTCCTCGGCTGAGGGGACGAAATTTGCCACGATGGTCGCTTTCAGTTCTTCATATTTGTCCTGGGCCGGCGGCCGCTGGATTATGCTCCGCGCACATCTCGAAGTGGCGGCGTCGAGTTTGGCGACGATGTGATAGAACTTTGTATCATCAGTCGTGATGCCCGCAAGTGCAAACTGGGCTTCAGCTTGCTGAAACCGCGAGGCGGGGTCTTCCTGCCAGAAGTCCGGCAGCTTGACGGTGACGCCGTTTGTGTGGACCGTCACTGATGTGTCCGCAGGGTGAGAGTGCCTTCCTTCGGCTCTCTCAGCGGCGCTGGTGCTCGGTTGAGCCCTCTCTATCACTTCTGCCGTGGGGGAACATCGTCCATCTGTTCTCCTGTCTGCATGGGCGCCGGCGTCTGCCTGGGTCGCCACAGATGAGTCGATCGCGGGGGAACGCCTCTGGTCCATCCTCGCGTCAGGGTCACCAGTGTAGAAGAGCTTGAAATAACGAGGCGATGTGATTTATAAACCAAAGTTTATTATCAGCTCCTCTAACAAGTCTCATCTAGGTGCAGCAGCAGAAGAAGTGAGAGAGCGAACACCTTCGGCTCTACGAACTTATACTCGCACATAACAAAAGACATGCATATCAAAAGCTGACATCCCTCATTATCTTAATCCCCTCTTTTGTCTTCGTACCCCTCCACCTGGCCCTGGGGGGTCAGGGCTACCTATCTGGTCTCCACCGCAGCGTCTCGGATGCTCTTTGATCTTTACTGGCGGTTGAGACCCTTTGTCCTGTTCTGAGGTGTGAAGTCGCTTTACATATGTAATCACCAAACATTCTCACATACTTATACATATGTAGGTTATGGGATATATGATTAATATAGACCACAAGTAGCAGTCTGTACAGTAATGCTACCCATAGAGCAAATAACGACTGTTACGTGCCCAGCCGATGCACTGTCTACATTTTCTTTCCCTCTCTCTCCCCCCCCCCTTCTTTTTTTCCCCCACAGGTTGATGGCCTAATTACTCCACATTTGAGAGAACCTCATCAGCTGGCCTATATATGGAGTCCACCTGAGCTGCTCATCTCTAGTCTCTCTCAGCCTGTGATGACATCCTTCAAGCTGTTGTTAGGAGCACTTTTTGTTACGGTTGATGTTATCTGGTGGGAGGTTGTGGTTGGGGACAGGGAAGTTTGGGGTACCCTGTACGTTGCTGCACGTAGGTTTTTTCCATGTTAAACACACTAGGTTACGTGGTTGGTGCAGTGATGTTAAAACCGAGGCCTCATGAAACAACATGCAACTTTAAGACAATTGCTTCATAAGCGACAGTGTTATGAAACATCTAATAAAGACTGCCATCTGGTGACTGACTGTCAGAACTGCATCAGAGTTAAAAAACCTGAAAAAAATCTCAATACTTTTTTTGAGCATTCGGCAATCTGATCTCTGTTCAAAACTGGATGGCAGGAAGAAACCCTAATTCCCTGTCAAACTTCCCGCGAGCCCTAAAGCCACGTGATGTGACCGACATAATGAGGCCTTGGTTACTACGGTCACGTGACTGTGGGCATGTTGACACTCTGCTCACGACACTTCCACGTTATATTGCTCGAGCCAGTGTCAAGTGGGCGGTGCTGAGCTAGGTTGGTGCCTCCTGTTTTACTCAATATCTTTTCAGTTAAATAGTGAGGATTTTGGTTGGTTTAGAAGAAAAGGTAGCACAGGCCCTGCTGTTTTTTTCATTTCCTTGATTTGGCACAATCACCGGTTCCACCCTCCCCCACCAGTTATACATTCTGTTAATTTACCACCTCTGCACCAATAAATCTCCCTCACCTTTACACTAGACTCTGCTTGGCTATTGTGTTCATGGTCAATTACTATGAGTCGTATGGGCATGTAACAAAGTGGGGGCTCGTCCGAGATATGACACCTGCACCGCGTCCTTAAGGGGGGAGGTGTTACAGATACCTTTCCATAAGGAATTAGTCAGTGGTGCAGTTCCTGACACCTTAATAAGGTACACCTCCACTACTAGCCCTGTGCTAGTAGAGGAATTCCTCTTTGGCTTAGTGGTAGAGTAGGTTTTCAAATCATGGTGTCATGGGTTTGAATCCCAGGTGTCAGTCTACCTTGCTTACGTGCAGAAAAGACTTTGTAGGTGTTAGTCTACCTTGCCTGTGGGTGAAAATGACTAAAGGTCTGTCCACCTTGACGTGATGGTTGAAACGGACTTGGCGATCCCAGGTTAAATAGGCAATTCTGGCCTTGGCCCAGAAAGTGGGTCGTAACAATGACAAAAAATAAAACCCAGACATCCCGTAGTGCAAATAAAGATAAATGATAAAACCCAGCAATCCTATACACAGAAAAAGGTAGAGCAGTAATACTTGTAGTTGCAAGTTCAATGCAGTAGTGCAGGTGCAGACAGTGAGAGATTGGACTTCACATGATCAATATTGCAGTAACAGAGACAGCAGCAGGTATGGCATTTGTGCAAATGGTTGCAGTAAGGTGCAGAGACATACAGCAGCAGATGTATTACTGTTGGTGAGCCAGTCTTTCTGTGCCAACAGCTGAGGTAGTAATTGCGTGGGTGATTGTGTTACGGTCCGGGGGGGGGGGGGGAGTGGACAGAGTTCAGGGTCTTGATGGCCTGATGAACAAAGCTGTTTAGCAGTCATGTGGAGTGGGGCTGAAGGCTCTGGTACCTTCTCCCCGAGGGCAGGGGTCTGAAGAGGGAGTGTGAGGTGGTGTCTGCAACGCTGATGGCTCTGCAAGTGAGGTGGGTGTAGTAGATGCCTGGGGGGGGGGCAGAGGGTCACCGATGATCTTGCTGGCTGCTTTCACTGTGCGTTGTAGTGTCTTCCGGCAGGAGGTGGTGCAGCTTCCATACCACACTGTGATGCAACTGGTGAGGATGCTCTCAATGATGCCCCATCATGTGGGACTTGTGCTCTCCTCAGTTTGTGGAGGAAATAGAGGCAAGTTTGAGCCTTCTTGGCCAGTGATGTGGTGTTGTTGGACCAGGAGAGGTCCTCAGAGTGTGCACCCTCTCCACAACTGCTCCATTGATAATCAGAGGGGGATGCTGTGTGTGTCCTCTCCTTAAGTCAACCACAATCTCCTTGGTTTTTCCCACATTCAGGAAGAGATTGTCTTTAAAGGATAAGGGGATAAGGACCTGTACTTATATAGCGCTTTCTAGTCTCAAAGACCACTCAAAGTGCTTCACTAACTCAAGATGGCGCCCACAGTGGTCGCCATGGTGCTTCGCTGCGCCCTTCTTTATATGTTTTTGTCTGTCAATTGTGTGTCTGCCTGCTCTTACACTCGTGAAGAGCTATTAAATATCAGGACTTTCACTCCTACGGACCTACTCCCAGTTTTTTTTAGCTCCTGCCGCCGATCTGATTCACTGTTTAGTTCAAAAAGTGAGATGGCGAAAAAGAGGAAGGCGAGCAGGCGCTCACGCTCGGCTCCGCAGGAGAGGCACGTGCACACCTTTGCCTGGCATATTTCTCTCCAATGCCAACTCTCTCCCTAACAAGGTAGATGACTTGAGACTGCTGATGCGATTTAAGGACCTCGCTTCCTCGTCTGCTCTCTGTTTCTCTGAGACCTGGCTCAGGGGAAATATACCGGACAGCGCGCTTCACCTCGATGGATTTCAGCTGTTTCGTGCTGATCGTGACACACAGCTCTCCGGTAAGTCCTCGGGAGGAGGAGTCTGCTTTTACATTAACAGCAGCTGGTGCTCTGATGTAACGGTGCTCTCCAAACACTGTTCTCCCGCCCTGGAATACCTTTTTATTAACTGCAAGCCATTTTATTCCCCGCGGGAGTTCGCCTCATTCATCCTGGCCGCTGTCTACGTCCCGCCCGACACGGACGCGCGCGAGGCTCAGCGCGCGCTCGCGGATCACATTCAACACACGGAGCGGACTTTCCCGGACTCTCTGGTTATTGTGGTTGGCGACTTTAACCAGAGCAATCTGAGCCACGTTCTCCCCCGATACAAACCGTTTATTAAATGCCCCACCAGAGGAGAGAACACACTGGATCACCGTTACACCACAGTGAAGGACGCGTATCGCGCTGTTCCTGCGCTGCGCTCGGACTATCTGATCACGTGATGGTCCACCTCATTCCCACATACAGACAGAGACTGAAGCTCACTAAACCTGTTGTGAGCACTACGAAGAAATTGACCAGTGAAGCTGGGGAGAAGCTGAACACGTGCATGGAAATAACTGACTGGGGCATGTTTAAAGGAGCCACGCATGATCTGAATGAGTACACAGACACTGTGAACTCATATATCCACTTTTGTGAGGAGAGCATTCTTCCATCGCGCACCAGGGTGAGGTACTCTAATGATAAGCCCTGGTTCACTGCTAAGCTCAGACAGATCAGGAAGGAGAAGGAAGCAGCATTGAAAAGTGGAGACAGGGACTGCTACAGGGAGGTTAAATATCGGTTTAACAGAGAGCTGAAGAGAGCTAAATCTGTGTATTCTGAGAGACTCCAGCAGCAGTTCACTGCTAACGACTCGGCTTCTGTGTGGAGAGGACTGAGGCAAATCACCAACTATCGGCCTCAGGCTTCTAAAGGTCAGGATGACAAAGCCCTTTGTCAAAGACTGTCCCAACACTATGCCCGTTTTGACACCTCGTCAGCTGTGTGCAACTCCCCCCCTCCCCCCAGCTCCACTGCCTCCTCGGTCCCTACTTCATCAAAAACGGCCCCCCCCTCCTCCCCTCCTGCCCTTGTCATCAGTGAGCAGGACGTGCACAAACAGTTCTCCAGACTGAACCCGCGCAAGGCCCCCGGTCCGGATGGCGTGTCTCCCTCCACCCTGAGACACTGTGCGAAAGAGCTGGCTCCTGTCTTCACAGACATTTTTAACACCTCCCTTAAGCTATGCCACGTGCTGACCTGCCTCAAATCCTCCACCATAATCCCTGTCCCCAAGAAGCCACGGATCACTGGACTTAACAACTACAGACCTGTAGCGCTCACCTCTGTAGTCATGAAGTCCTTTGAGCGCCTGGTCCTGCCCCACCTCAAGTCCATCACCACTCCCCTCCTGGACCCGCTGCAGTTTGCCTACCGAGCCAACAGGTCTGTGGACGACGCAGTCAACCTGACCCTCCACTCCATCCTGCAGCACCTAGACTCCCCGGGAACCTACGCCAGGATCCTGTTTGTGGACTTCAGCTCTGCATTCAACACCATCCGCCCCACTCTGCTCCAGGACAAACTGTCCCTGCTCGGCGTGCCTGACTCCCTCTGCAGGTGGATCACCGACTTCCTGACGGACCGGAGGCAGCATGTGCGGCTGGGGAAGACTGTCTCAGACTCTGTCAGCATCAGCACCGGATCACCCCAGGGCTGTGTACTTTCCTCCCTACTCTTCTCCCTTTATACCAACTCCTGCACCTCCAGCCACCAGTCTGTTAAGCTGATCAAGTTTGCGGATGACACCACCCTCATCGGGCTCATCTCCAACGGCGACGAGTCCGTCTACAGGAGAGAGGTGGCCCAGCTGGCGTCCTGGTGCAGCCACAACAACCTGCAGCTGAACGCTCTGAGGACAGTGGAGATGATTGTGGACTTCAGGAAAGTCACAGCCCCTCTGCCCCCCCTCACCCTCACAGGCTCTCCCATCACCACTGCAGATTCCTTCCGCTTCTTGGGCACCACCATCACCCGGGACCTCAAATGGGAGCCGACCATCAGCTCCCTCATCAAAAAGGCCCAGCAGAGGATGTTCTTCCTGCGGCAGTTGAGGAAGCTCAAGCTTCCCACCAAGATGTTAGTGCAGTTCTACACAGCCATCATCGAGTCCATCCTCATCTCCTCCATAACCGTGTGGTACGCAGGAGCCACTGCCAGGGACAGACTAAGGCTGCAGCACGTCGTGCGCACTGCTGAGAAGGTGATCGGCTGCAAGCTCCCATCTCTTCAGGACCTGTACATCTCCAGGACCCGGAGGCGTGCAGGCCGGATCATAGCCGATCCTTCACACCCTGGTCACGTACTGTTTTCCCCCCTCCCCTCAGGTAAAAGACTTCGGTCCATTCAGACTAAAACCTCCCGGCACATGAACAGCTTTTTCCCCTCTGCCATCACACTGCTGAACACTAAGTGACTTATTGACTCTCGTGCACTACGTACAGCAGCTCAACCAGACTCATGACAATTATCACTGTTTCTGTTGCATTATTGACTGCACTATGTGGTACTCCACAATATCTGCTGCTCGCTAATATATTTAAAATCTGCTTTGACTAGTATTACTCATTCTTATTCTACACTTATTGCATGTATAGTTTTTTTTTCTTTTATCTTATGATGTTTAATGTTGCAGCATTGCACCGAGACAAATTCCTAGTTTGTGTACTACATGAACAATGGCAATAAATCTGATTCTGACTAGTACTAACCCTCTATTCTAAGTGCCTATAGGAGACAGATATCTAGGGACAATTTAGAACAGCCAATTACCGGAGTGGTGGCTCAGTTGGTAAAGCATCCGCCCCAAGCCCAGGAGGCAGGGGTTCAAATCCTGGCCGGGTCATGCCAAAGACCATATAAAAAAAGTGGAACTTTCTGCCATCCATCTTGGTGCTCAGCAATAATGGAATGGAAGAGGGAAATTTGTGGCGGCGCCTTGCATGGCAGCGGCCCTCTGATTCTGCACTTGGGGTGTGTGTGTGATTAACACAGTAGATAGGTAAAACACAATCTCATTCTACTGTACATAATTGGTTGTACAGTTGAATGACAATAAGGGTGATTTAATTTAACCTAACATGCATGTCTTTGGATTGTGGGAGGAAACCGGAGCCCCCAGAGTAAACCCACGCAGCACAGGGAGAACATGCAAACTCCACACAGAAAGGTTCCTACCCCTGTTAGCCTGGGGATTCGAATTCGGAACCTTCTAGCTGTTAGGCAGCAGTGCTAACCACTGCACCACCGTGCTGCCCACCACTGGACCAGTTGGTTCACCTTATTTCTGTAGTTGGCCTCTTCATTGTTGGTCATGAGGGCCACCACCACTGTGTCGTCCACAAACTTGATGTTGTTGGTGCTGTAGGCTGGTACACAATCATGGGTCAGCAGGGTGAAAAGCAGCAGGCTGAGCACGTACCCTTGTGGGGTCGCTGTGCTCAGTGTGATGGTCTGGGAGGTGTTGCTGCCAATCCACACATTCTGTGGCCTCCCTGTAAGGAAGTCCAGCACCCAGTTATAGAGAGAGGTTTTGAGTCCCAAGTACCTGAGTTTTTGTATCAGGTGCTGGGGGATGATTGTGTTGAATGCTGAACTAAAGTCCAAGAACAGGATTCACACGTAGGAGTTCTTTGAGTCCAGGTGGGTGAGGGCTGGATGGAGAGCAGCGGCGATGGCATCTTCTGTGGATCTGTTTGACCTGTATGCAAACTGAGATGGGTGGTGGGAGGGAGGATGGACTTGATGTTCTGTATGACCAGCTGCTCGAAGCACTTCATTATGGTGTAGGTCAGTGCTACGGGCTGGTAATCGTTGTAGCCAGATGGGACGGGCTTCTTTCATAACGTGACCTGGTATGTTGTCTGATCCAGCTGCCTTGCATGGGTTGATCCTGCAGAGGGTTCTCTGCATGCTGGCCGGATCCAGACTCATGGCCTGCTCATCTGGAGGAGTGGTCTTCTGTGCTGTTTTGTGCTTCAAATTGGCCAAAGAAGTTGTTTAGGTTATTGAGCAGTGTGATGTCACTCACACAGGTCTGAGGTGGGGGTTTCTAGTTGGTAAGGGTCTGTATGCGACACCAGAGAGAACGTGCATCTCTGGTGTTGCTGAAGTGGCCGGATATTTTCTTGCTGTCCTGTTGTTTTGCCTCCTTGATGCAAAAGGACAGGTTGGCCCTAGCTGTCGTTAGTCCTGCAGTGTCACTGGCCCTCAAGGCTGCATCCTGAGCCCTCAGGAGCCTTTGGACCTCTGCTGTCATCCATGGCTTCTGGTTAGCATCAACAGTGATGGTCTTCCACTGAGTGACATCATCAATGCATTTAGCTACAGTATGTATGCTTCAGCAACCTCAGTGTATCCTCTAGGTTTGTGTGTCCATTGTGAGTGGCTGCATGCTTGGAAGTGTCCCAGTCTGTAGTGCTGAAGCAGTCTTTCAGAGCATCACAGACCCCCTCTGGCCACACATGTACCTGCTTTGTTGTTGGTCTGATGGCTCTCACTCTGGGTTTGTATGCAGGCCTTAGCAAGATGGTGGTGATCAGAGAGTCCGGGGGGGGGGGGGCTCTATGCTGTCTTGCAAGTTGTGTACACCAGGTCCAGCAACCAGGTGAAATTAATTTGCACTGATGGGGGATGGGATGGCTTTCTTAAATTCTGATGGATTTCAGCTGGTTTCTTGGCTTTTAACTTCATGTGTTCAATACTTATTCCCTGCATCATTCCACTTTATTAAATACAACTTGTTTTGTGAACACAGTTGCCTTGATTCCTTTGTATGTATGGATTACTTGGCTTGTTACTGATTTCTGGTGAAAATCTCAGGTCAATGCCTCCATCAGAAATAGGTTTAATGAGAAAAATGTGTTCAATAATTTCTCTGCTGTATATGTGCCTTATGTGGTATATATCACTCATATATTCCATACCTACATTTGTTAGAGCATATTGAAATGTTTGGGACAACACATACAAAGGAACTTCACACCTCTGAAAGAACAAAGGAATCTCGCCGCCATGTGAAGACCCATGACGTCACAGGACGCCATGGCAACAGACTCGACACCTTCACCCCTGAGGGAGGAGAGGTTTTCCCATCACCCCCCAAGGCGAAGGGAGGAGTTAACAGGACTAATAGGGGATTTAGATAACGGGGGATTTCAGCTTGTGTTTTGCATGTCTTTGATGTGTGCCTGTATTTAACCAGCGAGCTGGGCAGAATTCTTTCTCTTTGCCTTCTGCCAAGCTCTGCACCAGATGAGACAAGATAGAAGAGTTATTCATTAAAGACTCTGCTTTTATGATACAAAACCGCCTCTTTATTTCCAGCTCTTCTACACCTTAATTCTTTTTTTGGGTTATAGGTTGGGGCCAGCTGTGAAGGAACAGGCCAGCATGTAGAGGGTAGAAATCCACAGGGACATGAAGTGGTTCACGTCTGGGATAAGATGGGAACGTCAGAAACCTGTATCATATTGCACAGTACTTAAATGCACGTTTGCAGGGAATTTTGGTGACTGTTGGATTATTTTTCAACATGCTTTTGGGAGCCTTTTCTGAAGACCTGTTGATTATTTGGCCCAACTTCCCTGCTACGACAGATGTTGTGAGACATTTTGGAAACTCCCTCAACTTGTCACCAACAGTCACAGCTCAGCGAAGAACAAACCTTCAGTGAACTACATTAAAATTCTTTATTTTCCATTCCTTATCTAAGCAGAAGGAGCTTTAATGAGAATGACTTGACATGTCAGCATTTATTCAGACTGTGTTCCACATCCACAAGGTCCCACAGATTAAAAAACAAAACAAAAAATCCTCTAAAACAACATTTACAGTCTGAGTGAGGAGAACGGTTTTACAAAAGAAACAGAATTAGTCACATTAATAGACAAACAAATGGCACATTGAATTCCTAAATCCAAAATAAAGTGGTGCTTCAGCAAGTTTTTAAACTGAGGACAAAAGTTAAATAAATTAACTAGCATAAATGTTACATACAAATCCTGAAGAGTATATACAAAAGGAGTTATTGGACAACAATAATATTAATAATAATCTACAATTTAAAAAAATGATGTATTCAAAAACAGCAGGAGAACAACTATGATACAGAGCACGTGTGTGTGAGGGACATTAAACGTGACCTAATGGTGAAACACACACACTAGCAGGGGTCTGCAACATGTGGCTCCGGAGCCACACAGGTCACACACTGAAACGCAAAACCATGAAGAAGATGTTCCAAACGGAACACAAACACCTCACAAACTTCTGAGAAAAAAGGTAGTACTCCGACCAGAGAACTGCTGCAAGTTTAAAGGAAAAGATGCACATTTATGGGAAAAAGCTTGAAATTTAACACAAAAAGTTTGTGGTAATTTAATTAATGTTCATACTAACAAAAAAGGTGTAAACCCCCACAAATCAGTGAGACTTAGACAGAAATTTACAGGTGAAACCAAAGTGGAATATAGTTCAGGAGACCAAAACAAATGTGCAAAAATTATGAGCACATGACTGTGAAAGAAAAAAGCTGCAAATTGAAGAATTTTTTTTCAAAGTTTACAAGAAAATAGTCAAAATTTCATGTTAAAAAGTTGAAAGTTAATGACAATGATGTAAATTTAAATGAAAAACTGAAATTTGAGGCAAGAAACAGATTCAAAAATTGACTAATTTATGACAAGAGCGCAAACCTGCAAAAAGGAAATTTAAGAACCGAGAAAAAGGTGCACATTTATGGTGGAAAAAAATTCTGAGGAAAATGGAGTGTCAAATTACTGTGTAAAAGATTCACTAAAATGCTGCAAATTTAAAATAAAAAACCTCAAATTTTCAGGTAAAAAGTTGCAAACAGAAAAAAATTCACGAATTAAAATTATTTCCCATAGTAGGGATTGCAGACCCCGCTCTAATATTAAAAATATAACCACTTTATTTTAATACCGTTTTCGTGACGTCACAGACATGCCGTGAAAGGAGAATCCGCTCGTCTTCCAGCCGTCTGCTCACACAGCCCAACCAGAACTGGACTTCAGCAGCCAATCAGCAGAGAAGTTCAGCCACTGATGACACCAACTGTATTGAGCTGATAAATTTATTTTCCCCTTAAATCTGCAACTATTTCTGGTCAAATTTTGCAAACATTCTAGTTGGAAATTAACATGTTTTTCCCCATAAATTTGTAATTTATGGGGAAAATTTATTTCACATATTTATTTATGTGAAATAAATATTAATATATAATATACTGCATATATTAATATAAATATATAATATTAATTTATAAAATTTATTTCACATATTTATTTCAAATATGTGAAATAAATATTAATATATAATATATATATTAATATAAACATTAATATATATATATTAATTTATAAAATTTATTTCACATATGTGAATTTGAAACCGCTTTCCACATTTCTGCTTTTCTCATAAATATGCAACTTTTTTCTCTGTAAATTTGTGATTTTGTTGCAAATTACATCTTATCAATTTTTGTGAAAATCACAGGAAATTATCGCCCGTTTTGGGCAAACCAGTTTCCTGTGGGTCAGGTACCACATGTTGCAGACCCCTGGACCAGGTTTTTTTTTAAATAGTTGGCATTTTCTTAACGATTTATCTTTAAAAGAGGTCCAGTCATTTACAATAACACTGTTAAATTTCTGTTAACTGGGGTGGAGTGATGAGTGACGGAGCCTCCATGAGCAGGTGCAGCTGCTGCTCAGCTGACAGCCGTGTCAGCCGCTCGCTTTGAAATCCACAGGAATCCAAACCCTACACGTTTATCCGTTTACTGCTAAACAATCTCATTCTGTAAGAAACCGAGACGATTAACGTTTACAGTCAGAGTCTGTTAGCTGGCTAACAAAGAACGTTAGCTTACCGACTTGCTCAGAGGTAGTTTGGAAAGTGAACCAGAAACTCTAGCTCACTACAGGTGCATCTCAATAAATTAGAATCTCATCAAAAAGTTGATTTATTTCAATAATTCAATTCCAAAAGTGAAACTCATATTATATAGATTCATTACACACACAGTGACATATTTCAAGTATTTATTTCTTTTAATTTTGATGGTTATGGCTTGCAGCAAATGAAAACCTCGTAATCAGTTTCTCAAAAAATTAGATCACATAAAATTAATTAAAAAAATTGATTTTAATAGAAATGTTGGCCAATTAAAAAGTCTGTCCATGTACCACTCAATACTTGGTCGGGGCTCCTTTTGGATTAATTACTGCATCAATGCAGCGTGGCATGGAGGTGATCAGCCTGTGTTACTGCTGAGGTGTTATGGAGGTCCAGGTTGCCTTGATAGCGGCCTTCAGCTCGTCTGCATTGTTGGGTCTGGTGTCTCTCATCTTCCTCTTGACAATCCTCCATAGATTCTCTATGGGGTTTAGGTCAGGAGAGTTTGCTGGCCAATCACACACAGTGATACCATGGTCATTAAACCAGGTATTGGTACTTTTGGCAGCAGTGTGGGCAGGTACCAAGTCCTGCTGGAAAATGAAATCAGCATCTCCATAAAGCTTGTCAGCAGAGGGAAGCATGAAGTGCTCTAAAATTTCCTGTTAGATGGCTGCACTGACACTGGACTTGATTAAACACAGTGGAAAAACACCAGCAGATGACATGGCTCCACGTATCATCACGGACTGTGGAATCTTCACACTGGACCTCAAGCAACTTGGATTCTGTGCCTGTTCACTCTTCCTCCAGACTCTGGGACCTTGATTTCCAAGTGACAGGACTTGGCACCTGATTTGGGGAGCCATGTCATCTGCTGGTGTTGGTCCACTGTGTTTTATCAAGTCCAAAGTCAGCGCAGTAGTCTACCAGGACATTTTAGAGCACTTCATGCTTCCCTCTGCTGACAAGTTTTATGGAGATGCTGATTTCATTTTCCAGCAGGACTTGGCACCTGCCCACACTGCTGCCAAAAGTACCAAAGCCTGGTTTAATGACCATGGTATCACCATATTCTACTGGCCAGCAAATTCTCCTGACCTAAACCCATACAGAATCTATGAAGTTTCGTCAACAGGGAGATGAGACATCAGACCCAACACTGCAGATGAGCTGAAGGCCTCTATCAAAGCAACCTGGGCCTTCAGAACACCTCAGCAGTAACACAGGCTGATCACCTCCATGCCACAGTGATGCAGTATTAATTCATGCAAAAGGAGCCCTGACCAAGTACTGAGTGCGTGCATGGAAATACTTTGTCGGCCATCATTTCTATTAAAAAATCATTTTTTAAAAATTGATCTTATGTAATATTCTAATTTTTTGAGAAACTGATTTTCGGGTTTTCATGAGCTGCAAGCCATAACCATCAAAATTAAAAGAAATAAACACTTGAAATATATCACTCTGTAATGAATCTATATAAAATATGAGTTTCATTTTATGAATTGAATTACTGAAATAAATCAATGTTTTGATGATATTCTGATTTAGTGAGATGCACCTGTTGATTAGCCCAGGGCAAGTTAATTTAAAAAATAATCAAACTAACTACTCAATCTAGTTTTAGCTAACTTATGAGCTGGCCCTTGGTTAGCTAATCTAAACTATTTTGGTTAGAAATCAAAAAGAGTGGTGAACTAGTCTGGTTATGAGATTTTTTAAAGGGGTCACTGACTGCACTTTCCCCACATGTTGACAGCTGCCACAGATTTGAATTAAATGTTTGTGACATATTGTGGTCAAATTTGTCATTAGCTTGATGATGAATTATCTTTTGCAGCATTCCTCAGAATGGCTTGTTTCAGTGCATGTCTCTTTAAATAACCAAGAATCGTAGCTAACTCAGTCCTTCCACTAACATCACTATTACTACTCTTAGCTAGCCAACTATAATGTCTCAGAGTGACATATATGGTCAAGTGTTAGCAGATGAACAATGATTCCAGTGGGTGTGAATAGAATTTATAGAAAATAATGCTCAAAACCAGCCAGATCTATAGTTAAGCTAATGCCAGGTGGCCTGCCTGACCACCTAGCCTAGCTAATGCTAAAGGTTCAATGTAGCATCATGGTGAAAATAAACAAAAGCCAATGGAAGATATGTTACTGACTGTGGATTAGTGAACCGGGTGGAAACAGGGATGCCTATTAGGGTGACTGAAATCTGAAGAAAATAACAATATAAACCACACCTGGTAAGTTAACTCCAAAGTAACACTGTTAGCTCTGAAGCTAATGCCTTTAGCTCCCCAACCACCTGCATGACAGACAGCTAAGCTGGCCAATAATAGAGCAGGGGGCGGATATTAAGGCTGAGTTTTAATTTTGTGACGTACAGGAAAAACGTGGAAGAATGAAAATGGCTCCTTGGAGAGAAAAATGATATGAAGGCTGTGTGTTTTTAAGAGAAGTGAGTGTTTGGATATTTCTTATATTTTACGCATTTCAGATGATTAAAACCAAAAAAATTCAGTCAATGACCCTTTTCAATGCTGTGCCTGAAAGTTACACTCCCTCCCTCCATGGTGACATCAGATGTAGGGGACTATAAGATGTAGGGGACTATAAGATGCAGGGGACTATATAGTGAACTCAGTATAACAGTGGAAATTTGAGCTTTGAGATGCTACAGTTTGGAGACGGTAAAACTGAACAGATTAATGTAGCTAAAAGGTGAATACTTGCATGTATTTTGTCGTAAATACATATTAAATGAAACTTTTACTACATTAATAAGTAAAAAATAATTTGTTTGTTGTGATGTGAAGCTTTCCTCTCACTTCTCCATTGGCTGTGCAATGCATCATGGGATACATTGGTTAACGTAGTGACCATTGGTTGTACAGTCCTTTCCATAATGCATGGTGGGACATTTTGATTGCACCATGCATTATGGAATTTTAATGAATGAAATTTTAATTTCAGATTTTGAACAGCACTATAAAATAGCTGATTCATTATATAGGACACTATATAGGGAACAAGTGAACATTCCAAACACAGCGCTAGTCTTTCCAGACAGAGTTTACATAGCTAACTAACCAAGCCAGCTAGTTTAGTTTGCAGACTAAAGCTTTGACTGAACAAGCTGAGTTACTTTTTCAGGTAACTCCTAACACCTTTTTTCGAGCTAACACAGTTTTGAGTAAATTTTCAGTTGGCTATTAAAATAGCTCTGTTAGCCACCTGAAGGCTTGCACCCAGCTGTTCCAGTAATAGCATGTACCAGGAGTTTTCTGAGGTGGTTCGGCTCCCAAAATGGGCTGAAGTCAGATTTCTGACCATAAAAGTGTTCCAGCACAAGAATTTCACAGTCAAAAAACCTGGACAGACACCTCCAGAAGAGCTGCTATTGTGCTTGTTTTGTCAAAAGTGCTAATAAATTGTACATGTTACTTTTGATTTTATGTTCACTGTTGATGCTTGGGCCAGTTACTTTGAATCGTTGAGCAGGAGTTAATCTGGGTCTAGTGCTAGCAGCCCAACTGAAGATGGCTGCATGCGTTCCACGTCTGCTCGAGTGTGAGGCTCGTGTGACGTAAATTTCACCATCCTCTCCAGTCCACGAGGCTCTGCAGGGTCCCCGACTGTGCGTATTGACTACATGTGCTAGATTCAACCTCTCGTGCAAATGGTGGTGCCATTGGCACAGGATACAAAGACGGAGAGGAAGAAGAATTAAAAAGAAACATGGCAAGACCAATGAAAAAGGAAAAACCATCAGGGGTAAAAGTAGGAAACACAGGAGCTCTTTTTCTCGCTTTCTTCCAATTGCCATTGTTGTTGCTAAACTGTTTGGTTCTTGTCTTCTCTTTGATATAGCATATGCTGTATATGTATAAAATGTACTGTAGTGTCAGCGCATGTGCACTACCTATCAGGTTGGGGTGAAACTGCAGATGATGGTCCCACATCAAACGCTTGGTTGAACAGTAGCAATGAAGGAAGCATATACTGTATGTATATATGTATAGCTGTGTGTGCCGGCCTTGTCCAAAGCGTAGGTGCATCATAAATGTGCAAAACGTAAATCCAGCTTTACACAGTCAGAAATGCGACTTCAGGTGCTGTGGCATTAACCAAGCACACAACTAGGGAAATCCCACCAAGAAGTAGTCCTGGAATGTGCTTCAGGCAAATTCTTCTCCAGCAAGCTAACAAACTGGTTATGTTTTCAGCTAAATTGGTTAGCTTGCTCTCTGGTCAGCTAACCTATCTTTTAGCTAGTTTACTTGCTAACACATTAGCATGTTAGCTAACTAAAGTGGTTTGCACCAAACTCCTCTGTTAAAAGTCAGCTAACAGACCTACTGTGTAAAGCAAGACTGCTAGCTCTCTCTTCAGCTAACCTACAGCTGATCCTCAGGCCAAACCGTGTGTTGAACAACATAAACCGTTTATACCAGCGGACAGCCTCAGCAAGTGGTCACACCTCACTAGCCTCACCATACTCCTCTGTAGAATGTTATGTCCCGTTATCGTAAATGCCGAGTGCAAATTTAGCAAAGTCCACAGGCCGTTAGGAAAATTTAAAGAACTCAAGTTTAAAAACTGCCAGTATTTTTCTCTGAAAAACATCTTATTTCCAAACACAGCAGTCTCTCTGAAACATCCCATAATAATCTCTGACCTTCTGTACATGGTTTTATACAAGGTGGCTAAATAAACCCCTTCGACGTGTGAGTGAAGAAAAACGGTGGTGAGGAAGATTTGGGGTTAATGATGCTCTAATCTCTACGCCTCCTTCGTGACTTTCACAGTATGACGCCGCTGACCTCTGGTGCAACCTGCGGGGAAGAAAAGAAACACAAAGAACTCCTTCATGAACCGCTGAGCTCCACCGGGCAGTGACACGCTCCGTTGCTCCTCAGGGTTTTTGGTCCTACAGATCCTTTTGTCTGTCCAACTGCAGCTCCTCCGTCATTCCTCCCCAAAGTGTGTTTTTTTCTTTTTAAACCTTTTTTAAGGGTAGGTGGGGTTAGTAGGTTTACAGGTGGAGGTTCTGGAAGGATCTTCATGCTGGTCCAAAAATCATAAAAATGCAACAACGTGCTTCAATATTGGTTTCATCCAGCGTTGTGTAGATGAATGAAGACAATGAGTCATTCTTCGGGGACTTTTTTTTTTTTTTTTTTCCTTTTTCTTGTCTTTTTATAACAAAAAACACTGAAATGTTGAGACGTGAGCGTATTAGTTTGACACTAGCAAACAGAAGAGAGCATCAGTGGTGAAAGGCCTCTTCGTCCTGCTTCTCCTCCTTGCTAGGCATCCGACAGGCAGCTCTGAACACTGTCCATCCACTGCTGAGCGTAGTGACTGTCCTGGGCACAGAAGTTGTACACTCGTTTGGTCGTCTTTAGCTGAAAGAGCAGAAAGCAGAAGTTACACTCACAAGAAATAAAGGAGCAAATCCAAAAGGAAGGAGGAAAAAGTTGCTTAAATCAAGTCACAAATGATTTTTTAAGGGAAAAAAGTAAATTCACAAGACAGAGGGTCACACATTTATTACCAGGAAAAATTGCACTTCCTAGCAGAAATGTGCTGTGAATGTGGTTATCTGAATCAGCTGAAGCACTGAAATGCTGCTACATTATTAGATGCGCTATAAAACTATGTAAAATGCTCAACAGTTTTAGCTGAAAGGCTAAAAATGCTGAAATCGGTGAAAAATGCTTCATTTGAGCCTGAAACTATAAAAATGCTAGCTTACATGCTTAATCTCTTGCACTCCGGGATACCGCGGGCGGTCACGTCTCTGCGTCCTAGGGCGCACTGAAAAAAAAAAAGCTGCATTTCCATTCTTCCACTACAGACACAGCCGCGAACAGAAAGCCAAAGGAGTGCTTTGATCGGTTTAGATTTGATTGACCTCTCATTCGACTAATAAGAGCCTTGAATTGGGTTTCTGAAACCTTGAAGAACCAATGACTGAAAACCTAGCAAGAAGGCCCCACCTACCAACGGCTGCGAATACAGCGAGCCAATTGAAGCAGAGAAGTTCAACAATTGAAAGCATACGTCCCGTGCATAAAATCTGTTTTGTGTAAGCCGCTGGGTGACACACACACGTTCGCCAGTCTTTTTTTCTTACTACTGTTCTTATTTGTTTTGAAAAATCGTTCGCCAAAACCGCAATAATGGAATCATGGTTTGACTGGGTTGCATGACCAGAACCACGAGTCCGTAACAAGCGGACCAGCGTCATGTTCGTCTGACAATGAGGAAGAGAAGTTCGCCAGCGACACTGCTGTTGTGGACAGGTAAGTGTTATAAGCTAAATTATTCTTTATCCCTGAAAATTGTAATCAAAATGACTTTTGACCGATCGGTAAATTACAGCTGTGCGTCATCGCCACATGACGGATCAGTCTGTGCGCCGCGTCCGGACCGTGAACGCCCCCCGCCCCCAGCTACTCTTCTGTAGCGGATTGCAGATATTTTAGTACAACTGTGCGTAGTAGACCGCGGTGTCCGTCATGTAGTGATGGGCGATGTCCGTCCTCTGTAGCGGGGGGGGGGGGGAGTTGTTATCTTCTACATTACAGATATTTTAGTATAATTTTTAGTGCACTGTAGGTTATTTTTTCTTGTAAAAAAAAAAAAGCCACACATTTTTTACGTGGCATGCTTCTTTGCGTGGGGGGGCTTGTTTGTTCATTCATTCATTCATGAATGAATAAACAACCCCCCCCACACACACACAGCCCTTCACCTTTCATTAGAGCCCAACATCAAGCTTCTATACTGAATCATTCAAAAGTTAAAGACGTTTTTCCAAACTGTGCCACTTGGCACAATTTGGCACAGTTCAAAAACACCTGGGAACAACCTGAGAACAAAGCTGTGTAATATATTCATTTTTTGCGGTATTGTTACAAAATTTTGACCTCAGCTGGATAACACTTGGTTCTACATTTCTGTTGCATTTTCCAGCCTGGATCTGAAGCTGTGTGTTATTTGCAAGCATTTGTATCCAAAAAAACACCCAGGCGAAATTTATTTTCTTCAAGGTCACTATGTTTAGACGACTGTTACTCAGTGGCCGGAACACTTAGAGAGATTATGACTGTTTTGCCAAAAAATTAAAGTGTTTTCTTTTAAATGAGACCAACCCCATGAAGATGCTGCAAAGGGTTGAAGAACAGCTTTTGATTTACTTTGGATACGTTATTTTTAGGTGTTTTTAGGGAAATTGACCAGAGTGCAAGGGGTTAAATAGCCTAAACTTGAAAAAAGTTAGCATTTTTTTCCAGTTCTGGTTCCGCTGGACCAGCGGCGCCACACGAGTTGGCTGCCTTTTGCAACTGCCTTTTTTTTTTAATCTTCCTTCTTCTTTCTACACCTTTCACTCTATATATCACGGACACACAGATCGCCCCAAAGGTCTCCCGAGTCGGCGGACGGAGCCTCTGTTTACAGCAGGAGACGATACAGCAGGGAAGAGCTAGCTAGCACTCAACCGCCACCCGGTGCTAACGGAGAAACTCGACATACCGAGGAACTGTAGTGGAAACGACACGGGTGCCGGGCTGGAGTTTAGGCGGTGTGCAAGAAATATAAGACAGAATAATAAAGAGCGATGGCAAGAACCAAGCAGACCGCCCGTAAAATCTACTGGAGGAAAAAGCCCCCCAGGAAGCAGCTAGCCACCAAGGCTGCTCGGAAAAAGCGATCCGGCCACCGGTGGAGTGAAGAAGCCTCACCGTTACAGGCCCGGTACCGTGGCTCTGAGAGAGATCCGTCGCTACCAGAAATCCATGGAGCTGCTCATCTGTAAGCTGCCCTTCCAGCGCCTGGTGAGGGAGATCGCTCAGGACTTCAAGACCGACCTGCGCTTCTAGAGCTCCGCTGTCATGGCTCTGCAGGAGGCCAGCGAGGCCTACCTGGTGGGTCTCTTCGAGGACACCAACCTGTGTGCCATCCACGCCAAGAGGGTCACCATCATGCCCAAAGACTTCCAGCTGGCCCGCCGCATCCGTGGAGAGAGAGCTTAGACTTTCTGCTGCACATCCACCAACCACAATGCTCCGCACTGTGTGTCTATATATATATATATATATATACACTCACCGGCCACTTTATTAGGTACACCATGCTAGTAACGGGTTGGACCCCCTTTTGCCTTCCGAACTGCCTCAATTCTTCGTGGCATACATTGAACAAGGTGCTGGAAGCATTCCTCAGAGAGTTTGGTCCATATTGACATGATGGCATCACACAGTTGGCGCAGATTTGTCGGCTGCACATCCATGATGCGAATCTCCCGTTCCACCACATCCCAAAGATGCTCTATTGGATTGAGATCTGGTGACTGTGGAGGCCATTTGAGTACAGTGAACTCATTGTCATGTTCAAGAAACCAGTCTGAGATGATTCCAGCTTTATGACATGCCGCATTATCCTGCTGAAAGTAGCCATCAGAAGTTGGGTACATTGTGGTCATAAAGGGATGGACATGGTCAGCAACAATACTCAGGTAGGCTGTAGCGTTGCAACGATGCTCAATTGGTAGCAAGGGGCCCAAAGAGTGCCAAGAAAATATTCCCCACACCATTACACCACCACCACCAGCCTGAACCATTGATACAAGGCAGGATGGATCCATGCTTTCATGTTGTTGACGCCAAATTCTGACCCTACCATCCGAATGTCGCAGCAGAAATCAAGACTCATCAGACCAGGCAACGTTTTTCCAATCTTCTATTGTCCAATTTCGATGAGCTTGTGCAAATTGTAGCCTTAGTTTCCTGTTCTTAGCTGAAAGGAGTGGCACCCGGCGTGGTCTTCTGCTGCTGTAGCCCATCTGCCTCAAAGTTCGACGTACTGTGCGTTCAGAGATGCTCTTCTGCCTACCTTGGTTGTAACGGGTGGTTATTTGAGTCACTGTTGCCTTTCTATCAGCTCGAACCAGTCTGGCCATTCTCCTCTGACCTCTGGCATCAACAAGGCATTTCCGCCCACAGAACTGCCGCTCACTGGATATTTTTTCTTTTTCGGACCATTCTCTGTAAACCCTAGAGATGGTTGTGCGTAAAAATCCCAGTAGATCAGCAGTTTCTGAAATACTCAGACCAGCCCTTCTGGCACCAACAACCATGCCACGTTCAAAGTCACTCAAATCACCTTTCTTCCCCATACTGATGCTCGGTTTGAACTGCAGGAGATTGTCTTGACCATGTCTACATGCCTAAATGCACTGAGTTGCCGCCATGTGATTGGCTGATTAGAAATTAAGTGTTAACGAGCAGTTGGACAGGTGTACCTAATAAAGTGGCCGGTGAGTGTATATAGTAATATCATATGTATACTAGCTGTTCTTGTTTTTTCTTGCCTTCTAATTGTTGCTCTGAGTGTTGCTATCCCTGTGCTGTTGCAATCCTAGAATTTCATCATTGTGGGACTAATAAGGCTTATCTTATCTTATCTTATAAAAGCAAAAATAGCTTAATGTTGTAGGAAGTTAGCTCAAAAATGCTAAATATAAGTGTAATTTCCCAGTTTGGGCTCAATAAAGGACATCTATCTATAAATGCAAGATATGTGTGTGTGTGTGTGTGTGTGTTCCTCAGATGTCTCTCAAGCTGTTAGTCGGACTGGCCAAAGATTTTAAACCTGCTTTGCTGAGGTTACAAGGGTGTGCATCACCAAATATGGAGTCACTCAGTCAAAATATGTCATTTTTATCAATAAAAGTTTAGGAACTGCTCTGTGTCTCTTCATGCCCTGGCTTCAGGAAGTGTGGGCGGGGTTTCGGACTGACTGTGCTGATTGGACAATACACGGCACCATGGCCTATGTCAAACAGGTTCATTTTGTCTTCTTTCAATTATTTATCCTTTTTTTTTTTTTTTTTTTTCCTTTGAAAGACAAAAGTAAAATAGAAAGATGTCTTTACCTTCTTTACATGTTTCAACTGCACTGCAGTTGCACTGCACTGCACTGCACTGCACTGCAGCCTTCATCAGAAGAGCCTTCTGATGAAGGCTGCAAAAAAAAAAAAAGGCACCATGGCCTGTCAGGCACCACAGTGTTCCCCGGACAAAACAAGGTAGTGAAAAATGACAAATTTGACTACAAAAACATAATGCTGAAGACTTAATGCTTAAAAAATTATACCACAAAGTTGCCGTGATTGCGTAGGTCAAAAAGATAATTTGGCATATGTGGAGAACACGAGGTGTGGAAGCAGACTGGGCGGAGCGTGAGCAGGGATCGGGTCTGACAAATCAACACAGAACATGCCAGGAGAAGCAGCAGCCGACAGGACATTTTGTTTTTGGAAAAAATGAAGTCCGTAGAGCAAAAATTGTGACCACAATAGCTATTTATCCAGAAATATTTTCTCACAGCTTCCAACATTCTGTGTTAAACACTGAAATTCACTGAATTTCCTACCCGAATTTAAAGCTGAACCATTTGAAAACCATTTGAGATATTCAAACAAAAAGTAATACACGAAAAGTAGAGGCTTGTAGAAGCATTTTAAAATGTGAATGGTTTTTCTAGCTGAACATATGCTGAACTTATAATACTGAACAGCTGAAGATGCTGCAAGAGAATTTGAAAAATTTCTCCAATGAAAATAATGCATTTTTTTGGTGTAAAAACAAATAATTTAAACCTTTTAAAATGTATAAACACTAAAAGTAATAGCATAAGTGTCCTAAATAAGCTGAACATTTTGAAGTTTGAACAGAGTTTATAGCTGAAAAAATGCGAAAGTAGTTAGTCCAAAAAAAAGGTACAGAAAGTTTTAAGAAAGTAGGTGGATAAAGTGTGGATGCTGTTAAGCATTCACACAGTAACACATTCCAAACTGAAGATGGAAAAAAAATTAAGAGGAAAAGAAGCTACAACTGTGAGAACAAATATGAGAAATTAAGTCTGAAGTTGAGAAAAGTTTCGTAAGTTTTTTGAATTACTGAGACTATTCCCAAGAATCCAGAAGGCTGGTAGGAAAAAGATCTCCTTAAATGCAGAAAAGACCAAAGAGATCCCAGGAGGGGGAGGAGGGGCAGCACACTCCATCCACATCAGTGGGACAGAGGTAGAGGGGGTGAGGACCTTTACACCCCTCAGAGCCCCCCATCAGTGAGTATCTCACTGGTCTCACAACTGCCACCAGCTCATAAAGAAAGCCCAGCAGAGACTGCACTTCTTGAGGAGGCTGAGGAAGTCCGGGATGTCAGTCAAAATCCTCGGCAACTTCTACAGACGTACAGTTGAGAGTCATCAGCAGCTGCAGCACAGTGTGGTATAGTGGCTGCACCGCTCAGGACAGGAAAGCTCTCCAGCGTGTGGTAAAAGACCGCACAGTCCATCTGTGGAGCAGCCTTCCCATCACTCACAGACGTCTACGTCACGAGGGTCCACAGGAGGGCCCATAGCATCAACGAGGACCATATCCATCCACAACACAGACTGCTCTCACTGCTGCCATCAGGAAGGTGCGACAGGAGTGGTTAATCCCACACATCCAGGCTGTTAAACAGCTTCTACCCACAGGCCAGACTCCTGAACACTACACCACCCCCTCTATGCTCCACCCCCCACCTCTAGCCTCCTGGACTCTGACTTGTCTGTGCCCCCCACAAAAACTCAGTGCATCCACTCACATTTACATTAGGCACATCACACTTTAGTCTTCTGTGTTTTGCTTATTTTACTTACTTTTCACTGTTATGTGAAGGGAGTTAAGAAGCAGGAAGAATTTCATGACATGGTGTCACGGCTGTTTACTGTGTCGATGACAAAGCTTCTGATTCATACAAATCTGTCAACGTCATTCTCGTCAATTTGTGACTCTTTTTCTCAAAGTTGAGAATTAAAAATGTCTTAAATGACTTCAATGAATTTTAGGGAACTAAAATGGTCCTCTGTACTCAATGGGAATGTTAAACAACAGGAAGCACTGCTGATGGTTTGTGGAACTAAGAGGTTCCTGTGGTGGAAACATGGTTCACCAGTAACTCTTCACTCACATCAAAGAAAGCTTTCTCCTCAACGTTTTTGGGCGCTCCCATGGTCGGTGTCCCCGCCGTCACTGACTCCACGTCTGCCAGCTCGATCACTCCTTTACACTCTTTGTCCTGTCGAGTCTCGTAGTATCTCAGCTGGAAACGGAGACACCAGTCAAACCACAGACAATGAACCAGTTTAAAATGCTGATGACACGTTTTTGACATTTTTTAGCATGTTGTGTAAACCCAAAAGTCATTGTCGATGGTCAATATAATATTTACAGCCGCACCTGCATAAACTAGTTATCATCAAAAAACTGCAGCCGCTGACTGGACTGTGGTGCCGCCCACCGAATTAAGGGCGGCACCTCCATGACGTAAGCAGGAGAACGGACTCCGGTGTTGTTGACTGGAATGACAGCAGCTTTGTAGCTCACAGTTTCTCTGGTTTCTTGTTTTAATTTTATGGCTATGCCTTCATGTTGTGTCGCAGGCTTAGATAAACAGCAGGCGTGAAAGACCACATCACACGCTTCAGCTCCAACTGTCATAAGCCTCCTTGTGCACTTTTATGCAGGAGGAGCGCACGAGGAGGGGAAGGATTAATGGATTTATGCACAGCTTTGACCTACTTTCTCTGATCGCATGCTGACTGTCGCTGGTCCGGCCACGTCCCCTCTGTCATTATCACCAGCTGATTCCCCTCCCGCTGCTCATGTTTCCCGGTCCTCACCCAGGTGCTTCTCATCACACCATCACCAGCAGTGCGTGTACTTCACGGCCGTTTGCCAGTCATCTGTGCTGTTAGTCTGCCAGTATTGTCAGCACTCTCATGACGTGTTAGTCACTACATGTTCGCCGTGGTTCTCGTGCGTCCTTGAAGCGATGTCAGCTCTGGGGAGCACCTGTGGCTAACACGTATCCTCTCATTCGTTCTCTGGACGATGCCGGCCCCCGAACGTCATCAGTAAGTATGTTTGTGTTTTTTGTACGTCTTCACCTTTTTGGGAATTGTCCGTCTTTCTATATTAAATGTGCTGTGGCAAACCCTACACGTAAATCCTCCCTCTCCGTGCCCTGCGTAAGAGCACACGGAGAGGGAGGATTTAAGCGTAAATAACGAGGATTTACACAAGGATTTACACGCAGGATTCACCACAGCACATGTATTGAACATAAAGACTGATCCCAAAAGGTGAAGACTTACAAAAATACACAGAGCCACTTACAGTAGGCGTTCAGGGCCGACATCACCCAGCGAACATGGAGAGGAGACATGCTAACCACAGTTGTGCCCCAGAGCCGACATCGCTACAAGGGCGCAACAGAACCACGGCTGTGTGGAGTGGCTAACACGTCGTGATAGTGTTGGCAATATTGGCTGGCTGACAACATGGCAGATGATGCACACAAAACATGAACAGCTGACTGTCACTGAGTCTGACTCGCTAGGCACGATGCCCGCTTGGCACGGCTCAAACCTATACGTCTGATGCCCCCAGATTCTTCATTGTCATCCCATTCTTTGGAACTATAATCGTCTGAAGATTGGACAACACAAACCAGTTCCAGACTACATGTGCTGGAACCATGGTCGATGTTTTCAACCGCTTCCATCCTGTGTGTACAATGGGCAGCCAAGCGCTGTGTTCTGTCGATGACATTACAACATGGCCGCGGGGTTTTCCAGCCACTGACGCAACAGGTGACATGGCACTCATGAAAACGTTGGATATTCGTGTGAAAAAAAAGCCTGTTTGACTTAGAACTGCACAGACCAACCTATTTTGTCATATTGTATTATGTTGAAAAATTAGAGGAAGTCTGAAACGTGTCATCAGACCTTGAATCCAGTGCAGAGGTGTGGACCTTACCTGGTGTTTAGTTTTGTCCAGCACAAACCACCGTGGTTTCCATGGTTTCAACAGTGCTCCTTTCTTGAAAAGAATCCCTTCAAAACTCCTGATGGAAGAGGAGAGAACACAAGTGAATATTTCATGTTTATAACCTGGGGTCTGCATTTTATTGACTTTTCATCAGTTTTTAATAGTAAACTGATCTTGGTCTTCTGTTAAGACAAAGTAAGGAGACGTCTCATACCTCTGACATGTTTCAACTGTCACCTGCAGTCTTCTTCAGAAAGTGTTGTCTGTGACGTGTCAAATTAGCTGTTTTATCCTTTCCGTAGGTGTGACCAACCTGACAGATTTGACAGCTGTGTCAGGCCATCACGCCCCCCGCTACGCCATGGTCTCCGAAAGACAGAGTCCCAGGTAGCTCACAACATCATGAACCGAGATGACGGAACTTTCATGCTCTCACACACCTGGGACTCTCTCCTCCAAAGATCATCACACGGCGAGGGGTGTGACCAACCTGTCAGGTCGGTCACACCTACAGAAAGGATAAAACAGTTAAGCGGTGATGACATGTCACAGATGTCAGACAACACTTTCTGAAGAAAAAAAAATGTCAAGCATACAGGAAACCCACCCAAATTTGGTAACCCGAATCGCACACTAAGAACACATTTCACACCAAAATAGCCAAAAATGGACCACGTCTCTTTAAAATACATAAAATAGACACATTCACTCTCATATACAGTGGGGCAAAAAAGTATTTAGTCAGCCACCAATTGTGCAAGTTCTCCCACTTAAAAGATGAGAGAGGTCTCCAATTTTCATCATAGGTATACCTCAACTATGAGAGACAAAATGAGAAAAAAAATCCAGAAAATCACATTGAAGGATTTTTAATGAATTAATTGATAAATTCCTCGGTAAAATAAGTATTTGGTTACCTACAAACAAGCAAGATTGCTGGCTCTCACAGACCTGTAACAACTTCTTTAAGAGGCTCCTCTGTCCTCCACTCGTTACCTGTATTAATGGCACCCGTTTGAACTCATTATCAGTATAAAAGACACCTGTCCACACCCTCAAACAGTCAGTCTCCAAACTCCACTATGGGCAAGACCAAAGAGCTGTTAAAGGACACCAGAAAGAAAATGGAAGACATACAAGACCACTGATAATCTCCCTCGATCTGGGGCTCCATGCAAGATGTCACCCCGTGGGGTCAAAACGATCACGAGAACGGTGAACAAAAATCCCAGAACCACACAGGGGGACCTAGTGAATGACCTGCAGAGAGCTGGGACCAAAGTAACGAAGGCTACCATCAGTAACACACTACGCCGCCAGGGACTCAAATCCTGCAGTGCCAGACGTGTCTCCCTGCTTAAGCCAGTACATGTCCAGGCCCATCTGAAGTTTGCTAGAGAGCATTTGGATGATCCAGAAGAGGATTGGGAGAATGTCATATGGTCAGATGAAACCAAAATAGAACTTTTTGGTAAAAACTCAACTTGTCGTGTTTGGAGGAGAAAGAACACCATACCTACTGTGAAGCATGGGGGTGGAAACATCATGCTTTGGGGCTGTTTTTCTGCAAAGGGACCAGGACAACTGATCTGTGTAAAGGAAAGAATGAATGGGGCCATGTATCGTGAGATTTTGAGTGAAAACCTCCTTCCATCAGCAAGGGCATTGAAGATGAAACGTGGCTGGGTCTTTCAGCATGACAATGATCCCAAACATACCACCCGGGCAACGAAGGAGTGGCTTCGTAAGAAGCATTTCAAGGTCCTGGAGTGGCCTAGCCAGTCTCCAGATCTCAACCCCATAGAAAATCTTTGGAGGGAGTTGAAAGTCTGTGTTGCCCAGCGACAGCCCCAAAACATCACTGCTCTAGAGGAGATCTGCATGGAGGAATGGGCCAAAATACCAGCAACAGTGTGTGAAAACCTTGTGAAGACTTACAGAAAATGTTTGACCTCTGTCATTGCCAACAAGGGGGTATATACCAAAGTATTGAGATGAACTTTTGTTATTGACCAAATACTTACTTTACCGAGGAATTTACCAATTAATTCATTAAAAATCCTTCAATGTGATTTTCTGGATTTTTTTTTTCTCATTTTGTCTCTCATAGTTGAGGTATACCTATGATGAAAATTGGAAACCTCTCTCATCTTTTAAGTGGGAGAACTTGCACAACTGGTGGCTGACTACATACTTTTTTGCCCCACTGTATATATACACACGCAGATATTTACACCAGAAAATAAAACTTTAGGTAACCCCGTCTCTGGGTAGCCACCATCTTCCATACAGCCAAGGAGGGCCTGGGCACTCCCACGGCATTCTCAAGTCCGGCTCCCCCTCGCACTCCAGAAACGGCACCAATGGCCGAGGCAACCAGCACGCTCCCATTAGTCTCCTTGTCGCCAAATGTTCTGTCTGAGAAATGATGGAATAGGAGGCGAGTCTTCATGCAGCAAACAACTTTCTTCTTCTTCTTTTAGATTTGACTGGCTGTTGGCAACCAGCCTACAGGTGCATTACTGCCACTGACTTGATTATCATCACTCTATATCTTTGTATAAGGAGTTCTGAGCAACTCCTTATGTGTGAAAAAATTATCCGTCCTTGGACTGTGTCCTCCATCTTCTTCTTCTTTTAGATTTGATTGGCGGTTGGCAACCAGCTTACAGGTGCATTACCGTCAGGTACTTCACTCTACTTCTTTTAACTGGGTTTATATACAGAGTGGGCCGTGTCTGCCTGATGTCACCCTGTGGGTGGGCACGGTATCCCAGACACACATCTCACACGTCACACGTACCTGGCAGGTTAAGGTGATCGAAATTCATGAAGTCAATGACTTTAATGTGTAAGCAGCCTTCAGACAAACTAAACGTGCCAACATCTGATTTCAAAATAACTGAGGTTTTTCCTGCTGTCTGGATGGTGAGGAGATTTCTAAAAAAATAACTATAAATATAAAGACATATAACAGAAATAACGGCATCCTTGGTCATTTAAGTTAATTTATTTTATTAAGATAGATACAGTGGGGCAAAAAAGTATTTAGTCAGCCACCAATTGTGCAAGTTCTCCCACTTAAAAGATGAAAGAGGTCTCCAATTTTCATCATAGGTATACCTCAACTATGAGAGACAAAATGAGAAAAAAAAAATCCAGAAAATCACATTGAAGGATTTTTAATGAATTAATTGGTAAATTCCTCAGCAAAATAAGTATTTGGTCACCTACAAACAAACAAGATTTCTGGCTCTCACAGACCTGCAACTTCTTCTTTAAGAGGCTCCTCTGTCCTCCACTCATTACCTGTATTAATGGCACCCGTTTGAACTCGTTATCAGTATAAAAGACACCTGTCCACAACCTCAAACAGTCAGACTCCAAACTCCACTATGGCCAAGACCAAAGAGCTGTTAAAGGACACCAGAAACACAATTGTAGACCTGCACCAGGCTGGGAAGACTGAATCTGCAATAGGTAAGCAGCTTGGTGTGAAGAAATCAACTGTGGGAGCAATTATTAGAAAATGGAAGACATACAAAACCACTGATAATCTCCCTCAATCTGGGGCTCCACGCAAGATCTCACCCCGTGGGGTCAAAATTATCACGAGAACGGTGAGCAAAAATCCCAGAACCACATGGGGGGCCCTAGTGAATGACCTGCAGAGAGCTGGGACCAAAGTAACAAAGGCTACATCAGTAACACACTACACCGCCAGGGACTCAAATCCTTCAGTGCCAGACGTGTCCCCCTGCTTAAGCCAGTACATGTCCAGGCCCATCTGAAGTTTGCTAGAGAGCATTTGGATGATCCAGAAGAGGATTGGGAGAATGTCATATGGTCAGATGAAACCAAAATAGAACTTTTTGGTAAAAACTCGACTTGTCGTGTTTGGAGGAGAAAGAACACCATACCTACTGTGAAGCATGGGGGAGGAAACATCATACTTTGGAGCTGTTTTTCTGCAAAGGGACCAGGACGACTGATCCGTGTAAAGGAAATAATGAATGGGGCCATGTATCGTGAGATTTTGAGTGAAAACCTCCTTCCACCAGCAAGGGCATTGAAGATGAAACGTGGCTGGGTCTTTCAGCATGACAATGATCCCAAACACACCGCCTGGGCAACAAAGGAGTGGCTTCGTAAGAAGCATTTCAAGGTCCTGGAGTGGCCTAGCCAGTCTCCAGATCTCAACCCCATAGAAAATCTTTGGAGGGAGTTGAAAGTCTGTGTTGCCCAGCGACAGCCCCAAAACATCACTGCTCTAGAGGAGATCTGCATGGAGGAATGGGCCAAAATACCAGCAACAGTGTGTGAAAACCTTGTGAAAACTTACAGAAAATGTTTGACCTCTGTCATTGCCAACAAGGGGGTATATAACAAAGTATTGAGATGAACTTTTGTTATTGACCAAATACTTATTTTACCGAGGAATTTACCAATTAATTCATTAAAAATCCTTCAATGTGATTTTCTGTTTTTTTGTTTTTTTGTTTTTTTTCTTATTTTGTCTCTCATAGTTGAGGTATACCTATGATGAAAATTGGAGACCTCTCTCATCTTTTAAGTAGGAGAATATGCACAATTGGTGGCTGACTAAATACTTTTTTACCCCACTGTAGATGTACTTTATTGATCCCAAACTGGGAAATTACAGTGTAACAGCAGCATGACAGTAGACAACCAAACAACAGAAACACACACATGACAGACAAAGGGATTACCCATGGGAAAGTAAAACTAACATGACTATAAAACCTATATACATCATAGCTTAATATATGATGACCCGTATAAACACATGAATCATCCCATAGTACAAAGAAGGACTATCAGGAGCAGAGTGAAATGTGAGGTACCAGTTAGTCTGTAAGGTGCAGTGTGGCAGCATAGCTATATGAAACAGAGGAAAAACAAGGCCCACGCTGAGTTTAGCAATCACAATAACAACAGCATGAAGGTGATAAAAGGAACTCCCATGTTTACTACTTTTACCGCTAATTGTCTTTTCTTTGTCTTCCTCTGGTCAAGTTTCTTTTTAATGCCTCTTCTTTCTCTTCCTCTTTGTCTGCTGTGTCAGTGGTGCCACCTTTTGAACAGGAGGTTAGAACTTGTGCATGCACAGTCAGTGCGCAGTCAACATGGTCAGAAAATTTCTGAAGCACAAGCTCAGCTGCAGAAAGACCCTGCGCAGCCTAGTGGACTGGAGAGGATGATGAAATTTACATCACACAAGCCACGCACTCAAGCAGACGCCCAAAACAAAATCCAGCTTTACACCCTAGGAAACGGTCCTGCCGTATCGACCACCCAAACCACAGACCCCTGTCTCTGATGAGGATTTATTTATGCTCTTACCCTCTCTCACTGAGAAGGCTTAGTGCTGGTTAGCTCAGGCTGCGTCTCACAACTGACTGGGCAAGTTGACCTGAAATCAGCATCACAGTCATCTGAAATTTTCAAGGCTGTTTTGTTTTTTTTCTCACCCCTTTCTTCTCCTTTCCACTTCTCTGACAAGTCTCTTAGTTAACCAACGAGAGTGTAACATCAATAAATGTGATTCAGCCATAAATGAGCATAATTGTCACCCCACACACAAACACTGTCCGGTGCAGAAGTCCGTGTCCACACACACCTCTTGAGCGCAGCGGACAACACGACTCATGCCGATTGCCTGCCAGCTGCTCTGTCAAAGCCCTTCACACAGCCACAATCGTGCTGTCCCCTCAAAGAAACTACGAATCTCTGATTGAGTTCTCAAATACAGGCTTAACTCATCCACCTCCACTGCAGAACGGTTGATAACGTGGACAGCAGTCTGAGGCAAACAGAACCCAGCCTCAGCACATTAAAGCCAGCCTCCATGAACCCCACTTGCACCCTCCTGGCATCCCCAGATGAAACAAAGAATCAATCAGCTCATACTATGTGGACAGACACCACATTTTCGGTACAAGCCATTTAATTTTTTCCACAGTGTTCCGCTGCTTCCAGACAGAGCTGACTGTACTGCTATTGCTACCAGGTTGTGGAGACATGTGACACTTAAAGGGGCAGTACATGAAAGCGCTCTCTCTCTCTGAGCTTGAGAGGAGCTGCAAAGAGGAACGGGCCAAACTGGCCAAAGATAGGTGTGCCAAGCTGGTGGCATCATATTCAAAAAGACTTGAGGCTGTAATTGCTGCCAAAGGTGCATCAACAAAGAATCGAGCAAAGGCTGTGAATACTGATGTACATGTGATTTCTTAGTTTTTTATTTTTAATAAATTTACAAAAATCTAAAAAAAAACCAACCCTTTTTTCACGTTGTCATTATGGGGTATTGTGTGTAGAATTTTGAAGAAAAAATTAATTTAATCCATGTTCTCCCCGTGTCTGCGTGGGTTTACTCCGGGATTTCTCCAGTTTCCTCCCACATACCAAAAACATGCAAGTTAGGTTCATTGGCATCAAACTGGGGATTCTAAATTGTCCTTAGGTATGACTGTGAGAGTGAATGGTTGTCTGTCTCTCTGTGTTGGCCCTGCGAAGGACTGGTGATCTGTCCAGGGTGGACCCTGCCTCTCGCCCAAAGATCAGGTTCAGGTTCCTTTATTTGTAGCCGTAGGTAGATTTGTTTTGCAGTCTGGTGACATCCATATTTACAAGCCACTAATTACATTCGACATAGACACAAACACAGGCACACATGAAGCTGACTATAAACATGATAAAAATACTCAAGGCTCCATCAATCAGGGTATAAAAAGACAAAGAAATGAGGGAGAAACCAGAGGTAAGACAGAAGGGTCATATTAAAAAGTTAAAAACTAGTCAGAGGTTAAAAAAACTCAAAGGTCTAAAACCCAATAAAAGATTTAGAACCCAAGTGACATCATACAAAAATAAGTAAATATAAAATGAAGTTAATAAATAGGTACCTAAATTATGTACAAGATATTTTTATAGCTTGTTCAACTCTTTGACAGCAGCAGGGACAAAACTGTTGGGACAAAGATGCTGGGATAGGCTCCAGCCCCCCGCAACCCGAAAAGGATTAAGCAGAAGAAGATGGATGGATGGATGGAATAAGGCTGTAACATAAAATGTGGAAAAAGTGAAGCGCTGTGAAGACTTTTACAGATGCACTGTAGATGTGCAGATTGTCTATTAGTGCCACGCATTTTTTTTTTCCACAATATCTTTATTGAACCTTTTTTTTTTTTTTAACAAACATGATACAAACAATCAAACACTAACACTAAAGTACTCCAAAAAAAAAAAAAATGCACTAAAAACACCAACAACCACCAACAAAATCAAGTCTTCAACAATGCTCCTCTGTTTAGTCTAGACAATCCAATACATAAGTATACATATTATGTTCACCAGTTTGGAATTTACAAGGTCCACACACATCATTCACCTTCTTCTTCAAGAGTTATGTTTAAATTTTTTACATAATCAATAAAAGGTCTCCATATATTCTCAAACACAATTTCCTTTGATTTCAGTATATATGTTATTCTTTCTAATGGAAGGTTTGTTAACATCTGTCTTAACCACTGAGTCACATCTGGTCTATGAGTCTTTTTCCATAATAGTGCAATACATTTTTTGGCATTAAGCAAACTGAGGTCTATGAATGTTCTTTCACTTTTATTAAAATTATGCTTTTCTGGGTACAGACCCAACAAAAACAGTTTAGGATTCAGTATGATTTGTTTTGAGATTATTTTTTCAATTGTTACCCTCACCTCTTCCCAAAACATTCTTATTAATCTACATTCCCATAAACAAGGGTTCCTTTACTTTCCATGCATTTTGTGCATGTATCTGGTATATTTTTGTTATATCTATTTAACTCCTCCGGTGTAACATACATCCGCATTAACCATTTGAAATGTATCAATTTAAGGCGTGCATTTATTGATTTGGTTTGAGCTTCTGTACAAGCCAATTCCCATTGTTCCTCTGAAATTTCAATTTGCAGATCTTCTTTCCAGTAGTTTAATCTTTTCAGTGAATTTTCACTTGAAGATAGTGTCAATGAGTTATAAAACTCTGAAATAATACCCTTTCTTTTACTATCTTTCATCATCATTTTTTCCAAGGATGAATAAATAGGTCGAGTGAGAGCTTTATTTTGATTTGATCGAATAAAGTTTCTAAGTTGAAGATATTTAAAAAATGTGTTCTATTAAGATTAAATTTGATCCTCAGCTCTTCAAAAGACATTATGTTGTCTGCACATGGCAAATATAAATCCTGAATCTTTTGTATCCCTTTTAAATTCCATACTTTAAATACAGCGTCCGCTCTCCCTGGTTTAAAATATTGATTACCCCATATTGGACTAAATTGTGACAATAACTGTGGTTCTTTTAAATAGTTTTTAGCTTCACACCATATTTTGATCATATGCTTTACAAATGGATTTTTAACTTGTTTTTGTAATTTTTTTGCCGAATCTGAGTATATGAATATGGGAAGAGGTAAAGGTAAATTGTATGATTCCATTTCAGTCCAGTGAGGGAGATCATTTGATGAAAAATAATATGTCATAGACCTCAGTTGTGCCGACCAATAATACAACATAAAATTTGGACATTTCAGACCTCCACGATCAAATGGTAAATATAATAAAGACAGACGTAATCTAGCCCTCCTGTTGTTCCATATAAATTCCATTAACTTTTTTTTTATTCTTGAGAATAGATCTAAAGGTGGTGATAAGGGAATGTATTGAAATAAATAAAGTATTTTAGGTAAAATATTACTTTTAAGTATATTGATTCTCCCGATCATCGACATTGGTAGTGACATCCATCTCTGAGTTAACTCATTGATATCTGACATTAAGACTTCATAGTTGACGCTGGCGACTGATTCTAGCTTAGGCATAATTTGGATTCCTAAATATTTAAACTGATTTACAACATTGAATTGATTTGCCTCAGGGGCTGGGTAATTTCTCTGGGTCTCATTTAGCATTAATATTGAAGATTTAGTTTTATTTCTTTTATATCCTGATATTTCCCCAAAATTCTTTATTAAATTCAACAAGGTTGGAATTGATTTTTTTAGATTCGACATAAACAAAATTATATCATCGGCGTACAGGGAGATTTTATGTTCTGTTGGTCCAACTTTAATTCCATATATTTGTGAATGTAAACGTATCGCTATCGCTAAAGGTTCAATTGCCATAGTAAACAGTAAAGGTGAAAGTGGACAGCCTTGTCGACATCCTCTATTGATTTTTATTGGTTTTGAAATATTGTTATTTGTTAGGATTTCTGCTGTAGCATTATTGTATATTATTTGAACCCATTTTATGAAATTATTTCCAAGTCCAAACCTTTGTAGGATTTCAAAAAGAAAGGGCCATTCAACTCTATCAAAGGCCTTTTCGGCGTCCAATGATAGGAGAGCTGTATCCGGTGCTTCTTTATTAAAATAAATAATATTAAATAGTCTTCTTACATTATGGAAGCCTTGTCTACCCTTTATAAAGCCATTCTGATCTCGATTAATAATATTTGGTAAAATTTCTTGTATTCGTCTTGCTAAAATTTTACAGATTATCTTAAGGTCGGCGTTTAATAGGCTTATTGGTCTCATATTTTCACATTTATTAGAGGGCTTACCTGGTTTTGGCAGCAGTATAATTAAGGCATTATTTATGTATGATGGTAAATTATTATTTTGAAATGCTTCTAAAACCATTTCCAAAAAAGGTTTTATTAATTTATTCTTAAATTTTTTATAAAGGTCAACTGGAAGACCATCTGGTCCTGCACTTTTTCCTGATTTCATATTATCAATGGCTAGCCCAACTTCTTCTTGACTAATTTTAGACTCCAATATCTCCCTGTTTTCATTTGGAATACACGGTATAGATAGTTCGTTCAAAAACCCATTTAGTTTTGTTAAATCAGGTTCATTTTTGGTATCATATAATTTTTCATAGTAATCTCTAAAGGCTCTATTAATTTCTAAAGGATCTATAACTACCTGTCCGTTACTTATAATACTGGTAATTGGTGTTTTAATTTCCAATTGTTTAATCTGCCATGCTAATAATTTTCCTGATTTTTCACCTTGTTCATAAAAAGATTGTTTCAATCTTAGAAGACTCGAGGCAGCTCTATTCGCTGATTTTTTGTCGTATTCAGCTCTCAAAATCAGTAATTCATTCTCCAACCTTGGGTCACTTCCTGCATACACTTTTTCCTGAAGACTTTTTATTTTATGTTCCAATTTAGCTCTCTCCTCTCGAGTCTTCTTAGATTTTGATCCTGTATAACTAATAATATGTCCCCTAATAAAAGCTTTGAAAGCCTCCCACTTTACACATGCTGATGTTTGTGTAGTATTGATGTCAAAGAACTCGTCTATCTGTTTTTCTATATACTTGACAAATTCCTCATCCTGAAGCCATTTATGCTGAAATTGCCATCTACCTGATTCCTTTGTCAATTTTTTATCTACATATATTAGACAACAGGGTGCATGATCAGAGATCACAATGTTATCATAAAAGCAGTTTTGAATCTTGGACCTTAATTCTGTGGAAATCAAAAAATAATCAATACGTGAGAATGTCTTGTAGGTACTGGAATAACAAGAATAGGCTTTAACTTGTGGTTTCATTTCTCTCCATATATCTAACAATCTCAATTCTTTCATAAAATGATTAATAGTCATCCTACATCCAATGTGCGTACAATCCAGTCCTGTTGATCTATCCACACCTGGATTCAATGTACAATTAAAATCCCCTGCTATTATATGTTGCCCTGTAAGTGATGATAAGATGAGAAATAAATTAGCAAAGAACTTCTGATCATCTATATTGGGACCATATAAGTTCACAAGATTTATATTTTCTAATAGCAAAGAACCTTGAATGATTACATATCTTCCAAATTTGTCTCCAATTACATTTTTCACTTGAAAAGGAACTGATTTATGTATGAGAGTCATAACTCCCCTGGCTCGGGATGAAAATGAAGAGGTGAATACACTTCCCTGCCATCTACTCCTAATTCTTTTAACATCCTCCTCTATCAGATGAGTTTCTTGTAAAAACACAATTCTTGAACCCATGTCCTTTATTTTATTCATAACTTGTTTAAGTTTTTTTAAATTTTGTAGACCTCTGCAATTCCATGAAGTTAAATTAAGATTAACACTTTGGTCCATGATCAATAGAGAGTTTGGGATTACCTTGCAGTGTAAACATGCTCATACAGAGAAGCAAAAACATGAGTGGTTGAACATTCATCCTACAAACTACACACAAACAAATTTCCCCTTCCCACACTTGTGGCAAACCCCCCAAAATCAAAAGAAAAATTCTGTCTCCCGATATAGCCATCGACCGTTCCACACCCACGGGGAACAGCCTAAGCCACTCCTTCTTCATCCTCCCAATCACCCTAACTCTACTGCTTTTAATGACGTAACATTAACTCTCCTCTGTAGTTTTCCAACTTAACTCCAAAATTTTTAACAACTTTGTACATCATAGTTTTTTTTTTTGTTTGTTTGTTTTGTTTTTGTTTTGTTTTTTTAATATATAATAAAATCTATATTTTGTAAACTTACTATTTACTTCAAGTCAGTCAGATGCCTGTGCAAATGCTTAATTATTCTACCTTATATTTTGTTCATGCTTAGCTCCCACCAGTCTCTTCTTCTTCTTTGATCTTCTTGATGAACTCCTGCGCCTCCTCTGGGGTCTTGAAGATGTGGGTTCTGCCCTCATACGTGGTCAGCAGTCTCGCAGGATAGATTACACCATGACGAATCCCAAGGTTGCGCAGCTCCTTACGTACGGGATCAAACTGCTTCCTCAATTGCTGGATTCCTGTGGCCAAATCTGGGTAGAACCGCACCTGCTGGTCCTGGTGTTTAATCTCTCCTTTTTTAGCTCGTGCAGCGTTGAAGATCTTCATCCTGTCTCTGTTGCTAAGAAACTTCATAATTAAGGTCCTCGGCGGTCCCTTATCTCTCCGTGGGCCAATACGATGTGCTTTTTCCAGAACCACTGCTGATTGCAACTCCTCGCTGCCCAGCACCTCCGGAATCCACTTTTCCAGAAAGGAACATACGTCCCGACCTTCTGATTCCTCTGGAAGACCCACCAGCCTCAAATTATTCTGTCTCGACCGAGATTCCAAATCCAAAATATTATCTTCCAGAGATTTTTTTTTTTTTTCCAAAGTGCGCACCTTTAATTGAAGACGGGTGACGTCATCTTCAGCACTAGCGAGACGGAGCTCCATCTGCGCCGTTCGTTCTACACAGTCACCCAATTCCTTTCTTATTCCTTCCAATGCTGTCATAATCCCATCAAATCTAGAGGAAAAGTCCGCTCTCATTGAACTCATGGCAGCCATCAGCGCATCTGCGCCATTCCCCGCAGATATCGCAGCGTTGCCAGCCTCCTCCGCCATATATGGAGTTTTGTTTACTGCGTCACAGACCTGAAAGTCCGTTAATTTGGACTGTTTCGGCGGCTCGCTTTTTCCTTTTCCTGGTTTTCCAGCCTTAGGCTTCGCCGACATATCTTCGCCCAAATGCTGGGATACGTTCTGTCCCAAATGAGAGAGTTATTTGCCGATTTTTTTCTCCAGGAGCAGAGCAGAGCGAGACACGTCCGTCCTACGTGGCAGCCATAACCGGAAGTCCAGTGCCACGCATTTTTTAAAAAATTATAACCAATATTTAGCTCAGCGGAAGAAGATTTTTTTTAAAACGTTTTTTCACTCTGATGGAATTATTTCTAATTGGCTTAATTTGCTCCAAATGATTTTTAAGGTTATATTATTTAGAAAGTTGTTTCAAATTCTTTTTGTTTTATTCCAAAATAAATAAAGAAGTATATCGGACAACCAATAACCAACAATCTGGAGAACATGTGAATACAGATTTATATTATATTAATACAGACGTGGACAAAATTGTTGGTACCCCTCTGTTAATGAAAGAAAAACCCACAATGGTCACAGAAATAACTTGAATCTGACAAAAGTGGTAATAAATAAAAATTCTATGAAAATTAACCAATGAAAATCAGACAATGCTTTTGAATTGTGGTTCAACAGAATTATTTTAAAAAACAAACTCATGAAACAGGCCTGGACAAAAATGATGGTACCCTGAACTTAATATTTTGTTGCACAACCTTTTGAGGCAATCACTGCAATCAAACCATTTCTGTAACTATCAGTGAGACTTCTGCACCTCTCAGCAGGTATTCTGGCCCACTCCTCATGAGCAAACTGCTCCAGTTGTCTCAGGTTTGAAGGGTGCCTTCTCCAGACGGCATGTTTCAGCTCCTTCCACAGATGTTCAATAGGATTTAGATCAGGGCTCATAGAAGGCCACTATAGAATAGTCCAATGTTTCGCTCTTAGCCATTCTTGGGAGTTTTTAACTGTGTTTTGGGTCATTATCCTGTTGCAAGACCCATGACGTGCGACTGAGACCAAGCTGTCTGACACTGGGCAGCACATTTCTCTCTAGAATACCTTGATAGTCTTGAGATTTCATTGTACCCTGCACAGATTCAAGACACCCTGTGCCAGATGCAGCAAAGCAGCCCTAGAACATAACAGAACCCCCTCCATGTTTCACAGTAGGGACAGTGTTCTTTTCTTGGTATGCTTCATTTTTGCGTCTGTGAACATAGAGCTGATGTGCCTTGCCAAAAAGTTCCAGTTTTGTCTCGTCTGTCCATAGGACATTCTCCCAGAAGCTTTGTGGCTTGTCAACATGCAGTTTGGCAAATGCCAGTCTGGCTTTTTTATGATTCATTTTCAACAGTGGAGTGTCCTCCTTGGTTGTCTCCCATGAAGTCCACTTTGGCTCAAACAATGACAGATGGCGCAATCTGACACTGATGTACCTTGACCTTGGAGTTCACCATGAATGTGTTTAGAGGTTGTTATGGGCTCTTTTGTTATCATTCGTATTATCCGTCTCCTCTTGCGGCCACATCCAGGGAGGTTGGCTACAGTCCCACGGATCTTAAATTTCTGAATAATATGTGCAACTGTAGTCACAGGAACATCAAGCTGCTTGGAGATGGTCTTATTGCCTTTACCTTTAACATGCTTGTCTATAATTTTCTTTCTAATCTCCTGAGAGAACTCTCTCCTTTGCTTTCTCTGGTCCATGTTTAGTGTGTTACACACCATGTCACCAAACAGCACAGTGACTACTTGTCACCCTTTAAATAGGCCGACTGACTGATTACAAGTTTGTAGACACCTGTGATGTTAATTAGAGGACACATCTTGGTTGAACATGTCCCTATGGTCACATTATTTTCAATCTTTTCTAGGGGTACCATCATTTTTGTCCAGGCCTGTTTCATGAGTTTGTTTTTTAAAGTAATTCTGTTGAACCACAATTCAAAAGCATTGTCTGATTTTCATTGGCTAATTTTCATAGAATTTTTATTTATTACCACTTTTGTCAGATTCAAGTTATTTCTGTGACCATTGTGGGTTTTTCTTTCATTAACAGAGGGGTACCAACAATTTTGTCCACGTCTGTACATTTGAATAAGAAGCACTATGAGGAAACATGAAAAGGATGAAAAATAGCTTCTTCTAAATAAAACTTCTGTCTCTAATTTAATAAAATATCAGGAACTACAGCTGTGTGATCACTGTTGAAAGTAGGAGATGGATGATATTTTTCAGATTTAAACAATTTATAAATGTGCTGATAAATAAAAACTATACAAGGAGGAGCTCAAGAATGTCCTGGCCGACATCTTCAACATCTCCCTGAGCCAAGCTGTTGTCCCCACGTTTCAAAACTGCCACCATAATACCAGTCCCAAAGAAGCCCGTCCCACCCAGCTACAATGATTACCGGCCCGTAGCACTGACCCTCATCATAATGAAGTGCTTCGAGCGGCTGGTCATACAGAACATCAAGTCCATCCTCCCTCCCTCCTACAACCCACATCAGTTTGCATACAGGTCAAACAGATCCACAGAAGATGCCATCGCTGCTGCTCTCCATCCAGCCCTCACCCACTTGGACTCAAAGAACTCCTACGTGCAAATGCTGTTCTTGGACTTCAGTTCAGCAGTCAACACAATCATCCCCCAGCATCTAATACAAAAACTTAGACACTTGGGACTCAAAACCTCTCTCTGTCACTGGGTGCTGGACTTTCTCACAGGGAGGCCACAGAATGTGTGGGTTGGGAGCAACACCTCCAAGACCATCACACTGAGCACAGAGACCCCACAAGGATGCGTGCTCAGCCTGATGCTTTTCACCCTGCTGACCCTGACTGTGTACCAGCCTACAGCACCAACCACATCATCAAGTTTGCGGATGACATGACAGTGGTGGGCCTCATCACCAACAACAAGGAGGCCAGCTGCAGAAATGAGGTAGGCCAACTGGTCCAGTAGTGTAAAGACAATAACCTCTTCCTGAACGTGGGAAAAACCAAGGAGATTGTGGTCGACTTCAGGAGGGGACTCGCACAGCATCCCCCTCTGATCATTGATGAGCAGCTGTGTAGACGGTGAGCAGTACCAAGTTCCTGGGAGTGCACATCTCTGAGGACCTCTCCTGGTCCAACAACACCACATCACAGGCCACGGTGGCGCAGTGGTTAGCACCGCGGCAGCACAGTTTACCCTCGGCCGGGGGATCATGAGATCGTGGGTTCGATCCCTGCCCCCGGCCAACAGTGATCTGTGTGGAGTTTGCATGTTCTCCCCGTGTTTGCGTGGGTTTACTCCGGGATTTCTCCGGTTTCCTCCCACATGCTAAAAACATGCAGGTTAGGGAGTTAAGGGGCGCTTGCGCATGCAGCGACCGGCAGCTGGTGGCTTGTACTACAACGCACAGTGAAAGCAGCCAGCAAGATCATTGGTGCCCCTCTGCCCCCCCTCTTGGACAGCTACCTCACCCACCACACCCGCAGAGCCATCAACATTGCAGGTGACACCTCCCACCCCTCTCATTCCCTCTTCAGCCCCCTGCCTTTGTGGAAAAGGTATCAGAGCCTGTGGGCCCACTCCACAAGACTGCTAAACAGCTTTGTTCATCAGGCCATCAGGACCCTGAACTCTGTCCACTCCCCCCTCGATCCGTAGTGCACTCACCCGCACAATAACCACCTCAGCTGTTGGCACAGAAAGACTGGCACACCAACAGCAATACACTTGCTGCTGTATGTCTGCACTTTACTGCAACCATTTGCACAAATGCCATATGGGCTGCTGTCTGTCATTGCAATACTGATCATGTGCAGTCCTATCTGTCAGTGTCTGCACCTACACTACCGCATTGAACTTGCAACTACGAGTATTACAGCTCTACTTTTTCTGTGTTTATCTTTATTTGCACTATGGGAGGTCTGGGTCTATCTTTTGTCACCATTTGCACTACAGGTAGCATTACTGTACATAGACTGCTGTTGTTTTTCTAACCTTATTCCTTTTGTTTTTTTATATTTTGCACACAACTGATGGGAGAGAAACACCATTTCAATTCTCCTGTATGTCCTGTACATATAGTAGTATTGAGAAATAAAATCTTGAAAATTATGGTCTGATATTCAGAAATGTATTTTTCAATACACAACAATTTGTAATATATTTCTAATACTTTTATTTCACAAATGTAGCTCTATATAAAGCTCAACAGTTTTTTCCACTGTTGTAGTATGAATTCATTAATGCCATATACTATTCAGAGCCATGTATATAAAAACCTTTATAAGCAGCATAATCTTTACTTTTAAACTTTTTTAACTTTAGTTTTTATTTTTACTAAAGGTTAAATTGCCATTCCGGCCCTCATTTCTATTTTAGTCGGAGATGGGCAAAATGGTTCTTTGGTTGGTAAAGGTTGTCGACCCCTGGTCTAGAGCTATTTCTGGTGAAAACCGCATCAAAGCCTGTCCATTAGTTTTGGAGTATTGTTGCCAACACTCTGTGAGAAGATAAGAGCCTTGGTTGAGGTATGCATTCTCAGATCACCAAAATCTAATCATCTGTTCCCCGTGCCATGATACACCTTTCCTGAAAATTTCATCAAAATCTGTAACTTTTTGAGTTATGTTGCTAACAGACCGACAGACAAATCGACGCTGGCAAAAACATGACCTCCTTGGTGGAGGTAATAACTCTACACTGACATCTGAAGTTCTTAAATCCTATAGTCACCTCAATAAGGGTTGGACTTAGGATGGGTCTGAAGAATTTCTCTGAAATATCAACGTTTTACGACCTTGTGTTAAATACGTCTACTCCATTAGATGCCCCTTAACGGTTGCCGGGGGAGGGGGGGGAAGTAAGCATGTCACAGACCTTTCAGTAAGACCTCTGGGAGCCGTGTCAACATCAGAACTGCAGCACAGACAATGGGAACAAACCTGTTTTCACTCTCGCTGCTCTGGAACTGGCTGTACAGCGTACTGGTGCTCTGTCGCCCGGAGACGGGAGTGGAAGTGGTGCTGGCCTCACAGTCCAGTCCCAGGTTGATGGAGGATCCCACGCCACTCTCCTGCAGGTAAACACCCTGAGATCGCCGATGGTGGCTCAAGTTGGACGACATCAGCAGGGAGCTGGAAAACGACGGCTGTGGAGAAACATCCAACAGTCAGAGGGTTCCGTCATGCAGCTTCCCAAAACAGATAAAAATAAACAGGTAACTGAAGGATTTCCAGCCTCTATTATGAAGGATAATTTAGACGAAGATATTTTTCCTCTTACATATGAAGCTTTTCTCTTGAAAATCAAAACCCTTTTCTTCACAAATTTGAGAGTTTTTTGTTTTTTAAATGAGACCATACTCTCATAAAGCTGTGACTCAACGTTCTAAATTAGCTTTAAATCTGAAACATTTCTTGTAAATGCGTTTCCATTTTTCTATTTTATATTGAGAGATTTCTCTAAATTTGAGGCTTTATTTATGAATGTCAATGGACTTTCTGAAAAGATTTCCACGAGTTAAATATCTGTAAATATCTATTAATCTATTAATAATATTTATTTAACTTGAGAGTCTAAACTGGACTTTGTTCTTATAAATGTATTAATTATTCCAAAATTATTAAAGGTTCCATTCACTCAAACATGGTGTGTTGTGGGTTTTAATCTTCTAAAATGATTTCTTGGGTGGGTCACATAAAAATGTTAAAAATCTTTCTTCACTTAGAAATAAAAATGACATTTAACATTTTGGCAGAATGGACACAAACCGATTTTGTTCTGCCAGATCATTTTTTTTTTTTTTTTACATCACTGACAAATGCTTCGGTCTTCGGTTACAACCACCACCGTGCTACTGGCTCTGATGATCCAGTCCCCACCCGCAATATGAGCCCAATGCATTACCGTCAGAGCTAACAGTGCTACTAGGAAGTTAGCTTTCCAAGCGTGGTTATTTTCTTTAGATTTCAGTCACTGACAGACATCCCTGTTTCCACCTACTTCACTCATCTACAATTGATAATATATCTTGTGTCACTCTGGCTTATTTTGTTATATTTTCGGCGTGATGCTACATTGAACCATTAGCATTAGCTTGGCTAGGTGTGTGATATAGGGAAATATGGCACTTTATTGTAAAGTGCAGTATGGTGACGTGGACTTCCTGTCACGTGACCGCACTGCCCTATATAGTGGGTGGGCCACCATCTTACGGCCTCTTTTGACTGGTACCCACGCCAGGTGCCTGCCGTGTTACTGCTGTATCCTATACCAACAATAAAGGTGTGTTCGCCAACTTCATCTTGCCTCATTCATCGCCAGGTATTTCCATACATAACATTTGGCGATCGAGGATGAACTCATGGAGGCATTTATCACACCACTTCGTCCCTTCCTCGAGCTTCCGCTGTCTTGGCCACGCTGGTTCGAGGCTTATCAGACCTACATCACTGTGCTGGACCTCGGGCAGCTTGACAAGCTAAGGGCATGTGCACTTCTTGTCCATAACCTGGGTATTGCGGGCCAGCGAGTCCTGTGGACGCTCGGCGCATCTGACTAAGTTGAGGACATCATACAGCTGCTAGCCAACCATTTCCACACCCCGGACAGCTCGACTGTGCAGAGGATTCATTTGCAGGAGCGACATCAGCAGGTAGGTGAGCGTATTCATCAGTTTTGTCGCCAACTTGAGGCAGCTAGCTAGCGAGTGCCGCTTAGGCCACTGGAAGATGAAATGGTACGTGACCAGCTTGCGGAGCACAAGTGCAGCGCTACATTGCGGGTTAGGCTACTTACGGCATCCAATGACTTAACATTAGCCAGAGCTGTCGAACTAGCTCTCCAGCGTGAGGCCACAAACAAGCTAGCTTCGGAGCTAGCTAGCTTTGGAGCTAACCTGGCACCAGTCACGGACGCTGCCGGAGCCACCCGCTGCGGCAAATGTTGCTGAATTGGAAAGCGAGTATAGCTTGGGTGATGACGTTACAGAAACCAATGCTGCCAGCCGAAGGTCTGCCCCGGGAAAACCCCTGTGCAAGGGTAGTGGGTCTGCAACGCACCGGAATAAGGCAAAGGACTGCCCAGCTAGGGGAAAACGTAGGAGATGTGGACGGTTGAACGATTACGCTAGAGTGTGCCATGTATCTGAACCAGAGAGCCCACAGAAGAAATCACTCGGCCCGCCCCCGACAACCATCCATACGGTGTTCCCCCATCACAAATGAGTACTTGTATTGAGCAGTGGAGTTGGATGGCGTGGAGGTGCCACTGCTGCTCGACACGGTGGCGGAGGGGTTGTTGGTGAACTGGGCCACGGTGAGGAAGTTCTTCCCCCACTACAGGATTAAAGGTAACTGGCACTGTTGTATGGTTATGGAGGTGTCAGGCTGTGCACGGCTGGGACTTTGGAGTTAATGGTCCGGTACAAATCTGTGAAGATGGTTGACTTCACATTCCACGTGACAGCGCAAGGCGATAACATCATGGGCTGTGATCCGTTTTATGGACTGGGTTTCACCATTAAAGATGGGGCCAGGAACGAATGGTTGGGTTGTGGCTGCTGGAACCCTCCAGTTCTGGTGGTCACAAGGATGTTGTGTGGGACGAGGAGCTAACGGACAGTACGACGGTCAAGCAGGACCAGTTTCACTCAGGTCTGGCGCAGGAAAGTCTTAGTGCTGGCTCTCGGGACATGGTAGAGGCGGATACCAAGCGTGGCAGTAGGGCACCTGTGTCGGCGAGTGACACCATGCTAGCCCCAAATGCCTCCGGAGCATGGCCGCAGGAGGATGGAGGGTCTGCAGCTACGATGGTGACTGCTACAACGGTTTTAGAAGAGGACAGAGCCAGACTGATGAGCATGGAGTTACTGCATGCTCAGCAGCACCATGTCAGGCTGAGCCGGGCCCCACTGAGGGCTTTGGACTTGGTTCGGGGTGATGAACGTCCATGGTGAAGATGGGCCAAACGATAACCAGCTAAACATCGAGGATGCCTGCGCACAGTGGCAAAGTTGGGCGCAGCATACTTCCGGTTGTCCGACGGCTCATTGAGGCATGCCAATCAGCTTTGGCGTGTCCAGGAGGATGCTCCAGGTGACAATGCTGGACGGGAGTCGGTGTTGGTGGTGAAGGAGTCAGTCAGGCTCCACTGTCCAGAAGATCAGCCATTGTCCCAGAGGCTTGCTGTTTCCAGGGGCACGCTTGCTGAGGCGCTGCCCCCCCCCCCCATGCCAGTTCTACCTCTCCCACCCAAGTGACAGTGCTGTAAAAAAAAAGGGTGTTATAGTTCCTGTGTTTTATGCATGTATGTTATGGTGCGGGGTTATTTTTGTGTTTGTATTTCAGTTTAGGAGCATGGCTGTGAGTTTAGTTAAAGGACTTTTTAGTTATTTGGTGGCAGAATAATCCACCACGCCATGCGGGCTGTGCAGCAGTCCACCCGCCAACCCTATTCTAGGTTGTTTCGAATGAGTGTGTTCGGCCAGTTTAGTACTTTAGTTTTCATTATTTTAGAGCGTGATTCGGGTTCCAAATTGGGGTGGGTTTCACTTGAGTGTGTGTGGTTTTGGACTTTTCTACGGGGGGGAGGAAATGTGGTATAGGGAAATATGGCATTTTATTGTAAAGTGCAGTATGGTGACGTGGACTTCCTGTCACATCACTGCACTGCCCTATATAGTGGGTGGGCCACCATCTTACAGCCTCTTTCGACTGGTGCCCAAGCCAGGTGCCTGCCGTGTTACCGCTGTATCCTATACCAACAATAAAGCTGTGTTCGCCAACTTCATCTTGGCTCATTCATCACCAGGTATTGCCATACATAACAAGGTGGTCGGAGTTGGTCAGTCTAACCTCATTAGAGCTCACCTCAGCAGGGAGAGGCTGACAGACAGGCTACCTGATGCTAGCTTAGCTGTTGATCCAGCCGGTTTTCATTGCCATTTTCTATAAATTCTATTCATCTCCACTTAGAATCTTGGTTCATCTGCCAACACTTGACCATACTGCATATGTTGTTCTTAGATTAGTTAACGATTGTTTATTATCTCTTACCAGGACCAAAAGTGGCTAGCTGAAGCTAGCCGTTTAGCCACTTATTCATGAATGTTTCTAGTCGTATTGTAGTCCAGGGACCGGTCATATCCTGCTGACCACTGAAACCACACACTTCTGTCCACCAGTGATGCATTATTTCTTTCATTCTTAAACATGAACTTGTCAGTCGGCTCAGGATAGAGCTGAGCTAGGTGCTAGCCAGCTAACAGTCGCAATCATGATGAAAGAGGGAGGGTGGAGTTAGCTGGGTTTCTTGGGCATTTAAAGAGACATGCACTGAAATAAGCTGATCTGAGGAAGGCTGCAAAAGATGATTCACAATGATGCTGCAATAATTAAAGTTTGACCAAAATATGTCACAAACATTTAAGACCCGTGTGAGCTGTCAACATGTGGAAAAGTGCTGTCAATGAGCCCTTTAAACATTTTCTTTTACATTTAGTTGTAAATAGGGACATTTCTCTAAATTTGAGACTTTATTCAAACAATTTTTAATTGTGACTTTTTAAAAAGTTCTCCAAAGATTTCCAGCTTTTGTCTTGTAAATTTCCACCTTTCTCCCATTTTAAATTCAGACATTTTTATAAATTTCAGACTTTATTCTTATAAATTTATCACAGTACAGTTGCTTTTTAAAAATATTGTCCAAAAAATTAGAAATAACTTTTTCTTGTGAATTTCCATCTTTTTTCATCATTTAATTCCAGAGTTTATTTCTTATACATTTATATCTATAAATTTTTCTCAGAAATTTAAATTTTTTCTTGTAAATCTCCTTCCCCCCCCAATTTTTTTTGAATTTCTCAGAATTTAAGACTTTGTTCTTATAAATTTATCATTGTAAATTTCCTTTTTTACATAAATGTGTAATTATTTTCATCCAAAACGTTTGACTTTTTAAAGGTAAATTTTTAACGTTTTTGAACGGCTCATAACATACCTTGCTCTCCAGCTTGGCCTCGGTCCTCTGCACGGTCTTGTTTTTGTCCCACGTGTCCTTCCACCTGTCTCCCGGCCTGTCCCAGCTCAGGCTCCTGGCTCTGCAGCTCCTGCAGCAGCTTGGTGATGGCGTCGGGCACCACCTTGTTCAGGCTGTCGTAACACGGCCACACGATCGCGCTGAGATTTTGGGCGCGCCACTGCCACCTCCACTGTGGGTTTGTCTGCCATCTCCTCGGCAACGCGTTCCTGCGGCCCCCTCAGCTCCCAGTCATAGGACGGCCCCTCAGACAGCGTCTCCTCCATGTAGAATTCCCACAGCTTCAGGTTGGAGACAAACGTGTACTGGGCGCGCAGCACCCTACAACACAAAAAAATTAAATCAATAAACTAAGTCAGATGAGAATGAATATTAAATCAATACATGAGTTTATCAAGTTCAGGGGTCTGCAACCTGCAGCTCTGGACCCCATCTGTGACTCCCTGTGATGGTCATGAACACTATAAATAACAAGATAATCAACTTTTGGAATGTCATTTTCTTTTTCTTACAATTTAAGTTTTTTTTGGCTGAAATTTGAGACTGTTTCCCATAAATGTGCAACTGTCTTTTCTAGATTTTAAAAAATTATATTTAAAATTTGTGACTTTTTTTTCCCTTAAATAATTTATTATTTTTGTGGGGTTTTTTTTTTCATCCATTTGTGTTTTCCACTGTTTTTTTCCTTATAAACATGCAGCATCTTTACGAATGAAAAAGCAGAATTTTCAAACAATTTCATTTTCTTTTAAAGTCTTGTTTTCTGAAATTGCTGACTTTCTCACTCATAAATTTCTGACTTTTTTTAAGCATTATTTGGATAATTTTTTTTAAAGGCTGGGAAAATTAACATGCTAATTAATAAATTTTTAATAAAATTGACAATTTTTTAAAATTAAAAATTACGTTATCATGGCACTTCCCGTTACAGTGGGGCAAAAAAGTATTTAGTCAGCCACCAATTGTGCAAGTTCTCCCACTTAAAAGATGAGAGAGGTCTCCAATTTTCATCATAGATATACCTCAACTATGAGAGACAAAATGAGGAAAAAAAAATCCAGAAAATCACACTGAAGGATTTTTAATGAATTAATTGGTAAATTCCTCGGTAAAATAAGTATTTGGTCAATAACAAAAGTTCATCTCAATACTTTGTTATATACCCTTTGTTGGCAATGACAGAGGTCAAACGTTTTCTGTAAGTCTTCACAAGGTTTTCACACACTGTTGCTGGTATTTTGGCCCATTCCTCCATGTAGATCTCCTCTAGAGCAGTGATGTTTTGGGGCTGTCGCTGGGCAACACGGACTTTCAACTCCCTCCAAAGATTTTCTATGGGGTTGAGATCTGGAGACTGGCTAGGCCACTCCAGGACCTTGAAATGCTTCTTACGAAGCCACTCCTTCGTTGCCCGGGCGGTGTGTTTGGGATCACTGTCATGCTGAAAGACCCAGCCACGTTTCATCTTCAATGCCCTTGCTGATGGAAGGAGGTTTTCACTCAAAATCTCACGACACATGGCCCCATTCATTCTTTCCTTTACACGGATCAGTCGTCCTGGTCCCTTTGCAGAAAAACAGCCCCAAAGTATGATGTTTCCACCCCCATGCTTCACAGTAGGTATGGTGTTCTTTCTCCTCCAAACACGACAAGTTGAGTTTTTACCAAAAAGTTTTATTTTGGTTTCATCTGACCATATGACATTCTCCCACTCCTCTTCTGGATCATCCAGATGCTCTAGGCAAACTTCAGACGGGACTGGACATGTACTGACTAAGCAGGGGGACACGTCTGGCCACTGCAGGATTTGAGTCCCTGGCGGCGTAGTGTGTTACAGATGTAGCCTTTCGTTACTTTGGTACCCAGCTCTCTGCCAGGTCATTCACTAGGTCCCCCCATGTGGTTCTGGGCCACAACCTCCCCACCCCCCCCCCCCACACCCCTCATTTTTGCTCAACGTTCTCGCTGTCATTTTGACCCCACTGGGGTGAGATCTTGCGTGGAGCCCCAGATTGAGGGAGATTATCAGTGGTCTTGTATGTCTTCCCATTTTCTATAATTGCTCCCACAGTTGATTTCTTCACACCAAGCTGCTTACCTATTGCAGATTCAGTCTTTCCCAGCCTGGTGCAGGTCTACAATTTTGCTTCTGGTGTCCTTTGACAGCTCTTTGGTCTTGGCCATAGTGGAGTTTGGAGTCTGACAGTTTGAGGGTGTGGACAGTGTCTTTATACTGATAACGTGTTCAAACAGGTGCCATTAATACAGGTAAACGAGTGTGAGGACAGAGGAGCCTCTTAAAGAAGTTGTTACAGGTCTGTGAGAGCCAGAAATCTTGCTTGTTTGAGGTGACCAAATACTTATTTTACAAGGAATTTACCAATTAATTCATTAAAAATCCTTCAATGGGATTTTCTGGATTTTTTTTTCTCATTTTTGTCTCTCATAGTTGAGGTATACCTATGATGAAGATTGGAGACCTCTCTCATCTTTTAAGTGGGAGAACTTGCACAATTGGTGGCTGACTAAATACTTTTTTGCCCCACTGTATTTTCCCTGTGGTGGCGGCACCCCGTCTGGCTGCAGCTGCACTGGCTCTTGGTAGTAGCAGATATTTGATGGCTAAATATCTACTTAAGACTGCATAATTTGATCAGTCCCTCCAGGATTTTCACAGGCTGCAAACAAAAGAGGACATTAAAATTTCCACTATGGCAAGAGAAGGGAATAAATAACTTATAACATCTTATTCAAGTGGAAATTTTATCCAATTTCAGGAACTAGTGTCACAGTATGACATTAATAATAAAAAGTATTTTGAATACCAACAGCTTAAATCCATAATAAAAGCAAGATTTAATCTTAATTAGACAGATTTAGAGGTACCAGTTAAGGTGGCAGAGTTCCTAAATCTTCGTTCCCCTAAACTGATATTTGAAAATACATGGACTATTATCAAAGCTGGATGAGTCTGTATCTCTTCCAATATTAAAATGGGAGACAGACCTATCGATCAATAAGGAGGAAAGTTTCTGGACGCATATGTTTAAACACTTTTAAGATGACTAAAAACTCTAACTTACAACTTATACGGTATAAAGTTCTACATAGAATTCATTACACAGGACAAAGGATGTTCAAAATGGGCCTGAGTCACAAATATCTGCTCTCACTGCACCAGCAACGTCCTGGATAGTTATATGCATGCTATGTGGTCCTGTGCACCGATTCAAAAGTTCTGGCAGAAGACATGTGAGGACTTGTCGGCATGGCTTGGGTATCGTGTCCCATCCTCACCCACACTTTGCATATTAGGTGATTTAAGTGAAATAAATATAGATGCAAGGACGTCACACATGGTTCTCACTGCCTTATGCATCGCAAAGAAAACTATCCTCATGAATTGGAAATTAAGAAATAACTTATGCATGACTTATTATAATAACTTACTATTAGATTATATTAGCCTGGAGAGAATGTCAGCCTCCTCAAATAATCAACTGGCAGAATTCAATTCTCTCTGGTCCCCGCTTATTAATTCTATAACTTGAGGGTTGGTGGGCGGTGGATCACTCTCCTTGGCTCCTCTGGCTGCTGGCTGAGCCCCAACCGCGGGTGTCCGGGGGGCCTGTTCCAGAGTGGCCGTGTGTCTGGCCTGGGGGGGTGGGGCTGCAGGGTGGGCTGTGGCCCCCAGCCAGCTGGCCTCGCCTCCCAGGGGGGGTCTGGGTCTGGCCCTGGGCCCCTGGTGCTGGGGGGCATTCCCCCTCCCTGGGCCGGGGTCGGGTGTGCGCTGGTGGTGCGGGTTGGCCTCGGTGTGTCCTTGCGCGGCGGGGTCGTGTTCTCCCTGGGACCCTGGTGGCACCCTGGAGCAGGTGCCTGCATCCTGGGTCGCCCTCCCCACCCACTGGGGTCTGTGGATGTGGGTGTGTATGTGTGTGTGAGTGTGAGTGGGGGCTTGTGTATGAGCGGGTGCGGAAGTGGGTGTGTGTACTGAGTGGGCAGGTGGGGCTGTGTGTGGGTGTAGGTGGGTATGTGTGATGGGGGGTGGGGGTACGTGTGTGTATGGGTGCGATTACCTGGGGGTGGAGGATGTGTGTATGGGTAGGAGAACTTTGCTGGGTGGCGGGGGTGGGGCAGTCCATCTAGTGGCATGGGGGTTGGCGTTTCGGGGCCTGCTTGTCCCGGCCGCCCTGCTGTTGTGTCGCGGGGTGGGGCGCTTTGTCGCATTGTCCCTGGTGTCATTGGCGGCGGGTGTGTGTTGGCGCTCAGGGGGTGGTTGGGGGGGTGCTGCTGACACGGGCTGGTGGCCGTGCTTCTGTCGGGTTGCTCCGGGGTAGCTGTGGCAGCAGGGCGGCCTGCCACTGTCGGTGTGCATCTGGGGTGGGTGGTCAGTGGGCTTGCGTGGGCACTCGGGGGTGTCGCTTGGCATGTGGGGCACCGTCTGGGTCTGGCCCATTGTTCACTATTGTGGTCCATGTTTGTGTATGTAACATGAGGGGGAATAGGTATGGCTGCCCCATCATGTTTGTGGTGCTGGGAGCGCCAGGGCGCGATGCTGGTGGGTCCTTGTCCTGGGTTGGGATTTAGGTGGGTGGTGGCCAGTGGGTGGCCTCATAAACCAGTTTGCAAGCTGGCTTCTGGGGGGGGGGGGCTTGCTTTTAGACCACCTCCCTCCCAGTCTTATTTCCCACCCTCCCCCTGACTCTGGGTGGAATATACATCTTCTTGGATACATTTAGGGCTTTGGGGTGGGAGTGAGCCACACTATGACGGCAAAGGGGATACCTTTGCTGTGCGGGTGGGGCTGCCTCACCTCAATTTCCTCAATTTTAATTGCATTTTAGACACTGAGGGCTTGGGGGGATGGGGGCCCTGCTGCCCATCGCAGTGGCTAGCGGTGCTCCAATCACCATCCCCCCAATTTTAATTGCACTTTGGTAGTCCACACATTTACACACAATTACATCATATAACCAACATACACCCACCATGTTTTGTGCAGGGGGGAGGGGGGGCCCAGTGGAGAGCCTGGCATGTCATGTTGTAAAAATCCCTGGGTGCTACTGAATGTATAGATACAACCAAGGGAGTGAGAGGGGGGACTGAATATGAGAGTAAGTGAGAGTGAGGGGGTGATGAATGGAGGTGGTGATGGTCGGTTTTGTGCGGTGCTTTGCATGTCGGTTGGCATCTCAGGGCGCCTGTGGTGGTCTGCTGATCAGTCACTCAGGTGGGTGCTGGGGTGGGGGTCTGCTTCTATGGCCTGCGCTGGCAGTCTCCCCGGCCACTGCCGGGCACTGGTGGGCATTCAGGCTCGCTGCATCTGCTTCGCAGCCGCTTTATGAAACAAGGGTGAATGAGGGGTTAGTTTAAATGGGTACAGGAGTGAGAGAGAATGGGTTGGTCCGGGTGAGTGAGAGTGAGTTAGTGCATATGGGTGTGCATGGGAGCATGTGGGTGTGAAGGTGTGGGGAGGGGTGTGTCTGCAAGTCGGGAGGTGCTGGATTAAGGGGGGGTAGTGCCTCTCAGCAGTGTGGGCTCCCCTGGGCGGGGGGACTTCTTTGGGCATGGGGTCCCTGGGGTGTGCGGCGGTGGCGCTGGGGGTGGGGGGTGGTCTGTGCCGGTCTCTGGCCCAGGGGGTGGAGTCGCTGGCCTCTTGGTGCCTGGGGACCGGGGGTGGGCGTTGACCCCACTGGGGGAGTGGGCGGCGGGCGTGTCCGGGGGTGTGGGCTCACTGCGCTGGCTGCCGAGCGACCTGACCTCCCTCGATCGTCCCTCTGGGGTCGGATACCTGGCTTTCCTGGGGCTTGCTGACCTCGGACGTTTGTGCCCTGTGGGGGGCGGTGGCACTGACTTACCTGCTTGGAGTTCCCGGGGGGAGAGCTGCTGCGACCGCCCCCCCCGCTTCGTATGTTTCCTGACAAACCACTCACATGCACACAGTTATTTTGCGCGCGTTCTCATATATATGCACACAGACGTACACGTACAAGTGTGTCTCCTTTAACAGATGCGGAAACCAGACTCGTGTTGCAACATCTTCAGTGGAAGAAGCAGTTTGTCTTTTGTTTGTTTTAGTTGTTGGTTTGTTTGTTTTTTTTTGTCTGTTCCCCTCCCTTTTCTTTCCCCCCCTCCACACACTTCCTTTCCCTCTTCCCCATCCTGTCGGGTCTTCCATGGGTAAAATAATTAAAATAAAGTATTAAAAGTTATTACAGGAGGAGTTTACAACAATATGCAATACATAGTTAGGTACTGTATAAGCTCCTCTTGGCAAAGTAAACCTGTTCTGGCACAACAAGGGTGACAGATCCCTGTTCTGCTTGCCTAGCTGCCTGACAGGACGGGGGTGGGGGTGGGGGTGTGTTCTGCAATAAAAGTTGTGTGAGGAAGTATGACTTTTAAAGCAGGTGTTTTTTTATCCATAGTTTACTGCAATAGTATTCTGTATAACACCACAATAAAACCACAGGATTATGAAAAATTTCCTATTAAACGGTGATTTATTGGTAAATTAAGCAGAAACTTCGCTATACAGAAAAACTTTTTTGTGCAATAGCATACAGAATTTAGCACAATCAAAGTGAGAATGAAAGTGCTCAGTAAATTTGTCACAAATGACTGTCAGGCTACTCTTGCTGAGAACTTGAATAAAAAGGATGAAAAAAATAATTTTTCCATTACAACAGCTAAATTGCTTTTGAATCATGTTAAGAGTATAGAAAATGGGAAATTATGGAAGCACCTTCATTTGAAAACTCCCTCACAACCCAACAACTCCTGACACAAGCGCAGAGAAAAAATAAATCATTTATTCTGTCTTCTGTAATGTTTATTGAAGTCTGTATTTCTGAAAAATTATCAAACATTCTCTCTCTTTCCGTGCTTGACTCCTGTCTGTCCGTCTGCCTACATTGACACCAGTGTTGGGAGTAAACATGTACTGTAGCGACACTACTTTGCAGTAATGTGCTGGTGTAGACTGAAGAATTACTGTTTAAAACTTTCAGTAATGTGTTAGTTACTGAAATTGATCAGATGCGTTTACTCGTTTTATTAATATGCATTAGATATTTTTAGCACAAATAAATACAAACTGACCCCACGTAGCTGACGCAGCCATCAGTCAATCTGTTGCAAAGAGCCTCTTCACTATTGAGCGAAGGGAAAGATACAGCTACTTTGTTTTTGTGGAAATAGACAATTATTTTTCCTTTGTCACGGTTAAGGACAAAAGCATATTGGTGGACTACAAGCTAAATGTGGTTGAGACCAAATGCAATCTTCAGAAGTCCCTAAGAACAGCAGCAAGATCCTACAAAGCTAGTGTTATGCTATACTAACACCGTGTTAGTGGATCTACACTATCTGAACAGCCATGCTGGATTTCAAGCACAGGTATACATCTGGACAGTTTGTGACCCAGCAAGAATTAAACCGACTGATTGCCAGATACATCGTTACAGAATGAAGATCTGTCATTTTACATCAGACAGCTGAGACTGTGATCCACTGAAGTTAAAACACATTTACTTGCTACCTGGATAAAGATTATTCAAAAATGGATTTGATCTCCAAAATGAATTTAAGGGACTGGATCATGTCTCTGTCACAGCAGACATTTGGACTGTGGATAATGGACATTTTCTTTGGATCACTGCACATTGGATTAATCCATATCATAAAGGTAAGATAAAAGTTGACAGCTTTATGTAGTGTTGCCAACTCACTCTTGGAGTGTTTCTCACTCTTTTTCTCTCTCTCTCACTTCACAAAACCTATTCTCACTCCAAATTAAAAATATAATAGTATAAGCATCCAAAGTGATTAAACCAAAAAGTTGGTTATAACTCAAATTTAACATGAAGCCTCTAAATTGAATGATTTGGCCTCTGTTCCTCCTCATAATTTAAAAATTAAATGCGGTTTGCTAAATATTAGGTCTCTACTCCCAAGTCTCTGCTAGTCCATGATCTGTTAATGATCACCAGATTGATTTAAAATCCCTTACAGAGACTTGGTTAGCGCAGAGGATTATGTTGGTTTGAATGGAATCAACTCCCTCTGGTTATTTAAACCGTCAAAATCCCAGAAGTTCTGGTTGTGGAGGAGGAGTAGCAACAAATTTACCATTCCAAATTACTAGTTAATGTAAACAAAAACACAATATCATTCCTTTGAGGGCTGAGCCTCAGTATTGGGCACTTTAGCAATTTTAAGGCTAAAACCCAATTTTATTTGCATAGTTTATCGTCCTCCATCAACCTACCTCCGAGTTTTTTATCTGAATTTGCTGAATTCTTAGCTGATGTTAGTGCTGAATCAGATAGAATAATTATAGTAGGGGACTTTAATATCCATGTAGATGTAGATAGTGACTGCCTTAATATGGCATTTAATTCAATATTAGACTTGATGGGTTTTCTCAGAAAGTAGGAAATTCTACCCATTATCTCCACCACACATTGGACCTTGTTCTGACATATGGCATACATAGAAATAGAAAATCTGGTAAGTGTCTCCTCATACCCTGTACTGTCGGACCATTGTCTGTTAACCTTTGATTTTACTATTTCTATTTGGCTCCTAAAGAAAAATATTACTACAGTAGATGCCTCTCAGATCATGTTGTAACCAAATTTATGCAGATTGTTTCCTCTATGCCATGTGTCAACACAACGGAAATAAGCTATGGAGAGCTTGCTTCCATTTTGTAAATTGATAGCATGGTAGATAGTGTTACAACTTCTCTGCATCAGACTCTAGACATGGTGGCCCCCTTTAAAAAGAAAAAGTTTAATCAGAGATTTCTAACTCCTTGGTTCAAACACAGAAACTCGTAGCTTAAAACAGAAGACTTCATCAATTAGAAAGAAAATGGCGCTCCACCAATTTAGATGAAATCTATTTTCGCTTGGAGGAAAACCTCCTTCAATTGAAAATCTGTTGGATGCAGCTTACTCCAATTGACCTTTTAGAGTTGGACAAATAATTTTCTCATCCAAGCCTTCAACCTTGCTCTTTTAGACCCTATTCCTACCAGGTTATTTAACGAAGTCTTCCCATTTATTGGTAGCATTATTCTTCAAATAAGTCAATTCTTCATGAACTTTAGGCCCTGTACCTACAGGCTTTTAAAAACTGCTGTAATTAAACCCTTACTCAAAAGCCATCACTGGATCAAGGAGTTTTAGCTAACTATAGGACCAATCTCTAATCTCCCTTTCATTTCAAAAATCTTAGAAAGAGTTGTTGCATATGCAATTATTAGACCACTGCACGGAAATGGTTTATTTGAAGAGTTTCAATCTAGGTTTAGAATCCATCATAGAACTGAAACAGCCTTAGTGAAGGTCACTAATGACCTCCTGATTGCATCTGATAACGGACTCATTTCTGTACTTGTCCTTTTAGACCTTAGTGCAACTTTTGATACTATCGATCATAATATTCTACTTGATAGATTAGAACACTATGTTGGACTTAATGGAACTTCATTGCAGTGGTTTAGATCTTATTTATCTGATAGGTTCCAGTTTGTTCATGTCAATAATGAGTTTTCTTTCAACTCAAAGCTCAGTCATGGAGTTCCACAGGGATCTGTGCTAGGCCCTACTCTTTTTAGTTTATACAGTTAGGCCCAAAAATATTTGGACAGTGACACAAGTTTTGTTATTTTAGCTGTTTACGAAAACATATTCAGGATACAATTATATAATCAATATGGGCTTAAAGTGCAGACTCTCAGCTGTAATTTGAGAGTATTCACATCCAAATTGGAGCAAGGGGTTTAGGAATTACAACTCTTTAATACGTAGCCGCCCTCTTTTCAAGGGACCAAAAGTACATTGGACAACTGCCTCAGAAGGCTGCAAAAAAAAAAAAATAACAGGCTGCATGGGCTCTTCCCTCGTTAACCTGTCATCAATTGAGCAGTTAAAAGGTCTGGAGTTGATTCAGGTGTGGCCGTTTGCATTTGGAAGCTGTTGCTGTGAACACACAATCTGCGGTCAAAGGAGCTCTCAATGGCTGCGTGAAACAGAACATCCTTGGGCTCTGAAAAAAAGAAGAAATCATCAGAGAGATAGCAGAACTGTTAGGAGAGACCCACATCAACAGTTTGGTACATTCTGAGAAAAAAGAGTGCACTTGGTGAGCTTGAGAACTCAAAAAAGGCCTGAAGACAAACGGTGGTGGATTATCACAGAATCTTTTCCACTGGTGAAGAACCCAACCCCTTCACAACATCCACTCCAAGTGGAAAAACACTCTCCAGGAAGTAGGTGTATCAGTAATCTAAGTCTACCATAAAAAGAAGACTTCATGAGAGTAAATACAAAGGATTCACCACAAGGTGCAAACCATGAATCAGCCTCAAAAATAGAAAGGCCAGAATTGACTTTGCCAAAAAACACCTGAAGAAGCCAGCCCAGCTCTGGAACAGCATTCTTTGGACAGATGAGACTAAGATCAACCTGTACCAGAATGATGGGAAGAAGAAAGTTTGGAGAAGAATTGGAACAGCTCATGATCCAAAGCACTACATCTTCTGTAAAACATGGTGGAGGCAGTGTGATGGCATGGGCATGCATGGCTTCCAATGGCACTGGGTCACTTGTGTTTATTGATGATGTGACAAAAGACAGAAGCAGCCGGATGAATTCTGAAGTGTATAGGGATATACTTTCTGCTCAGATTCAGCCAAATGCAGCAAAGTTGATTGGACAGCGCTTCACCAATGATCCAAAACATACTGCAAAAGCAACCCAGGAGTTTTTTTTAAAGCAACGAAGTGAAATATTCTGCAATGGCCGAGTCAATCACCAGATCTCAACCCAATCGAGCATGCATTTCACTTGCTCAAGACAAAACTTAAGGCAGGAAAGTCCCACAAACAAGAACAACTGAAGACAGCTGCAGTAAAGGCTGGCAAAGCATCTCAAAGGAGGAAACCCAGCGTTTGGTGATGTCCATGGGTTCCAGACTTCAGGCAGTCATTGCCTGCAAAGGATACTCAACAAAATATTGAAAAGTGACATTTTACTTAGGGTTATGTTTATTTGTCCAATTACTTTTGAGCCCCTGAAATGAGGAGCGTTTGTATAAAAATAGCTACAATTCCTACATGTTTAATCATATATTTTTGTTCAACCCCTTGAATTAAACCTTAAAGTCTGCACTTCAATTCCGTTGTAGTTGTTTCATTTCAAATCCAATGTAGTGGCATGCAGAGCCCACATCATGAAGATTGTGTCACTGTCATACATACTTCTGGGCCTAACTGTATATGCTTCTGTTAGGCAACATTATTAGAAAGCACTGTATCCATTTTCATTGTTATGCAGATGACACACAATTATACCTGTCAATGAAGCCAGATGATAGTAATCAATTAGCCAAGGTGGAAGCCTGTCTTAACCCCTTGCACTCCGGTCAATTTCCTAAAAACGCCAAAAAAATAATGTGCCCAAAGTAAATCGAAAAGCTGTTCTTCAACCCTTTGCAGCATCTTCATGGGGTTGGTCTCATTTAAAGAAAACACCTTGAATTTTTTGGCAAAAAAAACATGATCTCTCTAAGTGCTCCGGCCAATGAGTTACAGTCATCTAAACATAGTGAACTTGAAGAAAATAAATTTGCCTGGGTGTTTTTTTTGGATACAAATGCTTGCAAATAACACACAGCTTCAGATCCGGGCTGGAAAATGCAACAGAAATGTAGAGCCAAGTGTTATCCAGCTAAGGTCAAATTTTGTAACAATACCACAAAAAATGAATATATTACACAGCTTTGTTCTCCGGCTCTTTCCAGGCATTTTGGAACTGTGCCAATGGCACAATTTGGAAAAAAACGTCTGTAACTTTTGAATGATTCAAGTAGAAGCTTCATTTAGGGCTCTAATGAAAGGTCACTTTCAGGGCTGTGTGTGTGTGTGGGGGGGGTTGTCCACCCCGCCCTGCTACAGAGGACGGAGATCCGCCCTCGCTACATGACGGATTACACTTGGATGTGGCATGTTTCCACAGCACCGCTGTCACCACGGCTCCCCCCCCCCCCCCGCTACAGAATCGTAGCGGGGGGGGGGGGGGGCGTTCACTGTCCGGAGGCGGCGAAGAACCGTGTAACACGGCGCACGCACTTCGGACATCGTGCGCTGCACAGTTGTAATTTACCGATCGGTCAAAAGTCATTTTGGATTACAATTTTCAGGGATAAATAATTATTTTGCTTATAACAGCTTACCTCTTCACAGCAATGTCCTGGCGAACTTATCTTCCTCACTGTCAGACGAACGCTGGTCCGCTCGTGGTTCTGGTCTCGCGACCCGATCAAAACATAATTCCATTATTGCGGTTTTGTGCTTCCACGATTGCAGTTTTTGGCGAACGATTTTTCAAAACAAATAACAGTAGTAATTAAAAAAAGACTGGCGAAGGCGTGTGTGTCACTCAGCCTTCGTCGTCAGCCTCCGTCGGTCTATGACCATGGAAGAAATCATAACGTCTACTCTGCTGGAACCAAAACAAATAAGCACCGCCTGTGGCCGAACATGCCGGTGCATGAATGGCACTCCCTGTCACACAGGTTGCATTTGTGGATGGTCTCTGTGCTGCTGGGTCTGTGGGGCTCTTCCTGCGGGTCCTTTTTTACTCTGCAGCAGCAGTCTCTCTTCACCCAGCCTTAAAAAAAACAGCTCACGAACTTCTCTGCTTCAGCTGGCTCACTACATTCACAGCGTTGGGAGGCGGGTCCTTCTGGCTAGGTTTTCATTCATTGGCTCTTCAAAGTTTCAGAAACCCAATTCAAGGCTCTTATTAGTCGAATGACAGGTCAATCAGATGAACTAATCTGTTCGCGGCTGTGTCTGCAGCTTTTATTTTCAGTGCGCGCTTGGACGTCACACCACACCACCTACATCACCACCATCAGGATCATGCGTCCGAGTCATGCGTCCTGCATCGTGCGCTCTCGTGCGCCCTAGGATGCAGAGACTTGCCCGCCCGCGGTACAACGGAGCGCAAGAGGTTAAGGAAATCAAAGCTTGGATGATTTGTAATTTCCTGCTATTAAATTCAGATAAGACTGAAGCCATTCTAGTTGGTCCAAAAAAACCTTAGAAATTCCTTTCCAAATCAAACTTTTAGTTTGGATGCAGTTACTCTTTCTCTTAATAGCTCTGTGAGGAACCTTGGAGTTATTTTTGATCAAGATCTGTTTTTCAATTCACATATTAAATTTGTTTCTAAGACTGCCTTCTATCATTTGCGTAATATTGCCAAGGTTAGGAGCATCTTATCTCAGAGTGATGCTGAGAAACTGATCCACGCTTTTGTTAGCTCTAGATTAAATTATTGTAATTCTTCATTATCAGGTTGTCCAAAAACATCTTTCAAAAGTCTTCAGTTGATCCAAAATGCTGTAGCAAGAGTTTTAACAGGTACTAGAAAGAAAGATCATATCTCTCCGGTTCTGGCCTCCCTTCATTGACTTCCCATAGAGTTTAGAATTAAGTTTAAAATCCTTCTTCTCACTTTCAAAGCTTTAAACAATCAGGCCCCTTTTTATTTAAAAGATCTGATACTACCCTATTATCCTAACAGAGCACTACACTCCCAAAATGCAGGACTACTTGTAATACCTAGAATCTCCAAAAGTACAATGGGAGGCAGAGCCTTCAGTTATCAAGCTCCTCTCCTGTGGAACCAGCTGCCAATCCGGATTCGGGAGTCAGACTTGATCTCTGTTTTTAAGAAAAGGGTTAAAACCTTCCTTTTTGATATAGCCTACAGTTAGAGAGGGATCATGTGTCTCTGAACCCTCCCTTAGTTATGCTGCTAATAGGTTTAGACAGCCGGGGGACCTCCAATAATGCACTGGACTTCACTCCTTTGTTCACTCTCAATGAAATTTTTTTTTTTTTTTGCTGGTCATTAACATCTGTTTGTTCTCTCCCATAGATTGAGTCCCCATTGTGCTGTTTGCTCTCTACATGTCTGTTCTTTTCATCTTCTTCATCCCCTCACCCCCCCAGCCAGTCGCAGCAGATGACTGCCCCTCCCTGAGCCTGGTTCTGCTGGAGGTTTCTTCCTGTTAAAAGGGAGTTTTTCCTCAACGGCGGACAGCAATTGCTGGGTGATCCCCAGCAATCAGGTGCTCACAGGGGATCACCATACCCGTCAAGTGATACGGTTTTGCCGTATTTTAATACGGGGAAAATGCAATTTTAGCCAATACGGGCATATTGCCATTTCTGTATGCCAAAAAGAAAAATATACAGCAGAAAAAAAAATTATTGAGAGTGTGGAGGAACACCTCGTGTGTGACCCCCACAACCTACGGGGCTGGCAGAGCGCTCAGCGTGTGCAATTATCAGAACAGTGAAAGGTATAGACTGATCATTATGCAGATGCGCCTCGCACCCTCTTTTGTCCTGCAGCTCGGGAACAGAGAGGAATTCCGGCACCAGTAATCCTGCGGCTGATATGTGTGACTCTAATGCAAATGTCCATGCTTTCCTGCTGTATACTGTGATGCTAATGTGCCATGCATGCATTGTCTGAGCTGGGTATATAAGTTGACTGCACATCTCTTGCTCTCTCTCTTTTTGATCACTCGCATTGCCTGTTGCTGACTTTGAGACGCAGGGCTCGCTCCAGCACGCTGCCACAGCGCTGGGTGAGACTCGTGATGGAGGATGAATAAAGCACCCTTTTAAACTTCAGTTCGCCGTGTCCGCCTGCACCTATTTTGTTCCTCCACAAGAGAACCTAAAATCAACTGAACAGTAATTCGATGTCTGGCGAAATTGAGCGCACCTAAGCAGTCTTTTTGTGATTTTCAAAATGGCTTCATGCAGCACGCCGCCGGCAAAGAAAACAAGAACTATATTTAGAATTATTCTTATTGTGTACTTTCAAATTAAGCAATCTACATTGTGCTAATGTAAATTTGAAAAATATTGTTTTTTTTTATTTATTTTTTATTAATATTATCATTTTTTTTTAATTTATTTATTTTTTATTTTTTTATTTATTTTTTTGTGCTACTTGGCTTATTATTTTCACATTACCAAAAAGTTATGGCTCAAGATTGTGTCCATATAAGTGTACATTTGAATAAATATGTTTGAAATTGTTCATGTTGCAGCTGTTGTTATTTGGTTGGTTTTTGTTTGGTTTTTTTTGCTTCAGTTTTCTTTCATCTGCCGATAAATACAGTTTTTAAGTACTCAGTACAGGTGTGAAAGCCCCCCCAATAAGGGAGGCATGAGGTATGCCTCGACAGGTATGGATCACCTGACTGCTGGGGTCTTTCTGCAATTGTGGGGGTTTCCCCTACACTTGAACAAATGCTATGAGATGACTGTTGTTGTGAAATGGCGCTATACAAATAAAGCTGAATTAAACTGAAACTGAATTGAAAATGAGAAAATTACTTGCAATATCATGTTGATATTCTTCAGATTTTTGCCCACAATCAGAGCTCTGCAGGCAGGATAAAGCAGACTGAACATGTTCTAAAAGCTCTGAAACAGTCTGTTTTCAGCCTGACATTAATAAGCCCCTAATGTAATCCATTAATTAAATTATCTTGCTATGTGTACAGGATGGTTTAAGTATTCATACCCTGCCTCTCGCCCAAAGATGCTGGGATAGGCTCCAGCCCCCCGTGACCCGAAAAGGATTAAGCGGAAGAAGATGGATGGATGGATTTAAAAGTAATGTGAAAGTTACTTTTCCAGGTAACTAATTGCTTTAATCATGCAGTAATTGTAAGTAACTCAGTTACTTTTGAAAAGAAGTAACTGTAATTAGTAACTTGCCCAACACGGCTCCACACCCCCCTGTCTCTCCACACATTCCTGCTCACTCTGGTGAGCACAGAGTCACAGGGTGACGTCCACCAGCGAGCCGGGGAAAAGGAGGAGGGGACTGAGTGCTTTTTTATTCCCACACCGTTTTTTGCTGATGTATTCTGTTTATACTCACTTCAAACAAGTAATTGTGCATGGTGCAGGGATGCATTTGATTAGTTGGACTGATGTATGCATTTGAGTGCTGTTTGGGGACAAATATGAAATTCAAAATTCACAGAAGACGACGACGATTGGCAAAAATTGCGGGAAAGTTGCAGTGACTGGAAAAAGTGATGCAAAATTTGTGGGGATTAGTTGAATCCGCATGAATTGGTGCTGTCACAACATCATGAAAACCTGGAAGGACTGCTGGACAGAAGAGTTGCAGCATAGCAATGCTAAATTTGTATATGAGCATCAGTTCACACTAGAATTATATGAATACAGCAGTTTAGGTACTGTGGATATGTCTCTGTAGCCTCAGACTACTACGATGGCTACACTGAGCAGCCCGTGAAGTAGCGGAGTCTCCCAGCAGCACTATCTACGACCGGAGGAAATGGTGCAACAGGAAGTAGAGGAGGTGCAGACAAAGTGAGCCAACAGCCAAGTTACAGGCTAACCTGTGCAGAACACCATTTCCCTCCATTCTACTTGCCACCATCTGCTGCTGGGAGAATAAAGTGGACTACCTGAAGCTGGATTTAGCAACCAAACAGGAGATCAGAGGCTGCTGTGCCAGAATTTTGATATCAAAGAAGTTAAATCCATCTGTCGTGGATGCTACAGTTAGCATGGAGGGGCTAACAACATACCGGATGGACAAGAGCTGCACTCTCACTAGTAAATCCTGGGGTGGCAGTGTACACATTTACATTAGCAGCTGGTGCAATAATGTTGCAGTGGTCTGAAGCCACTGTTTTTCAGACATGGAGGTTTTGACTATTAATGCAGAGCCTTCTATCTGCCCAGAGAATCTACCGTGATCATCACGGCAGCAGTGGGCACTCCTCAATGAGCAAATATTCATGAAGCCGTGATCTTCTTTACTGTTCCAAAAGTCATTTACAAACCACTCATCCAGGGGGGGTTTGACTGTGGCAGGGCCTTTAATCAGGCCACTTTGAAAAAAATTAATGAATCACAATTAATTACAATAAATTATAGAAAATGTGCAATTAATTAGTTTGTAGCAGACACAAAATGCATCTTGTAGAGGCTTGGTTGAGTCAGACAGCGTCTCAGTCAGGAAGCAGAGAGCAAACAGTGGACGGGGGGTTAAGGGTGAATGTATTGTGATGTGGAATGTCACGCAGAAGTGAGCTGAGCGGTGGGGATATAAAGGAGAACCGTGCCTGAATGCTTTCATGCTTTTCTGTGTATGATTGATGAGAGAGCGCTAATAAATTTCGTCTGTTCGTAAACTGGCCTCACTTCCCACACTCTCCACAAGTTAACATTTTTAAACAATTCCCAGCCCTAGTTGGGTTTTTTTTTCCATTCAAGATTTTTCTCTGCCTTTTTTGGTTAGAGTCACAGGGAGTCACCAACCAAACAGCAGCATGTGGCTCTGGAGCCGCAGGGTTTGGACCCCTGCTGCAGTCCATCTCTGCCATGTTCCTGACCTCATCATCCTCAGGTGAGAACATGTAGTTGTAGAAGACGGGGGTCTTCTTGTTGAGTCTGTCGACGTAGTCCCACACAGACTTACACACCTGAGGGTTCCTCCTCTCTCCTTTCTCCTCATACAGAACTCCTAAAAACAGACAGCAGGAGTCACACGTGGACACTCTCCAGCCAGGATGAACTTTTCTACACACAGTTCTGACCAAGCACTTTGACTGGACAGCAGCTGTTCTCAGAGTGCTGGTGATGGAGCAGAGCAGCCACTCTGTTTATGGGCGTTTACTTAATAAAGTGTGAACATGTACATATCATGGTGTACGCTGCACCTTCTGCACAGCACAGAGACGTGGAGAAGGTGCAGTGCACACCACGATGTCCTAGCTCATGTCCCAGCACAATGCCACTCCCCCTCATGTGATACTGCTTATTAACACCTGATCGTCTCACCCAGCTCAATCCGTTCATAGTCTGAGTCCAGCAGGAAGGTTCTGAAGCGGTTGGAGACGTAGTGGTAGGCCAGGAACTTCAGGTAGTACTGACTGAACTCAAACTCCATGGGGAACTGCAGGTGGATCTGAGGAGACCAAGAAAACCTGTGTGATGACAGAGAAGCTCTGTTTTTTTCTAACTAACTTGATCATCAACTAGGAAGCTCTGTTTTTCTGATCACGACTCCCATGCAGACCCATTATAGTCATGTGACTAACCACAGTCAGGAATAAACAGCTGTCTTGTCTGGAGCTTAATGGAGCGTGATGATGTGCCTCATCTTATTAATAAATTTGGCATTTTTTCTAGTTTTTTTCCCTTGTAAATATTAGTTAGTTTGTTGGTTTATTTGTCAGGGACCATGTACAGAAAAACATTAAACACAGGGTAAAGATGCTCTGTACCAAATTATAGAGTTCTCACTAATTTCCATCTGTAAACATGCAAGATTGATGCATTAATTTTCCAATTATTTCCTTAAATTTGCAATTTTTTTCCTCAAACTCAACAAAGACATTAATGCACAATTTTTGGATGGCAGTGGCTCAGGAGGTAGAGCAGGTCATCCAACAACCGGGTTGGCAGTTCAAATCCCCCCCCCCCCCCCCCCCCGTGGTGTCTTTCCCCACCTTCCCTCTAGTGTCTGTGATACTGGTGTATGAATGTGAATAAATATTTGGCGGTGGTCGGAGAGGGTGTTGGCACGGACTGGCAGCCACGTCTCCATCAGCCTGCCCCAGGGCAGCTGTGGCTCCCACCACCATGAATGAATAAGGGACTCACTACAGTTTTTCCTCTGGATCTTGGTCTTGGTTAGTTTCTGCTACCAATCAAGGGCTTCATTAGCTGCATCAGGAGTGCTTGAGATAGAGCTCAAATACCTGGACTGTTGACAGTGACGTTTGATTGCATGTTAGCAATAAGGCTGAGTCAAGAGAATTGTCCAAAAAGTTCAGAGAAGACGTCGTTGCCTTGCAGAAACAAGGAAAAGGATACAAAAAGAGAGCAAAGGCACTGAATGTTCCTAGAGATACAGATGGAAGTGCAGTTTGCAAGTTCAAAGGTAAAGGAACAGTGGCTACACTACCTGGACATGGCAGAAAGAGGAAGCCACCAACGACTGCCACCACAGTCCTGAGGAGGCGGGGGGGGGGGGGCAGTGGCTCAGGAGGTACAGCAAGTCATCTAATAACCGGGGGGTTGGTGGTTCGAATCCCGCTCTCCCCAGCCATCCTGCCATTGTGTCCCTGGGCAAGACATTTAACCCGCCTTGCCTCCAGTGTCCATGACACTGGGCATGAATGTGTATAAATATTCAGTAGTGGTCGGAGAGGCTGTTGGCGTGGATTGGCAGCCACGTTTCAGTCAGTCTGCCCCAGGGCAGCGGTGGCTACAGCAGTAGCTTACCACTATCATTGTCTGTCTGGACTGAATGCATAATGGACTCACTGTAAGCGCTTTGAGATGTCACTTGACATATAAAGCACCATATAAATGTAATCCATTATTATTAGGTGGTCAAAAACCCTCAACTGGCTGCACAAGACTTGCAGCAAGACTTGGTGGCAGCAGGCACTGAGGTTTCAGTTTCCACAGTCAGGATCATACTAAACGCTGAAGGGCTCATGTCTGAACTCCAAGCCATACACCACTACTGACCCAAAAGCAGAAGAACAGTCGGCTCAACTTTGCACAAAACTATAGAAATAAGCAAAAGAGGTTTTGGGATTCTGTTCTGTGGAGCGATGAAACAAACTGATACTTTTTGGCCTATGGATCAGTAGTATGTTTGGAGGAGGAAGAAAGAAGCATACGCTGAAAAGAACACCATGTCTACAACGAAGCATGGTGGTGGCTCAGTGATGCTCTGGAGCTGCTTCACTTCCTCTGAAACTGGAAACCTGCAGCATGTGGAGGGCAAGATGGATTCAATCAAGTATCAGGAAATCCTGGGAGAAAATGTCATGCTGTCTGTGAGGAAGTTGAAGTTTGGGCGTCATTGGACCTTCCAACAGAACAATGTTTCCAAGCATACCTTAAAGTCCACCATGGCTTGGTTTCAGAAGAAGTTCAGGAGGATAGTAGAGTGGCCATCACAGTCACCTGACTTGAACCTCACTGAAAATATCTGGTGGGATTTGAAAAAGGTAGTTGCAGCACACAAACCCAAGAATATTAGTGAACTGGAGGTCTTTATCCATGAGGAATGGACCAAGATTCTTCAGAACACTGCCAGAAGCTGGTGTCTGGCTATGAATCACATTTGCAGCAGGTCATAACAGCAACAGGGTGCTCTACGAAGTACTAAAGATGCTTGTCATGAAGGGGTTGAATAATGTTGAGACTGCAGTAGTCATTAAGTGACATTTTGTGTTGAATCTGGAGAAACCACTTGGTAATACTGGTTGTGTTGACTTGTTGTTTTGGTTTGATTTGTTTATTGTAAATGGCTGCTAGTTTGTACTGTACATTTTACCAATAAACCTAATCTGCAGTGGGGGCTATATGATTTTGGATTAGGACAGCCTTTTTGCACCCCAGCGGAAAATTCATTTTTGCACTGCTTTAATAGTAAAATTGCATCTGACAACTGATTATGGACTGCGCTGCTCTAATACAGCCTTTAAGCTGGATTCATGCTGCACCTCTGCTGTCTGTGTCCGCTCGGCCACGAGGCTTGTGTCACTAAAATTACTTCATTATCTCCAGTACACTAGGCTTTGCAAACCCCTTCCGCAGTCATCCGCGTGCAGCCCAAATTTTGTGACGATATCGCCTGGGCGCGTTGACTGCACATGTGCAAGACTGAACCTCCCATTCACAAGGTGGCACTACTGACACAGCATACAAAGTCAAAGTAGATAAAGAAGAGGAAGACAAGAATAAACATACATGAATCATTTTGCAGGGCAAGGAGCACTGAAAAATGGTAATTCTTCCTTTTCCTTGAAATGATGGCTTTGTTGTTGCTGCAGAAAGTGTACGTCGTTCTGGCGTTTCTTCACTTTTATATAGCCGGGTGAACAAACTGGTGTTAGTGCATTGTGATAGGTTGTGCCCATATGCCAACAGCTTGGTAGATGACAAAAGTGAAGTGTACACACAACCGCGTGCGTGCCGACCTCGCCTCAAGGGGACACGCATCTGAATGGACCAGAGCAGAAATGCAGCATGAATCCAGCTTCAGTCTCCCAGCAGGTCTGGGAATGTCTTGGTGTCCTCTCTGAAGAGCTGCAGGAGGTGGCTGGGGAGAGGGAGGTCAGGGGGTCTCTGCTTGGACAGCTGCCTCTGTGACCCGGACCCCAGAAAAGCAACAGAAGATGGATGGATGGAAATTTTTAAGTTTTCCTGAACAGATGGAGAAGCTCAGTCCCGCTGGATGAAATCACCCCAAGAATGTCCAGATCTCCTGACCTTTGACCTCAAGCACAGCCTTGATGCAGACCCACCTGAGGATCACCGTGTGAGAGTTTGCTGAACGCAGGGCCAACTGCCTCAGGGCAATAACTTTTGTAGAACTCTTGGTTATCTTGTAAATTGCAGATCTTTTTTGTTTAAACGTATAACTAAGTTTTTCCACACAGATTCCAAGCATGCGTACCTGGTGGACACAGTCCAGGAACTGCAGGAAGACGGGCGTGAAGCCGCTGCTCTGACTGGCCAGCGTCTGAGCGCCGCGGTGACTGAAGCGGTGGCCGAAGGACAGCCACTCCTTCTCCACCAGCAGCCGGAACCCGTCAAAGGTTCTGTAGTAGGGATCAGACAACAGCTGCACCAGGGACACCACCTGCACACACGCACAATCAGCAGCTTTGAAACACAAACTGGCACCGATTTTCCTTGTAAATCTGCTACTTTCCTCTTTGAAACTTTTTTATCAATTTTTTTTTCTGTTTTAAACCTTTCTCCAAATTATTTTTTTTCTCTAATGTGTAACTTTTTATTCATGAATTTGTTTACTTTTTTCTAATAATACAGCAACATTTTTTTAATATACCCCACATTTTTTTTTTACTTTGAAAGTTTCTTTTTCCAATAACTGATATAGCTGTGGTGACTCAAAATTAGACATTTAAATTGTAAAGTTTTTTTTCTACAATGTGAAACTTTTTAATATAAATGTGTGTTTCTCTTCTGCACGTTTGGAATTTACTCATAAATGTGCAAGTTTTCATTCTGTTCTTCCACAAATACACAGCTTTTTAATAAGTCTGTATTTTTTTAATTGACAAGTCTTTTCCTCAACAAGTGAAAGTTCAGTTAAGCCAGACGCTCCTGACTGGCTCAACACCACCATCAGATTAACTGAAGGAATTTTTCTTATAAATCAGTGCAAATGTACAAGTATGTACTTTGAAATTTAAACATTTCATTGTAAATTTACATTTTTCACCTCACATTTATTTTTCTTCCATGTAAATTTTCTATTTTTCATCATAAATTTTCATGCTTCTTTTCCTCATAAATTTGCAACTATAGTCTAACAGATTTGCACTTTTTATTCATAAATTTGAACTTTTCTTGTTAATTTGCAACATGTTTTCCTGTTCTTGTTTTGGTCGCATGTTTATGACTGTCCTCGCTCAGCTGTAGGTGTCGCCCACAGCGGCGTCCCGCCCCGATGCGCTCTAGCAACAGCAATAACAAGAGCACTCTGAGGCGAGTGCAACATCCCCCGCCTCTGTTTTCTTTGAAGATCCCAATACTTACTGACAGAAAGCAGTTTTCAATTTTTCAATATAATCACTGTGGCAGAACCAGATTATGATCAGCATCATCCATGAATATACAACAGAGTCTACAACCATAGCTGTAGGTCAGGATCCTGAGGTGAACCTGTGTAGCAAGTTTGGTGACCCTAGAGAGCTTTACACGTTCTACAGTAACAGATCATAGCGAGAACCCAAACCTGTAGTCAGAGGTTATGGTCTCAGAGTGGACCTGTGTACCAGGTGTGGTGACCCCAGCTTTCTCTGTTTAGCTATAGTTGGCTAGAGCAGGCATTTTGATGTTGACCTTTGACCTTGTGATCCCAAACCATAGTCACACGTCAGGGTCACAGGGTGAACCTGCGTACCAGGTTTGGTGGTCCTAGCTTCATTTGCTGTACCTTTTGACCCCAAACCCATAGTCTGAGGTCAGGATCCCAAGCCTGCATTTCAAATGTCAATATCGCCGACGCCCTGCCTCATGGTCATCTGATGAGAGTGAAATTGCAATATGTGCATCATCAGAGTATATCAAACCATGGCACTGAGTTTCAAAACAATTGGAACAAAACTGTAAGAGGAGATGATTTCACAGAAGTGGGACAGACTGACCAATAACATAATCCTCCTTCCGTCTTCACCCAGAGGGCTCTTTGACCGGCAGAAGTGGAATTTTTTTCCATGTCAACAAATTTATTTATTTGTTCCATAATTATTTGTTATTGTCAACACGTCAGTTTATTTTAAAGTTTATGGGCATGCTGTGCAAATGTTCAGTAAAGTGTTCCAACAAAGAAAGAGAAGCCCACATGATGGTGAAACAGAGAGAAGAACGTCAGACCTAAACTTTCCAAAGTATGAGAGCATTTTACAGAAATATAACTGAAACCAGTTAAATGTAGACTCTGAAGCAGTGCTGTCATATCACAGAAGCACTACAGCGACACATCCATGCTTCTGACCAACTGAGCACTCAGCTGGTAGAGCATCCGCCCCCACCCGGGAGGCCGGGGTTCAAATCCCAGCTGGGTCATGCCGAAGACCATATAAAAGCAGAACTTCCTGCCATCCAGCTTGGTGCTCAGCAATAATGGAACAGAGGAGGGAAATTTGTGGCGGTGCCTTGCATGGCAGCGACCCCTCTGATTCTATATATGTGTGTGATTAACACTATAGATAAGAGAAACATAATTTCCTTCTACTGTACATGATTGGCTGTATGGATTTGGATGACAAAGATGGCTTATGGCTGGCTTATCCTCATTTCCTCCTCGTCTCTCTGCAGACCTCCGCTGCACTCCGTCCCAGCGATGACTGGATGAATTTGGGCGCCCTTTAAACACCACTGCAGGAAGGTTAGTCAGTTGTAGTGAGTAAAGTTAGCTCTTTTTACTTTAATCACCACCTGTCTCCGCATCAGAAACCTGACTACATGTTAGTATGTGCTGCTTATGATAGTTGCCTGTCAGACAGTGATCTCTGCTGGACGATGGTTGCTGACCACTGAGCCGTTCAGTTCTGCTGGCCTACATGTTAAGTACACTAAAGTAGTCAATTACAGGAGTAGCCTGCTCTTTTATATTCTCTATTATTGGAGCGCTAATACCAGCCCTCATTCTGAATATTAGTGCATCCCAGTAACTTATAATGCCATGATTTGTAATTTAATTACAGAAAAACTGGAACCATAATCACCAAAAATAAATTAAATGGCTTAAAGGCTCACATTCCTCAAATAAGATGGACTAGTTTGTTTCTCCGTTTTACTTTAACCAAGTTGAATGTTAGTCTAATAGTTTTGAACATGCAGTTACAACAGCCCTCCATGCTGCAGCTGCAGCTGCTAGTTCAGTTTTGCACTCCATTTTTTGGGTTAAAACACTCAACTTTAATGTCTGTTGCTACAAACACTTGATGAAGCTGTCAAGTTCATTTTTCCAACATGTCTGATTGGTCACTATTTTATTTAGCCTTGGGAACTTTTTATAAAACGTTATATAAATGAAGAGACTAACAACAAAGTGACTTTAACAGGTGAGGTAAAACATGACCTGGAGTCCCCAACAGGAGCCATGTCAACAGCAAGCAGAGCTGGTGGATGTGACAAATAATGGTGACTGGTCCACTAACAATAAGGTCAATTTATTTATAAAGCACAATTCAGCAGCAAAGTGATTCAGAGTGCTTAGACGTTTGTGTGAGTCAGACCTGTGTAGTGACGTCCCAGCCGTCCTCCAGGCTGACCATGACCGACGAGCCCGTGTGCAGCAGCTCCACCACCAGGACGGACACCTGCAGAACCTTGTGGAGCTACACACACACACACACAGAGTTATTAGAGTTGGCACACACACACACACACACACAGAGCTGTACAGACCAGGATCATCCACTCTGACTCCTCCAGGCAGCGTAGGAAGCTCATGTTGGGGTCGGTGGTGGGGGAGCTTGGCACACACGCCTTCATCAGCTTCTTGAAGCTGTTCTTCACCTGCCGAATGTCACACACCTCGATGGGGACCACCTCCCACTGCTGGAACGAGTCCTGCTTCCCTCCCTGGAAACAACCACCGCCGTCACAGAGGTTAATGTGTTGACAACAGCAAAACTGGGGAAAAGACTTTTTTCTCCTCTTAAAATGTGTTCTCTCCAGGGATCCAGTGGTTCTGACTGTAGATATCTGTTCTGGGTTCAGGTTCTTTTATTTGTACCCGTAGGTAGATTTGTTTTGCAGTCTGGTGACATCCAGATTTACAAACCACAATTACATTCAACATGAACACAAACACAGGCACACATGAAGCTGACTATAAACATGATAAAAATACTCAAGGCTCCATCAATCAGGGTATAAAAAGACAAAGAGATGGGAGAAAAAAAACAAGGAGATCAGAGAGAAAGGTCATATTAGAAAGGCTAAAAACTAAGTCAAAGAGGTTAAAAACTCAAAAGTCTAAAACCCAAATAAAAAACCTACAAAAATAAATATAAAATAAAAATTAATAAATAGGTACCTAAATTATGTGCAATATATTGTTATATCTTGTTCAACTCTTTGACAGCAGCAGGGACAAAGCTGTTTTTGTAGCGCTGGGTTCTACTTTTTGGGACAGCAAACCTCGATCTGGAGGGAAGAAGCTGAAAGTTGCAGTGCAAAGGGTGGGAGTCCTCATTTAAAATGGAGGTAGCCATCCTCTGTACTTGTCTGGTGTACAGGGATGTCAGGCTCAGCTGTGACTCACCAAGCAAAGGACTGGACCATCTAACTACCTGATCCAAGGATTTCCTCTGTTTCAGTTTTATCTGACCAAACCATGACACTAAAGAAAAGGATAAAACAGATTCAATAAAAGCCCGATAAAACATTGTCATTATGGTTCGGTCAACTTGGAAGCGTGCAAGTTTCCTCAAACAATGCAAATGTTGCTGACCCTTTTTGCACACCCTTTCACAGTTCACTTCAAAGTTTAAATTAAGATAAGATAAGATAAGATAAGCCTTTATTAGTCCCACAACGGGGAAATTCCAGGATTGCAACAGCACAGGGATAGCAACACTCAGAGCAACAATCAGAAGGCAAGAAAAAAAAAAAAAAAAACAAGCAAGCAAGAGCAGCTAATAAACATATGTACGTATTACTATAAAATATATATATATATACACACACACACAGACACACAGTGCAGAGCATTGTAGCTAGATGGAATAAATATGTAAATATATAAACACACACAGTGCGGAGCAATGTAGCTAGATGGAATAATATGTAGATATATAAATATATAAACACACCCAGTGCTGAGCATTACTATTAGCATTATTATTACAAATTACTATCAATAATCGTCCCAAGATATTTGTAGGATTGTACACATTCGGTGGTCTGGCCTTTTAGTACAGTGATGTTGTGCCTGGGAGTTTTCCTCCTAAAGCCAATAATCATATCTTTAGTTTTTGTCATATTCAGCTGCAGGTAGGAATCCTCACACCAGTGAACAAAGTCATCAACTACTGGGCCGTGGCCACTCTCACCATCCTGGAGGAGACTGACAATAACTGAGTCATCAGCATACTTTATAATGTGTCTGTTGTCATGTCTGCTCCGACACATGTTTGTGTACAGGATGAAGAGTAGTGGTGACAACACACACCCCTGAGGAGAGCCAGTAGAAGAGCACTTTAGGTCAGACAATGTACCATTGACCCTTACTCTCTGTGTCCTGTTGGTTAAGAAATCCAGAATCCAACCCACCAGATTATTGCTCAAATCAAATTGTTGCAGGAGCCTTTCAACTAAAATATGAGGTTAGACTGTATTAAAAGCAGAAGAAAAGTCCACATATAAAAGCCTGGCGTGTGTCCCGTTAAAATCCAGATGTTCAAAAAGCATGTTAAGCAGAGCGGGTGTGGGCTCACCTTGAGTTGGGCCTTGTCTCCAATGATGTAGAGGTAGGCCTTCTGTTGCCGTAGAAACAGCTGCTCACTCAGCCCTCCGTTGGGCTGAGGGGACTCTTTACTGGCCAGACGGGTCCCGACGTCTGGGTTGTAGGCACTTAGGCGGCCACTGCCCCGGATACTGCCCCATTTACCTGTGACACACACATGCACCACAGACACGTCAGTGTTCAGAGGATCCTGGTAGAACAGCCATGAGAGGATCCACCCTGCTCTTCTGAGGAACAATTCTTTAGTTCAGGGGTCTGCAACCTGTGGTCCTGCTCAAAGGAGCTTCTTTGGCCCATAACCCCCATCACCAGTTTCCCCCTGTGAGTTTGACCAAAAAAAATTCACAACATTAGCAAAATGAAGTTGAACATTTATGAAGAAAAAAGTCATAAAAAGCAAATTTACCAGGAAAAATGTGAAATCTATTGGGGGTGGGGGGTGGGAAGGGAGCTGCAATTTATCAAAACCAACTCACAAATCTATGACTAAAGTTACAAGTTCTCAAATTGGTTAAAAGCTAAAAAGTGATAAAACAGAATCAGACCATCGCTGACAGAGCAGCTCATCCCAGCCTGATGAAATCACCCCCAGAGTGCTCAGATCTCCTGACCTCTGACCCTGACCTTGAGCACAACCTGGATGAAGACCCTCCTCAGGATCATTCTGAATAAGCTTGTTGAGCATCGGGAGAAAAGCAATTCTCCTGAAATGTGGACATTTGGAAAGACACTGTGTCATCACATCAGTGCCTTCCAGCTTCATCAGAATGTGCTAAAAACAACAAATTTATGAGTGAAAAACCCAGAAATTTATATGAAAATATTAAGTTGAGATCAAAAAGCTGCAACTTTTATAAAACAAACTACTTCTTCTGGCTGCTCTCTTCAGGAATCTCCACAGTGGATCATCTGCCTCCATCTCTCCCTTCATCTTCCTCTGTAACACCAACCCTCTCCATGTCCTCCTTCACTACATCCATCAATCTTCTCTGTGGTCTTCCTCTTCTCCTCCTGCCTGGCAGCTCCATCTTCAACATCCTTTGTCCAATATCTCCACTATCCCTCCTCTGCACATGTCCAAACCATCTCAGCCTTGCCTCTCTTACTTTGTCTCCAAACGGCTCAACCTGAGCTGTCCCTCTGATATACTCATTTAGAAGGTTCTCTTCCACCTGCTCCCTACTCTCACTTCAGATCACAATGTCGTCTGCAAACATCATGATCCACGGAGACTCCTGCCTGACCTCGTCTGTCAGCCTGTCCATCACCATGGCAAACAAGAAGGGGCTCAGAGCTGATTCCTGATGTAATCCCACCCCCACTTTGAAACAGTCTGTCACTCCTACAGCACACCTCACCACCATCTTGCTGTCATCATAAATGTCCTGCACCACCCTCACATACTTCTCTGCCACTCCTGCCTTCCTCATACAGTACCACACCCTCTCTTGGCACCCTATCATCCGCTTTCTCTAGATCCACAAAGACACAGTGCAACTCCCTCTGATCTTCTCTATACTTCTCCATCAGCACTCTTACAGCAATCATTGCATCTGTAGTACTCTTTCTTGGCATGAAACCATACTGCTGTTCACTGATTGTCACCTCTCCTCTTAACCTGGTTTCAACAACTCTTTCTCATATCTTCATAGTGTGGCTGATCAGCTTTATGCCTCTGTAGTTACTACAGGTCTGAGCATCACTTTTGTTCTTGAAAACTGGTACCAAAACACTCCTTCTCCACTCCTCAGACATCCTCTCACTCTCCAAGATTGTGTTAAACAATCTGGTTAAAAAGTCCTTCAATCAAATGTCAGAAACTGAAGGAAAAACCTTGCTAGAAAAAAATACATTAAAAAACAGAATAAATATCATCTATTCACATTTGTAGATTTACCAGGGCAAGTCACAAAGTCAAGAACAAAGCCACCAATTTATAAAAACTATAAATATAAAAAACAACTTATAAAATCTTTGCTTTAGATTAAAAAAAAAAAGAAGTGGAGAAGAAAAAAGCCAGCAAATTTAGGAGGAATAAAGCTGTAACTGCACCAGAATAAAGTTTTAAATAAAAAAAAAAATCAAGTTTACAAAAGTAAATTTTAAAGAAAAGTCACATATACAGAGAAAATTTCACAGTTTACAGAGCAAAAACTCTAATGCTGGCAAGTCCGTTTCTTCTCACTCATCTGTTTTACCTCCATTTTAACAATCACTCATATTCTGTGGCTCCATCCTTTTTTTCCCCTCAAAAATATCTAGCTCCACAGTTTGCAGACCCCTGTTTGAGTGTGTTTCCATAGCTACAGAGAGCAATGCTGCTAACGAGGCAGGAAGGACCCGGCCCGGTCGGCTACGTTATGACACTGAACAGAGAGAGCAATCAAACAGTGAAGGACACAGGGCTGCAGCGGCAGCATGCACATGCTGACAGACACCAATAAAACAGACCCATTAGTCCAGGGGACGCCACACACACTGCTGTTAAAGACAAGTCTGATTGGTTGGAGAGCGTGAGGCCTACTGTACCTCTGGGAGACTTCCTCGTCTTTACTGCCACTTTGGGCTGAGAGAGGGAGATGACTTTGGCCCTTTGACCCAGAGCTGAGGTCCAACGACAGAGAGGGACCGTTAACCATCAACACAACTCATTAACACACACACACACACACACACGGGCTGTCAACAATTAGAGGACACCCCATATTCCTTCCTTCTACTCTGAAATGCCTGACTTTAATAAAAGTAAATTACAAATTCACTTCTACCTTAAACAACTGGAAATTTAGTCGAAAAACAAGAAAAATGGAGCAACTTTTTGATAGTCAGCAAAAGTAACCCCGACTGTTGATGACGGCGTAGCTCCTGAAGTCCCCCTGAGTGCTCACATCTCCTGACCTTTGACCTTGAGCACACAGATGCAGATCCACTTCAGGATCGTTGTGTGTGAGTTTGTTGAGAATTAGGGCAATTGTCTAGGAGGAGTGATCTTATTGAAATGATAAATGTGGCCAAATCTCCTGACCTTTGACCTTGAGCACAACCTGGATGCAGAGCCTCTGGAAAATGACTGCGAGTCAGTCTCATGACCACTGCAGCAACTGCTTAGCAGGACAAGTGATTTCCATGGAATGTGGACAGACGGACAGATGGACGACGCACCATTACATTAACGCCTTTTGGCTTTGTCAAAATGACCTAAAATGCACATGAATGAATCTGCAAATATATATTAAAAAAAAAACAACTATATGTGACAAAAATCACAAATTTATGAAGGAAAAAAGCTGACAAATTAAGGGGGGAAAAAAGTACAAATTTTTGAAAATGATCCGCAACTTTTATCTCATTGTCACAAATTTAAAAGGAAAAGAACTAATTTACAAAACAAAAAAATGCTATTTTTTCCTTTCCAGTCTAGAATTTTATCTCAATAATTTGCAGCTGTTTCCAAGTAAATTTGGGTCTTCTTCTTTTAAACTGGCGACTAATTTACATGAAGATATGTGTAAATTTATGGGGAAAAAATCACAAACTTATATGAAAAAAAACTCAGTCACAAATCTGATGACAAAAAAGTCACAGAAATTGTCCTTCAAGTTTAAGTAATTTACATTTTTCGAGTAAATTTGCAGCTTCTTGCATGTAAATGTAGGTCTGTTTTCTTCAAAGGTTTTCTCATAAATTAGTCACAGATATGAAACCCCCCCACAAATGTCCAAGACAAAGACATCCACAAATTTACAAGAAAAAAGTTGCAAATTTATGAGACCTGATTGCTTTTATGCTCACATAACCTTCAGCTAAAATAATGAATACCTACAGATTCATAAAAGTGCAGACGAGGATTTCACCACATTTTCCAGACATGTCAACGGCAGATTAAAGGACTGGAGTCTCTGAGGGATAATCGAGGCTCGAATTTGGAATGAACTAACAAGACTTTTGAAGGCTCCACTGACACCCAGTTCAAACACTCCCACCCACACAGCTACAGGGGGCACAGTCATGGCTTCAGCGTCGTCCTGCGCCGCTCACACACTCAACAAATACACAACGAGCAAAACGAGATGAGAGGGGAGCTCCAGGAGGAGTCCCCGCGCTCCGTCTCACCTCCTCTGCTGAAGGTTCCCGGTACGTCCTCTTTGGTGCCCATCACCTGCTTCATCAGAGCTCCGATTTTTGGCTGCCTCAGCTTATCTGATGAGTCTGTGAGCAAAGGAAACCAGCAGGTCAAATTAATGCACCAATGACACACTGATGAGAGAACAGTCACAAGTCACGTCACAGTCAATATCGTAAATGCCCAGATCTCCTGACATCTGACAAGAATCTTGACTTTGAGGACAACCTGGATGCAGAGCTACTGGAGGGGCGTTGTGCATGAGTTTGTTGAGAATTGGGGCAATGGCAGAGGGGGGGCAGTAATTTTTGTGAAATCATAAATGCCCAGATCTCCTAACCTTTGACCTTGACCACAGCCTGCATGCAGGCCTGCCTGATGATCATTGGGAGTTTGCTGAACGTTGGGGCAACTGCTGAGGGGGAGGAACTATTTTAGCAAAATCCTGCAAGCCCCGACATCTCCTGGCCTTTGACCCTGATCTTGACCATAAGCCTGATGCACAATTTGCCTGATGATCACTGTGAATGAATCTGTGCAGAAGTTCTGAGGCTTGTCTCTGTGCTGTTCGCTGTACTGTAAGCGGGCTGCTTTGTGGCACTGGAGTAGTAATGGTTTTCTTCTGGCGACTTGACCATGCAGCCCATTTTTCTTGAAGTGCCTCCTTATTGTGCATCTTGAAACAGCCACACCACTTTTTCTCCCCCAGAGAGTCGTGTATGTCAGCTGAAGTTAGTTGAGGGTTTTTCTTTGCATCCTGAACAATTTTCCCGGCAGCTGTGGCTGAAATGTGTGTTGGTCTACCTGGCTGTGGCTTGGTTTCAACAGAACCCCTCATTTTCCACTTCTCATTGAGAGTTGGAACACTGCTGACTGACATTCTCAATTCCTTGGAAATCTTTTTATATCCTTTTCCTGTTTTATAAAGTTCAACTATCTTCTCCCGCAGGTCCTTTTGCTTTTCCCATGACTCACAATCCAGCAACGTCAGTGCAGCACTGGATGAAACATTGAGGCGTCTGTCAGGAGCCCAGAAACTCACTGACTTTTTACACACACACACTAGTTACAAGTAAAGCCATCACAGGTGAGGGTGGTTACCTTTAGTAGCCATTTAAACCCGCCTGTGTCAACTTGTCTGTTATCAGGCCAAAACATCCAGGGTATGTAAACTTTTGATCAGGGTCATTTGAGTAGTTTCTGTTGTCAAATCAAAATTAAATCAAATGAACCTTTACTGTCATATTGCTGCACATGCAACTGTAGCGCAGGCAAGATGAAACTGTGTTTCTCTCGGCATCCATATAAGTAAAAAGAACATAATTTAAGACACACTCACACACACCCTCACCCCCCACCGCAACACAGCCATTCACACATCCCTGAGACATACTTGAAAACTAACTAGAACTATAATATACAAATAATATATATAATGTCCGTAGGTGCAGTAGTACGTATGAGAGATTCTGGATCAGCTGTTCAGCATCCTAACAGCTTGTGGAAGGAAGCTGTTGATCAGTCTGGTGGTTCTGCCTCTGATGCTCCAGAATCATTTGCCAGATGGCAGAAGTTCAAAGTGTTTATGCAGAGGGTGAGAACGGTCCTTGACAATGTTCAATTTTGACTTTGTCAATGTCATTATGATTTAAAAAGAGCAAACACAATTGGTTGATAATAAACGGCTTCACCCAGCCACTAACTATGAGTGAAAGAAAAGTTTTTGTATCATCATTCATGTTCTCTGAAAAATGGCCAAAAACTCAAATTCCACCAGGCTGTGTAAACTTATAAGCACTGCTGTATGTAATCTTTGGGATAATTATCAAGGAAAATAATGTATTGGAAAAAATTTGCCTATGCAAACTTATTAAACGAAGTATTTAATCAACACTGTAAATTTCCGGGAATGTTAGAAATCTCTAGCAAAAAAGATGAAAACATTAAAATTCTTAGAAAAACAACGATGGAAAATAAGCCAACAATTTTTTTTTTTTTTTTTTTTTTTTCTCTCGGCGCCACACGAGTCGGCTGCCTTTTGCAACAGCGGCTCGATTCCGAGTCTTTTTCCCTTCCTCTCTCTTTTGATCCGTCTTTTTTTTTCACCCCACTTATATCACGGACACACAGATCGTCCTAAATGTCTCCTGAGCCGGTGGACGGAGCCACTGTCTATAGCAGGATACGATACAGCAGAGAACAGCTGCTAGCATTCAACCGCCACCCGGTCCCATTGGAAAAACTCGACATACCGAGAGAACTGAGGCGAAAACGCCGCGGCTGCCGGGCTGGAGTAAGGCGGAGGACAAAAAATATAAGGTACAGACCCTCCCTTCCATCTGTTGTCATGGGAAATGTACGGTCGATACTGGGAAAGTTAGATGAGCTAGCGGCTATCTCCCGTTATGATAGCACATACCGGGAGTGCTCTCTCCTTTTGTTTACTGAGACGTGGCTAACTGAACTAGCAGCAGATGCTAACATTGAGCTGGAGGGTTTTCACATGATACGAGCTGACCGAACACCAGACAGTGGCAAGGCTAGGGGCGGTGGAGTGATAATGTATGTTAACAACAACTGGTGCAGACCGGGACATATCACTGTTAAACAACGACACTGCAGCAAAGACATTGAGTTGCTAGCTGTTAGCATGAGGCCTACATATCTCCCGAGAGAACACTCACACGTGATCTGCATTGTTGTTTATGCAAATCCGACGGCGAACGCTGGGACAGCGCGTGACGTCATCCATTCAGTAACCAGCAGGCTGCAGACAGAACACCCAGATGCTCTTCTCCTCATCTCAGGCGATTTCAACCACGTTTCACTGTCTCCCATTCTACCCACGTTCACCCAGTATGTCACATGCCACACTAGAGACAATAAAACACTGGATTTATTCTACGCAAACACTAAGGAGGCGTACACCTCATCACAACTCCCCCCACTCGGGAGATCGGATCACAACTTGGTTCATCTCCGGCCGGTGTACAAACCCCTAGTGCACAGACAACCTCCGGCCATGCACACTGTGGAGTTATGGTCTGAGGAGACAATGGACACCCTAAAGGGCTGTTTTGAAGCCACCGCCTGGAAGCAGCTCTGCGATCCACATGGTGAGGACATCGATGGCCTCATTCACACCTTCACGGGCTACCTCAGCTTCTGTGTGGACAAATCCGTTCCCACCAAGACCATACGGCGTCACTCAAACAACAAACCCTGGATCAACCCTGAGATAAAAACACTTCTGAGAGAGAAGAAGAGGATCTTCAGGTCAGGGAACAGGGAGATGCTGAAGTCCGTACAGAGGGAGCTGAGGAGAAAGATCAGAGAAGGCAAGGACAGCTTCAGGAAGAAGATGGAGGACAAGCTGCAACAGAGCGACATCAGCGGGGTCTGGAGAAACCTCAAAACCATCTCGGGGCTCCAGAATACCTCCCCCCAGGCCACAGGGGGCAGGGAGTGGGCGAACAACCTGAATCTGTTTTTCAATAGATTTGACCAACCGCCCTCCCCCCTGACTGCACAACAACCACTGCTGCCTCTAAAGACATCAAGTCCTGCTGCCCACTCCCCACTCCACCAACACCCCCCCACTCCCAACACACAGCCCCCCATCCTGACCCTGACCAGGACCCAGGTGAGGACGGAGCTGAGGAAGATCAAGGCGAGGAAGGCGCCGGGACCGGACGGCATCAGCGCAAAGCTCCTCAAGTCCTGTGCAGACCAGCTGTGTGGGATTGTGACGTATATCTTCAACATGAGCCTGAAACTGGGGAGGGTACCACAGCTGTGGAAAACATCTTGTGTGGTACCTGTACCAAAAACTTCCCACCCCAAAGACCTGAACAGCTACAGACCGGTGGCCTTGACGTCCCACTTGATGAAGACCCTGGAGAGACTGCTCCTTGCTCACCTCCGCCCCCTGGTGGAACCAGCGATGGATCCACTCCAGTTCGCCTACCAGCATGGCATTGGGGTGGAGGATGCGGTGATCTTCCTCCTTCACCGTTCTCTGTCCCACCTGGAGAAGCCCGGGAATATGGTGAGGATCATGTTCTTTGACTTCTCCAGTGCTTTCAACACCATCCAACCGATGATCCTGAAGGACAAGCTGCTGCGCGCAGGGGTGGACCAGCACCTGTCATCATGGATCCTGGACTACCTCACGAACCGGCCTCAGTTTGTGAGAACCCGGGACTGTGTGTCCGACACGATCATCAGTAGCACGGGGGCCCCCCAGGGAACGGTGCTGGCTCCCTTCCTGTTCACTCTTTATACTGCGGACTTCTCACACAACACAACACACTGCCATCTACAGAAGTTCTCTGATGACTCTGCGATCGTTGGCCTCATCTCCAATGGAGATGAAGCTGAGTACAGAGGGCTTATCCAGGACTTCGTGGACTGGTGCCATCGGAACTGCCTCCAGATCAACGCGAGGAAAACTAAGGAGCTGGTGGTGGACTGCCGCAGGCATGGGCAGCCCCTCACAGTACCAGTAAATATACAGGGAACAGACATCGAGATGGTGACATCCTATAAGTACCTGGGTATTCATCTGAACAATAAACTAGACTGGTCACACAATACTGATGCACTCTACAAGAAGGGACAGCGCAGGCTGTTCCTGCTGAGGAGACTCAGGTCTTTTGGTGTACAAGGGGCGCTGCTGAAGTCATTCTATGACACGGTGGTGGCATCAGCCATCACTTTTGGAGTGGTCTGCTGGGGCAGTGGCATTACTGCAGCCGATAGGAAGAGACTGAACAAACTGATTAAGAAAGCTAGCTCTGTCCTGGGGCAGCGCCTTGATCCGATGGAGGAGATAGGAGAGAGAAGGACGGTGGCTAAACTGTCATCTCTGCTGGAGTCCGAGTTCCACCCTATGCAGGACATACTGAATGCACTGAGGAGCTCATTTAGCAGCAGACTACATCATCCCAGGTGCACAACCGAGAGGTTTCGTAGGTCCTTCCTACCAACGGCTGTCAGACTGTACAACCTAAGCAGGGCTGCTCGCAGAGATAGCAAAAAGACGTAACAAACTAATAGTTTTTGAATGCAAAAGATGCAATAGACTTACACAATGGTCCCCTCCGGCATACAACTAGGAACATACCGGTCGCTATGGAGGGTGAGAATATGTATGGGCACATAATCATACCATGTAGGATAACTAAGTAGACGGTTATGCTGTTTCATTCCATCTAGCAACAATGCTCTGCACTGTGTGTGTTTATATATTTGCATATTTATTCCATCTAGCTACAATGCTCAGCACTGGGTGTGTTTATATATTTATATATCTACATATTATTCCATCTAGCTACATTGCTCCGCACTGTGTGTGTTTATATACTTGCATATTTATTCCACCTAGCTGCAATGCTCCGTACTGTGGGTGTTTATATATTTACATATTTATTCCATCTAGCTACAATGCTCTGCACTGTGTGTTCATATATTCATATATTTATTCCATCCAGCTACAATGCTCTGCACTGTGTGTCTGTGTGTGTGTGTATATATATATATTTTATAGTAATACGTACATATGTTTATTAGCTGCTCTTGCTTGCTTGTTTTTTTTCTTGCCTTCTGATTGTTGCTCTGAGTGTTGCTATCCCTGTGCTGTTGCAATCCTGGAATTTCCCCGTTGTGGGACTAATAAAGGCTTATCTTATCTTATCTTATTATCTTATCTTAAAAGACAGGGACAAAAGACATTTCACAGTAAAAAAGCTCCATCAGGACTTCCGGTTATGGTGGCCACGTAGGAAGACGTGTTTCACACTGCTCTGCTCCTAAAAATAAAAAGTTTACTTAAACTCTCTTAATTGGAACAAAAACCAATCCCAGCGTTTAGGCACAGATATGGTAAAGACCAAGGCTGGGAAATTAGGTGGCGGAAAAAGCAATTCGACAAAACAACCCAAGCTAACAGACTTCCACACTCGACGCGAAGCAGAAAAAAGTCCAGAGACTATGGCGGAGGATGGAGCCAGCAGCGGAGCGGGAACTGCTGAAGAGGGGACAAGCGCAGCACTCACTGCCATCAACTCCATGAGAACAGAGTTTTCGTCTAAATTTGATGGGATTATAGCAGCGATAGAAGGAATAAGAAAGGAAATAAGTGACTGTATGGAACAAGTATCGCAGGCGGAGCTCCGAATTTCAAGCGCTGAAGATGATGTCACCAGCCTACAATCAAAGGTGCAAACACTGCAATTAAAATGGAAACGTCTGGAAGATAACGTCCTGGACTTGGAATCCCGCTCGCGACGGAATAATTTCAGGCTGGTGGGCCTCCCGGAGGGAGCGGAGGGACGGGACTCATGTTCCTTTTTGGAAAAGTGGATTCCAGAAGCGCCGAACAACGTGGATCTGCAGTCATCGGTCGTCTTAGAGAACGCTCACCGAATCGGCCCACCGAGAGATAATAAGACACCACCGAGGACGCTGATTATGAAGTTCCTCAACTACAGAGACAAGATGACGGTCACCAATGCAGCGCAAGCTAAAGGGGAAATTAAATACCAGGATCAACAGGTGCGGTTCTACCCAAATTTGGCCACAGGAATTAAACAATTAAGGAAACAGTTCGACCCCGCCCGTAAAGAGCTGCGCAACCTCGGGATTCGTCACGGAGTGATTCACCCGGCAAGACTGCTGGTCACATATAAGGGGAGAAACCACATCTTCAAGACCCCTCAAGAGGCGCAGGAGTTCATCAAGCAGATCCAAAAGGAGACTGGTGGAAGCTAAGCATGAACATGACAAAGGTAGAACATTTAGGCATTTGTACAGGCATCTGATTGATGTGAAACATATAACATGTCTACAAAATACAGACTGTATTAAAAAAAAAAAGAAAGCTATGATGTACAAGGTTGCTATAAAACTTTGAAGTTATGTTGAAAAAACTACAGACGACAGTTAATGTCATTAAAAATAGTAGTAGAGTCAGGGTGATTGAGAGGAGAAAGAGAGAGTGGTTTGACTGATCCTCGCAGGTGTGGAACAGTCACTAGCTATAACGGGAGACGGAATTTTTTGATTTTGGGGGGATTACCACGAATGTGAGGAAAGGGAATTTGTTTTTGTGTAGTTTGTAGGATGAATGTTCAATCATCCATGTTTTTGCTTCTCTGTAAGAGTATGTTCATATTGCAAGGTAATCTCAAACTCCTTATTGATCATAGATCAAAGCGTTAATCTTAATTTAACGTCATGGAATTGCAGAGGTCTACAAAATCTAAAAAAACTTAAGTTATGAATAAAACAAAAGATATAGATTCAAAAATTGTATTTTTACAAGAAACTCATCTAATAGAGGAGGATGTAAAAAGAATTAGGAGAAGATGGCAAGGTAATGTGTTCACCTCATCATTTTCATCCCGAGCCAGGGGAGTTATGATTCTCATACATAAAACAGTCCCATTTCAAATGAAAAATGTAATTGGAGACAAATTTGGAAGATATTTAATCATTCAAGGATCTTTGTTATTCGAAAATATAAATCTGGTGAACTTATACGGCCCCTATATTAATGATCAAAACTTCTTTGTCAATTTATCCCTCACTTTATCATCACTTACAGGGCAACATATAATAGCAGGGGATTTTAATTGTACATTGAATCCCAGTATAGATAGATCAACAGGACTGGACTGTACGCACAATGGATGTAGGATGACCATTAATCATTTTATGAAAGAATTGAGATTGCTAGATATATGGAGAGAAATGAAACCACAAGTCAAAGCCTATTCTTGTTATTCTAATACCTATAAGACATTCTCACGTATTGACTACTTTTTGATCTCTACAGAATTAAGGTCCAAGATTCAAAACTGTTTCTATGATAACATCGTGATCTCTGATCATGAACCCTGCTGTCTAATATATGTAGATAAGAAATTGACAAAGGATCCAGGAAGGTGGCATTTTCAGCATAAATGGCTTCAGGATGAGGAATTTGTTAAGTACATAGAAAAACAGATGAGTTCTTTGATATTAATACTACACAAACAACGGCATGTATAAAGTGGGAGGCTTTCAAAGCTTTTATTAGGGGGCATATTATTAGTTATACAGGTTCAAAATCTAAGAAGACTCGAGAGGAGAGAGTCCAATTGGAACGTAAAATAAAAATTCTTCAAGAAAAGGTGTATGCAGGAAGTAACCCACAGTTAGAGAACGAATTACTGATTCTGAGAGCTGAATATGATAAAAAAAAAATCAGCAAACAGAGCTGCCTCGAGTCTTCTAAGATTGAAGCAAACTTTTTATGAACAAGGTGAAAAATCAGGAAAATTATTGGCATGGCAGATTAAACAATTAGAATCTAAAACACCAATTACCAGTATTATAAGGGGTTCCAAGGTTGTCATAGCCAGGAGCGGCACTGGGGTTAAGCTCCCAGTGCTCATAAAATGCTCCTTATGGCGTGCGTCTCGAAAAGCCTCTGACAACTAAGTCCAACTCCTAGCCTGCCCGTGTGGTTTAGTCTCTAAGCCCGGCGGAACTGCTTTTACTAATAGGAGAAGGGGCGAGGGCGGATCTCTGGCGCCTTAAAACCAGATGCTTCGGGTAGATGGTGGCTCGTCAACCTGGGAAGGTAGCCCATCTAGGGGAAGGTAAACCCTGATTTCAAACCTCTGCTGCCTTGCGGCATACCCGGTCATGGGAAAGGCTTCGGGAGTCAACCCTGAGGAAAAATCCGGAGTCGGAGCCCCTAAGGCAGTTCTGTGTTGTGCTCAACATCGTTCTGGCAGCTCCTGCAACGGCGCTGGTGCCAAACTGTAGCAGCCCTGCTGTTCCTTTGGATTCATCAGTGACGTGGAGAGGGGGGACATGCTGCATGGGCAACATCTTGTCCTCCATATCTTCCTGCCCAGGCTTGAATCCTACCAACGCCCAACGCTGGAAGGTAGAACACCGGATCACTGGAGAGGACACTCCAGCTTCGCCTTTGGCGTAGACAAAACACGGGGAATGACAGTTACCGGTTATAAGCCACTGCTCAATTGGCGTAGAGCGTGGCGCCAGGGGTTGTTCCCGACGGTGGGAGGGATCATCAGATCTCACTGGACAGCTACCGCCCGCCTCAAGCTGGGCAGCCCCCAGCCAATAAGGTGTTGTCCCGCCACAGCTTGCTTTCCTCATTGGGTGCATGGGGATAAGGAGAAATCCAAACAGCAGGCTGAGAACCTTCGCACCAGGCAAGACAATAAAACAAAAGAGACCAACTCTAAAACTGGGAACTTGGAACGTCTGCACTATGATGACAGGACTCGCTGCTAACCTCAAGGACATCAACGACACCAGGAAGACTGCCATCATCAATAATGAGCTGAAGAGACTGGGAGTGGATATCGCCACTCTCCAGGAAACACGGTTAGCTGATGCAGGCACACTGAGAGAGAAGAACTACACGTTCTACTGGCAGGGAAAGGGCAGTGACGAACACAGGGAACACGGAGTGGGCTTCGCAGTGAAGAACACTTTGCTGAAGATGGTGGAACCGGGCAGCACTGGCTCTGCACGACTCCTCACCCTCCGCCTGAACACCACTGAAGGCCCAGTCACCCTCGTCAGTGTGTATGCCCCAACACAGACAGCCACACCAGAGGCAAAAGACGAGTTCTACGAGAATCTCGCAACAACTGTCAGGATCATCCCCAACTCTGAACAACTCATTCTCCTTGGAGACTTCAATGCCAGAGTGGGTGCTGACCACGACTCCTGGCCCTCCTGTCTTGGACCTTTTGGCGTGGGCAGAATGAACCACAACGGACAGCGGCTGCTCGAGTTCTGCACATATCACGATCTGTGCATCACAAACTCGTTCTTCAAGACCAAGCCCCAACACAAGGTTTCCTGGCAACATCCGCGCTCAAAGCACTGGCACCAGCTAGACTTGATCCTGACCAGGCGCACCTCACTGAAGAACGTGCTAATCACCCGTTCGTTCCAGAGTGCAGATTGTGACACAGACCATTCATTGGTGTGTTGCAAGGTCAAGCTGCAGCTGAAGAAATTCCATCGTGCTAGACAACCTGGAAAGGCACGGATTGACACCAGCAAGATGGCCCAACCAGAACTTGTTGAGCAGTTTGCCTCCACCTTTGAGAAGGAACTTGGTGTACCACAAGGAGGAGAATCTGCAAAGCAGAAGTGGGAAGAGCTGCGAAACACCATCTACCGCACAGCCTTGGCTACCTTTGGGAGGAAGACCTCGAAGTCACAGGACTGGTTTGATGCCAAGTTGACCGAGATGACCCCCGTCATTGAAGCCAAGCGCTCAGCACTTGCTGAGTACAAGAAGTACCCAAACGAGAAGAATCTCCAGATTCTCAGGGCTGCGAGAAGCAAAGTTCAGCAGACTGCTCGGCGCTGTGCCAACGAGTACTGGACTCAGCTCAGCCAAGACATTCAAACCGCTGCCATAACAGGGAACATCCGTGGTATGTACGATGGCATCAAGAAAGCACTTGGTCCGGCTCAGAGCAAGACGGCCCCCCTCAAATCTTCCACTGGGGAGATGATCACAGAGAAGAACAAGCAGATGGAGAGATGGGTGGAACACTACTCCGACCTCTACTCTAGACAGAACACCGTGACACCGTCAGCCCTTGATGCCATCGACTGCCTGCCATCCATGGACGAACTTGACGCCGAGCCAACCATCGACGAACTCAGAAAGGCCATTGATAGCTTGGCCGCTGGCAAGGCACCCGGCAACGACGGCATACCCCCTGACCTGATCAAGCACTGCAAGACCGCCCTACTGCTGCCATTGCATGACGTCCTCTGCCAGTGCTGGAAGGAAGGTGCCGTACCACAGGACATGAGGGACGCCAAGATCATCACCCTCTACAAAAAACAAAGGGGAGAGAAGCGACTGCAACAACTACAGGGGCATCTCCCTCCTCAGCGTTGTTGGCAAAGTCTACGCACGAGTTGTTCTCATTCGTCTACAGAAGCTTGCCGAACGTGTCTACCCCGAGTCTCAGTGTGGCTTCCGCGCTGAGCGATCGACGGTAGACATGATATTCTCCATCCGCCAACTCCAGGAGAAATGCAGAGAACAGAACATGCCTCTGTACGTCGCCTTCATCAACCTCACCAAAGCGTTCGATCTGGTCAGCAGAGAGGGCCTTTTCAAGATCCTGCCAAAGATAGGATGCCCACCAAAGTTGCAAAGCCTCATCGAATCGTTTCACACCAACATGCGGGGGATAGTGCAGCACGATGGCAATGTCTCAGAGCCATTCAACATACGCAGCGGAGTGAAACAGGGCTGTGTACTTGCGCCAACCCTCTTTGGGATTTTCTTTGCTATGCTCCTGAGGCATGCCTTCAGCACAGCAACAGAGGGAATCTACCTGCACACAAGATCTGACGGCAGGCTTTTCAACCTCGCCCGCCTGAAAGCCAGAACCAAAGTACGCGAGGCTCTAATCAGAGACATGCTGTTCGCAGACGACGCTGCAGTCGCAACCCACACACAGCAGGAGCTTCAGACCCTGATGGACCGCTTCTCCCAGGCATGCAAGGACTTCGGGCTTACCATCAGCCTGAAGAAGACTAACGTCTTGGCGCAAGGCACGGACGCACCACCAACCATCACCATTGATGACTACAAGCTGGAGGTCGTGAATCAGTTCACGTACCTGGGGTCCACGATCAGCAACAACCTCTCCCTTGATACAGAGATCAACAAGAGGATTGGAAAATCAGCCTTCACACTCGCTCGCCTCACCACACGAGTGTGGGAGAATCCCAAACTCTCTGTCAAGACGAAGATGGCAGTGTACAACGCCTGCGTCATCAGCACACTGCTCTATGGGAGTGAGACGTGGACAACATACGCCCGGCAGGAAAAGAGACTGAACTCCTTCCACTTGCGCTGCATTCGCCACATCCTGGACATATCCTGGCAGGACAAAGTGCCCAACACAGAAGTTCTGTCCCACGCCGGCCTTCCTTCCATGTTCACTCTACTCAGGCAGCGCAGGCTCCGTTGGCTAGGCCACGTTCACCGTATGGAGGATGGCAGAATCCCCAAAGACGTCCTCTATGGAGAACTGGCAACTGGCAGGAGAGCCGTTGGCCGCCCACAGCTGCGCTTTAGAGACGTCTGCAAGAGAGACATGAAGGCCCTGGATATCAACACAGAGCGCTGGGAGGACCTTGCAACGGACCGCTCCAAATGGAGAGGCACCCTGACCAGATAGCTCAAGGCGGGTGAAGAGAGACTGACTGCTGCAGCAGATGAAAAAAGGACCCGCAGGAAGAACCGCCACAGACCCAGCAGCACGGAGACCACCCACAAGTGTGACCTGTGTGACAGGGACTGTCATTCGCGCATCGGCCTGTTCAGCCACAGGCGGTGCTGTTCCAGCAGAGTAGACGTTTAGGATTCTCTTCCATGGTCATCATAGACTGACGGAGGCCGACGAAGTAACGGACAGGTAGTTATAGATCCTTTAGAAATTAATAGTGCCTTTAGAGATTATTATGAAAAACTATATGATACAAAAAATGAAACTGACTTAACAAAACTAAATGGGTTTTTGGGTGAATTATCTATACCGTGTATTCCAAATGAAAACAGGGAGATACTGGAGTCTAAAATTAGTCAAGAAGAAGTTGGGCAAGCCATTGATAATATGAAATCAGGAAAAAGAGCAGGACCAGATGGTCTTCCAGTTGACCTCTATAAAAAATTTAAGAATAAATTAATAAAACCACTTTTGGAAATGGTTTTAGAAGTATTTCAAAATGGTAATTTACCATCATACATGAATAATGCCTTAATTATACTGTTGCCAAAACCAGGTAAACCCTCTAATAAATGTGAAAACATGAGACCAATAAGCCTATTAAATGCTGATCTTAAGATAATCTGTAAAATTTTAGCAAGACGACTACAAGAAATATTACCAAATATTATTAACCGAGATCAGAATGGCTTTATAATGGGAAGACAAGGCTTCCATAATATAAGAATACTATTTAATATTATTTATTCCAATAAAGAAGCACCGGATACAGCTCTCCTATCACTGGACGCCGAAAAGGCCTTTGATAGGGTCGAATGGCCCTTTCTTTTTGAAGTCCTACAAAGGTTTGGACTTGGAAAGAATTTCATAAAATAGGTCCAGATAATATACAATAATGCTACAGCAGAAATCCTAACAAACAGCAATATCTCAAAATCAATAAAAATCAACAGAGGTTGTCGACAAGGCTGTCCACTTTCACCTTTACTGTTTACTATGGCAATTGAACCTTTAGCGATGGCAGTACGTTTACGTCCACAAATATATGGAATTAAAGTAGGACCAACAGAACATAAAATCTCCCTGTATGCCGATGACATAATTTTGTTTATGTCGAATTTTAAAAAATCAATTCCGACCTTGTTAAATTTAATAAAGAACTTTGGGGAAATATCAGGATATAAAATAAATAAAACTAAATCTTCAATATTAATGCTAAATGAGACCCAGAGAAATCACCCAGCTCCTGAGGTAAATCAATTCAAGGTTGTAAATCAGTTTAAATATTTAGGAATTCAAATTTTGCCTAAGCTAGAATCAGTCGCCAGTGCCAATTTTGAAGCCTTAACCCTCATCCTACCAACATATTTTACATACAAATAGTACCAACTGGGGTCCGTTTGGACCCCACACAAAATTTAACTGTTAATTGGATTATTAAGCAATACCAAAGTATTTTTTTCACTTAAAATGTTTTATTTGGTTAAAACAAAGAGTTGTGCTTGAAACACGATCCAAAAATCCCAGAATGGGGCTAGTTTGTCGGTTGCCTGCCTTTCAGCACGAGTAGCCCGGTTAAATGTGTTTTTCAACCAGTGTGCCCTGGTGCGTTCAGGTTTTTGTGGGAAATTATCTAATTTCACTTCTTAATTGGTACAAGAAATGCAAACACTTTGCCATTGATGTGCATGTGTTCTGTAGGCCCTACAGAACACATGCACAGATATTAACACAGATATTAATGAGTTACTTCAGAGATGGATGTCACTACCATTGTCGATGATTGGGAGAACTAATATACTTAAAAGTAATATCTTACCAAAAATACTTTATTTATTTCAAAACATTCCTTTACCACCACCTTCAGATCTATTCTCAAGAATTAAAAAAAGTTAGTGGAATTTATATGGAACAATAGGAAGGCTAGATTACGTCTGTCCTTACTATATTTACCATTTGATCGTGGAGGTCTGAAATGTCCAAACTTTATGTTGTATTGCTGGTCAGCACAACTGAGGTCTATGACATATTATTTTTCATCAAATGATCCTCCTCACTGGACTGAAATGGAATCATACAATTTACCTTTACCTCTTCCCTTATTCATATACACAGACTCAGCTAAAAAATTACAGAAACAAGTTAAAAATCCAATTGTAAAGCACATGATCAAAATATGGTGCGAAACCAAAAAATATTTAAAAGAACCACACTTACTGTCACAATTTAGCCCAATATGGGGTAATCAATATTTTACACCAGGGAGAGCGGATGCTGTATTTAAAGTATGGAATTTAAAAGGGATTCAAAAGATTCAAGACTTATATTTGTCACGCTCAGATAACATAATGTCTTTTGAAGAACTGAGGATTAAATTCAATCTTAATAGAACACATTTTTTAAAATATCTTCAGCTTAGAAATTTTATTCGATCAAATCAAAATAATGCTCTCACCCGACCTACTTATTCATTTTTGGAAAAAATTTTGACGAAAGATAGTAAGAGAAAGGGTATTATTTCAGAGTTTTATAACTCATTGACACTATTCTCAAGTGAAAACTCACAGAAAAGACTGAATTATTGGAAAGAAGACCTGCAAATTGAAATTTCAGAGGGACAATGGGAAATGGCTTGTGCAGAAGCTCAAACCGAATCAATAAATGTACGTCTGAAACTGATACATTTTAAATGGTTAATGCGGATGTATGTTACACCAGTGGAATTAAATAGATATAACAAAAACATACCAGATACATGCACAAAATGTATGGAAGGTAAAGGAACCCTATTTCACTGTTTATGGGAATGTAGAAAAATCAGAATGTTTTGGGAAGAGGTGAGGGTAACAATTGAAAAAATAATTTCAAAACAAATCATATTGAACCCTAAACTGTTTTTGTTGGGTCTGTATCCAGAAAAGCATAACTTTAATAAGAGTGAAAGCGCATTCATAGACCTCGGTTTACTTAATGCCAAAAAAATGTATTGCACTACTGTGGAAAAAGACTCATAGACCAGATGTGACTCAGTGGTTCTGACAGATGTTAACAAACCTTCCACTAGAAAGAATAACATATATACTGAAATTAAAGGAAAATGTGTTTGAGAATATATGGAGACCTTTCATTGATTAAGTAAAGACATTAAACATAACTTCTGAAGAAGAAGGTGAATGATGTGTGGACCTTGCAAATTCCAAGCTGGTGAATGTATATTATGTATTCTTATGTAATAGATTACCTAGACTAAACAGAGGAGCATTGTTGTTGACTTGCTTTTGTTAATGGTTGTTGTTGTTTTTAGTACTTTTTTTTTGTTGTTGTGTTTTTTTTTTAATTTTTAAATTACTTTAGTGTTAGTGTTTGACTGTCTGTGCCATGTGTGTAAAAAAAGGTTCAATAAAAAATATTGTGGGAAAAAAAAAAAAAAGCTCCATCAGTGCCAGGGCTGGGAATTAGCACTAATTTCCAGAATCGATTCGATTCAGATCCGATACCGATTCAATTAGGGAAATTATCATTTTAATAGCTTTTTTTTTTACATGCTGCAAATTGTAGCAGGAATACTATAATTTTGTTAATACATAAATTATCACATAAAGAAGTAACCCCAAATCAGTTACAATATTGAACTTTTTATTATTTATCTGATGATTTCACAAAGTGCTCACAAGTGCTTTCTTTAGTGCAGAGGGTGTGTGGTGTCACGTTAACAACCCAGAGTCAGTGAACAAATTCATGCATGAAGCTTGAAGACATGATCTCACTGGATCTCAGTCTCTCCAGGATTTCACGGCTGTTTTTGTGATTGTTGTGGCCCAAAAAGCATGAATTTGTGGAGCTTTTCCAAAAACTTGGTCTAGTTGATACAGCATCTGCTCCACAACCGGGAGGCTGGGGGTTCAGGTCCCGGCCAGGTCATACCAAAGACCATAGAAAAATGGTAGTTCCCACCTTCAAGCTTGGTGCTCAGCGTAATAGAATGGAGGAAGGAGAAGCTGTTTGTGGCGGTGCCTTGCATGGTAGCAACCCCTCTGATGCTGCAGCAAGAGTTTTAACAGGTACTAGAAAGAGAGATCATATCTCTCCAGTTCTGGCCTCCCTTCATTGGCTTCCCATAGAGTTTAGAATTAAGTTTAAAATCCTTCTTCTCACTTTCAAAGCTCTAAACAATCAGGCCCCTTTTTATTTAAAAGATCTGATACTACCCTATCATTCTAACAGAGCACTAAGCTCCCAAAATGCTGGATTACTTGTAATACCTAGAATCTCCAAAAGTACAATGGGAGGCAGAGCCTTCAGTTATCAGGCTCCTCTCCTGTGGAACCAGCTGCCAATCTGGATTCGGGAGTCAGACTCAATCTCTATTTTTAAGAACAGGGTTAAAACCTTCCTTTTTGATCTAGCCTACAATTAGGGAGGGATCATGTGTTTCTGAACCCTCCCTTAGTTATGCTGCTAATAGGTTTAGTCAGCTGGGGGACCTCCAATAATGCACTGGGCCTCACTTCTTTCTTCACTCTCAATGAATTTTTTTTTTTTTTTTTGCTGGTCATTGACATCTGTTTGTTCTCTCCCATAGATTGAGTCCCCATCGTGCTGTTTGCTCTCTACATGTCTGTTCTTTTCTTCTTCTCTATCCCCTCACCCCCCAGCCAGTCGCAGCAGATGACTGCCCCTCCCTCAGCCTGGTTCTGCTGGAGGTTTCTTCCTGTTAAAAGGGAGTTTTTCCTCTCCACCGTCACCAAGTGCTTGCTCACAGGAGATCACCTGATTGCTGGGGTCTTTCTGCATTTGTGGGGGTTTCCCCTACAGTTGAAAGTGCTATGGGATGACTGTTGTTGTGAAATGGCGCTATATAAATAAAGTTGAATTTAGTTGAATTCTAGATGTGATTAACATTGTAGATAGGAGAACGGTAATTTCATTCTACTGTACATGATTGGCTGTATGAACTGAATGACAATAAAGTTGGCTGCTGCTTCTTCAAAAACTTGACATTTTTAGAGGTTTTTTGCACTGAAAGTTGTGTGAGGAAGTCTAGATTTTAAAGTAGCTGCTCCATAGTTTACAGTGATGCTGTTCTCTCCACAAGAAAAGCACAGAATTGCCAAAAATTTCATGTTCAGCAGTGATTTATGTAGAATTAAATGCTCAGTAAAGTTGTCAAAAAATGACCAACATTGTATTCTTGCTGAGAACTTAAAAAGATAAATAAAAGAATTAGTCATTACAACAACTAAATTGCACTGAATGCATGTTAGAGTCTGAAGAAAATTCTGGCAGCACCTTCTTGAATCTTGAATTAGAAAACTAAGACCCTGAAAGCTGAAATCCCCATGAAGCAGGGACGGTCCTCCACTGACGACCTCTGACCTTCAGAAGGTCTCAGTGCACGATGGAGCTTGGAGTGGAAACCCAGCCTTCACACATCTGAAGGGAGATGAAGAGAAGAGATTTCACAGTAAAATTAATCATGTTTTTAAATAATTTAAATTTAGGTTTTTTTGTTGTTGTTTATATTTTAATTACAAATTAACTTTCAATTATTGAAAAGGGTTTCAGTTCATTTCCTGAAAGATTTGTTCATTTCAGTTTAGTTCTACTGAGTAAAAATGGCTTGTTGTACTGCAGCCTTTATTAATTCTTCCATTTTCATTTTATTGTGATTTTTATTCTTATCTTCAAATCTCTCAAGTGCTACAAGTCCCAAATTAAATGTGTTTAATAGAAAAGTTACAAGATGGCAGCTGCCTCTGTCATGAAGCCCTGAAGTCCTGACTAAAAACACGTCCAACATTTTCATTCTAATCCCATAAAATAGACCTTTATGCTGCATTTATTTACAGCCCTTAACCAACAGTTAACTACTGTATCCATAGTTTGTAAAAGAAAACACCATTATGCTGGTTAAGTTATTATTTTACAACACAAATGTTTAAAAAACAACAACAATGATGATATCTTACTTACCCAGACTCTGTCAGCAGCTCCAACAGTCTCCATCCCTGTCTGGTCACCAGTTTCAGCCAGTCTCCGTGCGTTTTCCGTTTGAAGTGTTTATCAATTGTGGACTTTTGTCTGTTCCAACACAGCGCTGCACGTAGTACAAAACTGTTTATCCCCACTTTATGAAAAATATTTAGAAACTGTTGAGGACAGTCTTCAGCAGTGACTTTTGCTGATTAATTAAGAGACGCATGTTGGCAACTCCACTCATGTAAACACAGGAAGTAAAAACATGAGCGTGCGGCACGGGGAACTCTTGCGTGGTTGTTGAATCACGCAAGAGTTCAAGGACCACTTACGTTTTGCGTTTCACAGACATAAAAGCATTATATTAAAAGACTGATCAACGGATTTTGTGGATCGATTATCGGCTCAGTCAAACATGAATGGATTGGACTCCAAGAATCGATCTTTTGAACCCACCCCTAATCAGTGCTGAGATGATGACCTACCAGAGATGTTCATGTGAGCAGAGGTGAAGCCGCTCAGCGTGTTCCTGCCGCTGTTCTCGCTGTATGAAGGCATGGAGGCGATGATGGCCTGGAGGTATTTCTCCTGTTCCAGACTGGTGGAGTCGGCCTGGGAGGGAACTGCAGAAGACAGAGGAAATCATGATCAGCTTTAACCTTCATGGAGGAGAGACCTCCACATCTGGTACATAGGGCAAGAGCCAAGAGTACCAGCTGCTAAGATTTATGCAGTTTCTTCTGAGTGGGTAAAGGTTTTTTGAGTCAACCAATCATAAGTAAGAACGTGCTCAGAGTTTGTTTCACTAACTTGGAGAACTGAAGGTGTGGCTTGTTGGTTTGTGATGTCATAAATACCAGGAAGTGTAATGGGCTGTTTTTTTAACAGTTTAACTAAATAATGACAGTGTGTATTTCTATGTGAAGTATTTCAATATTTTACTATGTACATGTGACCCGTGATGTAATTTATAACACAGTATTGACATCTATAAAGAAGACTTGCTAAGATTTAATACCTCATGTTCACAGAATCATTAATCATTTATTTATTGTCCCCATGAGGAAATCATTGTGCTGCAGCATCACAAAAACAACATCCACACAAACAGCACACACAAAAACACACAATACAGTACACACAAATCATAGCATACATTAGGGGGTTAAAACTTAATAGCCTGGGGTACGAAGGAAAAAAGGGAACTTTTTTTGTCAAAGGAGATGGCCGATACCGAAGTCCAGAAGGCAGCAGTTCAAAGATGAAGCCAGTGGTGCCTCTGATCACCCACAATGCCATGGGTTTTTTCATCGTTCTTTCCCTGTACAGGATCTCCAGGCTGGGAAGAGGACTAACAGTTATCCCACTGGTGATGGAGACTGTCTTTTGGAGACTCTTTTTCTGTGCCTCCAAAGTGTTGCCAAACCAGCAAATAAGTCCAAAGGTTAAAACACTCTCAATAAAGGCACAATAAAAAAAAAAATGAAAGCAGATTGTTGCTGACATTAAAAGAAAAAAGTTTCTTTAAAAAGTCCAGTCTCTGCTGAACTATGGTACTCATGAGATCAGTCCAGATGTCCCATTTTAGGGTGTGATCCAGTGTGATGCCCAGATACGTCTACTCCAAGACCAGTTGTGTTTCTTCACTGCTGATGAAGGTTGGGAAGGAGTTTGTTGTTTTCTAAAATCAATGATCATTTCTTTGGTTTCGGAGGTATTAAGATATAGATTTGAGTTTTCCCACCACTTTAGAAAATAGTCTAAAACTGGTCCATGCTCTTCCTCCCCATCATGTAGCAGACTCCCCAGAGCTGTATTGTTTGTGTATTTAATAAAATGCCTGTTCAGAAAAGTGCTTGTGGAGGAATTTGTATATAAAATGTATAATAGAGGAGATAAAACACATCCTTGTGGGGAGCCTATACTAGTGGTCTTCTTGTCTGACAGTCACCATGTTTACCTGGATACAAGTAACCGGATTAAAAGCCTGATCGGAATAAAAATGCTTCATGTAAACATGCAAATCTGAATATTCTGACCCGATCACGCTCATTCGGATCAAAATTTCATTCTAGACTTCCGGTTATGGCTGCCACGTAAGACGGACGTGTTTCACTCTGCTCTGCTCCTGGAGAAAAAAATCGGCAAATAACTCTCTCATTTGGGACAGAACGTATCCCAGCGTTTGGGCGAGGATATGTCGGCGAAGCCTAAGGCTGGAAAACCAGGTAAAGGAAAAAGCGAGCCGCCGAAACAGTCCAAATTAACGGACTTTCAGGTCTGTGACGCAGCAAACAAAACTCCATATATGGCGGAGGAGGCTGGCAACGGTGCGGTATCTGCGGGGAGCGGCGCAGATGCGCTGATGGCTGCCATGAGTTCAATGAGAGCGGACTTTTCCTCTAGATTTGATGGGATTATGACAGCGTTGGAAGGAATAAGAAAGGAATTGGGTGACTGTGTAGAATGAACGGCGCAGATGGAGCTCCGTCTCGCTAGTGCTGAAGATGACGTCACCCGTCTTCAATTAAAGGTGCGCACTTTGGAAAAAAAAATAAATGTCTAGAAGATAATATTTTGGATTTGGAATCTCGGTCGAGACAGAATAACTTGAGGCTGGTGGGTCTTCCAGAGGAATCAGAAGGTCGGGACGTATATTCCTTTCTGGAAAAGTGGATTCCAGAGGTGCTGGGCAGCGAGGAGTTGCAATCAGCAGTGGTTCTGGAAAAAGCACATCGTATTGGCCCACGGAGAGATAAGGGACCGCCGAGGACCTTAATTATGAAGTTTCTTAGCAACAGAGACAGGATGAAGATCTTCAACGCTGCACGAGCTAAAGGAGAGATTAAACACCAGGATCAGCAGGTGCGGTTCTACCCAGATTTGGCCACAGGAATCCAACAATTGAGGAAGCAGTTTGATCCCATACGTAAGGAGCTGCGCAACCTTGGGATTCGTCATGGTGTAATCTATCCTGCGAGACTGCTGACCACGTATGAGGGCAGAACCCACATCTTCAAGACCCCAGAGGAGGCGCAGGAGTTCATCAAGAAGATCAAAGAAGAAGAAGAGACTGGTGGGAGCTAAGCGTGAACAAAATATAAGGTAGAATAATTAAGCATTTGCACAGGCATCTGACTGACTTGAAGTAAATAGTAAGTTTACAAAATATAGATTGTATTATATATTAAAAAAACAAAACAAAAACAAAACAAACAAAAAAACTATGATGTACAAAGTTGTTAAAAATTTTGGAGTTAAGTTGGAAAACTACAGAGGAGAGTTAATGTTACGTCATTAAAAGCAGTAGAGTTAGGGTGATTGGGAGAATGAAGAAGGAGTGGCTTAGGCTGTTCCCCGTGGGTGTGGAACGGTCGATGGCTATATCGGGAGACGGAATTTTTCTTTTGATTTTGGGGGGTTCGCCACAAGTGTGGGAAGGGGGAATTTGTTTGTGTGTAGTTTGTAGGATGAATGTTCAACCACTCATGTTTTTGCTTCTCTGTATGAGCATGTTTACACTGCAAGGTAATCCCAAACTCTCTATTGATCATAAACCAAAGTGTTAATCTTAATTTAACTTCATGGAATTGCAGAGGTCTACAAAATTTAAAAAAACTTAAACAAGTTATGAATAAAATAAAAGACATGGGTTCAAGAATTGTGTTTTTACAAGAAACTCATCTAATAGAGGAGGATATAAAAAGAATTAGGAGTAGATGGCAAGGAAGTGTATTCACCTCATCATTCTCATCCCGGGCCAGGGGAGTTATGACTCTCATACATAAATCAGTTCCTTTTCAAGTGAAAAATGTAATTGGAGACAAATTTGGAAGATATGTAATCATTCAAGGTTCTTTGCTATTAGAAAATATAAATCTTGTGAACTTATATGGTCCCAATATAGATGATCAAAAGTTCTTTGCTAATTTATTTCTTATTTTATCATCACTTACAGGGCAACATATAATAGCAGGGGATTTTAATTGTACATTGAATCCAGGTATAGATAGATCAACAGGACTGGATTGTACGCACAATGGATGTAGGATGACTATTAATCATTTTATGAAAGAATTGAGATTGTTAGATATATGGAGAGAAATGAAACCACAAGTTAAAGCCTATTCTTGTTATTCCAGTACCTACAAGACATTCTCACGTATTGATTATTTTTTGATTTCCACAGAATTAAGATCCAAGATTCAAAACTGCTTTTATGATAACATCGTGATCTCTGATCATGCACCCTGTTGTCTAATATATGTAGATAAAAAATTGACAAAGGAATCAGGTAGATGGCAATTTCAGCATAAATGGCTTCAGGATGAGGAATTTGTCAAGTATATAGAAAAACAGATAGACGAGTACTTTGACATCAACACTACACAAACATCAGCATGTGTAAAGTGGGAAGCTTTCAAAGCTTTTATTAGGGGGCATATTATTAGTTATACAGGATCAAAATCTAACAAGACTCGAGAGGAGAGAGCTAAATTGGAACATAAAATGAAAAGTCTTCAGGAAAAAGTGTATGCAGGAAGTGATCCAAGGTTGGAGAATGAATTACTGATTTTGAGAGCTGAATACGACAAAAAATCAGCGAATAGAGCTGCCTCGAGTCTTCTAAGATTGAAACAATCTTTTTATGAACAAGGTGAAAAATCAGGAAAATTATTGGCATGGCAGATTAAACAATTAGAAATTAAAACACCAATTACTAGTATTATAAGTAACGGACAGGTAGTTATAGATCCTTTAGAAATTAACAGAGCCTTTAGAGATTACTATGAAAAATTATATGATACTAAAAATGAATTTGATTTAACAAAACTAAATGGGTTTTTGAACGAACTATCTATACCGTGTATTCCAAATGAAAACAGGGAGATATTGGAGTCTAAAATTAGTCAAGAAGAAGTTGGGCTAGCCATTGATAATATGAAATCAGGAAAAAGTGCAGGACCAGATGGTCTTCCAGTTGACCTTTATAAGAAATTTAAGAATAAATTAATAAAACCTTTTTTGGAAATGGTTTTAGAAGCATTTCAAAATAATAATTTACAATCATACATAAATAATGCCTTAATTATACTGCTGCCAAAACCAGGTAAGCCCTCTAATAAATGTGAAAATATGAGACCAATAAGCCTATTAAACGCCGACCTGAAGATAATCTGTAAAATTTTAGCAAGACGAATACAAGAAATTTTACCAAATATTATTAATCGAGATCAGAATGGCTTTATAAAGGGTAGACAAGGCTTCCATAATGTAAGAAGACTATTTTTTTTTTTCCACAATATCTTTATTGAACCTTTTTTTTTTTTTAACAAACATGATACAAACAATCAAACACTAACACTAAAGTACTACAAAAAAAAAAAAATGCACTAAAAACACCAACAACCACCAACAAAATCAAATCTTCAACAATGCTCCTCTGTTTAGTCTAGACAATCCAATACATAAGTATACATATTATGTTCACCAGTTTGGAATTTACAAGGTCCACACACATCATTCACCTTCTTCTTCAAGAGTTATGTTTAAATTTTTTACATAATCAATAAAAGGTCTCCATATATTCTCAAACACAATTTCCTTTGATTTCAGTATATATGTTATTCTTTCTAATGGAAGGTTTGTTAACATCTGTCTTAACCACTGAGTCACATCTGGTCTATGAGTCTTTTTCCATAATAGTGCAATACATTTTTTGGCATTAAGCAAACTGAGGTCTATGAATGTTCTTTCACTTTTATTAAAATTATGCTTTTCTGGGTACAGACCCAACAAAAACAGTTTAGGATTCAATATGATTTGTTTTGAGATTATTTTTTCAATTGTTACCCTCACCTCTTCCCAAAACATTCTTATTAATCTACATTCCCATAAACAATGAAATAGGGTTCCTTTACTTTCCATGCATTTTGTGCACGTATCTGGTATATTTTTGTTATATCTATTTAACTCCTCCGGTGTAACATACATCCGCATTAACCATTTGAAATGTATCAATTTAAGGCGTGCATTTATTGATTTGGTTTGAGCTTCTGTACAAGCCAATTCCCATTGTTCCTCTGAAATTTCAATTTGCAGATCTTCTTTCCAGTAGTTTAATCTTTTCAGTGAATTTTCACTTGAAGATAGTGTCAATGAGTTATAAAACTCTGAAATAATACCCTTTCTTTTACTATCTTTCATCATCATTTTTTCCAAGGATGAATAAATAGGTCGAGTGAGAGCTTTATTTTGATTTGATCGAATAAAGTTTCTAAGTTGAAGATATTTAAAAAAATGTGTTCTATTGAGATTAAATTTGATCCTCAGCTCTTCAAAAGACATTATGTTGTCTGCACATGGCAAATATAAATCCTGAATCTTTTGTATCCCTTTTAAATTCCATACTTTTAATACAGCGTCCGCTCTCCCTGGTTTAAAATATTGATTACCCCATATTGGACTAAATTGTGACAATAACTGTGGTTCTTTTAAATAGTTTTTAGCTTCACACCATATTTTGATCATATGCTTTACAAATGGATTTTTAACTTGTTTTTGTAATTTTTTTGCCGAATCTGAGTATATGAATATGGGAAGAGGTAAAGGTAAATTGTATGATTCCATTTCAGTCCAGTGAGGGAGATCATTTGATGAAAAATAATATGTCATAGACCTCAGTTGTGCCGACCAATAAAACAACATAAAATTTGGACATTTCAGACCTCCACGATCAAATGGTAAATATAATAAAGACAGACGTAATCTAGCCCTCCTGTTGTTCCATATAAATTCCACTAACTTTTTTTTAATTCTTGAGAATAAATCTAAAGGTGGTGGTAAGGGAATGTATTGAAATAAATAAAGTATTTTAGGTAAAATATTACTTTTAAGTATATTGATTCTCCCGATCATCGACATTGGTAGTGACATCCATCTCTGAGTTAACTCACTGATATCTGACATTAAGGCTTCATAGTTGACACTGGCGACTGATTCTAGCTTAGGCATAATTTGGATTCCTAAATATTTAAACTGATTTACAACATTGAATTGATTTACCTCAGGGGCTGGGTAATTTCTCTGGGTCTCATTTAGCATTAATATTGAAGATTTAGTTTTATTTATTTTATATCCTGATATTTCCCCAAAATTCTTTATTAAATTCAACAAGGTTGGAATTGATTTTTTTAGATTCGACATAAACAAAATTATATCATCGGCGTACAGGGAGATTTTATGTTCTGTTGGTCCAACTTTAATTCCATATATTTGTGAATGTAAACGTATCGCTATCGCTAAAGGTTCAATTGCCATAGTAAACAGTAAAGGTGAAAGTGGACAGCCTTGTCGACATCCTCTATTGATTTTTATTGGTTTTGAAATATTGTTATTTGTTAGGATTTCTGCTGTAGCATTATTGTATATTATTTGAACCCATTTTATGAAATTATTTCCAAGTCCAAACCTTTGTAGGACTTCAAAAAGAAAGGGCCATTCAACTCTATCAAAGGCCTTTTCGGCGTCCAATGATAGGAGAGCTGTATCCGGTGCTTCTTTATTAAAATAAATAATATTAAATAGTCTTCTTACATTATGGAAGCCTTGTCTACCCTTTATAAAGCCATTCTGATCTCGATTAATAATATTTGGTAAAATTTCTTGTATTCGTCTTGCTAAAATTTTACAGATTATCTTAAGGTCGGCGTTTAATAGGCTTATTGGTCTCATATTTTCACATTTATTAGAGGGCTTACCTGGTTTTGGCAGCAGTATAATTAAGGCATTATTTATGTATGATGGTAAATTATTATTTTGAAATGCTTCTAAAACCATTTCCAAAAAAGGTTTTATTAATTTATTCTTAAATTTTTTATAAAGGTCAACTGGAAGACCATCTGGTCCTGCACTTTTTCCTGATTTCATATTATCAATGGCTAGCCCAACTTCTTCTTGACTAATTTTAGACTCCAATATCTCCCTGTTTTCATTTGGAATACACGGTATAGATAGTTCGTTCAAAAACCCATTTAGTTTTGTTAAATCAGGTTCATTTTTGGTATCATATAATTTTTCATAGTAATCTCTAAAGGCTCTATTAATTTCTAAAGGATCTATAACTACCTGTCCATTACTTATAATACTGGTAATTGGTGTTTTAATTTCCAATTGTTTAATCTGCCATGCTAATAATTTTCCTGATTTTTCACCTTGTTCATAAAAAGATTGTTTCAATCTTAGAAGACTCGAGGCAGCTCTATTCGCTGATTTTTTTGTCGTATTCAGCTCTCAAAATCAGTAATTCATTCTCCAACCTTGGGTCACTTCCTGCATACACTTTTTCCTGAAGATTTTTTATTTTATGTTCCAATTTAGCTCTCTCCTCTCGAGTCTTCTTAGATTTTGATCCTGTATAACTAATAATATGTCCCCTAATAAAAGCTTTGAAAGCCTCCCACTTTACACATGCTGATGTTTGTGTAGTATTGATGTCAAAGAACTCGTCTATCTGTTTTTCTATATACTTGACAAATTCCTCATCCTGAAGCCATTTATGCTGAAATTGCCATCTACCTGATTCCTTTGTCAATTTTTTATCTACATATATTAGACAACAGGGTGCATGATCAGAGATCACGATGTTATCATAAAAGCAGTTTTGAATCTTGGACCTTAATTCTGTGGAAATCAAAAAATAATCAATACGTGAGAATGTCTTGTAGGTACTGGAATAACAAGAATAGGCTTTAACTTGTGGTTTCATTTCTCTCCATATATCTAACAATCTCAATTCTTTCATAAAATGATTAATAGTCATCCTACATCCAATGTGCGTACAATCCAGTCCTGTTGATCTATCCACACCTGGATTCAATGTACAATTAAAATCCCCTGCTATTATATGTTGCCCTGTAAGTGATGATAAGATGAGAAATAAATTAGCAAAGAACTTCTGATCATCTATATTGGGACCATATAAGTTCACAAGATTTATATTTTCTAATAGCAAAGAACCTTGAATGATTACATATCTTCCAAATTTGTCTCCAATTACATTTTTCACTTGAAAAGGAACTGATTTATGTATGAGAGTCATAACTCCCCTGGCTCGGGATGAAAATGAAGAGGTGAATACACTTCCCTGCCATCTACTCCTAATTCTTTTAACATCCTCCTCTATCAGATGAGTTTCTTGTAAAAACACAATTCTTGAACCCATGTCCTTTATTTTATTCATAACTTGTTTAAGTTTTTTTAAATTTTGTAGACCTCTGCAATTCCATGAAGTTAAATTAAGATTAACACTTTGGTCCATGATCAATAGAGAGTTTAGGATTACCTTGCAGTGTAAACATGCTCATACAGAGAAGCAAAAACATGAGTGGTTGAACATTCATCCTACAAACTACACACAAACAAATTTCCCCATCCCACACTTGTGGCAAACCCCCCAAAATCAAAAGAAAAATTCCGTCTCCCGATATAGCCATCGACCGTTCCACACCCACGGGGAACAGCCTAAGCCACTCCTTCTTCATCCTCCCAATCACCCTAACTCTACTGCTTTTAATGACGTAACATTAACTCTCCTCTGTAGTTTTCCAACTTAACTCCAAAATTTTTAACAACTTTGTACATCATAGTTTTTTTTTTGTTTGTTTGTTTGTTTTGTTTTTGTTTTGTTTTTTAATATATAATACAATCTATATTTTGTAAACTTACTATTTACTTCAAGTCAGTCAGATGCCTGTGCAAATGCTTAATTATTCTACCTTATATTTTGTTCATGCTTAGCTCCCACCAGTCTCTTCTTCTTCTTTGATCTTCTTGATGAACTCCTGCGCCTCCACTGGGGTCTTGAAGATGTGGGTTCTGCCCTCATACGTGGTCAGCAGTCTCGCAGGATAGATTACACCATGACGAATCCCAAGGTTGCGCAGCTCCTTACGTACGGGATCAAACTGCTTCCTCAATTGCTGGATTCCTGTGGCCAAATCTGGGTAGAACCGCACCTGCTGGTCCTGGTGTTTAATCTCTCCTTTAGCACGTGCAGCGTTGAAGATCTTCATCCTGTCTCTGTTGCTAAGAAACTTCATAATTAAGGTCCTCGGCGGTCCCTTATCTCTCCGTGGGCCAATACGATGTGCTTTTTCCAGAACCACTGCTGATTGCAACTCCTCGCTGCCCAGCACCTCCGGAATCCACTTTTCCAGAAAGGAACATACGTCCCGACCTTCTGATTCCTCTGGAAGACCCACCAGCCTCAAATTATTCTGTCTCGACCGAGATTCCAAATCCAAAATATTATCTTCCAGAGATTTATTTTTTTTTTCCAAAGTGCGCACCTTTAATTGAAGACGGGTGACGTCATCTTCAGCACTAGCGAGACGGAGCTCCATCTGCGCCGTTCGTTCTACACAGTCACCCAATTCCTTTCTTATTCCTTCCAACGCTGTCATAATCCCATCAAATCTAGAGGAAAAGTCCGCTCTCATTGAACTCATGGCTGCCATCAGCGCATCTGCGCCATTCCCCGCAGAAATCGCAGCGTTGCCAGCCTCCTCCGCCATATATGGAGTTTTGTTTGCTGCGTCACAGACCTGAAAGTCCGTTAATTTGGACTGTTTCGGCGGCTCGCTTTTTCCTTTTCCTGGTTTTCCAGCCTTAGGCTTCGCCGACATATCCTCGCCCAAATGCTGGGATACGTTCTGTCCCAAATGAGAGAGTTATTTGCCGATTTTTTTTTCCAGGAGCAGAGCAGAGCGAGACACGTCCGTCCTACGTGGCAGCCATAACCGGAAGCCGTAAGAAGACTATTTAATATTATTTATTTTAATAAAGAAGCACCGGATACAGCTCTCCTATCACTGGACGCCGAAAAGGCCTTTGATAGAGTTGAATGGCCCTTTCTTTTTGAAGTCCTACAAAGGTTTGGACTTGGAAATAATTTCATAAAATGGGTTCAAATAATATACAATAATGCTACAGCAGAAATCCTAACAAATAACAATATTTCAAAACCAATAAAAATCAATAGAGGATGTCGACAAGGCTGTCCACTTTCACCTTTACTGTTTACTATGGCAATTGAACCTTTAGCGATAGCGATACGTTTACATTCACAAATATATGGAATTAAAGTTGGACCAACAGAACATAAAATCTCCCTGTACGCCGATGACATAATTTTGTTTATGTCGAATCTAAAAAAATCAATTCCAACCTTGTTGAATTTAATAAAGAATTTTGGGGAAATATCAGGATATAAAATAAATAAAACTAAATCTTCAATATTAATGCTAAATGAGACCCAGAGAAATTACCCAGCCCCTGAGGTAAATCAATTCAATGTTGTAAATCAGTTTAAATATTTAGGAATCCAAATTGTGCCTAAGCTAGAATCAGTCGCCAGTGTCAACTATGAAGCCTTAATGACAGATATTAATGAGTTACTTCAGAGATGGATGTCACTACCAATGTCGATGATCGGGAGAATCAATATACTTAAAAGTAATATTTTACCTAAAATACTTTATTTATTTCAATACATTCCCTTATCACCACCTTTAGATTTATTCTCAAGAATAAAAAAAAAGTTAGTGGAATTTATATGGAACAACAGGAGGGCTAGATTACGTCTGTCTTTATTATATTTACCATTTGATCGTGGAGGTCTGAAATGTCCAAATTTTATGTTGTATTATTGGTCGGCACAACTGAGGTCTATGACATATTATTTTTCATCAAATGATCTCCCTCACTGGACTGAAATGGAATCATACAATTTACCTTTACCTCTTCCCATATTCATATACTCAGATTCGGCAAAAAAATTACAAAAACAAGTTAAAAATCCATTTGTAAAGCATATGATCAAAATATGGTGTGAAGCTAAAAACTATTTAAAAGAACCACAGTTACTGTCACAATTTAGTCCAATATGGGGTAATCAATATTTTAAACCAGGGAGAGCGGACGCTGTATTTAAAGTATGGAATTTAAAAGGGATACAAAAGATTCAGGATTTATATTTGCCATCTGCAGATAACATAATGTCTTTTGAAGAGCTGAGGATCAAATTTAATCTCAATAGAACACATTTTTTTAAATATCTTCAACTTAGAAACTTTATTCGATCAAATCAAAATAAAGCTCTCACTCGACCTATTTATTCATCCTTGGAAAAAATGATGATGAAAGATAGTAAAAGAAAGGGTATTATTTCAGAGTTTTATAACTCATTGACACTATTTTCAAGTGAAAACTCACTGAAAAGATTAAACTACTGGAAAGAAGATCTGCAAACTGAAATTTCAGAGGAACAATGGGAATTGGCTTGTACAGAAGCTCAAACCAAATCAATAAATGTACGCCTTAAATTGATACATTTCAAATGGTTAATGCGGATGTATGTTACACCGGAGGAGTTAAATAAATATAACAAAAATATACCAGATACGTGCACAAAATGCATGGAAAGTAAAGGAACTCTATTTCATTGTGTATGGGAATGTAGATTAATAAGAATGTTTTGGGAAGAGGTGAGGGTAACAATTGAAAAAATAATCTCAAAACAAATCACATTGAATCCTAAACTGTTTTTGTTGGGTCTGTACCCAGAAAAGCATAATTTTAATAAAAGTGAAAGAACATTCATAGACCTCAGTTTGCTTAATGCCAAAAAATGTATTGCACTATTATGGAAAAAGACTCATAGACCAGATGTGACTCAGTGGTTAAGACAGATGTTAACAAACCTTCCATTAGAAAGAATAACATATATACTAAAATCAAAGGAAATTGTGTTTGAGAATATATGGAGACCTTTTATTGATTATGTAAAAAATTTAAACATAACTTTTGAAGAAGAAGGTGAATGATGTGTGTGGACCTTGTAAATTCCAAACTGGTGAACATAATATGTATACTTATGTATTGGATTGTCTAGACTAAACAGAGGAGCATTGTTGAAGATTTGATTTTGCTGGTGGTTGTTGGTGTTTTTAGTGCATCTTTTTTTTTTTTTGTAGTACTTTAGTGTTAGTGTTTGTTTGTATCATGTTTGTTAAAAAAAAAAAAAAGGTTCAATAAAGATATTGTGGAAAAAAAAAATTCATTCTAATTGAGACGGGTGGGTTATGCCGATTGTTAATCTGAATGGTGCGCATGAAAACATTTATTCTGTAGGTTGGGTAGAAAATAAGTTTACTGTGCATGACTGTATGTCAGCCACACGTCGACGTGACGTATTTCTGCCTTTACAGCAGCTAGCGGAAGATATAGCGGGAGGGTTAATGGAAAGTTAGAGTGCCAAAGAATAATTCTGTAGGTAATCTCCCATTATGCTCTACACAGACTCTATACATATTCTCTTTGCATTGTCATGAACATATATGTTGTGTTAAACAGGAATTAGGCAGAGCTACAGAGCTCTCTCTCTCTGTTTTTATAGTCAGGTCTATTACATGAGATACACACCCGGATCCAACACTGATACACACCCGGATCCAACACACACACACACACACACACACACACACACTTTTGATAGTACATTTTAGGAGATCGGTAACGTGAATAGCGGCTGCCCTGTTCACGTCAGAGTTAAACTGGCCAATCAGACAGTCACGTACAAGCCCATCCTATTGTACGGGGGTTGGCTCAACCAACCCGAGAAGATGAATGTAAGTTGCACCTGGAAGTCAGGATCAGTCTGACGATGTTCCCTAGGGAGCTGCATCACACTGATCCAGCGCTGCTTGCTTTACATGTGACCTCCAAATAAATGTTACATCTTTAAATTGAAGAAATCTCCGGCTTGTTCTTGGATCTTTCAATCAAAGAATCAGGTATTTTTCTAACGGAGTAAAACAAAACTGGTCTGTATCGTCCTGCTGTCTCCCTCTGTTGGTCATATGCAGAAGTTTGTACTTGTAGCTTCATTATGGAGACCAGCAGAAGCAAAAGTACAGTCTGAATAACACAATACAGGTCCATTTCGACACGAAGCAGGGCTTGCTAACACCGGAAGTTGCTTCTTCTTCTACTATTTTCGGAATGTTGAAATGTCGATGTGCATATGTCAAAATGATTTAGTCAGTTCAAACGTGTGACACAAAGAAACACACGTCCTAATTGGATCAGCTTTTTCAGGATCCATGTAAACAGTAAAGTTCTGATCTGAATTGTAATCAGATTCAAGAATTTTGCCCATGTAACCGTGGCTAGTGAGACACTAGCTTTGACCTGCTGGGTTCTACAGCATAAAAGTCAGAAATCCAAAGAATCAAGTGAGCATCCAGGAAGAAATGAGTAGCTACTCTGTCTGATAAAACATTGGGTTGAATTGTATTAAAAGCTGAAGTAAAAATGATAAATAGAATCTTTGCACGTGCATGGCCATGAAATGTTGTGATGGCATCCTCCACCCCTCTAGAGGCCTGAGAGGCAAACTGCATGAAGTCCATCAGGTGCTGTGTTTGAGATACAATGTGCCTCTGCACCAGACGTTCAAAACACTTCATAACCAGAGAAGATGCAGCGACTGGACCAAAGTCTTTGGGCTCTGTGGGTCTGGAGATGTTGGGTGTGGGTATGACTGTGGATGTTTTCCAAAAGGGAGGGTACTTTGTGATTCTGAAGGGAGGAATTAAAAATGTCTAAAAACAGGTGCCAATTGTTCTGCACAGTGCTTCAAGGCTCTCCCACAAATGCTGTCAGGGCCTGGGCTTTTTCATGGGTTACAGGTTCTAAAATGATTAAAAACATCCATCCATCCATCCATCTTCTTCCGTTTAATCCTTTTCGGGTACATCTGACTCATTAATAGTAAAATTTAGAGTGGGTGGAGGGGAGGGGGGCAGTTTCTGTGCTGTTGCTGCTCTCAAAGCGACAGAAAAAGGTGTTCAGCTGATTTGCCATGTCCACACCCTCAGCACCCTGCAGAGTAAAACATTTTCCTCTCCCCTTGTAGGAACATTTGCCATAGATTTGATTCCCTTAAGTCTGAATACATTATTATTTAATTAGTGGAACTGAAACTGCTGCAAATCCCGGGTCATCAGTCGATCTCAGGGAAGAAGCAACTACTGTATGTGTTATTACGTTCCAAGATCCTGCAGGTTTTATGCCCAGCCAGTCACTAAAGCAGGTGTTTTCACTGATCAGCAATCAGTGGGAAGAAATTCAGCAAAATCACCTGTTGATGACACAGGTTGGAGGTAAAACCTGCAGGGTCTTGGTCCTGACTGCCTCCCTCTGGTCTCTTTCTTCTTAAACAGGGATTTTCCAGGGCTGATGAGGGCACTCAATAATTGTTATTCCTGTAAAAATGCCTGAGACTAATCTCTACAACAAATGAGAAAGTATACAATTAATGGCAAAAAAAATAAAAGCTCAAAAATGTACAAGACGAGGAAAAAGTCATGTCTGAGAAAAAGATGCAGATTTATGTGAAGAAATGGAAAAAATGCATTAAAATATGCATATTTGCATGAAAAATATGCAAAGCACAATGGAAAAGACATTATGTAAAAAAGATGCAAATTTAGGCAAAAAATACTATGTGTGAAGAAAGAGAAATTTTCATGAAAATGATCATTTACAAAAAAAAAAAAAAGGGAAAAAAAAGCAAATTTAAGTGAAAAAGAAACTTGTATGACCACAAATTTATGTGAAAGAAACAAACTGAAAAGACTGAAAAAGATTCAAAATTATGCACGTTAGGTCAATTGGCATCAACTGGGGATTCTAAATTGTCCTGAGGTGACAGCGACTGGTTGTCTGTCTCTGTTGGCCCTGTGATGGACTGGTGAGCCCCCATCATAAATATGGGGAGGGCACACAAGAACTGAGTAACAGGACTTTGAACCACCAATTCTAAGCAGAAATGCAAAAACAATCTGATAAATCTGCAATTTTTCCTTGTAGATTTGAAACTTTTTTTTATTATAAAGTTGCAATTTTTGTAGTAAATTTGCATTTTTTTCCTTTATCTGCAACTTTTTTCTAGTAGATTTCCAGCTTCTTTCTTAAAAATTTGATTTTTTCCCTCCTGTTTGCACATTTTTTCTTGCACATTCAATTTTTTCTAATTAATTTGCAACTTTCCCTCAAAAATTTGCCTTTTTCCCCTGTAAATTTTAAACTTTTTTTTTTCAAAAATTTGTCTCTTATAAATGTTCAACTTACATGAAAAATAAGCAAGAATGTATGTGAAAAACAAATTCACATGAAAAAGATTCAAAATTAAGTATGAAAGATGCAAACTAATGTTAAAGATCCAAATTTATGTGAAAAAAGAGAAAATTGTGTGAAGAATGACAAAAATTGTCAACTTTCCCTTGTAGATTTGCAACTTTATTTATGTACATTTTCAAAAATGAACGCTAGATCAAGGATTCAGTGTCCCACCCTGGAGCCAGGCCTGGGGGAGGGGCTCAATGGCTAGCGTCTGGTGGCCGGGTTTCTGCCCATGGGACCCGGCCGAGCTCAGCCCGAAGGAGTTACATGGGTCCGCCCTCCAGTGGGCTCACCACCTGCAGGAGGGGCCATGGGGGTCCGGTGCTATGTGGATCAGGTGGCGGTCAAAGGCGAAGACCTTGGCGGACTGATCCCAAGCTTCCTAAACTGGCTTTTGGTACGTGGAATTGTCCCCTCTCTGGTGGGGAAGGAGCCTGAGCTGGTGTACGAGGCTGAGAGATACCGGCTAGATATAGTCGGCCTCACCTCAACACACAGCTGGGGTTCTGGAACAAGTCTCCTGGAGAGGGGCTGGAACTTGGCCTACTTTGGAGTTGCCCCGGGTGAGAGGCGATGAACAGTGGTGGGTATTCTTGTATCCCCCCACCTTGCTGCCTCTATATTGGAGTTTTCCCCGGTGGATGAAAGGGTTGTTTCCCTGCGCCTTCGGGTTGGGAAACAGGTCCTGACCATCAATTGTGCCTATGCACCAAGTGATGTTTCAGAGTACCCACCCTTTTTGGAGTCTCTGACTGGGGTGCTGGAGGGTGCTCCTCTTGGAGACTCCATTGTCCTACTGGGGGACTTCAATGCGCACATGGGCAACGACAGTGAAACCTGGAGGGGGGTGATTGGGAGGAACGGCCTGGCCGATCTGAACCTGAGTGGTGTTCAGTTATTGGGCTTCTGTGCTAACCACAGTTTGTCCATAACAAACACCATGTTCAAGCACAAGGGTGTCCATATGTGCACCTGGCACCAGGACACCCTAGGTCGCAGGTCGATGATCGATTTTGTTATCGTGTCATCAGACCTGCGACTGTATGTCTTGGACACTCGGGTAAAGAGAGGTGCAGAGCTGTCAACTGATCACCACCTAGTGGTGAGTTGGATCCAATGGCAGGGGAGGAAGCCATTCAGACCTGGTAGACCCAAACGTATAGTGAGGGTGTGCTGGGAACGTCTGGCTGAGGCCCCTGTCCGGGAAGTTTTCAACTCCCACCTCCAGAAGAACTCTGACCACATTCCGAGGGAGTCTGGAGACATGGAGTCTGAATGGGCTAAGTTCTCCACCTCTATTGTTGAAACGGCTGCCCAGAGCTGCGGCCGCAAGGTTGTCGGAGCATCTCATGGTGGCAACCCCCGAACCAAGTGGTGGACACCAGTGGTGAGAGGGGCCATTAAGCTGAAGAAGGAGCTTGGTTGGCTTGTGGGACTCCCAAAGCAGCTGAGGTGGACTGGCAGGCCAGGCTGAGTGCAGCTCGGGTGGTTGCTGAAGCAAAAACTCGGGTGTGGGAGGAGTTCGGTGATGCCATGGAGCAAGACTTTCGGTCGGTGTCAAAGAGATTGTGGCAAACCGTCAGGCGGCTCAGGAGGGGAAAGCAGCTCCCTGTCCACACTGTGTATGGTGCGGATGGGGCGCTGTTGACTTCAACTGGGGATATCGTCAGGCGGTGGAAGGAATACTTCGAGGATCTCCTCAATCCCACTGATATGCCTTCCACAGAGGAAGCAGGGTTTGTGGACGAGGGGGATGACTCGCCTATCACAGGGGCTGAGGTCGCCAAGGTGGTTAAAAATCTCTTTGGTGGACAGGCCCCGGGGGTGGACGAGAGCCGCCCTGAGTACCTCAAGGCCCTGAATGTTGTAGGGCTGTCATGGTTGACACGTCTCTGCAACATTGCGTGGAGGTCGGGGATAGTGCTTTTGGCATGGCAAACCGGGATGGTAGTTCCTCTCTTTAAAAAGGGGGACCGGAGGGTGTTCTCCAACGGAGGGTGTCATGCTTGGTGACCACAGAATCTCATCTCTGTTGTTTGCAGATGATGTTGTCCTGCTGGCTTCATCCAGCAATGACCTACAGGTCTTACTAGGATGGTTTTCTGCCAAGTGTGAAGCGGATGGGATGAGAATCAGCACCTCCAAGTCCGAGTCCATGGTCCTCAGCCGGAAAAAGGTGGACTGTCCTCTCCGGGTTGGGTACAAGCTACTGGCCCAAGTGGAGGGGTTTAAGTATCTTGGGGTCTTGTTCACGAGTGAGGGGAGAATGGAGCAAGAGATCGACAGACGGATCAGAGCAGCATCTGCAGTGATGTGGACGTTGTACCGGTCCGTTGTGGTGAAGAGGGAACTAAGCTCTAAGGCAAAGCTGTCAATTTGTCAGTCTATGTTTCTACCATCACCTATGGTCATGAGCTTTGGGTAATGACCAAAAGAATGAGATCATGAATACAAGCAGCCGAAATGAGCTTTCTCCGTAGGATTGCTGGACTCACCCTCAGAGATAGGGTGAGGAGCTCAGTCATCCAGGAGAGGCTCAGAGTTGAACCGCTGCTCCTCCACATTGAAAGGAGTCATTTCAGGTGTTATGGGTATCTGAGCAGGACGCCTCCCACTTGAGGTGTTTCGGGCACGTCCCACTGGGAGGAGACCCCGGGGCAGACCCAGGACTCGGTGGAGAGACTATGTCTCCCAGCTGGTCTGGGAACGCCTTGGTATCCTCTCTGAAGAGCTGGAGCAGGTGGCGGGGGAGAGGGAAGTCTGGGCTCCTCTGCTTGAACTGCTGCCTCCGTGACCCGGACCTCCGGAAAAGCGGTAGAAGATGGATGGATGGATGGACATTTTCAAAAAAAAAAATTTCATAAATTTACAACTTTTTCTAAAAAAAATAAAAAAATACTTTTTTCTCATAAATTTTTAACTTTTTTCTTATAAATTTGCAACTTTTTCCTCAAATCTGCATTTTTTCCCTTTAAGTTTTACATGTTTTTCTCTCATTAATTTATAACATTTTTCTCAAATTTGTGTCTTTTATGGTAATAAATTTGCAACTTTTTTTTTCTCAAAAATTTGCATTTTTTCCCCTATAAATTTTCTAAGTTTTTCTTGTAAATTAGCTATGCTTATCTGGATGCTGGTTACATTTTTATAATTTTAATTTGAGACTTTTTAAATTGGTATCATTTATCATATCTTTGCACCATTAGTCATACAAATTTGTACCCAATTTACATTTTTTGGGGGAGGGGCTTAAAAGTTTAGAGGCTGAAAAGTTCATAGTGGCCAATTTGACCAAATGTGGTTTATTTTTGAACACAGTCTCTCTTTTGGTCCACACACTTCTTCCATCGGTGTTGCAGCGCTTGGATCCCTGTGGTTGACAAATAAACCACATTTGGTTAAATTTGACCACTATGAACTTTTCAGCCCCCCTCGTACACCTAAACTGGTGAATGCCCCAGCCCCACCTCCCTTGTTAAAAACTAACAAATAGCCTACTGCTTTGGGTCAGCATAGCCCTCCCGATGGCCCAGATCAACATTCATCATGTATGGATGTAGTGGCTGAATATCTGGGACATGTTTAGCCCTTCTTCCAAAATGTTTTCATGGTAATTAAAAGACCAGACCTGCAGAGGGGGCGTTGGGGGATTTGAAGAAGCCGACCACCCCTTTAGCGTGAAGGCCCGCTGAGCGCAGTAGGACCGCCTTGGTCCGTGAATTCCTCCAGCAGACCACGGGGAACCGGTTCTGACGGTAGCAGCGACAGATTCTGTTGATGGTTGAGTCTGGAATGTTCTGAGGGACGATCAGCAGGCCGGGGTAGCTGGGACACAAACACAGGATTAGACCCTAATCTGACTCACCTGGAGGAAAGTTTAAAATTCACATGAGAACAACATTAAGAAAATGTTAGTAAACTATTAAGAAAAAAACCCTACAAATTAATGAGAAAAGTGTAACAAAACCTGCTAATTTATGAGGAAAATAGTGAACGAGTCGGTGTTTTCTGGTCCCTCTCACCTTCTGCAGACGGTGTACATGCGGTTGGCGGTGGAAATCCTGAAGGGCTCGTTCTTGGAGCGCGTCAGACTGTTACTGAGCGTGCCCAGGCCCAGACGCTGGTAGTCACGGCAACAGGCGCGCTCCACCACGCTGCTCATAGTCTGTCGGTCTGAGGAGCGGATGGTGGAGGACAGGGTCATGGAGCTCTGGTCCACTTCCTCTGAAACTGGGGGGGCGAGGGGTGGGGCGGGACAGAGACCGGGAACATTTTTAGTTCAGAACTTTCAACTGTAGTTTCTGTTTGACATGTTCCACCGAGGACACCAGGAACCATTCAGTCCTCCTAAAACCCCTTTTAAGGAACCTTTCAGCTCCGACTGCAGAGTAGAGACTCTGAAAGCCACAGGTGTCGGCATCGACGCCACATAACCCTGCAGCCCCCGAATAATGTCTCAGAAACGTGCATCTTTTTCTCTAGTCTTGTAAAAACTGGGACTTTTTAATCTTTCATAAATTTTCAACTTTCACTTGTCTCATAAAAAACATTGTCAATATTTTTCATGTAACAAACTTCTTTCTTGTAAATCTATGACTTTTCCCTGTAAAACTGCAACCTTTTTTAAACAATATATTTATTGTGTTTTATATTACAAGACAGACAATTAAAGTATACATTAAACCAACAACACAATCCCCCCAAATAACTAAATGAGAGAAGTAGTAATGAAAGAAAAAAATATACACAGCGTACCATTCAGCAACAACTCAGCAAAGGTGACCATATTTCTTCAAAATCTGCTCCCTTTCCTGTGACAGCATAAGGAAGCCGTTCCAGTACAATACATGAAGCCATCTCCTTCACCCACATGTGCATTGAGGCTACAGCTATTCTCCTCCAGCATAAACACATCAACCTCCTGGCTTCCACGATTCCAAAGTCGATGAGCTTTAGCTGTCCTGAACTGAAAGTACAGTTCTCTAAGTGTACACCCAACACACATACCTTTGCTTGAAAGGGAACATTCACTCCAGCAATCTTAGAAAAAGTCGGAATGACAGATTTCCAGTATTTCTGTAATTCTGAGCAGTTGCAGACACAGTGAAACAGTACCTTTCCTTCTAAACATTCACTGCAGGTATCTGGGATGCTAGGCGACCAGCGGTTCAGTTTAATCAGCATTATATACACAAGTTCTCATCAATCATCAACCTCGCAAGTTCTCATCAATCAATATTGGAGGAGTTTCATCCTTGTGTTAATTGGTTGTTTCTGGGCTCTTAAACATACATCCCAGTCCACTTCCTGTATATCGTCTTGGATGTCAGAACTCCACCCATCCAGCCTATCAGTGGTTGTTTCCTTATCATGTACCAACAGAGCTGCATAGAATAAAGACATCTGAGCTCTCCCTTCTAGATTTTGGAGTATGAGATTTTTTAAATGAAAATGGTGGTTCAGACACAATACGTTTATATTCTGACATTATGAAATGTTTTTACCTGTAGATATTTAAAAAATGTTTCTTGGGAATGTTACATGTTTGGCATAACTGATCAAATGTAAGAAGGTCGGCATTCTTATAAAGGTCTGCCATCTTTTGTACACCTTTATCTGGCCAAGTTTTGAAACCTCCATCTGCTCTTCCAGCTTTGAAACAATCATTGCCACATATGGGAGAAAAACGAGATATGGGAAGAGTATCTCCAATATGCTGATGTGTTCTATACCAACTATCAATAGTGTTTTTGACAAAAGGGTTATTTGTCTTTCAGAATACAGATACAGCTTAAATGGAAGGTTTAGTACCCATGTCTGTTCAATATTCACCCAGGCTGGGACTGTCTCACTTGAAAAGTAGAACATAGCTGAGTGTAGCTACGCAGACCAGTAATACCATTTCAGGTTTGGCAGTTGTAGTCCCCCTCTTAAACTGCAACCTTTTTAAGTAAATTTGTGATTTCTTCCTCATAAATTTGTTTTTCTTGTAATACTGTGACTTTTGGACACATGCAGCATTTTTAATATCTGTCTTTATGGACAGGATTCCTAGGTGCAGCCAAGGAGTGGAGAGTGTCATGTAAATGGTAAATGGCGTTCACTTATATAGCGCTTTTATTCTCATCTCTAGATGACCAAAGCGCTTCACAGATCCTGCTATTCACCCATTCACACACTGATGGCGGCATAGCTGCCCAACATGGTGCTGTCCAGACCCAACAGGAGCAATTGGGGTAAAGTGTCTTGCCCAGGGACACAACGGCAGGATATGTGGGGAGAGCAGGATTTGAACCGCCAACCATTTGGTTATTAGACGACCTGCTCTACCTCCTGAGCCACTGCTGCCCCATGGGTGACCGTCCATGTAGGGGTGTGCCATACCGTATCATACACAATAATACTGGTATAAATTTTGATGCCGGTGTAAAAATAAATATCACGATATTTGGGGTCTGCTGCATGACATCACACCGCATAGAAACGGCAAAACAAATGTAGCAGCGGGAAACTGCAGCTCCGAAGTCAGACTGTCATTGTCTACCGCTGATATCCTAACTAGACTTCATGATAACTGGTTGAATTTTCTGGTCACCCCGTCTCCTGTCCAGCTCCGAGTTGGTGAAGCAGCACATCAACGTGTTCTACCTTCACCCACAGTCTCCAGTTGAGTGGAAATATTCAAGTTTTACTTTCTGTTTCATGTTAAAAATAAAAAACAAATAACAAAAACACAACGGTGCAGCAGCTCTGCCTGAATTTTTTCCAGATGTCAATACCACTGGAGCGGTATTAACGTTGGACAATGAGCCACTCGAAGTGGCTGTATTTTACTTCCACTTTTATTAAACCATCCGAAGAGAGAGAGAGAAACAAAAAACATCCATTCAGTGCAAGGAGAGCCAAACGCCCCAGGACAGGTCCACGCAACGGGAGCAGGTGAAGTGATGCAGCATAAAACCTGACATCTGTGTGCAGATAAGATGCAACGGTTTACAGTGATCCCTCACTTATCGCGGTTAATGGGTTCCAGAACCGACCGCGAAAAGTGAAAAACCGCGAAGTAGCGTCACCCCTAATGACGTCACCCATAAATAATACGTACGTTCATTCTCTCACTCTCTCTCTCATATGATGTGTGTGTGTGTGTAAGTGTACATACATATGTAGATGTAAATAAAGTGTACATAAATATGTTTTTAGAACTCTTTTATTCTTATAACAAGATACGTAACTCAAGATGAAGATGATTTACTGCACAGGTTAATGAGAGCTTTACTGCTCCTCAGGTGACGCCTCATCGTCAGGTGCTAGAGGCGCAGGATCGTCGAGGGCAGCTTCCGATAGAGCTGGAGAAGCTGCAGGAGGCGGCGTAGTGGCTCGACGGGAAGACTATTTCGCACAAAATGGCACAAGAGAACAGCAAAAAGTTCCACGCGGCGAGACTAAGCAACACGAGCGATAAAGAGCAATGAATGCGGTCTTCCTTCGCTGGGTATGGGCGCTCGGCAGGGAGAGAAGCTGGGTAAAACGTCTCGGCCAATCAGCTTGCGAGATTCCCGAGCCAAGCCAACACGAGAACAGCGAACAGAGAGGTGGATTTTGAGTTGTGCGGGCTCTCCGTGTTGATACCTGATGGTCTAATGTAGTCTCCCTGCCTTCTGCTAGCGCCCGCCCATTATTTCTCAATTTTGAATTTTTGATGAATATTTTTGAAAAATCCGCGATGCACTGAGGGTGCGAAAGGTGAGGCGCGAAGTAGCGAGGGATCACTGTATATCATTTTCTTGTAATATTTGATACAGAGCTAAAAAAAAAAAACCCCTAAATCTAAGCTGCTGTTTATAACATGGAGAAATAAGAGTTTTTGTTTTGTTTTTCCTGAATATGTTAACGGTAAATAATACTGGCCCATGAAACTGTCCTTTCTGCATAAATTTAAAAGAAAAAAAAATTACATTCTGCAATATCGTGAAAAATATAGTTATGAAAATTCACAGAAATCTCGTGATATCATTTTCAGGCCATATTGCCCACCCCTAGTGCCATGTTTGGTGACCACAGGATCTCATCTCTGCCGTTTGCAGACGATGCTGTCCTGTTAGATCTACGTTCCTGCCCCCACCTATGGTCATGAACTTTGGGTAATGACCGAAAGAATGAGATCACAGATACAAGCGGCTAAAACGAGGCTTCTCTGCAGGGTGTCTGGACTCACTCTCAACCTATGTAATACTAATGGATTTGAGTTGCATGGCACTTTACATGTCAAGTGACATCTCAGAGTGCTTACACTGAGGCCATTTTGCATTCACGTCACACACACTGATGGTGCTAAGCTACACTACTGATCAAAAGTTTTACAACACCCCAATTTTTCCAGTTTTTACTGAAATGTATACAGTGTGTTCCAACACTACTTCTATGCAGACAGAAGGGGTTGGAAGTAATCAAGAGAAGTTGAGACACCTGGAGGAATTGGTAGCACCAACTTTCAAGGCTTGATCATGAAGTTTGAACCCATTTCTTGTTCCCTGAAAAAGGCTTTTTGTATAATGCTGAGGTACAATATTTTTCATTTTTGTGTAACCTTACCTTTTGTTTTAACCCCTGGCATTTCAGCACTTACCTTTGTACCATTTCAAGCTATTCAGTGGATTTAAACTGCTTGAATGTCAGTAAAATACTGGAAAAATTGGGGTGTTCTAAAACTTTTGACTGGTACTGTACCTCTGTAGCCACAGCTGCCCTGGGGCAGACTGGCGGACACATGGCTGCCAATCTGCACCAACGGCCTCTCCGACCACCACCAAACATATATATACATTCATACCCAGTGTCATGGACACTGAGGGCAAGGTGGGTAAAGTGTCTTGCCCAGGGACATAACAGCAGGGTGGCTGGGGAGAGCAGGATTCGAACTGCCAACCCCGTGGTCATTGGACAACCCGCTCTACCTCCTGAGCCACTGCCACCCCTGCCCACCTAGGCATGCGTTTTCATGCTTCCAATTCATTGTCTATGTATTATACCCTGCGTGCATTCTGGCAGCACTGCGTCAAGAATCTCGAGACGTCATGTGGAGGTGGCTGCTCCTCATTCCATAAATCACTACTCCGGTCCCTTCCTGGAACTCGTGCTGAACTTTTAACATAGCAGCTGTTAGTATAACATTAACACATGTTCAGTAACTACATGTTTATTGCTCGCCTCAGTTTCAGAAACGTTTTGCTGATTCCATCCATCTTCTACCGCTTTGCTGGAGGTCCGGGTCGCGGAGGCAGCAGTTCAAGCAGAGAAGCCCAGACTTCCCTCTCCCCAGCCACCTGCTCCAGCTCTTCAGAGAGGATACCAAGGCGTTCCCAGACCAGCTGGGAGACATAGTCTCTCCAGTGAGTCCTGGGTCTGCCCTGCAGTCTCCTCCCAGAGGGACGTTCTCAAAACACCTCAAGTGGGAGGCACCCAGGAGGCATCCTGATCAGATGCCCATACCACCTCAACTGGCTCCTCTGAAAATCCAGACAAAAGTTTAACATCCTGACGCATCACGAATAGACTAGAACAGCCCGCCCACCAGGAGTGGTGCTGACCAGTGATGATGTAGTAGTAGATTAGTTTATTTGACAGGGACAGTGCAATAAACATAGACAATTAATCAAAGACAATCAATCTGATGTGTTGCACATAGAGTGTATAGCTATTAGCTAATTTGCAACTCTTGTCCCTGGATGGGCTTTAGAAAAAAGAATCAAGTAAAGATGGGAAAAAAAATAAAAAATATACACAATAACCACATACATCAATGCAGAAAAATTATAAACACAATTATAAATATTATAAATACACAATTATAAATATTATAAATACTCAAATATAACAGCCTGACTCACATTTAACATAAATATTATAAATATTATAAATACACAAATATAACAGCCTGACTCACATTTAACACATATAACATAACTCACATTTGCCTATTTCAGGCCTTCCTCCCTCCGTCACTCACTATAAACAAACACATTTATTCCTTCCATTCATTCACTCTCACTTTGCAGACAATTAATTGATACATGAGTACATTCTTGTTTATTTTTCAGCCAGTTTTTAACCTTTTTAGTGAATGTTTTAAAGTCCGTTATTATTTTAATTTCATTTGGCATTGTGTTCCAGATGTGACTGCCCTTTATAGAGAAAGCTGTTTGTCCAAATGTGGTTCTGCGGTGGAATATTTTACAGTTATTGTTAACAGAACTCCTGGTGGCTCTGCTGCTGTCCTGTCTTTGGATGAAACCAGCAAGTGGCTCGGGTGCTGATTTATGGAAACATTTGAACGTTAATTTCAGAAGACAGAGGTCAATGAAGCTCTCAAAACTCAATAGGTTGTATTTTTTTAAAACATTACAGTGATGCCACCTAATGGGCTTTTTGTCCAAGATTTTTAGGGTTTGATTATATAATGAACCTATATGTCTTATTGTGGAAGGGGCTGCTTGAGCCCAGACTGTCAAACAGTATGATATATGAGAAAAAACCATAGAATGCATATACAGTGCAGCTGCTTCGTAAGGTATGTAATATCTAATTAATTTAAAGCAGTTCAGATTTTTTTTTACTGTTTTTGAAATTTTCTTTATATGAAGATTAAATTTGAGTTGAGGATCTAGTACAATGCCAAGGTATTTGAATTCTGTAGCTAAACTGATGTCATGATCATGTATATTAACTTTAAAATGTTGCAGGTTACATTTTTTGATTGAAAAGCACATTGAGACTGTTTTCTGAAGGTTCAGCAATAGATGGTTCTTGAGGAGCCACTCTTGGACATCAACCATACTTGTAGACAGTACATCTGCAGCCTGTGCTGGAGTCTTGGCAGCTGTGTAAATAACTGCATCATCTGCATAAAGTTGGCATGTTGCAGCTGAGCAGTGTAACGGCAAGTCATTAATAAAAATGCTGAAAAGTAAAGGCCCAAGAATGGACCCTTGTGGGATACCCATGCGGTTGTTTAAAAATGAGGATTTATCCTGGTGAACTTTTACACACTGTTCTCTATTCTGGAGATAAGATGCAAACCATTCTAATGTATTTGGGGAGAAGTTAAAAGATACCATTTTGGATAAAAGCAAACTGTGGTTTACAGTATCGAAAACCTTTTTGAGATCCAGAAAAACAGCTCCTACCACATTACCCCTGTCCAAGGACTGTTTGACGTTTTCAATAAGGCAACAATTTGCTGTTTCTGTTGAGTATCCTGGTCTAAAACCAAATTGATGTGGATGAAGAAGTTGACTGTCTTGTAAGTAGTCTATCAGCTGTGTAGCTACAACTTTTTCAAGAACCTTAGATAGGACTGGTAAGATAGAGATTGGGCGGTAATTGCATATATCGTCTTTACTGCCTGATTTATGAACTGGTATGACGACAGCTTTTTTCCAGCCAGATGGAAATGTACTAGACCTAATGGAGAGATTAATGAGATGGGTCAGTGGTTTGATTAATATTTTGCTGTGCATTTTGAGAAAGGAGGTGCTCATATTGTAGATATCATTAGTTTTTGAGTTTGACAGTGTTTTAACAATACCAGCAATTAACTTCTCATTTACCTCATCGATGTGAAAAGTATCTGTTGGAAGTATGGAATTTGTGTTGTTGAGCACATTTGGCAGCACAAAAATTTTTGTTAAGTCTTCCACAGAGCCCACAAAGTGTGAATTAAATTCATTTGCCAAAGTAGCCTTGTCACTGACGGTCTTGCCATTGATTCTAAGTTCCTTTACCCCCTTCTGATCGTTTTTTTTATTAGTTATTTAAATGCCTCCATAGGGAACTGTTGTTACCCTTTGCATGATCACCAGGTTGTGCAGGTTGGGGAGGACAGAAAAAGCTCATTAAACTGCACTTTTGTGGACAAAAATACTGCTTGAACACAGACTCATTAAGCCGCAGTTCTGTGGCCCAGTGACTATACTCACCGTGCAGTTTGCGGCTCCAGAGTATTGACTACTGTGATCATTCATGCTCCCAACGGATCCTGATGCAGAGGAGGCACGGGGACCTTCCATCAACAGATGCCTCGGTGGAGACATACTTCCAGAGAGACAGAGAGGAGCTCAGTTATCTGGGAGAGGCTCAGTAGAGCCGCTGCTCCTCCACATCGAAAGGAGCCAGTTGAGGTGGGTTCTGATCAGGACGCCTCCTGGACGCCTCCCACTTGAGGTGTTTTGGGCACATCCCACTGGGAGGAGAACCCGGGGCAGATCCAGGACACACTGGAGAGACTATGTCTCTCAACTCGTCTGGAACACCTTGGTGTCCTCTCTGAAGGGCTGGAGGAGGTGGCTGGGGAGAGGGAAGTCTGGGCTTCTCTCTGCTTGGATTGCTGCCTCCATGACCCCGTACCCCGGAAAAGACGGATGGATGGGTGGATGCAAAGAAAGCTCCACATTTATGAGAAAAGCTGCATATGTAAAGTGACACTCCACTAAAAATCATGTTTTTTCCTGTTGTTAACATGTCTGTAACATGTTTTTTGTGACTTACAAGACATAAAGACCAAAATCAGACCCCAGTCCCAAGTCTCTGTTTTTCTGGAGTGAAACCCCTCCCCCCCCCAAAAAAACAAAAAAAAAACAGGTGACTTTAGACAGAGCGTTTCTAGCTACGTAAGCATTTCTGCTTAGCCTGATTGGTTATAACATTAACCTCAGTTCACTCCCCCAGGGGAAGAGGGAGAAGCTGACGTGACTCTACTTGTCTGTGGATGGAGGGTCACGGTCTACCTACCACTGACCACGCTGGCAGTCAGCGTCCCTTCCCGGGGATGAAGCAAAACTGACCACGGCCACCTGTAGCTTTCCAACGCTGGGGCTACAGTATTCTGGAACCCTGTAGTGCAAGCGGGGTGCCGTCAGTTCGGAGACCCGAGTCCACCAGCTGCCGCGCCGCGCTGCATGTGTGGAGTCCCGGAGGACCGAAGGCACATGGTTGGAAGGCCAAACCAGAGAGAGATATCTGTTCTGAGGGGATGAAGATGCCAAGACTGCCACCCGTACGTTTTGCATTTGTTTCACTCAGTTCGGTAAGGGGTTTTCAGGAGGTGGGGGACACACAACACCCCCCCCGGGTGCTCCATTCCTTCCCTGCCAGGGAGGACAGAGGAGACTTTACATCCCACACTCCCTTTGGAGGAAGGAGGCGAGTTGGCCATTGTTTAGTGAAGCAGTCTTCAGTGTTCTCAGGTCACAGGGGAGGGCTCCCCTCTGGCCTGACCTTGCAGCACACACTACTGGTGGGTGGGAGTATGGGTGGAGCAACTTAGAATATTCATAGAGCCACACACAAGTAGGTGGAAGATGTAAAGGCTCTTTCCAAGCCACACAAAGGCAATCAAAGTTTTTTTGTGGGTAAAACACAATATACTATTTTGGGCAATATGTATTTGTTTTTGAGGGTTTTTTTTAGAGCCACTGGAGTGTGTCTTTAAAAGGAAAGAACCTCCTGTCCCCAACGTTGACAGACCACATTATTCATGTAAATCAGCTGTTTTTCCTTCATATTAAGGATCAGGACAGATTTTTTTTGCCCATGAATCAGTCAAAATGACTCTTTCCATAGAAGGTCCAGAGCCTTATCTACAGGCCTAAAAGAATCCAAACAGAAACCCTTGACCATCGTGGGTTCGATCCCACCCCCAGACCATCGGTGACCCTTCTGTGTGGAGTTTGCATGTTCTCCCCGTGTCTGTGTGGGTTTACTCCGGGTTCTCCGGTTTCCTCCCACATGCCAAAGACATGCAGGTTAGGTTAAGTGGCATCAACTGGGGATTCTAAATTGTCCTTAGGTCTGACTGTGAGAGTGAATGGTTGTCTGTCTCTCTGTGTTGGCCCTGTGATGGTCTGGTGATCTGTCCAGGGTGGACCCTGCCTCTCCCCCAAAGATGCTGGGATAGGCTCCAGCCCCCCCACCCCCCCGCGACCCGAAAAGGATTAAGCGGTAGAAGATGGAGAAACAAGGGCACTCTGAGTGGAGCGCAGTATTCCCCGCCTCTGTTTTCTTTGAAGATTCCAATACTTACTGAGAAAGAGAGAGCAGTTTTCAACTTAAACAGATTAAGCGGAAGAAGATGGATGGAATATAATTAGTGTGGCAGAACCAAATTATGACAAGCCTATCATCCGTGAATATACAACAGAGTATACAACCCATAGTTGTAAGTCAGGATCCTGAAGTGAACCCATGTAGCAGGTATGGTGACTCTAGAGAGCTTTACACATTCTATAGTAAAAGAACATAGGGAGTGCCAACCGTGACCTTTGCCCTTTGGACCCCAAACCTGTAGTTAGAGGTTATGGTCTCAGAGTGAACCTGTGTAGTAGGTTTGGTGACCCTAACTTTACTTGTTCTACAGTAATAAGGCATAGGGAATGTTAACCTTGACCTTTTGACCCCCAAACCCATAGTCAAGAGGTCAGGATCCCAAGGTGAACCTGTGGACCAGGGTTTGGTGACCCTAGCTTTACTTGTTTTATAGTATTAGTAAATTTAGCATTTACCATAGTGCAAATGGTATGTTAACTTTGACCTCTGACCTCTTGACTCCAAACCCATAGTTAGGTGAGGGTGTAAGTGGTCCAAGATGTGTATCAGGTACAACTACTATATCAATTTGAAAAGCCTACATCATTTCTTTCAGTAGTTACTGTGTTTAGAAGATTTAGGAATTTTTTTTTTATCTTTTTTATCCCCCGCTCTTTGACAGAAAAAAAATTCAGCAAAAAGATTTAGGAAAAATTTTTTGTATATTTTTTTTTATCCCCCGCTCTTCGAAGAGCCTGACCCCTTTGGGCTCTGACTGGCGGGGGATAAAAATGCTGATGTGTGAGTGACAGCAGTGATTTTGGGACTTGGGATACCTGAGATTTCGTCCTCGTCCAGCTCTGACTGGAAGCTGCTCCTGTTCTCCCAGGTGGGTGGGGAGTACTTCTTCCTCGTCACATACTGACGCCCAATAGTCTTCTTGGCACTCTTGACCAGGTTTTTGGAAAGAGTCCTGGAGAAGGAAAAAAACCTCATGAACACATTTACTCCAGTGGAATCTTATGGAGAAAAATTTTTCAACATGCTGACAGTTTCTGTGAGATGCTTTGGCCAAAACACCTCAGGGTTTAATTACTGCAGTGCCCGTTTACACACGGGGAAGGAAGCCTCTCCATCGTATTCCAAACTTTGTCATTCAGACATACACTACAGTGCATATAAAACAAAATTTTGTTGCTTTGCTCTCCACAGCAATATTCAGAAATAAATAAAAGCAAGACAGATTAGAAAAGAATTTGCAGCTTGTCCGAGCTATAGTGCAATTACAACATTTTAAAATTTTACTCCCAATATATATAAAAATCTACACAGCTAAAAGATACATCTATCCAATCTAAAACTGTGCCTCTGCACTCATTGCTGGGCAAAGAGGATTTCTGGAAGTGAAATTTGATCAGAGTTTAGTAGTTTTATTGCATGTGGGGTGAAACTGTTCCAAAACCTAGTTGTCCCAGTCTTCAGACTGCGGTACCTAATGCCAGAGGTCAGCAGAGTGAACAGACCATGCTGAGGTTGTGTGTTGTCCATGGGGACGATGTTAGCTCTTGTGAGACAACGTCTGAGTCCAATGTCCCGTGTGCAGGGAAGTCTCGTCCCTATAATCCTTTATGTTGTCCTCACCACTCTGCATGTCCTTCCAGTCTGCAGGTAAACAGTTGCTGCACCAAACCGAGATGCAGCTGGTCATGATGCTTTCAACTGTGCTCCTATAAAAGGTGGTGAGGATGGGTTGGGGGGGGGGGGGTTCTGCTCATCCTGCGGAGGAAATGAGTTGCAATGATACAGTAATTAATCCAAAAGGAGCCCCAACCAAGTATTGAGTGGTACATGGACAGACTTTTCAGTCGGCCAACATTTCCATTAAAAAACTATTCTTTTAAATTAATTTTATGTAATATTCTAATTTTTTGAGAAACTGAATTTGGCGTTTTCATGGGCTGTAAGCCATAATTATCAAAATTTAAAAAAACAAACACTTGAAATATATCACTCTTTGTGTAATGACTATATAATATAGAAGTTTAATTTTTTTGAATTGAATTACCTAAATAAATCAACTTTTTGTTGACATTCTAATTTATTGAGATGCACCTGAAAATGCAGCAGATACAATAGGACTCGCTGACTGATGTTGTCAGTGGCTCGGGCCCCAATAACGTGTTTGTAATCACAAATGGAGGACTGGGGTGATTTTTAAACCCTGTTAAAAATGATAAACGTCAGACTAAAATTTTGCCTTCTCATGTACTTTTAGGGGCAGCATGGTGGAGGAGTGGTTAGCACTGTGGCAGAACAGTAACTCACCCTTGGCCGGGGGATCCTGGGTTCAATCCCAGCCCTTGACCAACAGTGATCTGTGCAGAGTTTGCATGTTCTCCCCGCGTCTGCGTGGATTTACTCCGGGATTTCTCTGGTTTCCTCCCACATGCCAAAAACATGCAAGTTAGGTTAATTGGCATCAACTGGGGATTCTAAATTGTCCTTAGGTCTGACTGTGAGAGTGAATGGTTGTCTGTCTCTCTGTGTTGCCCTGCGATGGACTGGTGATCTGTCCAGGGTGGACCCTGCCTCTCGCCCAAAGATGCTGGGATAGGCTCCAGCCCCCCCGCGACCCAAAAAGGATTACGGGGAAGAAGATGGATGGATGTACTTTTAGACAAGTGAATTCATGAATTAATCTACCAAGAGGAAAAATTCACAAATTCAAGGAAGAAAAATTTTACTAGAAATTGAACTGTGAAATTATAAGAAAATAAAAATCTAAGAAAACCATAGCAATTTAGCAGGGGGGAAAAAAAGTCATATTTACAAGGAAAAAAAAAAGTCAAATCTTTGAGAAAAAAGTAGCAAATTATGGGAAACCATGCCATCACTGACTATGTTAACATGAACACAAACCGGTTATGATTGGATTTCTGTAATTATCTGATTATTCAAGTGACCATGTAAACACACTAATCTGATAAAGGCCATGTAACCAGGCTCATTAACTGAAGTGGTTTACCCTCCTATTGACCATTTGCTGTGACGTCACATCCTTTTGTTTACGCCGCCATACTGGACGGCAAAAGTGAGTGGACGGCACATTCAGCAGCTGTTCAGCAGTGTACCAGATCTCGATATATTTACCTGATTTCAACCTACATCTCTGTTTTATTTTATGTTGGCATTGAATTAGACTATGGTGTTTCACTGCTGTGCCTTTGGGTGTACAAATCGCCAGAAAAAGGGATCCAACTTGACGTTTTACCAGTTCCCAGCTGACGAAGACAGGCGCAGGAGGTGGGTGGCCCGTCGCCTTACTCGCGGCTATGCAATCAACATTTTATATCGGGTATGTCTGATGTACCACCTCATGAATCGTCACCTTATCGTGGTAGGGGGTTAGGGTTAGGGGTTTGCGTGCCCCAGTGATCCCAGGAGCTATGTTGTCTGGGGCAATTTGCCTCTGATAGGGTCTCCCAAGACAAACTGGTCCTGGGTGAAGGGCCAGACTAAGAACGATCCAACAGACTCTCATGATAAATTGTATATCAAGGATTCAGTGTACCCCGTCCGGTATGGGGTTACCGGGGCCCCACCCTGGAGCCAGGCCTGGGGGAGGGGCTCGAAGGCTAGCGTCTGGTGGCCGGGTTTCCACCCATGGGACCCGGCAGGGCTCAGCCCGAAACAGTTACATGGGTCCGCCCTCCAGTGGGTTCACCACCTGCAGGAGGGATCATGGGGGTCTATGTGCTATGTGGATTAGGTGGCGGTCAAAGGCGGAGACCTTGGCGGACTGATCCCAAGCTTTCTAAACTGGCTTTTGGTACGTGGAATGTCACCTCTCTGGTGGGGAAGGAGCCTGAGCTGGTGTACGAGGTTGAGAAATACCGGCTAGATATAGTCGGCCTCACCTCAACACACAGCTCCGGTTCCGGAACCAGTCTCCTGGAGAGGGGCTGGAGCTTGGCCTTTTCTGGAGTTGCCCCGGGCGAGAGGCGACAAGCAGGGGTGGGTATTCTTGTATCGCCCCACCTTGCTGCCTCTATATTGGAGTTTTCCCCGGTGGACGAAAGGGTTGCTTCCCTGCGCCTTCGGGTTGGGAAATGGGTCCTGACCATCATTTGTGTCTATGCACCAAATGATGTTTCAGAGTACCCACCCTTTTTGGAGTCTGTGACTGGGGTGCTGGAGGGTGCTCCTCCTGGAGACTCCATTGTCCTACTGGGGGACTTCAATGCGCACGTGGGCAATGACAGTGAAACCTGGAGGGGGGTGACTGGGAGGAACGGCCTGCCCGATCTGAACCCGAGTGGTGTTCAGTTATTGGACTTCTGTACTAACCACAGTCTGTCCATAACGAACACCATGTTCAAGCATAAGGGTGTCCATATGTGCACCTGGCACCAGGACACCCTAGGTCGCAGGTCGATGATCGATTTTGTTATCGTATCATCAGACCTGCGACCGTATGTCTTGGACACCTGAGTAAAGAGAGGTGCAGAGCTGTCAACTGATCACCACCTGGTGGTGAGTTGGATCCAATGGCAGGGGAGGAAGCCATTCAGACCTGGTAGACCCAAACGTATAGTGAGAGTGTGCTGGGAGCGTCTGGCTGAGGCCCCTGTCCGGGAGGTCTTCAACTCCCACCTCCGGAAGAACTTCAACCACATTCCGAGGGAGTCTGGAGACATGGAGTCTGAATGGGCCATGTTCTCCACCTCTGTTGTTGAAGCGGCGGCCCAGAGCTGCGGCCGCAAGGTGGTCGGTGCATCTCATGGTGGCAACCCCCGAACCAAGTGGTGGACACCAGTGGTGAGGGGGGCCATTAAGCTGAAGAAGGAGTCCTATCAAGCTTGGTTGGCTTGTGGGACTCCCGAAGCAGCTGAGGTGTACCGGCAGGCCAAGCGGAGTGCAGCTCGGGTGGTTGCTGAAGCAAAAACCCGGGTATGGGAGGAGTTCGGTGAGGCCATGGAACAAGACTTTCGGTCGGCTTCAAAGAGATTCTGGTAAACTGTTCGGCGGCTCAGGAGGGGAAAGCAGCTCCCCGTCCACACTGTGTATGGTGCGGATGGGACACTGTTGACTTCAACTGGGGATATCGTCGGGCGGTGGAAGGAATACTTCGAGGATCTCCTCAATCCCACTGATACGCCTTCCACAGAGGAAGCAGGGTTTGGGGATGAGGGGGATGACTCGCCTATCACAGGGGCTGAGGTCACCAAGGTGGTTAAAAATCTCCTTGGTGGCCGGGCCCCGGGGGTGGACGAGATTCGCCCCGAGTACCTCAAGGCCCTGGATGTTGTTGGGTTGTCATGGTTGACACGCCTCTGCAACATTGCGTGGAGGTCGGGGGCAGTGCCTTTGGCATGGCAAACCGGGGTGGTTGTTCCTCTCTTCAAATAAGGGGACCGGAGGGTGTGCTCCAACTTTAGAGGGATCACACTCCTCAGCCTCCCTGGGAAGGTCTATGCCAAGGTATGGAGAGGAGAGTCCGGCCGTTGGTCAAACCTCGGATTCAGGAGGAGCAATGTGGTTTTCGTCCTGGCCGTGGCACATCGGACCAGCTCTTTACCCTCTCGAGAATTCTTGAGGGTTCGTGGGAGTTTGCCCAACCAGTTTACATGTGTTTTGTGGACTTGGAGAAGGCATTTGACCGCGTCCCTCGTGGATTTTTGTGGGGGGTGCTTCGGGAGTATGGGGTATCGGGCATGTTGTTACGAGCTATTCGGTCTCTGTGCGACCGTTGTGAGAGTTTAGTTCGTATTGCCAACACTCGGTCGGAGTCATTCCCAGTGAGAGTTGGACTCCGCCAGGGCTGCCCTTTGTCACCGATCCTGTTCATAATTTTTATGGACAGGATTTCTAGGCGCAGCCAGGGAATGGAGGGTGTCATGCTTGGTGACCACAGGATCTCATCTCTGTTGTTTGCAGATGATGTTGTCCTGTTGGCTTCATCCAGGAATGACCTACAGCTCTTGCTGGGCCGGTTTGCCGCTGAGTGTGAAGCGGCTGGGATGAGAATCAGCACCTCCAAGTCCGAGTCCATGGTCCTCAGCCGGAAAAAGGTGGATTGTCCTCTCCGGGTTGGGGACAGGCTCCTGCCCCAAGTGGAGGAGTTTAAGTATCTTGGGGTCTTGTTCACGAGTGAGGGGAAAATGGAGCGAGAGATCGACAGACGGATTGGAGCAGCATCTGCAGTGATGCGGACGTTGTACCGGTCTGTTGTGGTGAAGAGGGAGCTTAGTTCTAAGGCAAAGCTGTCCATTTACCAGTCAATCTACGTTCCTACTCTCACCTATGGTCACGAGCTTTGGGTAATGACCGAAAGAACGAGATCGCGGATACAAGCGGCTGAAATGAGCTTTCTCCGTAGGATTGCTGGACTCACCCTCAGAGATAGGGTGAGGAGCTCAGTCATCCGGGAGAGGCTCAGAGTAGAACCGCTGCTCCTCCACATTGAAAGGAGTCAGTTGAGGTGGTATGGGCATCTGATTAGGATGCCTCCTGGACGCCTCCCACTTGAGGTGTTTCAGGCACGTCCCACTGGGAGGAGACCCCGGGGCAGACCCAGGACTCGGTGGAGAGACTGTCTCCCAGCTGGTCTGGGAACGCCTTGGTATCCCCTCTGAAGAGCTGGAGCAGGTGGCTGGGGAGAGGGAAGTCTGGGCTTCTCTGCTTGAACTGCTACCTCCGCGACCCGGACCTCCGGAAAAGCGGTAGAAGATGGATGGATGGATGGTATGTCTGATGTATCAGTGTCTATAGATGTAATGTTATATCATTGTAAACACTGGTAAATGGTAAAGCATGAGTCTGAATGACTCCATGTTTTAATCCTGTACTCCTGGTTATAAATCAGGTTATCGGGTACATAAACACGCGGAAAACTGGTGGGCAGGGCCCGGCAGCGTGCCTGTGTTTTCGCTACGCTGCAAAAGCTGAGACGAGGAGCTGCCCGGAGCGGGATTATCTGGTAGAAATTCCCCGGGCAGCCGTAGTGGTTGCGTAAAAACGAGCTCTCCTGGGGAAGCTTCTAGATCTTCTTTCGGCGCGGAGCACAACCCCAATGAAACCCACGGCAGCCTGTCTACCCAATTTGCATCCGTCAATGAAGCCCTGAGCGCTGCTTTCAGTGATCTATGAAAACGCTCACATAAACCATTGGCCTGTGGGCTGTACGCAGTTGTGCGGTGAATTCTAACACCCAGGCTGCGGGCCATCGCGGACCAGAGTTCGGAAACAAATTGAGGGCCCAAAACGCGCCACCCACTTGTCTACTTATCTAGAAGTTGCGCAACATCGGACAAAACCGGCACATCTGACTGAGCGGACGCCATGTTGAAACGCACTCACACAGCGCCTGAGTTGCCGTCCAATATGGCGGTATCAACAAAAATCACGTGATGCGGGACGTCACTTGCAAAATGTCAATAATCCATTTATTCAGTGCATGTGAACATGAACAAACTGATTACTGCCATTATCAGTTTATTCACAGTAATCGGTTTATTGTGACCATGTAACCAGGGTCAATGATGGAGTAGCTCATTCAGGCCTGATGAAATTACCCAGAGAGGGCTCAGACCTTTAACCTTGACTTTAAGCTCAACCAAGATACAGACCCATCTAGGATTTAATTAAAGTCAAGGTCAATGGCCTAGGACAGGGGTCTGCAACCTGTGCCAACTGAAGAGCCATTTTGCCCGTCTCCGACTAAAATAGAAGTGGCTGAGGTCTGCAACAGCAATTTGACCTTTAAAATAAAAATTACGTGGCTTATAAAATTTGTTAATATCCATAGTTCTGAATATCATGTGGCATTAATGAATTCATACTGCAACAGTGAAGACAAGAGCACTCTGAGGTGAGTGCAATATCCCCTGCCTCCGTTTTCTTTCAAGATCCCAATACTTACTGACAGAGAGCAGTTTTCAACTTTTCGATATACAGTGGGGCAAAAAAGTATTTAGTCAGCCACCAATTGTGCAAGTTCTCCCACTTAAAAGATGAGAGAGGTCTCCAATCTTCATCATAGGTATACCTCAACTATGAGAGACAAAATGAGGAAAAAAAAAATCCAGAAAATCACCTTGAAGGATTTTTTAATGAATTAATTGATAAATTCCTCGGTAAAATAAGTATTTGGTCACCTACAAACAAGCAAGATTTCTGGCTCTCACAGACATGTAACTTCTTCTTTAAGAGGCTCCTCTGTCCTCCACTCGTTACCTGTATTAATGGCACCTGTTTGAACTCGTTATCAGTATAAAAGACACCTGTCCACAACCTCAAACTGTCAGACTCCAAACTCCACTATGGCCAAGACCAAAGAGCTGTCAAAGGACACCAGAAACAAAATTGTAGACCTGCACCAGGCTGGGAAGACTGAATCTGCAATAGGTAAGCAGGTTGATGTGAAGAAATCAACTGTGGGAGCAATTATTAGAAAATGGAAGACATACAAGACCACTGATAATCTCCCTCGATCTGGGGCTCCACGCAAGATCCCACCCTGTAGGGTCAAAATGATCCCGAGAACGGTAAGCAAAAATCCCAGAACCACACAGGGGGACCTAGTGAATGACCTGCAGAGAGCTGGGACCAAAGTAACAAAGGCTACCATCGGTAACACACTGCGCCGCCAGGGACTCAAATCCTGCAGTGCCAGACGTGTCCCCCTGCTTAAGCCCGTACATGTCCAGGCCCGTCTGAAGTTTGCTAGAGAGCATTTGGATGATCCAGAAGAGGATTGGGAGAATGTCATATGGTCAGATGAAACCAAAATAGAACTTTTTGGTAAAAACTCAACTTGTCGTGTTTGGAGGAGAAAGAACAACATACTTACTGTGAAGCATGGGGGTGGAAACACCATGCTTTGGGGCTGTTTTTCTGCTAAGGGACCAGGACGAATGATCCGTGTAAAGGAAAGAATGAATGGGGCCATGTATCATGAGATTTTGAGTGAAAACCTCCTTCCATCAGCAAGGGCATTGAAGATGAAACGTGGCTGGGTCTTTCAAGCATGACAATGATCCCAAACACACCGCCCGGGCAATGAAGGAGTGGCTTCGTAAGAAGCATTTCAAGGTCCTGGAGTGGCCTAGCCAGTCTCCAGATCTCAACCCCTAGAAAATCTTTGGAGGGAGTTGAAAGTCTGTGTTGCCCAGCGACAGCCCCAAAACATCACTGCTCTAGAGGAGATCTGCATGGAGGAATGGGCCAAAATACCAGCAACAGTGTGTGAAAACCTTGTCAAGACTTACAGAAAATGTTTGACCTCTGTCATTGCCAACAAATGGTATATAACAAAGTATTGAGATGAACTTTTGTTATTGACCAAATACTTATTTTACCGAGGAATTTACCAATTAATTCATTAAAAATCCTTCAATGTGATTTTCTGGATTTTTTTTTTTTTCTCATTTTGTCTCTCACAGTTGAGGTATACGTATGATGAAAATTGGAGACCTCTCTCATCTTTTAAGTGGGAGAACTTGCACAATTGGTGGCGGACTAAATACTTTTTTGCCCCACTGTAATTACTGTGGCAGAACCAAATTATGATAAACCATCCTCCACAAACATACAACAAAGTATACAACCCATACTTATAGGTCAGGATCCTGAGGTGAACCTGTGTAGCAACTTTGGTGATCCTAGAGAGCTTTAAACATTCTATAGTAACAGATCATAGGGAGTGTCAGCTTTGACCCCTTGACCCCAAACCTATAGTTGGATCAGGGTGTAAATGGTCCAAGACGTGTATTAGATACAATTACTGTATCGATTTGAAAAGCCTACATCATTTCTTTCAGTAGTTATTGTGTTTAGAAGATTTAGGGAAAATCTGACCTCTGACCTTTGACCTCAAGGTCATCTGATGAGAGTGAAATTGCAATATGCACATCATCAGAGTATATCAAACCATGGTACCGAGTTTCAAAACAATTGGAACCAAACTATAGGGGGAGCTGACAAAAGTGGGGCAGACAGACGGGCGGATGGACAGATGGACCCACCCATAACATAATCCCCCTTCAGCCTTCGCCCAAAGGGCTCTTTGACCCCTTTGGCCTTCATCCGGCAGGGGATAAAAACTGTTACGCTTTATATACAACTTCATTCATGAAATGAAATTATTACAAATACTTTACAAATTGTTTTGTGCAGAAAAATAATGTGAACATAATACAATGTAATAATGTTAATATCTGACCATAATTTCTTATGTATAGTTTTATTTATCAGCACATTCATAAATTGTTTAAATCTGAAAAATATCATCCCCTCCTACTTTCAACAGTGATCACACAGCTTTAGTTCCTGATACTTTAATAAATTAGAGATGGAACTTTTATTTAGAAGAAGCTACTTTCACCATTGTTTCCTCATAATGCTCCTTATTCAAATGTATTAATATCATATAAATCTGTATCCTTCATCTGTTCTCCAGACTCTCAATTTGACAACTAGTGGATTGGTTGATATTCTTTATTTATTTTGAAATAAAACAAAAAAAATATTTCTAAACAACTTTCTCAATAATATAACTTTAAAAATCATTTGGGGCAAATTAATCCACTTAGAAATAATTACAGCAGAAAGGAAAAAGCATTTTAAAAAATACCTTCTTCTGTTGAGCTAAATATTGATTATAATTTTTTTTTAAAAATGACTGGCATTGATAGACAGTCTACACTTATATTTCACTGTCCAAAACCCCACAGGTAACAAACGAGCAGTTATCCTTCAGACAAAATGCAGAAAACATCCTTAAAATAAGAGGCTCACCTCTACATCAGCAATCCCCAACCTTTTTTGTACCATGCAGGAAAATTTTTTCCAAGGACCAGGTAGAGGTGTGGGGGTTCCAATAACAAAAACTTTAGTCCGTACACAGTATGTAATCCGAATGCAACAATTACACTTTATATTAGGCACTTACAATAACTATTACATTATAATATCAACTCAGCATAATGCAGAATCAGTGGAAGCCCTGGGGTTGTTTCCCTGCAACTAGACAGTCCCATCTGGGGGTGATGGGATCTGTGTTATCAGACCTGAAAGCTGTGCAGTCATGGCAGCCGCTCCATCCATGCATACATCAACAAAAAATGACCAGTTCAGTCTTCCTGATATGTAATCATTCAAGAACTTAAATAGTTCTGCAGTTGTGGTGTTGGTTGGCAAAAAATAGTGCAGATAAACACACATCCACATCCTCCTGAAAAATATATCGTGCAAAAATGAGCAATACTGTCTTGTTGTCAACATCAGTAGATTCATCCACCTGAATTGCATGCCACATTAGTCCTGCCCAACAACTGTGCTTCAACGTCCTCCACTATTTCATCAATTTTTGTTATGGTGGTAGCCGAAAGGCGGACAATTGCTACCTTTTTCACCGCAGCCTCTCCAAAACATTCACTGCAAATGTCCTTAGTAGCAGGCAAAATCAATTCTCCCCCAATAGTAAAGGGCTTCTTAGCTTTAGCAATGCGGTCCACCACTAAGAATGAGGCTTTCAGTGCAGACACAAATGTTGAAGTGGTGGGCCTCAACAACTGTTTCTGTCCTTCATGTTCACGTTTTTTTCTTTCAAAAAATTCCAGGGGCTTGTCTTTTAATACATGATGTTTTGTCTCAGTGTGACGAAGCAGTTTTGAGGGTTTCATGGCTTCATTAATTAGCCGGTCACCACATATAATCCAGAGCACGTGGGCAGCTAGAGGGAACAGTGGTTAGCACTGTGGCAGCATAGCAAGAAGGTCACAGGATCGATTCCACCCTGACCATCGGTGACCCTTCTGTGTGGAGTTTGCATGTTCTCCCCGTGTCTGTGTGGGTTTACTCCGGGTACTCCAGTTTCCTCCCACAGGCCAAAGACATGCAGGTTAGGTTAACCCCTTGCACTCTGGTCAATTTCCCTAAAATCGCCAAAAAATAACGTGCCCAAAGTAAATCAAAAGCTGTTCTTCAACCCTTTGTAGCATCTTCATGGGGTTGGTCTCATTTAAAAGAAAACACTTTGAATTTTTTGGCAAAACAGTCATAATCTCTCTAAGTGCTCCGGCCACTGAGTAACAGTCGTCTAAACATAGTGAACTTGAAGAAAATAAATTTTGCCTGGGTGTTTTTTTGGATACAAATGCTTGCAAATAACACACAGCTTCAGATCCGGGCTGGAAAATGCAACAGAAATGTAGAACCAAGTGTTATTCAACTGAGGTCAAAATTTTGTAACAATACCACAAAAAATGAATATATTACACAGCTTTGTTCTCAGGTTGTTCCCAGGCGTTTATGAAATGTGCCAAATTGTGCCAAATGGCACAGTTTGGAAAAACGTCTGTAACTTTTGAATGATTCAATAATATAGAAGCTTCATCTTGGGCTCTAATGAAAGGTGACACTCAGGGCTGTGTGTGTGTGTGTGTGTGTGTGTGTGTGTGTGTGTGTCCCCCCCACACACAAATCTATTTAGCTTGGAGAAACCATCTTTTAATTTATAAAAAATCTCTTGAAAAGCTAAGCTGAATTGAAGGTGTTTCACAATAAAAAGCACATAACAGACAACTATTCTTAAAATGGAATTGCTGTAGAGGGCTTTTATTTTTAAATAACTCAAGAAGTAGTGAGTTGTGACGGTGAAAATAAATTCACACTAATTCAGACTTCGGTCATGTCTGGTGAATCCAGCATTTATAGTATGCAGGCGACTAATTTTAAGGTTACTGAACAGGAATTCAAGGACTGTTTCTAATTTTTAAGGATAATTCAGACATTGATTTTAGATAATCACATTTAAGACTTTTTATGAACCTGTAGCTGATGAGGTGACTGTTTTTCTCCTTGTTTGTGTTCTTGTGAAGAAATTCTCTCCACATAACAACCATACATGAATGCAAATTAATCTGTTCACAGTCACAAGACAGTTACTGTCTATGAAGTGAGGTGAAATAGGAGGTCAAAGGTCAGGGGCTACATCTCCTGCAAAAATCATCCAATCAGAATCAAATTGCAAGATGCACATCCTCAGTGTGTATCAAACCATGGTACCTAGTTTCAAAACAATCGGACCATAACTGTAGGAAGAGTTGATTTCACAAAAGTGGGACGGACTCCCCCAAAACATAATCCCCCTTTGGTCTTTGACTGGTGAGGGATAAAAGCTGACTCTTCCAAATGGCATACAATACAAACTAGATGACCTTCTCAGCAAGATAAAAGACAACCTTTGGATTAGAGGGTAACATCAGACTGCAAAACATGGACCAAGATTTTAGCAATAACTTCTTCAATCTGAATTCTACCACTGAGCTTCAAGATTTGGGGACAGTTAAGGTAATCCACCAACAAACAAACCCACCTTTGATCAGTACCACTGATACGACATCATCTCATTGCCTTTCACTTGACTCTGATGACAGTGGTTCCTTGGGATCAAATGACACCTATCATCCTCTCATCTCTTGGGTCTGTGTCATCTAAAAAATATCAGTGGCCAAAGGTCTTCCAAATTCCCAGATTATCATATGACACAAAGTTGCAACTAGAAAAGGGGAATTCTGAGTACCAGGTGAACCACAAAATGTTGACTGTCAGCTCCTGAGTCAAGTCTGATATCCTGAATAGACTAGCAGAAGAAATTTACTGATACAAGGCCTATCCAGAGGATGCACATTTCTGCATAGTGGCAGAGGCCTTCAGAATCAGAATCAGAAAAGATTTATTGCCAAGTACATTAACAGATCACTGATAACATACGAGAGAATTTGACTTGACACAGAAAATGAACCTGCATTTCCAGTGACGCGGCAGCATCAGAGACGCGCCTGCCAACAGGATAGTGGGTACAAGCATGAGAATAAGAATAATACGAGGAACAATAGGAAGGAGCAAAAAAATCATTGATTCAAAATACTGGTTACATAATTAATCAATATTAAGATTTCACGGGAAAAAACAGCTCTCGATTGCACATTCGCTACACAGGATTACACAAGACACAAGAGGAGCAGTGTGTGTATCTTTATTCAGTTCATGGATCAATGTGTGTGCGGTGTTGAGCAGTGTTGTTGATAATAAGAGAGACAACAAGGACACTTGGCAGGAGATGTTTTGTCTGGCAGCCCGCCGAGTCCTTATCTTGGCAGAGTCCAGATGGCCTGTCCCAAGGCCCTTATGCTCGATGATTTTGACAACACAGACTGCAGACAGCCAGGAGGAATATTTCATGGGGAAATGAGCCAAATCGGACTGAATCACAGAGAAGGCTTCTTTATTTCTTCTGTAGATTCAGTACTTACTCCTTCATTGCGGGGCTTTAAATCCTCTGTGGAAAGACCTAAGCGAGACCATGATGTAATCCACCTTCTCGAGACAGTTCTCCATTTGTCGCTATCAGGGTTCTTCTCAAATTTTTCAATTCGACAGATGCACCTCGCCTGGCCAGCATTTTGATAGGTTGTACCCATCTTCAGCAAGTTGCGGTACACCAGGACAATCCCAGTTCCAATCAGAAAGATCCCGATCACCATTACCACGAAGACACAAATCTTCAATATCTTCGATAGAGAGATTAGTGAGACACAAGATTTTCCAATTACTTGTGTCACGTAAATAACCCGCTGGAGCCGTACCTGCGGGGCAGACAGCTTCCCCCGGAGCACTTTTCCTTGTTGAAAAAATAGTGTCAATTGTGTTCAAAGCCCAGCTTATTAACTCCATAATTTCTTTCTTTCGACGGTCGCAGTTAGACGCAGACAGACAACAGCAAGCTGGGATCCAGTAGTTGGGGGGGAAGGAAAAAAAAGTCAGAGCAGGAGAGGAGGAAAAAGCGTCTACTCTCTTGGGAGGGCGGAAGTGAAAGGGAGGGCCTTTACCAAGAAGCACCCTTGTTTGAAAGAGCCTGGCCCATTCAGTGGTTGCTACGGTTGGAAAAGGCAACTTAAGTACAATATGGGACATTACAGAACTCAGCTCAAACTGTAGGGATGTCCAGAGATGTCAGTGAAATCCAAACTTACTGCAGACGCTTTCCCTGCAAAAATATGAAGAGTGAAATGTGTTTGTCATTTGGAAGTAGGGAGAAGGACAGCAGGAGCCGCCTGCAGACATTGGCGTTGTCATCAAGGGAGTGGAGGTGCTACATGAACTCAAGTCAGTTGCATCAGTTTGTGCCCTGCTTTTGGGGTTGGTCTATGTTCTCAAGCTAGTTTATCCAAAACCCCATCATTTCACTTTTGAAGTGCTTCAGAAAATCATCAAGCAACTTGAGTCGCACAAGATGCCCCCAAAGTCCAAAACCTATCTGGCAGACTCCAAAGCTTGCAGTAAGGACTCTTTGCAATGCTTTGCTCCTCTTGTTCAAAAAAAGTGCCATGGAGCATGGAAAAGAGTGTCACTTCTCATGGGTGGTGGACCTTTTTTAGTCTGAGACATTGTTAATATAAATACAATATATATTGTTCAAATGTGGTTTGAAGAGCATAGATAGATAGATGTACTTTATTGATCCCAAACTGGGAAATTACAGTGCAACAGCAGCATGACACAGCAGACAACCCAAATCAACAGGAAAATACACAGCATAATGGACAAGAGCACTCTGAGGCGAGTGCAATAACCCCCACCTCCGTTGTCTTTGAAAATCCCAATACTTACTGACAGAGAGCAGTTTTCAACTTTTCAATATAATTACTGTGGCAGAACCAAATTATGATAAACCCGTCATCCACAAATATACAACCTATAGTTGTAGGTCAGGATCCCAAGTTGAACCCATGTAGCAAGTTTGGTGACCCTAGAGAGCTTTACATGTTCTCTAGGTTCAGGTTCAGGTTCAGGTTACTTTATTTGTACCCGTAGGTAGATTTGTTTTGCAGTTGGTGACATCCATATTTACAAGCCACTAATTACATTCAACATAGACACAAACACAGGCACACATCTTACAAAATAGGTAAATATAGAATATGTACAATATAATTTTATAGCTTGTTCAACTCTTTGACAGCAGCAGGGACAAAGCTGTTTTTGTAGCGCTGGGTTCTACTTTTTGGGACAGCAAACCTCCGTCTGGAGGGAAGAAGCTGAAAGTTGCAGTGCAAAGGGTGGGAGTCATCATTTAAAATCGAGTCGGCCATCCTCTGTACTTGTCTGGTGTACAGGGATGCCAGGCTCAGCTGTGACTCACCAAGCAAACGACTGGACCATCTGACTACCTGATCCAAGGATTTCCTCTGTTTCAGTTTTATCTGACCAAACCATGACATTAAAGAAAAGGATAAAACAGATTCAATAAAAGCCCGATAAAACATAGTCATTATGGGTCGGTCAATTTGGAAGCGTGCAAGTTTTCTCAAACAATGCAAATTTTGCTGACCCTTTTTGCACACCCTTTCACAGTTCACCTCAAAGTTCAATCCACTATCAATAATCGTCCCAAGATATTTGTACGATTGTACACATTCGGTGGTCTGGCCTTTTAGTACGGTGACTTTGTGCCTGGGAGTTTTCCTCCTAAAGTCAATAATCATATCTTTCGTTTTTGTTGTACTCAGCTGCAGGTAGGAATCCTCACACCAGTGAACAAAGTCATCAACTACTGGGCCGTGGCCACTCTCACCATCCTGGAGGAGACTGACAATGACTGAGTCATCAGCATACTTTATAATGTGTCTGTTGTCATGTCTACTCCGACACATGTTTGTGTACAGGATGAAGAGTAGTGGTGACAACACACACCCCTGAGGGGAGCCAGTAGAAGAGCACTTTAGGTCAGACAATGTGCCATTGACCCTTACTCTCTGCGTCCTGTTGGTTAAGAAATCCAGAATCCAACCCACCAGATTATTGCTTAAATCAAATTGTTGCAGGAGCCTTTCAACTAAAATATGAGGTTGGATTGTATTAAAGGCAGAAGAAAAGTCCACAAATAAAAGCCTGGCGTGTGTCCCATTAAATCCAGATGTTTAAAAGGCATGTTAAACACAGTGACAGTGGCAATCCTCCACTCCTCTGTGAGGCCTATAGGCAAACTGCAGAGGATCCAATGCATGTTCAGTCTGCTTTAGGACCTCACATCTGACCAGTTTTTTCAAAATTTTCATTAAAATTGAAGTCAAAGCAACTGGTCTAAAGTCAATTACCGTTTAGGACAGCTGGATTTTGGAACGGGAACAACCACGGCATCTTTCCAGATCTTAGGCACATGTTGTGTCTGTAAGGACTTATTGAAAATGTAATGAAATATAGGACTCAGTTCATGTGCACAGGACTTTACCAGGCGTCCACATATATTATCAGGGCCCTGACTTTTGTTCACTTTTACAGCGCGGAACTCCCTTTTGACATCCTGCATCTCAATATTAAAGTGCTGATTGTCTTTGAGTTTCTGTTTCAAATCTTGGATTTCTGTGCTAAAATCAAAAGAGTCAAAACGACCATAAAAACAATTAAGAGCATTAGCCAGCTCTGTGTCTGAATTAAAACCATCTAAAAACACACGATTACTGCGCTCTGTGCTCTGAAGGCCTGCAATAGTTTTCATACTGGCCCAGGCCGAACCAAGTTTATTTGCTGCCATCTTGCTTTCCAACTCTGATTTATAATTCTGTTTTGCTCTTAAAATTTCAGCCTTCAGCTCCTTAGTGGCAACCTGTAGTTCAGAAACAGACCCCTGTTTAAAGGCAAGAGCTTTCCTCTGTAAGCAGGATTTAACTGATTTCAGTAACCCATGTTTGTTGTTGGGGTTATATTTTGACAACGTTTACGTGGACAATCTTATTTTGACAGTAAGCCATGTATGAGCATGTGAGCTCAGCCAGAGAGTCCAAGTCATCCCCGCAGGCCATTAGAACATCTTCCAGTCTGTACAGTCAAAGCATTCCTGGGAGGCTGTGCTCTGAATCTTCTGTCCACACATCAATGTCTCTCGTCTCCACCTTGCCTCTTCTGAGAACAGTTTTATATGTGGGCAGCAAATGAACACAGTTGTGATCTGATGATCCTAAAGGAGGAAGGGGAGTAGGATTATAGGCCCTCTCTATGGAGCCTTAGCACAGGTCCAATGTCTTTTTTCGCCTGGTTGGGCAGGAGACATACTGATGAAAGTTTTTAAGTGTCTTCTTTAAAGAAACATGGTTAAAATCCCCAAGAATGAAGTTTGGCGCCTCTGGAGAAATTGACTGCAGCCGCTGCACCACGTCAGAGATGGTGCTGAGGCGGAGTCAGCGTCTGCCCTCGGAATGAATGTAACACAACTGTGATGAAAAGTTGGGGAAACTCTCGAGGCAAATAAAAGGGGCGGTAGTGACACAGACAGCAGCTCCACATCGGGTGTACAGATGCGCCTCTCTGACCGTGACAGATGTGCTGTACTGCTTATTAATGTATAAACATACGCCGCCCCCCTGACGTTTCCCCCGTTACCTCTTCCTGCCGATCCAAGCGCAGCGGGCTCCAAAGCCGTCAATCCACGCTCTGCATCTCGATCATGTGCAGTAAGCCAAGATTCGGTGAAGCCATGACACAGCAGTTCTTAAAATCCTTCTGGAACGTACGTTGCCTTGAATTTCCTCCACCTTGTTTCTCACAGACTGTGCATTCCCAAAAATGATCGAAGAAGACGATACATTGGGAATGCCAACCTTGAACTTAGACTTTTTGACCCCAAACCTGAAGTCAGAGGTCATGGTCTCAGAGTGAACCTGCGTATCAGGTTTGGTGGCCCTAGCTTTCTTTGCCATTGAGACATACTTTATAAGGCATTTTGATGTTGATCTTTGACCTTGCAATCCCAAAACCACAGTCACACTTAAGGGTCACAGGTTGAACCTGTGTACCAAGTTTGGTGACGCTAGCTTTACTCGTACAGTAATAAGGCATAGGGACTGTTAACCTTGACCTTTTGACCCCCTTTTGATGCTGACCTTTGGTTTTGGGATCGCAAGGTCATAGTTACACTTCAGGGTCACAAGGTGAACCTGTGTACCAAGATGGTGACCCTAGCTTTACTTGTACAGTAATAAGGCACAGACACTGTTAACCTTGACCTTTTTGACCTGCTTTTGATGCTGACCTTTGGTTTTGGGATTGCAAGGTCATAGTCACACTTCAGGGTCACAGGGTGAACCTGTGTAGCAAGTTTGGTGGCCCTAACTTTACTCATTGTACAGTAATAAGGCATAGGGAATGTTAACCTTGACCTTAGACCTTTTGACCCCAAACCCATAGTCAAAGTTCAGGATCCCAAGGTGAACCTGTGTACCAGGTTTGGTGGCCCTAGCTTTACTCATTTTAAGTAATAGTAGATGTAGTATCTACCATAGTGCAACTGCAATGTTAACTTTGAACCTTTGACCCCTTGACCCCAAACCCATAGTTAGGTCTGGGTGTATGTCGTTTAAGATGTGTATTAGATACAACTACTGTATCGATTTGAAAAGCATACATCATTTCTTTCAGTAGTTATTGTGTTTAGGGAAAATCTGACCTCTAGCCTTTGACCTCAAGGTCATCTGATGAGAGTGAAATTGCAATATGTGCATCATCAGAGTATATCAAACCATGGTAACAAGTTTCAAAACAATCAGATCAAAACTGTAGGAGGAGTTGATTTCACAAAAGTGGGACAAATGGACGGACGGACCACTAAACACGATTACAGTTTAGTGATATGGGATAATGGGAGCTGTTGTCCGCTAGTCATTTAAACAAAAACTAAATATTACTCTGTTATTATACGACAGCAGACAACTTTAATTATGTGGAAAATTACCTTTTAAACTGACATCACATGTGTAATGAGTGGCAATTTAATTGGGATCAAAGGATAATTTCACTCTTGCCATTCATTTCAATGGATGATTTTTTCGATTTAAGGTCCCGTATGCGGAAGTAGAGGGGGTATGACTTAGGCTCTCTATAATCATGATTATGTTGACTAACTGAAAAAATAGTCGTTAGATTAGTCAACTACCAAAATAATCATTAGTTGCAGCCCTAATGTGGATCCCAACACTGCAGAAGGGCTGGACACTGATATTTATTCTCTGAGAACTTTCTAACTTGTTTATCACATGAAAGGATGGTCTTGCACATTTTCCTTTAAGACAAGTCTGTGATTTCAACTTAACTATCCACCTTAAACACCCACAACAACAAAACATGACTAAAAAGGTACAGAAAACTGAATATGTAACCTTTAGTTCCAGAGAACCACAGTAATAAATCGTTCCAAAATAGTTCAACCTTAACCTTGATTTATGAATACCTTATAAAAGCAAAGAGCAGCAGCTGGGATATGAGTGAATCCAGCTGTGGCTACAGGTGTTCACCTGCATCACTGTCAATGACCCCATGATGTGTTTAGGCTCAGCAGACCTAATTTAAATCTTGTCAGAGTGCCCGCTGTGCTGACTGAGCAAACATTTTTGCACCGTCATGGTCTCTTACTTGAGCGACTGGTTCTTGTCCTTGGCCTTGTGCTCCACCACCAACTTCCCGCTCTGGCCCACAGTGAAGGCAAAGGTGCCCTGGACGTGCTGAGGGTACCGCAGCTTGTGGACGTGCTTCCTGAAAACCTCCGCCAGGTCCGATGCCACCTCCTCGTCAAACGCTATCTTCATGAGCTGTAGGAACAGACAGAGGATGGTTTATTCTGACAGATATTAAAGACAAACCCTCCAGAGGTATAAGGATAAGTGAGAAGGACCTGCACTTATATAATACTTCTTCTCGTCTCAAAGACCTCTTAAAGAGCCTTACTCATACCAACCCTCCATTCTACGAGCCTATCAGAGACAGATACCTAGGGACAATTTAGAATGACCAAGTAACCTAACATGCATGTCTGACAGTTGTCAGACTGTGGGAGGAAACCGGAGCCCCAGGAGTAAACCCACACATCACAGGGAGAACATACAAACTCTACACAGAAAGATTCCCACCCCTGCCAGCCTGGGGATTCAAACCTGGAACCTTCTAGCTGTTAGGCAACAATGCTAACCACTGTACCATTGTGCTGCCCAGTGGTATGTGTTGCAAACACTGAACAATGTTTACTGTATTTTGTGTGTGTAACGACAATAGGCCTCTTCTTTATTATGTCATGCTCATTTGCTACCACACTGCAGTGATGTCTCACCTGACTCTTGTGTAATATTACTTAATTACAAGCCTTGACAGTAAGAAGGAGGGAGGGGAAAAAAATGAAACAGACATGAAAGAGTTAATTAACTGTGATGCTGATTTAAGGTCAAACTGCCCAGTCCTATATTTTAGTATCTTAAAGTACAAATACTAACCAAGAATAGTAATGGTCAAGCTAGATTGAGTTATGTGCTGATGTTTGCTCTAACCTCAGTTTTTACTAAATGGCTCATTATTTCATTTGTCTGAATCCGTTTTAAAAGTAGAAACCTATAACCTTAATAAAACAGATGACATGATTTTATACCTGGAGGTGTGTTATCTCGTCCATGAAGAGGAACTCTGCAGCTGGGGCAAGTTTGCTCCTGACAGGGTCTCCTGAGGCAAACTGGTTCTGAGTGGATGGGCCAGACCAAGAGTGGTCCAGTGGACCCACCGTGATAAAGTTACAACAGGGATCCAGTGTAGCCCATGTATTTTGGAGTTACTGGGGCTTGGGGACTAGCACCTGGAGACCAGGTTTCTGTCTGCAGGACCAAGCATGGATTTATGTGAGGCGGCAGTGGCTCAGAAGGTAGAGCAGGTCATCCACTAACCGGATGGTTGGCGGTTCGAATCCCGCTCTCCCCAGATATCCTACCGTTGTGTCCCTGGGCAAGACACTTTACCCACCTTGCCTCCAGCGTCCATAAGACTGGGTATGAATGTGTATATGCTCGGTAGTGACCGGAGAGGCCGTTGGTGCGGACTGGCAGCCATGTTTCCGTCAGCCTGCCCCAGGGCAGCTGTGGCTACAGTAGTAGCTTACCACTACCATTGTCTGTCTGGAGTGAATGAATAATGTATCTATTTGTAAAGCGTCTGAGTGTCTATGATAAAGCGCTATATACATCTGATGCATTATTATTAGTGTGAATGGGTGGATAGCAGGATCTGTAAAGCGCTTTGGCCATCAAGAGATGAGAATACAAGCACTATATAAGTGAATGCCATTTACCATTTATAATACGGTATCCTCATCAATTTAATTGGACAGTGATGTCACCGTGTAACGAACATGGCGGTATGCAAATTTTCAGTTCTCATGAATGTGCACCGACTCCCCCACAGGTTGAAGTCATCATTTTTATGCTGGCTGTTTACGCTGTTTTGTGGACCATAGGAGTGTTTGGTGAATGTGGAGTGGCTCGGTATTACAAACGTGGTTCACTAACCAGACCGTCAGTGATGGAGTGGCCCATTTCAGCCTGATGAGGTCACCCTGAGAATGCCCATCCTCACCTGTACCCCGACCATGAGCACCACCTGGATGTAGAGCCACCTCAGGATCATTTTTTTGCTTAGGTTTGGTAAGCATCAGGGCAACTACCTAGGAGTAAAGCTGTGTTCACACCAAATGTGAACAGGCGGTGCGAATCCATAGAAGATCAATGGGAAGACGCAAGTACGTGCAAATTTTCATTGTCGTCGCGTTTGCTAGCTAGCTGCTAGCAGAGCTAGCGGACATAGTAAAATTATTACTGCTGCAGAGTAAACTAGTTAGAAAATGAAACTCACTCACCGGGACACAGGAGGACCGGGAGCTCTTCAGCTGAATTGGGTTTTTGGAGTTTTTTTTCCCACGGTTTCCAGCCATGGACGTCCTAGCAAGCTAGCTAGCAGCGTAAACACGGGATCAGCTGTGAAGTGTTGGAGGCTTCAGACATCATTTTCAGGTGAGCCCCCGGTCGGATAATGTAAACACAAGCATGACGTTATTTTGGGAATTTCCACAGCAGGTTGAACACAGCTGCAGAAGTTTTAAAGACAACTTCGCCTGTCTGCACTTCACTATTCATGTCTGTCGGCGTGTTTACATTGAGTTATAATGTAATCATGGTGCACGAAAAATTCACTTGTTCGCATTTGGTGTGAATGCACCTAAAGTAGCAATTCCTGTGAAATGTGAATGGACAGACGGGCAGACAGAGGGACGGAAGACACTGCACCACTGAATTAGCTCCTTTTAGCTTTGACAGAATGAGCAAACAGAATATGAGGGCTTTACTGGCATTAATACGAACGTGTTCCTGCATGAGGCACAGTGTGTAACACGTATTGGACACATTCCTACAGGAAGTGCAGCACTGAGGTTATTGTCTTCACTGACACCACAGGTGCAGCAGCTACTGCTTCCTCCATTTTAGAGAACAGACTGTCCCCATTCACTGGCAGAGTTCTACAGACGTACTTATACTGGAATCAGGAGAAAAGCAGAGTGTCACATCACAAACTGGAATATTTGGGGACATAATCGTAATTGCACATTTTTCTCAAAACGTGCAGCCCTAAAAAAATATAACTAGTGACTTCATCCTTCCTATTTTAAGAAGGTAAACTTTCATATAATCTGTATTTATCACATCTAAAGTTAAATGCTTTGGGCCTTTTTTAATGTGGATGATTACAGCTTGTTTAATTAAACTGTTTTAATTATGTGACGTGTGTTCATACCTGGAATGTGCAGGAACGCAGCTGCAGTCCCTCCTGGACAAACTGGTCCATGGTTAACGTGACTGAGATCCTCTTCTCCTTTGTCAGGGAGGCAATGGGGAAGGAGCGCGTCACGATCTGCTCACCAACTGTAGGACAGAAACACACCAACATGCAGCAGTAACAACACGGGGTCTGCAGCTAGAAGGACGTTACAGTGAGACTTTTCAGGCCACTTGACCAGATTTTAAACCTAAAATCAGGGGAAACAAGAGCACTCTGAGGCGAGTGTAATATCCCCACCTCTGCTTTCTTTGAAGATCCCAGCAGTTACTGCTGTAAAGCAGTTTTCAGCTTCTCAATACAATTACTGTGGCAGAGCCAAATTATGACAAACCCATCATCCACAAACACAACCTGCCCTACGGCGTGGAGGGCAGCATCCTGAGGAGAATCTGTGTAGCAGGTTTGGTGAGCCTAGCTTTCTTTGTTGATGACACAGTTTACAAGCCATTTTGATGTTGACCTTTGACCTTGAAATGTCAAAATCACAGTCACATCAGGGTCACAGGGTGAACCTGTGAACCAAATCTGGTGACCCTAACTTTACTCATTGTACAGTAACAGGGCATAGGGAATGTTCAGTTTGACCTTTTGACCTCAAACCCATAGTCTGGTCAGGGTGCGAGTCGCCCAAGATGCTTCTTAGATACAACTACTGTATTGATTTGAAAAGCCTGCATCATTTCTTAGCCCAGCGGGGCATAAGAAATGATGCAAACTTACAAGGTAAGCAAAAAATGACCAAAAAGTCAAATACTAGAAAAAGTCATGCATTTAAGGGAAAAAAGTCACAAATGGTAGACTTATATAAAAAGGCTGAGAAGAAAAAAGAAAAAAGTTACAAATATATGGGAAAAAGATGCAAATTTACCAAAAACTCAAACTTATTTGAAAGAAAAAAGTCACAAATATAAAAAATGTCAAATTTTCATTAAAAAATCATGACTGTTTGAAGAGTATGAAATCTAACTACAAAAAAGAAGCAAAGTTCAAAGAATAGGTAGAAATATTACCAAAAAGGCACAAATGTATGTGAAGAATGCCACAAATTTAAGAAAAAAAAGTCCAATTTCTAAGAAAAAAGTCCAATTTATGGGAAAGTGTTAGAGGTTTATTAAAGAACCTTGGTGAGCAAGCTTACATACTCCACACAGCTGCGTCCTCATTCCAGTCAAACTTCTGCACCAATACGAACTGAATCCAGTCAGAAATGTAGAAGCTAGAGCGATAACATGTGGAGGCTGCCATCCACCGGAGCTACGACAGTTTTAGGACGATAATTTGACTGTAATTTCACAGTTATAGCTCTCTTTATAGTGGCTGGTGTGGACGGCCCTTCAGGAGAGTTCAGCCCCTCATTGTGAATAAGAGACTGCGCCCCGACTCACCAACAACCTACACCTCCCTGTGTCTCCTCACTCACCCAGAGGGTCGGTGGGCGTGCCCTTGAAGATGAGGCGGTATGTGGTGAGGAAGATGGCGCCCTCAGCAGGCAGCAGAGGAGGACCTCCCATCAGCCCCGTGGCCTCCTCCCGTCCATCGGGGATCAGGTGGACCCTCATGCCATCCATGACCAGTTCCTCCCCGGGGAGCAGAGTCGGTCTCAGCAGCTTGGGCTAAAAGGAGAGGAAGAAGAGACACAGAGGAGGAGGAGGGTTAATCAGGGGAAAGCATGAAGGCACATCTGTTTAACACACTTCCTCTTTATTCACAGTCTACAGAACAGAGCGGGAAAATGCAGTTGGATGCCAGCAGCCACTAGGGGGCTCCAAGGTACAAGTTCACCTCAGCTGTTTTTGGTGGGGACAATTTAAATGACCTTTAGCTTGTTCTCATAAATCTGTAACTGTATGAGTTTGTAACTTTTTTGTAAATTTATTACTTTTTTCTTGTAAATTCGCAACATTTCATCGGCTGCTGCTTAAACGTGTATTATTTTATGGAATGGTTTATTTTATTTTTTCTGTTCATCTTGACCCAAGTATATTTTTTATGTTTTTGTAGGAAGGGCAGATATTTTTCCTCATTCCAAAATGTTTGAACTCTTCCCCATTCCAAAAATACCCCCCCCCCAAAAAAAGCCCGTCTGTCGGCCCTGCCTTTACAATTCAAATGAAGCTCAGTCGTTGTGTAAAATGTAAATTATAAAGAGAATACAATGACTAAAACCCTTTTCAAGCTATATTCAGTTGAATCCACTACAAAGACAAGATATTTAATGTTCAAATGATAAACTTTTTTATTTTTCAAATATCCCCTCATTCTGAATTTGATTCTTGCAACCTGTTCCCAAAAATCTGGGACAGGGTCATGTCCACCTCAGTGTTACATCACCGTCCTTTTAACAACACTCAGTAAGCATTGAGGAACCGAGGACACTAACTGTTGAAGCTTTGTAGGTGGAATTCTTTCCCATTCTTGCTTGATGTACGACTTCAGCTGCTCAGCAGTCCAGGCTCTCTGTCACATTTTGTGCTTCATCATGCTCCACACAGTTTCAATGGGAGACAGGTGTGGACTGCAGCAGGCCAGTCTAGTACCTGCACTCTTTTACTACAAAGCCACACTGTTGTAACACGTGCAGAATGTGGCTTGGCATTGTCTGGCTGAAATACGCAGGGACGTCCCTGAAAAAGCTGTTGCTTGGATGGCAGCACATGTTGCTACAAAACCTGTGTACTATCCATCCACTTAATCCTTTTTGGGTCACACCGGGGGGGGGGGGGGGGTCTGGAGCCTATCCCAGCATCTTTGGGCGAGAGGCAGGGTCCACCCTGGACAGATCGCCAGTCCATCGCAGGGCCAACACAGAGAGACAGACAACCATTCACTCTCACAGTCATACCTAAGGACAATTTAGAATCCCCAGTTTGATGCCAATTAACCTAACTTGCATGTTTTTGGCCTGTGGGAGGAAACCGTACAAATCCCGGAGTAAACCCACGCAGACACGGGGAGAACATGCAAACTCCACACAGAAGGGTCACGATGGTCAGAGGGTGGGATCAAACCCACGACGGCGACGAGTCCGCCTACAGGAGAGAGGTGGCCCAGCTGGCGTCCTGGTGCAGCAATAACAACCTGCAGCTGAACGCTCTGAAGACAGTGGAGATGATTGTAGACTTCAGGAAAGTCACTACTCCTCTGCCCCCCCTCACCCTCTCAGGCTCTCCCATCACCACTGCTGATTCCTTCCGCTTCCTAGGCACTACCATCACCAGGGACCTCAAATGGGAGCTGACCATCAGCTCACTCATCAAAAAAGCCCAGCAGAGGATGTTCTTCTGCGGCAGCTGAGGAAGCTCAAGCTAACCCACCAAGATGTTAGTGCAGTTCTACACAGCCATCATCGAGTCCATCCTCACCACCTCCATAACCGTGTGGTACGCAGGAGCCACTGCCAGGGACAGACTAAGGCTGCAGCGCGTCGTGCGCACTGCTGAGAAGGTGATAGGCTGCGAGCTCCCATCTCTCCAGGACCTGTACATCTCCAGGACCCGGAGGCGTGCTGGCCGGATCATAGCCGATCCCTCACACCCTGGTCACGTACTGTTTGCCCCCCTCCCCTCTGGTAGAAGACTTCGGTCCATCCAGACTAAAACCTCCCGTCACATGAACAGCTTCTTCCCCTCTGCCATTAGACTGCTGAACACTAAGTGACTCTCGTGCACCATGTACAGCAGCTCAACCAGACTCATGTCAATCATCACTGTTTTCTTCCTGCATTACCGACTGCACTATATAGTTCTCCACAGTATCTGCTGCTGGCTAATATATATTTTAACTGTTGACCAGTATCACTTAATCTTATCCTACACTTTATTACATGTATAGTTTATTTCTCTCATCTTATCATGTTTAATGTTGCAGCATTGTACCGAGACAAATTCCTAGTTTGTGTACTACATGAACAATGGCAATAAACCTGATTCTGATTCTGATTCTGATTCTGACTGTCAGGGGTGAAATCGATCCCATGACCTCTTTGCTGTGCTGCCACAGTGCTACCGTACCATATGTACACTGTATGTACCATTCAGCCTTAATGGTGTCTTCACAGATGCCCAAGTTACCCATGCCATGGGCACTGACACACCCTCATAACATCACAGATGCTGGCTTCTGAACTTAATGCTGATAACAATCTAGATGGTCCTATTCCTCAGCACACTTTTCCACTGTGAGTCAGTCCATCTCAGATGAGCTTGGGCTCAGAACAGCCAGCAGCGTTTCTGGGTGTTGCTGATCTATGGCTTTGGCTTTGCATGATAAGAGTTTTAACTTGTAGATGTAGCGACGAAATATGTTAACTGACAATGGTTTTCTGAAGTGCTCCTGAGCCCATGTGGTAATGTCCGTTACAGAATGATGATGTTACAACCAAGAGACCTTATTAAGCATCAAGGTAATGTACACTGCAAGAATTGCAGTGTTCGGGTGCAATCTAGACATTCTACACCAGCATGGAATACTATCGGGGGTTAGGCTGGCAGCTACCCGGGAGAGGAGGAAGCGTAAGTGGCGCAAACACAAACAAAGGAGAGGAAAGAGGGCCGGAATTTATGCTAGGCTAAAGGCTAACCCCTCCAGACCAGCAGTACCGTCGCTCCTACTTTCCAATGTCCGCTCCCTTGACAACAAGCTGGATGAGTTGCGTCTGCTGAGAGAAACCCACAGAGAGTGGAGGGACTGCTGTGTGTTTGCATTCACAGAGACATGGCTCCATGACAACATCCCTGACGCGGCCATTCAGCTGGAAGGGATAACATCGTTCCAGGCGGACAGGGAGGCTGCTAGCTCCAGTAAGAGCCGGGGGGGGGGGGGGGGGGGGGGGGCTATGTATCTATATTAACAAGAATTGGTGTGTTAATGCCACGTTAGCAACTAAACACTGCTCTCCGTTGGCGGAGTTCCTTATCGTAAACTGCAGGCCATTCTATCTGCCGAGGGAATTCACCAATGTGTTTGTAGCTGTTGTTTACATAGCTCCTAGCGCTAATGCTAAAGCTAATGCTAACAAGACACTCGGAGAGCTGCACGATGCTATCAGTGAATTTCAAACTTCACACCCGGACAGTTTTGTGGTGGCTGCAGGGGATTTTAATCACACCAGTTTAAAGACTGTGCTCCCCAAGTTTAAACAATGTGTAGACTTTAAGACCAGAGGAGAGAATATGTTGGACTTGGTGTACACAAATTTCCCAAATGCATACAAGGCAACACCTCGCCCCCACCTCGGCCATTCTGACCATCTATCTGTGATGCTGATGCCTGCCTACAAACCTTTACTGAAGTGCAGAAAGCCAGTAGAGAAACAATTCAGGACTTGGCCAGAGGGTGCAGCCTCAGCACTTCAGGACTCTTTTCTGCACACAGACTGGGAGGTTTTCAAAATAGCAGCCTCCCAGGGAGACGGGATTGATGTGGAGGAGTACGCTGAAACGGTCACCAGCTACATCACGAAGTGCACAGAGGATGTCACTATAGTGAAGACTATCACTGCACGGGGCAACTATAAGCCCTGGATGACTGCAGGGGTGTGCTCGCTGCTCACAGCCAGAGATGCAGCCTTCAGAGAGAAGAACAGGATCGCCCTCCGCTCAGCCAGGTCTGCGCTCGCAAAGGGAATTAAGAAGGCGAAACACGCCTACACGGAGAAAATCCAGGGACATTTTGTGACACAGGGAACACCAAACGGATGTGGCAGGGAGTACGGGTGTTGACGGATTATAAGTCTAGGCAGGGGGTCGATGATGACGACGCTTTGCTTCCAGACAGGCTCAATAACTTCTTTGCACATTTTGAAGCATCAAACCCGACAATCAGAGGGAGGGCTGGCCCATCTTCACCATCTGTTGGGCAAGCTATCACCATCAACACAGCGGACACACGGAGAACCCTCATCAGGGTTAACCCACGTAAAGCTGCAGGTCCGGACAACATCCCGGGACGTGTGCTCCGAGTCTGCGCGAGTGAGTTGGCGGATGTCCTGACTGACATATATAACATTTCCCTGAGTCAGGCCATTGTTCCCAGATGCTTTAAGACCTCTACCATAGTACCAGTGGCAAAGAAACCAGTTGTGTCCTGTCTGAATGACTATAGTCCTGTCGCATTGACACCAATTGTGATGAAGTGTTTTGAACGGCTTATTAAACCACACATCACAGCCTGCCTCCCTGCATCACATGACCCGCTCCAGTTCGCGTATCGTTCAAATCGCTCCACAGAGGACACTATAGTCACCACCCTGCACTCTGTCATTACCCACCTGGATCAGAAAGACACCTACGCCAGACTTCTGTACATTGATTTCAGTTCAGCATTCAACACCATTATTCCCCAGAGACTGATGGAGAAATTACTCCTTCTCGGTCTGAACACCGCCACATGTCTCTGGATCCTGGATTTCCTGACTGAGAGACCTCAGTCTGTCCGGGTTGGAAACATCATCTCCAACTCTGTCACGCTGAGCACCAGATCCCCCCAAGGCTGCGTACTCAGTCCACTGTTGTTTACACTTCTAACACACAACTGTGTATCCAGACACGAGGGGAACCAGATTATTAAGTTTGCAGATGACACCACGGTGGTGGGACTTATTCAGAGGGATGAGGAATCAATGTACAGGGAAGAAGTGAGAGACCTGGAGGGCTGGTGCAAGGAGAACAATCTGGTGCTCAACGTGGACAAAACGAAGGAGATGATTACCGACTTCTGGCGGTCACAGGCTGAACACGTCCCTCTCAGCATCGGCGGCCGTTTAGTGGAGAGAGTGGAGAACATCAAGTTCCTCGGAGTGCAGATCTCGCAGGACCTGACCTGGAACAAGAATTCCTTGGGGATCAGGAAGCGGGCCCAGCAGAGACTGCACTTCTTGAGGAAACTCAAACAGGCCTCTATCCCCATCTGCATCCTCAGGACCTTCTACAGAGATGTAGAGTGGTCTTTGAGTGGTCTTTGTGACTAGAAAAGCACTATATAAGTGCAGGTTAGTTAGTTAGGTGTGGTGGAGAGTGTTCTGACGTACTGCGTTGCAACATGGTACTCCAGCTGCAGTATGTCAGACAAAAAAGCCCTGCAGAGGATAGTTAAGGGAGCTGAGAGGGTAATTGGAGTTTCCCTCCCCTCTGTCCAAGAACTTTTTCAGAACCGTTGTAGGAGCAGGGCACTGAACATTGTTAAGGACCGTTCTCACCCTCTGCATAAACACTTTGAACTTCTGCCATCTGGCAAACGATTCTGGAGCATCAGAGGCAGAACCACCAGACTGATTAACAGCTTCCTTCCACAAGCTGTTCGGATGCTGAACAGTTGATCCGGAATCCTTTACACACATTACTGCACTTTATGGACATTATGTATATTATATGTACATTATATTATAGTTTTAGTCAGTTTTAAGTATTTATTTCTCTTAGCTACTTAGATTCACTGAGCCATTTTAATTGTTTTATATATACATAGGCAGTTATCATTTTAACTGCAACTGTAATAAGTTAACATTACTGTAATATCCAAATGTGTCTCAGGGATATGTGAATGGCTGTCGGGGTGGGGGGGGTGGGGGGGGTGTTTTTAAATTATGTTCTTTTTACAATACGGATGCCTAGAGAAACGCAATTTCATCTTGCTTGCACTACAGTTGTATGCATAGCATCATGACAATAAAGGCTGATTGATTGATTGAATGACTGCACGTTTCAGGGACGCTCCTTTTATACCCAATCATGACACTCACCTGTTTCCAATTAACCTGTTCACCTGTGGAATGTTCTAGAAAAGGTGTTTTTTGCACATTCCTCAACATTTCCAGTCTTTTCTTGTCTGTCACAGCTTTTTTGGAACATGTTACAGAAATCAAACTCAAAATGAGTGAATATTTGCAAAAAACAATAAAGTTCATCAGTTTGAACATTAAATATCTCATCTTTGTAGTGTATTCAACTCAATACAGGTTGAAAAGGATTTGTAAATCATCATGTTCTGTTTTCATTTACATTTTACACAATGTCCACACATTATTGGAATTGGGGCTGTAACACTGTCAGTGAATGCATCATCACTCTAACAGAAATATTCCAACACTTGGGCTTTTTTAAAAGAAGCATTCAATAATGTTGTTATAAAAGCTTTGTGACAGTGAATTTGGTGAATCTGGCACTGATACTGCTACCCCAACAGACCGCAGCAAAGAAGATGGCGCTGGCGACAACGGTCTGGTAGAAAGGCTCCAGCATCCTGCTGCACACGTTGAAGGATCTAAGTTTTCTCAGGAAATAGAGTCTGCTCATCCCCTTCTTGTGCACAGTATCGGTGTTGGATCTCCAGTCCAACCCGCTGCTGATCCTGACACCCAGATATCTGTAGTCTTCAACCACTCCCACATCCTTCCCCCTAATCTGCAGTGGCTGAGAAGGAGCCTTCCTCTTCCTGAAGTCAATCACCATCTCTCTGGTCTTGCTGACATTCAACCTCAGGTGATTCTGCTCCGTCCACTCCACAAATCTGTCTACCAGTGCCCTGTACTCCCCCTCCTCTCCTCCTCTTATACACCCCACAACAGCTGAGTCATCAGAGAATTTTTGCAGGTGACATGACTCAGTGTTGTACTGAAAGTCCGTGATGCATAAGGTAAAAAGAAAAGGAGAGAGCACAGTCCCCTGTGGAGCTCCCGTATCACTAGCCACCACTCCAGACAAGACACTGCCCAGCCTGACAAACTGTGGTCTGCCTGTCAGGTAGTCGGTAATCCAGGAGATCACAGAGCTGTCAACCCCCGTCCGCCGCAGCTTCTCACCCAGCAGCAGTGGCTGGATGGTGTTAAAGGCACTGGAGAAATCAAAAAAAGTGATTCTCACAGTATCTCCTCCACCAGCCAGGTGCAGATGGGCTTGTTGCAGCAGGTACTGTAGATGACAGCATCTTCAACTCCTAAATGGGGCTGATATGTAAACTGCAGAGGGTCCAGCCACGTTTTCCGCTTTTAAGCTTTCCGCTGACGGGAGTCTCTCCAGCTGTTTCTCCACCTGATCTGTAGTCACCGTGAAGTGAGGGAGGGTCCTGGTGCCTCCTGAGGAGGAGGAGAAGGAGGGAGATGGAGAGAGGTTCTGCACGGGAGGGTGGGGGTCTGGTTGTGTTGCTCGGGTGACAGACTGCGAGTTGAACCTATTAAAAAACAGATTTAGTTCCTCAGCTCTCTCCTGGCTCCCAGATGGCTGCCTGACTCTCCCCTTGTACCCAGTTATTTGTTTCATTCCCTCCCACACATCTTTAGTCTTGTTTTGCCTGAGTTTCTCTTCCAGCTTCCTCCTATAATTGTCCTTGCACCTCCTCAGCATCTCTCTCAGCTCATGCTGCACTCCCCTCAGCTTCTCCTTGTCTCCAGCCCTAAAAGCTCTCTTCTTTTTGCTCAGAAGTGCTTTCAGGTCACTGGTGACCCATGGTCTGTTGTTGGAGAAGCAGTGTACAGTCTGAGCTGGCATGGTTATGTCTTCACAGAATCTAATGTATTCTGTGATACAGTCAGTCATATTGTCTATGTCCACTGCATGTGGTTCACAGAGTACGCTCCAGTCCGTCGTCTCGAAGCAGTCCTGCAGTGCATCAGCAGCCTCCTGTGTCCACCTCCTCACAGTCCGTGTATAAGCAGGCTGTCTTTGCACAAGGGGAACGTACTTGGGTGTTAACATGACCATGCAGTGATCTGATTTACCAATGGGGGGTAGAGCTGTGGCACTATATGCATCTCTGACATTGGCATACAGTAGATCCGGTGTTTTGTTCTCTCTGGTGGGACAGTCAACAAGCTGGTGAAAGTTTGGTAAAGTTTTTCCCACTGAGACATGGTTAAAATCACCTGTGATGGTCATGAATGCATCCGGGTGCTTCTCCAGTAATGTGGCCGCAGTGGAGCTGATGATGTCACAGGCCACCGCTGCGTCAGCTGACAGAGGGACGTAGACGATAACAATTAAAGCACACTTCATTTCTCGTGGCATATAATAAGGTCTCATACTGACAGCCAGCAGTTCAATGTCTGGGCTGCAGCACTTTTCCTTCACATAAGTGTGTCTGGGATGACACCACCGCTCATTAACAAGAAGAGCCACGCCTCCTCCTCTCTTTTTCCTGCTACTTATCACGTCCCTGTCCCCCCTTATAGTCCTGAAGCCAGGTATCTCTACGTTTACATCCGGGATCTGTGAGTGTAACCACATCTCTGTAAAACATGATGCTACACTCACGATACTCCTTTTGTGTCCTGACCAGCGCTGTGATCTCATCAGTCTTGTTTCCCAGGGAACGCAAGTTTCCGGTGATGATCATCGGTACAGCCGGCTTATGCTTCCTCCTCCTCCTCCTCACCTTCGCTCCAGCCCTTCACCCACGGTGTCTCCTCTTCAGCTCGTCCGGGATGAGGGCTTCACTGCCGGCCGCAGTGCTCCAGGCGCCGGCCTCCTCAGTGCAATCAGCTGTTCACGTGTGTAAACAATGTGTCTGCCCCCACCTCTGTTGATCTCCATTGTCCGAGGAAGAGAAAAAGCGACGAAAACTAGAAAAAAGACCGGCTAAATAGAGAGAAAAGTTGGTCCAGTCTTAGTCCGAGTATTCCTACAGAGCCCTGGTTAGTAAGAGACACACTATATACAGGAATAAACAGATAGAAACACAAAGACACGAGAGAGTTGCTGCTGGTACGGCCGCCCTGCCTCCGGCACCATTAAAGAAAAAAAAAAAAGGCCTACTATTTACTAGGCCTATTATTTATTATGCTCATCTGTTTCCACACCACAGTGATGACACCGCACTCTTGTGTAATATTGCTTAATTATGAGCCTTGTCACTAAGAAGAATGGAGGGAAAAACTAACTGGAAAAAAAAGAAATGAAAGGGTCAGTTAACCATGATGCTGATTTAAGGTCAAATTGCCCAGCCCTAGAAGAAAGGTAGTTTCAGTGACTTTGAATGTGGCATGGTTGTTGTTCAGGGTATTTCAGAAACAGCTGATGGACTGGGAATTTCACAACCAACCATCTCTAAGGTCTACAGAGAATGGTCCAAAAAAGAGAAAATATCCAGTGAGCAGAAGTTCTTCGGGACCAAACGTCTTGTTGGTGTCACAGGAGAATGGCCAGACTAGCTTGCGGTAACTCATATAACCACTCATTACAACTGAGGTATACAGAAGAGCATGTCTGAAGGTATCACACATTCACCCTTGGAAGCAGATGGGCTACAGGAGCAGAAGACCTCAGCTGTGTTACCGCTGTCAGCTGAGATCAGGAAACTGAGCCTACAAGTCACACAGGCTCATAAACCTGGACAACAGAAGATTGAGACATACCAGACAACTTTGTCCTATTTTTGCTGCAACTTTCACATGGTGGGATCAGAATTTGGTGTAGACAGCAGGAACCAATGGATGCAAAACAAAGCTGCAGCAACTGTGATGCTAACACATCAATATGGATCAATATCTGTGAGAAATGTTTCCAGCATTTTGTGTTGAATCTATGCAATGACGAATGAAGGCAGTTTGGACCAGCAGGTGTGCAGATAGCCCTTCTCCTGTCCCTGGTATGGAACCACTGTGTTTCTGAGAAGAAAATGTGTCAGCCTATGTCAGCATTTGCTGAATCACCGTTGATAAGACGATACAAACTGTGAATCCAAACTCCTCTGCAGCCCCACTCAGGTGAAGAGTCACGGACACGAGTCCTTCTGCAAAAACTGCACCGACTCACTCACTGCACTCCTCAGAGGTCCGTGCTTCAACAACCATGCTGATGTTTACAGACAAAGCAGGAGATGCTCATGTTGAGGTGGCATTAATGACGTCATTAAAGCTGAGCGTGTGCCAGTCATGCTGGGCTGATATCACGGCACAAAGAACATGGCCAAGAAGTCTCAACAGAAGAAGATGCTGTAGTAAATAGACAGAAATGCGCAAGAAATTCTGCAGTTCAAAAAAATCTGCAGTCATTAAACATATCTGAGCCTTAAAATGTAGCTGAGACAGCAATGAACTAGTCTGCCAATACCATTAATAGGAGGGTTTATTTGCTCTTAATTATCAAAGTTTTCTCTAATTAATTTGTGCATTTTCTGGGAAATTTTAAATCTTTTGTTCCTGAAATGTTGCAGGTTTATTCTGGTAATTGTGTTATATTTTTCTCATAAATTTGCACTTTTAATTATTTTACATTTGTTTTATTCTAGATTTGCAGTTTTTTTTCTTGTAACTCTACATAAATTAGTGACTTTTTTCTCATATATTTTCACTTTTTCAGCTAAATTCCTGAAGTTTGTTTTTTTTTTTTTAACAGAAATTAAATAAATATTTAGTATAGTCATGTTTTTCTCTGTATTTTTCTCTTCAAGTTGCCACATTTTTTTCAACATCAATCAGCCTTTTCAAATTAATTTGCAACTTTTATTTGAAATGAAAACTTTTTAATAACAAATTAGCTTCTGTCCTCTTAATTTGCCATTTTGTTCCTAATCGTGACGTTTTCCCTCCTAAATAAGTGAGTTTGCATGAGAATATGCAACTTTTTATTTTGCTAATTTAACAGATTTGTCTGATTTTCCTCAAATGTCTTTCCTCTCTCATGCATGCCTGTTTTCATTGAGACTTATCCATATTTGTCCTAATTTTGCAACTTTGAGCATAGCTTGCAACTTCTTCTTTTACTATCTTTTAGTTTCTTTTTGTAATGTTTCCCTTAAATGTCTTTTCTTCCTCTCCTAAATCTGTGGCCTTCTTTCTTGTGTGTTTGCATCTTCTTTCATGTAAAACTGACTTTTCCCCCCTAAACTTTTGCCATAAAGGAGCAGCTTTATTCTCATCAGTGTGTGATCTGGTAAATGTGTGACTTGTCTCATAAATGTAATTGTGGCTCTGGAGCCACAGGTTGCGGACCCTGATCTAAAGCCACATGCTTCTCCTAAAACCCATCATTAACCAGACCGAAGCACCTCTCATCACACTGCACTCAGGACCAACGACACCCTTCACTCTGAAGGCACTCGGCTCTGGAACAGAGCCATTTACCCAGCATGCACTGCTCAGGCGTCTGCGGCGGACAGACGTACCTGCTGTGGCTGTGAGGGCTGCAGGGATTGGTGGAGAGGGGAGTGGGCGGGCCTTTATCCAGTGGGACGTAAAAACGGGAATTGGTTACCTTTTGGATGGGGGGCAGCCGTTTACTCTCCCTGTGGACAGCGTCCAGCGTCTCAATGTGCATCTGAACGATGTCTGTGGAGGACAGAGGAATGAGGACACGCTCGGTTAAATCTGGCAGGAAGTTGGAAAGAAAATCAGTGGTGAACGTCACGCTGCCTGGTACCTGGTATCATGGTGTGGAGAGCTTTGAGGTGCTCGTTAGTCACCCCGCTCTCGGTACAGACTTTGTCTACGAATCGGTTAATGAAGCGGACCACTGAGTTGGCCACGTCTGAGCTCTCGGCGTCTTCGAAGCCACTCTCTGTGTCGTAGCTCTCCGCCATACTGCCTGCAATACTGACAGACAAAAACATGAACGTTACCTCTGGGCTGGATGGAGCATCAGAGTTTCCCCGTCTTTGACGGCGGCGCTGACGGACTGGATGTTATGTTCTAATCAAACTGAGCTGTCCACACTGTGAAGCAGCTTCTCAAATTCTCTTTTCGGGTTTCTGCTGCACACAGGCCACCAACTTTAGTGCTACACCCAAGGGTGAGGAAGAATGTTGACCAAACAAGACAACATCAATCAGCACCACTGTGTACAACCAGCAGGACAATTAGTCAGGTTTGAGTGACTTTGAAAAGTTTTCAAGAGGACAGATTAGCAGTTTTTCACATGTTGACACACTTCCCAGAGGTCTGAAATACAGTAAATACCTCATGGATTAAAGCACCACTACATTAGATTTTTACCTTCAAACAACGCTTCCAAAACGACAAATAAGTAATTAAACTTCAGGCTATTGTTTTCCTTTGGAATCAAATATGGCCATTATTGACTGTGATGACAGGAATCTCCAGTCCTAACAAATGTAAGGCTGCCACTGCTGTTCTACTTCTGCTTCCAACTTAATGGTGTTTATGTTGTGGTCATCAGGTTGCCCCATTATTTCTAGAGCCATTATGGGGGCTGCTCATTAAACATTTCCCCTGACCCACTCCCATTTATTGTAGGAGGCTGAGATGTCACATGTATAATAATCCATATCTCTGCAGGCCATGTGGTAATTTGCAGCTCTCAGAATTTCTCTTCTACAGGTGCTAAGGTGAAGTAAGGTGTGATATGGGAGCCAACTGAATGCAGAGGGGTCATCAGGGTCCTGTACTTGAGAAGGCACACACCACAGGAGACGTTCATGAAATCGTATGACATAGTCAGGCACTGGCATCCATAGTTGAAGCGTGGCTGGACATCGGTGGAAACGATGCCCATTCTGCTATTGAGGAAGACACCCCCCAGCAAACGAAGCCACCATTTTGCAGAATCACCGCAAAACCCTTCACCAACTAGAACAAGATGTTAGGACCAGTGTGGGGTCTATGGAAAAATCATCCCTGACCATCTGCACATGTGCAAGGTGTTTCTCTGATGGATTCCCCGGTTGCTCACACCTTTCCAGCAGCAGGAACGAGTCACGTGCTTCCAGGCTCTTCTGGTCATGTGCCAAGAAAACCAGAAGGACTTCTTCTAACAGACTAATCACACAGAACCAAACATGGGTCTATCACTATGATCCAGAGACTAAAGCCCAGTGTTATGACTCATCACCGCTGAACAAGACATGTGTGCAACCCTCAGTGGGCAAGGCCATGCTCACAGTCTTTTGGGACCAGCATGGAGTATTGATGATACATTTCCTGGCAAAGGGTACCACAATTACCAGGACTTACTACACTTCACTGCTGCAGAAATTGTGGAAGGCCATTAAAATTGAGAGGTGTGGCATGCTAACCAAAGGTATCCGCCTCCTGCAAAACAACACCCTGGTTCACAACTCGCATGTTGCCCAGACAGAAGCACAGTCCTGAAATGCTTCCTCACCCCCCTTATTCCCTTGACCTCACACCATCTTACTTCCACCTCTTTCCAACCATAAAGTAATTTTTCCAAGGATGAGCACTTCCAAGATGATGAAACGCTGATTTCTGAGGAAGTGGTTTCTGACTCAACCTGCAGACTTCTGCATAAAGCAATGGGAGAAGTGTGTGACCCTAGGTGGAACCTTTGTAGAGAAAGACTGATTAACTGTGACAAGTTTGGTTCCTCTCAGTCTGTGGGAAATGAATCAGGGGGAACCTTTAATGAACAGCCCTCGTATGATCATAAATGTCAAATTTTACATCATTGTCAACTGCACATTTCCACATGTACGTCATGTCTGCCTTTTCTGTTGGTTCTTTAAACTACATAAATAATGAACAGTGATACACAGCTTTCATAACTTTTACTGGCATTTATTTACCTGTAATTACCATGGCATGTGCACTGTCATTGTTTACCGTCTTTGCTTTCTTTTAAATAACTCTTTAATTACAGATTTTCTCAGTTGGCGACCCTCTCCTACCTGTTGGTGACATAGCTGTTGCTGACACTCTCCACGTCTCCGAGGCCGGTGCTTCTCAGCAGGCGGTTCTTGCTGGTGTCGAGCGGCAGCAGCAGGTAGCTCATCCTGTTGGCGTAGTGGATGGCCTGGCTGAACACGGTGCTCTCCTCCTTCTGGACGCGCTCGCCCTGACTCTCCTTACTTAGCGTCGGCCACAGGTGGCTCTGCTCCGATGCCAGTTCCAGGGCGCTAATTTCCCTCTGGCTGCCTGGCCCGTCGTCCTGGCAACGAGACCAGAAAAAAACCAGAAACGAGCCCAGAGAAAACGTGGCATGTGAGAAACATGGAAAAGTCAAAAATTTCAGTGAATAAAGTCACACATTTTCTAAAGCTGCAAACTGACAGAAAAAAATCACAAATTTATGACAAAAAATTATAATTTTACAAGGAAAAAGCCTCAAATTTACTAGAATAAAGTCACAGCTTCATCAAAATAAAATCACAAATTAACAAAAAACAATATGCAACGCTAAGAGAAAAGTTTTCCATTTATGACTACAAAGTCACAAATTTATGTTTAAAATTATTGCTGAAAAATTAACAGAATTAACTGCAAATCTGCTAAAAATAAATGTGAATTTAGGAGGACAATGTCAAATATTTTGGAAAATAATGCTTACATTTCTGAGACAAAATTTTCAAATTGATAATGGTCCCAAAATTTAGTAAATGTGGCTGTTAACTTATGAGAAAAGTTTGACATGTAAAAGAAAAAAGATGAAAATTCACTAACAAACCTGCATATTCACAAAAATAAAGCTGCAAGTTTATGAAAATGACGTTCCAAATTTACATATCATTGCTGTCATATTTACAAGAAATACAATCTTCTGTCTTTTGAAAATGATTAAACTCTCAAATCTGCCTGTTCAATTTATAAAATAGTAAATGGCTATACACCACCCTCCCCCTGGGAGAATATGTTAAACTGAGGACTGTCACCGGTACAACCACCAGAGCAATCACTAGAGGAGACTGTGAGGTCCCCCACAGAAACACCACATCTGCTCAATCTGTGCTATCAGTGAGGGGCACCAAGATCTGGAATAATATACCACCTGCAATCAGAGAACGGACCACACTGAACACTTTTAAGACTCAATGTAAAAATTCTTTTAAACAACTAACTTGAATCCGACAAAAGTGGTAATAAATAAAAATTCTATGAAAATTAACCAATGAAAATCAGACAATGCTTTTGAATTGTGGTTCAACAGAATAACTTTAAAAAACAAACTCATGAAACAGGCCTGGACAAAAATGATGGTACCCCTAGAAAAGATTGAAAATAATGTGACCATAAGGACATGTTCAACCAAGATGTGTCCTCTAATTAACATCACAGGTGTCTACAAACTTGTAATCAGTCAGTCGGCCTATTTAAAGGGTGACAAGTAGTCACTGTGCTGTTTGGTGACATGGTGTGTACCACACTAAACATGGACCAGAGGAAGCAAAGGACAGAGTTGTCTCAGGAGATTAGAAAGAAAATTATAGACAAGCATGTTAAAGGTAAAGGCTATAAGACCATCTCCAAGCAGTTTGATGTTCCTGTGACTACAGTTGCACATATTATTCAGAAATTTAAGATCCATGGGACTGTAGCCAACCTCCCTGGATGTGGCCGCAGGAGGAAACTTGATGGAAAATGGAAGAGACGGATAATATGAATGGTAACAAAAGAGCCCAGAACAACCTCTAAACACATTCATGGTGAACTCCAAGGTCAAGGTACATCAGTGTCAGATCGCACCATCCGTTGCTGTTTGAGCCAAAGTGGACTTCATAGGAGACGACCAAGGAGGACACCACTGTTGAAAACAAATCATAAAAAAGCCAGACTGGAATTTGCCAAACTGCATGTTTACAAGCCACAAAGCTTCTGGGAGAATGTCCTATGGACAGACGAGACAAAACTGCAACTTTCTGGCAAGGCACATCAGCTCTATGTTCTCAGACGCAAAAATGAAGCATACAAAGAAAAGAACACTGTCCCTACTGTGAAACATGGAGGAGGTTCTGTTATGTTCTGGGGCTGCTTTGCTGCATCTGGCACAGAGTGTCTTGAATCTGTGCAGGGTACAATGAAATCTCAAGACTTATCAAGGTATTCTAGAGAGAAATGTGCTGCCCAGTGTCAGACAGCTTGGTCTCAGTCGCAGGTCATGGGTCTTGCAACAGGATAATGACCCAAAACACACAGCTAAAAACACCCAAGAATGGCTAAGAGCCAAACATTGGACTATTCTAAAGTGGCCTTCTATGAGCCCTGATCTAAATCCTATTGAACATCTGTGGAAGGAGCTGAAACATGCTGTCTGGAGAAGGCACCCTTCAAACCTGAGACAACTGGAGCAGTTTGCTCATGAGGAGTGGGCCAGAATACCTGCTGAGAGGTGCAGAAGTCTCATTGACAGTTACAGAAATCGTTTGATTGCAGTGATTGCCTCAAAAGGTTGTGCAATAAAATATTAAGTTAAGGGTACCATTATGGGGTACCCCCCCCCACAGCAGCCACGGACAAACACAGCGCTCGACTAGAGCAATTAACAGGACAGTGAGATGTGTGTGTTGAGATCAATAGGCAGCCTTCCTGTGCTTAGTTCAGGCACCAGCATCCTGTGGATATGTATGACGCAAATGCAAACATTCATGCTTCCTGCTCGCATTGTGGTACAAATGTCACATGTCTGAATGCATTTCCTTTGATGATAAAATGCCTTTGATGTATTGTCCGTTGCTGGGTATTTAAGTGGCTGAATTCATATGTTCACCCTCTCTGTTCTTCTTCTGACTGCTTCTGACTACAGCTCATGAGAGCCTGAGAGCGATCCCCAGCATGCTTATACAGCAGCTGGGGTGAGCTCCGTGATGGCGATGATTTGATCAATAAACTTCATTAAAACTCCAGACGCCGTGCCTTATTTTAACATCGCCACACTGGTGACCCCGCAGACGCACACGCTTTGTGCGACGCAACCTTCTGGTCTGGACAACCACGCTGGCGACCCGATCCTGAAAAGAACACGCTGCCAGCAAACGCAGCACCCGGCAGTGATTCTCCAACGACGAGCGAACGCGGCAGCCCGACTGATCTGCCCTTCCTTTCTGCTTCAGGGAGACTTTGACGCTCTTCGGAGACCACCCACGACCGGGAAAGCTGAGGAAATTTCATGGTGAGGTCTGCACGCCTAGATCGGCACATCCACGCTGGACCGGCCGCTCTCACGGCTCCTGACACACGATTCTGTGTCTCCATACGAGAGCGCACACACCTTGCCCTCTCTCCACGACGGCGGCCCATGGCCGACGGAGAACGCGTGGACCTGAACGCACCATGACCCGGCACGAGCGACGACCAACAGCCCGAACAGGGGAGACAATCGGCGCCGACTGCGCAGATCTCCATCAAGCCCCCTGACCCTGATTCGCCTCGCGACAGCGGACCGGCCATGCACAGAAGCCTCGCATCAGAACAGCGCAGCTGGAAGGCACGTGGCCGCAGCGCGTGCCATGCACCAGAGACAAGCTGGCTCTACAGACTTATACATCATCCTCCGCCGCTGCACACGGCTCTTCAGGACTGCTCACACACCTGAAGCACACACGCAGCCCGCACACAGGATTTGGTGTAAGTCTCAGCCACGGCGCACGACGGGAATCCAGCCGTCAGCTGTCCCCGAGGGCTTTAGGGCCGCGAACGCACCTAAAGCCTAAACGCCAAGTCCCTCACATAGCTTCAGCTCCTGTTTTTCTTCATTGCCGGACTGAATCGCGAGAGGAATCAGAGACTAACTTTTCTTCCCACAGCCATGGACATCCCCCGCCACTTGCTACCCCCACCCTCCTCCCTTCCCCGGCACAGACTTTCCCCGCAGCTCGCCACCAAAGCGGGACTACCGAGGTCTCAGCTCCCCGCTAAGCCCTCTGGGGGGGGAGTGTATGGGGTACCCCCCCCACAGCAGCCACGGACAAACACAGCGCTCGACTAGAGCAATTAACAGGACAGTGAGATGTGTGTGTTGAGATCAATAGGCAGCCTTCCTGTGCTTAGTTCAGGCACCAGCATTCTGTGGATATGTATGACGCAAATGCAAACATTCATGCTTCCTGCTCGCATTGTGGTACAAATGTCACATGTCTGAATGCATTTCCTTTGATGATAAAATGCCTTTGATGTATTGTCCGTTGCTGGGTATTTAAGTGGCTGAATTCATATGTTCACCCTCTGTTCTTCTTCTGACTGCTTCTGACTACAGCTCATGAGAGCCTGAGAGCGATCCCCAGCATGCTTATACAGCAGCTGGGGTGAGCTCCGTGATGGCGATGATTTGATCAATAAACTTCATTAAAACTCCAGACGCCGTGCCTTATTTTAACATCGCCACACCATCATTTTTGTCCAGGCCTGTTTCATGAGTTTGTTTTTTAAAATAATTCTGTTGAACCACAATTCAAAAGCATTGTCTGATTTTCACTGGTTAATTTTCATAGAATTTTTATTTATTGCCACTTTTGTCAGATTCAAGTTATTTCTGTGACCATTGTGGGTTTTTCCTTTTATTAACAGAGGGATACCAACAATTTTGTCCACATGTGTATATCTACAGTGGTGTGAAAAAGTGTTTGCCCCCTTCCTGATTTCTCATTTTTTTGTATGTTTGTCAAACTTAAATGTTTCAGATCGTCAAACAAATTTAAATGCCTAATATTTAAATTTGTTCAGGTTACTTTATTTGTACCCGTAGGTAGATTTGTTTGATGATCTCAAACATTTAAGTTCGTCCAACACATACAAAAAAATGAGAAATCAGGAAGGGGGCAAACACTTTTTCACACCACTATGTAACGTCCCTTTCAAGTAAACATTAAACTAAATATGAAAAAACTGCATATTTAGGAGAAGAAAGTTAGGAATTTCTTAAAATTCCCAAATTATCAAAATTAAACTGTAAATTGCTCACTGTTTCACTGGGAAAAACGAAAACTGAAGGAAAGAAGGGGAGTGGTAACACTGTCACCTTTATGTGATCATGTCCAACAGCTCATCATCTCAGCTGGAATGAACCAACAACAAAAAGTCTCAGAAGAACCAAGACCCTGACAGACTTTGTCTGCTGATAGTTCTCCTAAAAAGGTTCCATAAAGTGCCCCTATTATACATTCTGAGCTCCCCCTTTATCCCAGTGCATTATGGAGGATTTTTGTAATGTCAAAAAGCCCAAGGTCTGCCTGCAGAGGAGTTCTCCTTTCCCACAGAAACTAGCACTATAACTCTGCCCAAAAGGCCTCGTTTGGGTTGTGTGTTTTCTTCTGTGAGGTTATTGCATCAGAACTTAACAGAGCTGCCTCCGAGACAGGCTGGTACCGCCTCTCCTCACAGGAGAAGAGGAAGTTTCCCACCGAGCCTCAAAGAGCACACAGCTACAGTAGTAGCTAGCAGCCAGACATGGGTTTGTAGAGCTGTTCCCAGTCAACTGCATTCAGCCCACTAGACATCCGTGGTCTCAGCTTGTTCATCAAGCTACAGTTGATAATACATCTGAGATCAGTCTGGCCTACTGTGTTATTTTTTGACCAGGATGACCCAGGTAATCTGACTGTCAGGATAACTAGCTCAGCCGCGTTAGTGAGTGTGACCAGGAATTTTATGGCTCTTTGGTGTAAATTGTAGCTATCGTACTAGACTGGCTGGTTCATTAATCCACAGTTGATTCTTCATCTCACACAAACCCCAATTCCACTGAAGTTCGGACATTATGTAAAATGTAAATAAAATCAGAATGATATCCAAATCCTTTTCAACCTATATTCAACTGAATACAGCACAAAGACAACATATTTAATGTTCAAACCAATCAACTTTATTGTTTTTTGTAAATATTCACTCATCTGCATCCTTCAGAGCAGAGGACGCTCTGAAGGACTGTTTTGAATCCACCGTGTGGAAGCAGCTCTGTGATCCACATGGTGAGGACATCGACGGCTTCACACACACCATCACAGACTACATCAACTTCTGTATGGACAACACCGTACCCACCAAGACCAGACGGTGTTTCTCAAACGACAAACCCTGGATCAACCCTGAGACAAAGTCACTGCTGAAGGAGAAGAAAAGGATCTTCAGGTCGGGAAACAAGGAGGAGCTGAAGTCCGTACAGAGGGAGCTAAGGAGGAAGATCAAAGAGGGGAAGGACAGCTACAGGAAGAAGCTGGAGGACAAGCTGCAGCAGAGTGACATCAGCGGTGTTTGGAGAAGCCTCAAAACCATCTCTGGGAGCCAGAATACCTCCTCCTAGGCCACGGGGGCCAGGGAGTGGATGAACAACCTGAACCTGTTCCTCAACAGGTTTGACCAACTGCCCTCTCCTCTCCCTGCCCACCAACCACTGCTGCCTCCATCTTCATCTAGTCCCCCTGACCACTGCCCTCCCTCCACCCCCTCATTTACTAATTTTTTGCAACCCCCCCCATACTTTGGAGACTTGTGGCCTTCTCTGTGATTTTCTCTCTATGTCACCATGATGCATTCCTCTTCTTCTTCACTGGAACAGTTAAACTGAACATTCCCGCAGAATGCATATAAACTTTAAAATTAAACGATTTATCAACAATAAAAATCTGTGTCAACAAATTTGTTTGATTGACGTTATCAACAACGTCAACTAATTGTTTCAGCCCTACCCTCTACACTGCTGACCTTTCACACAACACACCACACTGCCATCTATAGAAGTTCTCTGAAGACTCTGCTATTGTTGGCCTCATCTCCAAGAGGGGTGATGCGGGATATAGAGAACTTATCCAGGACTTTGTGGACTGGTGCCTGCTGAACTGCCTCCAGATCGTTGGCCTCCGTCGGTCTATGATGACCATGGAAGAGAATCCTAAACGTCTACTCTGATGGAACAGCACCGCCTGTGGCTGAACAGGCCGATGCGCACCGGTGTTCTACCTTCCAGTGTTGGGCGTTGGTAGGATTCAAGCCTGGGCAGGAAGATATGGAGGACAAGATGTTACCCATGCAGCATGTCCCCCCTCTCCACGTCACTGATGAATCCAAAGGAACAGCAGGGCTGCTATAGTTTGGCACCAGCGCCGTCGCAGGAGCTGCCAGAACGATGTTGAGCACAACAGAGAACTGCCTTAGGGGCTCCGACTTCGGATTTTTCCTCAGGGTTGACTCCCGAAGCCTTTCCTGTGACCGGGTGTGCCGCAAGGCAGCGGAGGTTTGAAATCAGGGTTTACCTTCCCCTAGATGGGCTACCTTCCCAGGTTGACGAGCCACCATCTACCTGAAGCATCTGGTTTTAAGGCGCCAGAGATCCGCCCTCGCCCCTTCTCCTATTAGTAAAAGCAGTTCCGCCGGGCTTAGAGACTAAACCACACGGGCAGGCTAGGAGTTGGACTTAGTTGTCAGAGGCTTTTCGAGACGTACGCCGTAAGGAGCATTTTATGAGCACTGGGAGTTTAACCCCAGCGCCGCTCCTGGCTATGACAACCTTGGAACCTCCAGATCAATGTGAGGAAAACCAAGGAACTGGTGGTGGACTGTTGCAGGCATGGACAACCCCTCACAGCACCAGTAAACATCCAGGGAACAGACCTTGAGATGGTGACATCCTACAAGTACCTGGGTGTTCATCTGAACAATAAACTAGACTCGTCACACAATACCGACACACTCTACAAGAAGGGACAGCACAGGCTGTTCCTCCTGAGGAGACTCAGATCTTTTTGAGTGCAAGGGGCATTCCTGAAGACCTTCTATGATTCGGTGGTGGCATCAGCCATCACATTTGGAGTGGTCTGCTGAGGCAATGGCATCATGGCAGCCGACAGGAAGAGACTGAACAGGCTGATCAAAAAATCTAACTCTGTTCTGGGGTGACGCCTCGATCCAGTGGAGGAGATAGGAGAGAGAAGGATGGTGGCTAAACTGTTATCTCTGCTGGAGTCCGAGTTACATCCCATGCAGGACACACTGAACGCACTGAGGAGCTCATTTAGCGGTAGGCTGTACCATCCTAAGTGCTTGAGGGAGAGGCTCCGCAGGTCCTTCCTACCTGCTGCTGTCAGACTTTATAATCTAAATGCTGCTCATAGAGGCCATATTAAATGTCACAACTCTGCACAATAGAGATCGTCCCCTCCAAAACACAACTAAGACAGTTACAATTATTATTGAGGGTGGCAACAACACTGTTCATTCAATGTTAAATATACTGTCTGGGTCCATATTTATATTTTGCCAGGTAATTTAACTGTAACGCTGTTGATGTCAGCTAGCTGCAATGCTCCTGCACTGTGTATATAACTGTGTACATATGTATATTTATTTACTGCTTTGGTAAACCAGTTCTTATCTTCTTATCTTATTTACTATTGCTTTGAGTGCTGCTATCACTGTGCTGCTGCAACCTTGGAATTTCCCCATTGTGGGACTAATAAAGGCTTTATTTTGAATTTGATGCCTGCAACATGTTCCAAAAAAGCTGGGACAGGGTCATGTTTCCCACTGTGTTACATCCATTAGGTCTGGACTGCAGGCAGGCCAGTCTAGTACCAGGACTTTTTTACTACGAAGCCCCACTGCAGAACGTGGCTTGGCATTGTCTTGCTGGCATTCTCTTCCTGCCTCTCAGAGAGAGCAGTCGCTTTTCTTCCTGCTCCCTCCTCCTTCCTCCCCAACTGACTGAATCCCAGCTTGCTACTGTCTGTGTCTGTGTCGCTCTCGCTCTACTTCTGCTGAATCGACCCGAATGGAAACTATGGAAATTGGATTGTGGCTTAATGCTATTGTCACCACTCTTCAACAAGAACCGGGCCAGGGGGAGCCCAAGAATTGGAACCTGCGTGATTCGACTGTGGATTGGTATGAGCACAGGATTTTCTGTTTGGCCTTGGAGTTCCTGGTGTATCAAAATTATTTGGGAGAGCTAATCAATGCGGACCCCGGCGTAGCTCCCCCAACAACAATTTCCAGCTGGGGGGAGCACGGATAGCGGCAAATGGGATTAACATGGAATTTACCATCTGGCATGCATTGAAGAGAGAATGGACTCTCTTGGACATGTTATCTATGTTTCGGTAGGTGGATATCATCTGGAGTCGCTGAGTGCTTTCCAAAGAATGACTTAAAGCCTATAAATTGTGATGCACAATCGCTGAGAGATGAAATTTTACTCTAAGTGAGCTGTGCCTTTCGACCTTGATTCGGCGCCCTTGAAGACCACTCATTCCTCCTGGGAAGATAAGGCTGAAGGGAGTTAACCCAATCATTCGACAATTGTTGTTGTTCTGCAGACCAGCTCGAAGGACAGCGTTATCATGTGTCTGGACTAAAGAACACTTGACTGAATAACATCTATCCGTTGCCAGAGGGTGCCCTCTGCTGTTCACCAGCAATGACACACCTACATTACACTTTGCATACAACATTACATGACTGATACATGTAAACTGACACAAATATACATACACTGACTCTCTCAACTCTCCTGTTTTGTTAATGTGTGATCTATTGTCTGCTAATTGTGCATAGAGGGTTTTTTTCTGTGTAATCAAAATTTGGCTCATTGAGCTTTATATGAGCTTATACGAGCGTTATTCTGATAACTATGTTTTTTCTCTCTGCCTATTGTGTTCCCCCCCCCCCCTTCCCCTCTTTACCCTCACTGCATGACAGGCGCCTTCATGGCTGCCGCGTCATTGGATGCGCCTAACGTGCGCGCCCAATGTCAAGTCAAATTCCTTGTGTGTTTACTTGTAAATATACTTGGCAATAAAGCTGATTCTGATTCTAAAGCTGATTCTGATTCTGAAATAAGCAGAGATGTCCCTGAAAAAGACGCTGCTTGGATGGCAGCACATGTTGCTCCAAAACCTGTATGTACTGTTCAGCATTAATGATGCCTTCACAGATGTGCAAGTTGCCATGACACGGGCACTAACTAGAGGTGGGAATCACGAGGGACCTCGCGATTCGATTCGGATCACAATACTTGGGTCATGATACGATCCTATCACAATTCAGCAACAATCACGATATTGCAATATTGAGTATCGCGATACTATAGCTTGCAAATTTTTTTCATTTTATTCAACCTCAGATCATGTCACAAGGTAAAACTGTTGACATCTCTCTCATACAATGAAGTATTCTCGGGGCTTCATTTTCCACGGAGACACGTTTCTGCACACAGGGAGGGTGGTGGACGGTGCTGTTTGGAATAGACTCACACTCCCAAAGCAGCTGAAAACATTCTTGTTTAACGAGGGTTTGTTGAGTTTCAATTCAACTGCTTTTTAATGGCAAGTCTGATATTTTTAAGTTATTTTAATCTTGTGTTTTAACTTGTTTTTGCACTTTTAAAATTATTTTTATCAATCAAGTTCCTTTTACTCCTTTTTATTGTACAGCCCTTTGTGACTATATGTCTCTGAAAAGTGCTTAATAAATAAACATTATTTACTTTTAGTCCGAGCACTGCTCAAAAGCTCCATGCCGGCGTATTTTTGGCTTAGCCGTTGCTAACGCTATGCCAAGATGTGTGCTGGCCCGTGTGTTGTTGTTTTTTTGTACAGCACTTCTTGCGGGTTGTGTGTCATGAAAAGGTCTTTCCTTCCATGTTTAAGATAAGATAAGCCTTTATTAGTCCCACAACGGGGAAATTCCAGGATTGCAACAGCACAGGGATAGCAACACTCAGAGCAACAATCAGAAGGCAAGAAAAAAAACAAGCAAGCAAGAGCAGCTAATAAACATATGTACGTATTACTATAAAATATATATATATACACACACACACACAGACACACAGTGCAGAGCATTGTAGCTGGATGGAATAAATATATGAATATATGAACACACAGTGCAGAGCATTGTAGCTAGATGGAATAAATATGTAAATATATAAACACCCACAGTACGGAGCATTGCAGCTAGGTGGAATAAATATGCAAGTATATAAACACACACAGTGCGGAGCAATGTAGCTAGATGGAATAATATGTAGATATATAAATATATAAACACCCACAGTACGGAGCATTGTAGCTAGATGGAATAAATATGCAAATATATAAACACACCCAGTGCAGAGCATTGTTGCTAGATGGAATGAAACAGCATAACCGTCTACTTAGTTATCCTACATGGTATGATTATGTGCCCATACATATTCTCACCCTCCATAGCGACCGGTATGTTCCTAGTTGTATGCCGGAGAGGACCATTGTGTAAGTCTATTGCATCTTTTGCATTCAAAAAACTATTAGTTTGTTACGTCTTTTTGCTATCTCTGCGAGCAGCCCTGCTTAGGTTGTACAGTCTGACAGCCGTTGGTAGGAAGGACCTACGAAACCTCTCGGTTGTGCACCTGGGATGATGTAGTCTGCTGCTAAATGAGCTCCTCAGTGCATTCAGTATGTCCTGCATAGGGTGGAACTCGGACTCCAGCAGAGATGACAGTTTAGCCACCGTCCTTCTCTCTCCTATCTCCTCCATCGGATCAAGGCGCTGCCCCAGGACAGAGCTAGCTTTCTTAATCAGTTTGTTCAGTCTCTTCCTATCGGCTGCAGTAATGCCACTGCCCCAGCAGACCACTCCAAAAGTGATGGCTGATGCCACCACCGTGTCATAGAATGACTTCAGCAGCGCCCCTTGTACACCAAAAGACCTGAGTCTCCTCAGCAGGAACAGCCTGCGCTGTCCCTTCTTGTAGAGTGCATCAGTATTGTGTGACCAGTCTAGTTTATTGTTCAGATGAATACCCAGGTACTTATAGGATGTCACCATCTCGATGTCTGTTCCCTGTATATTTACTGGTACTGTGAGGGGCTGCCCATGCCTGCGGCAGTCCACCACCAGCTCCTTAGTTTTCCTCGCGTTGATCTGGAGGCAGTTCCGATGGCACCAGTCCACGAAGTCCTGGATAAGCCCTCTGTACTCAGCTTCATCTCCATTGGAGATGAGGCCAACGATCGCAGAGTCATCAGAGAACTTCTGTAGATGGCAGTGTGTTGTGTTGTGTGAGAAGTCCGCAGTATAAAGAGTGAACAGGAAGGGAGCCAGCACCGTTCCCTGGGGGGCCCCCGTGCTACTGATGATCGTGTCGGACACACAGTCCCGGGTTCTCACAAACTGAGGCCGGTTCGTGAGGTAGTCCAGGATCCATGATGACAGGTGCTGGTCCACCCCTGCGCGCAGCAGCTTGTCCTTCAGGATCATCGGTTGGATGGTGTTGAAAGCACTGGAGAAGTCAAAGAACATGATCCTCACCATATTCCCGGGCTTCTCCAGGTGGGACAGAGAACGGTGAAGGAGGAAGATCACCGCATCCTCCACCCCAATGCCATGCTGGTAGGCGAACTGGAGTGGATCCATCGCTGGTTCCACCAGGGGGCGGAGGTGAGCAAGGAGCAGTCTCTCCAGGGTCTTCATCAAGTGGGACGTCAAGGCCACCGGTCTGTAGCTGTTCAGGTCTTTGGGGTGGGAAGTTTTTGGTACAGGTACCACACAAGATGTTTTCCACAGCTGTGGTACCCTCCCCAGTTTCAGGCTCATGTTGAAGATATACGTCACAATCCCACACAGCTGGTCTGCACAGGACTTGAGGAGCTTTGCGCTGATGCCGTCCGGTCCCGGCGCCTTCCTCGCCTTGATCTTCCTCAGCTCCGTCCTCACCTGGGTCCTGGTCAGGGTCAGGATGGGGGGCTGTGTGTTGGGAGTGGGGGGGTGTTGGTAGAGTGGGGAGTGGGCAGCAGGACTTGATTTCTTTAGAGGCAGCAGTGGTTGTTGTGCAGTCAGGGGGGAGGGCGGTTGGTCAAATCTATTGAAAAACAGATTCAGGTTGTTCGCCCACTCCCTGCCCCCTGTGGCCTGGGGAGAGGTATTCTGGAGCCCCGAGATGGTTTTGAGGTTTCTCCAGACCCCGCTGATGTCGCTCTGTTGCAGCTTGTCCTCCATCTTCTTCCTGAAGCTGTCCTTGCCTTCTCTGATCTTTCTCCTCAGCTCCCTCTGTACGGACTTCAGCATCTCCCTGTTCCCCGACCTGAAGATCCTCTTCTTCTCTCTCAGAAGTGTTTTTATCTCAGGGTTGATCCAGGGTTTGTTGTTTGAGTGACGCCGTATGGTCTTGGTGGGAACGGATTTGTCCACACAGAAGCTGAGGTAGCCCGTGAAGGTGTGAATGAGGCCATCGATGTCCTCACCATGTGGATCGCAGAGCTGCTTCCAGGCGGTGGCTTCAAAACAGCCCTTTAGGGTGTCCATTGTCTCCTCAGACCATAACTCCACAGTGTGCATGGCCGGAGGTTGTCTGTGCACTAGGGGTTTGTACACCGGCCGGAGATGAACCAAGTTGTGATCCGATCTCCCGAGTGGGGGTAGTTGTGATGAGGTGTACGCCTCCTTAGTGTTTGCGTAGAATAAATCCAGTGTTTTATTGTCTCTAGTGTGGCATGTGACATACTGGGTGAACGTGGGTAGAATGGGAGACAGTGAAACATGGTTGAAATCGCCTGAGATGAGGAGAAGAGCATCTGGGTGTTCTGTCTGCAGCCTGCTGGTTACTGAATGGATGACGTCACGTGCTGTCCCAGCGTTCGCCGTCGGATTTGCATAAACAACAATGCAGATCACGTGTGAGTGTTCTCTCGGGAGATATGTAGGCCTCATGCTAACAGCTAGCAACTCAATGTCTTTGCTGCAGTGTCGTTGTTTAACAGTGATATGTCCCGGTCTGCACCAGTTGTTGTTAACATACATGATCACTCCACCGCCCCTAGCCTTGCCACTGTCTGGTGTTCGGTCAGCTCGTATCATGTGAAAACCCTCCAGCTCAATGTTAGCATCTGCTGCTAGTTCAGTTAGCCACGTCTCAGTAAACAAAAGGAGAGAGCACTCCCGGTATGTGCTATCATAACGGGAGATAGCCGCTAGCTCATCTAACTTTCCCAGTATCGACCGTACATTTCCCATGACAACAGATGGAAGGGAGGGTCTGTACCTTATATTTTTTGTCCTCCGCCTTACTCCAGCCCGGCAGCCGCGGCGTTTTCGCCTCAGTTCTCTCGGTATGTCGAGTTTTTCCAATGGGACCGGGTGGCGGTTGAATGCTAGCAGCTGTTCTCTGCTGTATCGTATCCTGCTATAGACAGTGGCTCCGTCCACCGGCTCAGGAGACATTTAGGACGATCTGTGTGTCCGTGATATAAGTGGGGTGAAAAAAAAAGACGGATCAAAAGAGAGAGGAAGGGAAAAAAAACTCGGAATCGAGCCGCTGTTGCAAAAGGCAGCCGACTGGTGTGGCGCCGAGAGGAGAAAAAAAAATCTAAAAAAGATTTGTTATAAAATCTATATATATATATATATATATATATATATAGATTTGTTATAAAATCTAAAAAAGGTCTGACATTTGAACCAACTTTGAGCTAACTGCTTCCTAACTTTCAAAACTGGCTGCAAATCTCGGAAGACAAGCCATGACTTCACTTGACTGGACGCTTGCTTGGCGCCATCTAGTGGACTGAAAATACAATTGGTTGAAAACCCGCGAGAGTATGCAACATTTACATGAATATACATAATTAATAAAAGATCGATCCTTGCATTTAGGGATTGGTGCATCGTCCTTCGTGTCAACTATCACAATCCATCACTGAATCGATCTTTTGTCCCACCCCCAGAACTAACATACCCCCATACCATCACAGATGCTGGCTTTTGAACTTAATGCTGATAACAATATGGATGGTTCTTTTCCTCTTTGGTCCAGAGGACATGACGTCCATGACTTTCAAAAACAATCCGAAATGTGAACTCGTCAGACCACAGCACACTTTTCCACTTAGAGTCAGTCCATCTCAGATGAGCTCGGGCCCAAAGCAACGTTTCTGGGTGTTGTTGATATACGGCTTTGGCTTTGTATGGTAAAGTTTTAACTTGTAGATGTAGCGATGAACTGTGCTAACAGACAATGGTTTTCTGAAGAGTTCCTGAGCCCACGTGGTAATATCCTTTACATAATAATGTTGGTTTTTAATGCAGTGCTGCCTGAGGGATCAAAGATCACGGGCATTCAATGTTGGGTTTTTGGCCTTGCCGCTGACATGCAGAAATGTCACCACATTGTCTGAATCTTCTGATGATATTATGGACTGTAGATGACGAAACCCTTAAATTCCTTGAAACTTTACATTGAGAAACATTCTTAATCAGTTGGACTATTTGCTCACACAGTTGTTAACAAAACGCTGAACCTCACCCCATCCTTGCTTGTGAATGACTGAGCCTTTCAGGGATGCTTCTTTTATACCCAATCATGACACTCACCTGTTTCCAATTAACCTGTTCACCTGTGCAATGTTTCAGAAAGGTGTTTTTTGAGCATTCCTCAACTTTCCCAGTCTTTTGTTGCCCCTGTACAAGCTTTTTGGGAATGTGTTGCAGGCATCAGATTCAAAACTAGTGAATATTTGTGACAAAACAATAAAGTTTATCAGTTTGTCTCGTCTTTGTAGTGCATTTAAGTGAATATTGGTTGAAAAGTTTTTGCAAATCATTGTATTCCTTTTTAATTACATTTTACACAATGTCCCAACTTCATTAGAATTGTAGTTTGTATTATATGTTGACTTTTCAATTAATTGGAGGGTTGCTAAACTCTCACAGTCTGTTTAGATCAGCACAGTAAAGGAGTGACTGCTGAGATTTAGCCAAAAGTTTGACAAGACAAAGTTCGGGATGGGAAACGGCAATATACATCACAATACTCAACATATTACAAGATCCTGATGTTATCGTTATGGTATATTATGCTCAGGCAGAGATGGTTGAGACGTGTCGTCTGCAGCTATAAAGTTGGTGGATCAATTGTTAGCGACTAACGGCAGCTAGCTAATTCAGGGTTTTGATTTTGTTATATCCCAGGGACCAGTCATTTCCTATCATTAAAACCTCTGGAAACTGGGTCTACATGTGGAAAAATGGCACAATAAGGACGCTTTAATGTTGGACCAGATCTGTGGTGTATGAGGGACAGTTTTGGACCCTGACCGTTTGGTTCTGGTTTCCATCCTCCGTCTCCAGATACAGAGCCCTGATGTGGTTCTGGACATCACTGTAGAACATCGACTCCCAGAACTGCATGTTGGTCCACACCATGTGTTCCTGAACGCAGCTGTAGGCAAACTGGGTGATACCTGCGCCCAGTTTCTGTCACACACACAAACACAGAAAAATAACACTCAACAGGGATGCTAACCCGAGGCTCTCTAAACACATTTTGCTCCTCTGTGATTTAGCAAAATACTAAAAACTACAACTCTGAGAGAAGAAAATATAAAACTAGAAAATTTACAATTCCTGAACAAAATGCAGTGTAAATACTATAAGCAGAAAATAATTTCTAAAAGCTAAAACAGCTTAAAGCTGAGAGTTGTAACTAAATAAAAACAAAGTAGATTAAAACTGGATAACTGACTTAAAATCTGAAACAGCTTAAAGCCTACCAACATTAGCTACAAAGTAAGAACTGTTGACAAAAACCAGCTTAAAGCTGAACGTTAACTTCAAAACAAAGATGAAGAAATCTATATCTTAAACAATTTAAAAATGCTAACGAAAAGTTTACACTGATAAATGCTAGCTTAAAAATGAAAATGGCCTAAATGTATAATATATTAGCACAAAAAAATAAAGGAAATGGTCTGAGTTGAAAAAAATTAGCTTTTAAGGGCTAGCTTAGAAACTAAAATGCATTAAAGTGGCACTCCAGCAAAAATCAAGTTTTTTTTTCCTGTTATCATGTCTGTAACATGTTTTTTGTGACTTACAAGACATATCAAGCGCAAAATCTCACCACAGTCCCAAGTCTGTGTTTTTGCTGTGAATTTCCAGTTTGGTAACGCCCCCCTGAAACAGGCGAGTTTGGACAAACTGTTAGTAGCTACGTAACTATTCCTGCTTAGCCTGATTGGTTATAACATTAACCAATGAGACGGATACTCTTGGCTACCTCGGGAGAAGAGCGAGGAGCAGCAGGATTGAGGCAGAGCGGGTTGGGATAGCAGCAGAGAGAGAGTGGAGACCACATTCAAATCGAGCTGCTCTCAGCTCACTTCGCCAGCGGACAGGCGCTGCACTGTGAGCAGCCACATTTAACCCCCCCATCCCTTGCTCAGTTGCCAGTGGACGGCAGACTGGTTGTTAGTAAAAAGTAAACACATATTTGGCAACTACACATTTATCTCTTGCCTCGACCGTTTTCAGAAAAATACTTTGCTTTTTATTTTTGAAGACATAGACAAAACTTAAACGTCTGGAAGCGTCTTGAACAGACTAGCAACCCACCCACCAGGAGCCACGGCAACCAATCACATGCAAGCCCTGCAGGTCGGGAGCATGGCAACCAATCATGTGCAAGCCCTGCAGGCCACTAATTAGAATATTCATAGAGCCGCACATACATAAGTAGGTGCAAGATTTAAAATCGCCTTCCAAGCAATTCTAAAGCAATGAAATTTTTTTTGTGGGTCAAAAGTCACAATATACTATTTTGGGCAATACATATTTGTTTTTGAGGTGGTTTTAATTCCACCATTGTCGGTCCTAAGCCCAGATGAGAAAGTGAGGAGGGTTAGGGCAGTTCTGTCCCGTAAAAACCCACTACTACAGACGCCAATCATACTATGGCTGGACCCTCATGGGCTCGGCATCAACCTCACTCTCAGTGGCACACTGGCAGGCATAATGATGGGACTCCTCCAAACCTGCAAGGGAGGGGTCCCCCAGTGCAGCCGCCACCCATCGACATTATCAGAAATTCCATTTGTATCACCACCTGGAACATCCTGACCCTAAACAAACCCAGCTACCCTCAGCTTCTTGCCTCCGAGCTCACCCGTCTCAATGTCTCCATTGCCGGTCTTCAGGAAGTCAGGTGGACACAGGACGGTAAGACAACAGTGGGCGAATACAAGATCATGTGGAGCGGCAACGACACCCACTGTACCCAAGGTATGGCCATTGCCATCCACCAACAGTGTGCGACTTCCCTCACCACCTGGAAACCACTGGGTCCCCGCATGCTGTATGCTCACTTGTGACACTCTTTTGGTTACCTTTCCATCTTTGTGGCCTACTCCCCCATGAACGTCACCAACGACCAAACCAAGGATGTGTTCTACACTCAGCTGCATGACGAGCTACAGTATGCTGCATTTCCTACCACAACTTCACTATTGTCCTAGGGGAGATGAACGCTACCATGGGCCCCGACAGGAGTGGCTTGGAACACATCATTGGACCGTTCCCGTCTGACGTCACCAACAACAATGGTGACCGCATGCTGGAGGTGTGTGCCATGCACAATCTGAAGATCCAGGGCACCTGGTTCCACCATTGTCAAATCCACCGCACCACCTGGTACTGCAACACCGGCGCCACATCCAAAGACCATTGCCCACATCTTGGTCAGTGGGCGCTGGAAAATTGCTACAGACTGCAGTGTCAACTGCAGTGCTGAGCTGGGGCAGACAGACCATCAACTCCTCGCTGTCACTGTCCGCCTGCACCTCCGCCACAATGACCCCCATCCCCCCGGCTCTGCTCGTCGCTGCCCCCCAGACAACAAGAAGCTTTACATCCCTCAGTTTGCCCACCACTACTCCATCGAGGTCACAAACAGTTTTGCTGCTCTTGACCACAAAGAGAGCCTTCAGGATGCCTGGGAGCAGATTACCACCACTCTCACTCTGGCTGCCACAAATATCCTTGGCAATCACCACCAGATGATTCAGCCATGGATCTCTGACGCCTCCCTGGAGCTGGTCGATTGATGCCGTGAAGCAAGACTCCAAGGGAAGGACGATTACCACAAGCTGAGCACAGAGAGACACCGCAGCCTCCAGCACAATGAAGCCACTTGGCTCCACCCTATCGCAGACAAGGCCAGCAACGGCTTCCAAGCAGGGAACCTCCGGTCTGCCTACCAGTCTATTGAGGAGCTGTGCAACGCCAGCAAGAAATGGCAGTTGTCGTCCCCCCTGCTAGCCACCGATGGCATAAGCCTCATCACGAATCCAACGACCAAACCCCAATGATGGCGAGTGCACTATGCGAGCATCCTCTGCAAGCCCCCTCCTCCCATCTCGGACAAGCTGCAGCAGTATGCCGATGTCGGTGTTGAAGACAACTCAATCAGTCTAGTCCTGCCCTCAATCAGTGAACTGTCAGATACCATCAAGAAGCTCCCCTCTGGGTGAATCCCACGGGCTGATGGAGTTACTTCACAGATGATGAAAGCCACCCTAACCTCTGTCATCCCTCGGCTGGAACATCTGTGTTGTTTCATCTGGGCAGAGGAACACGTTCCTGGGGAGTGCAGGGATGGGGTCACTCTGACCTTCTACAAGAACAAGGGTGACCATGGGAGCATAGCCAGCTATCGTTCCATCACGCTGCTTTCCATCCCCGGCAAGGTAATCACGGCTGTCATCCTGAGCCGTATCTGCCCCCTGCTCCTCGCAAAGTGCCACTCCCAGCAGGCCGACTTCCCTCCTCGCCGGTCCACAGCGGACTGCATCCTTGCCTCGAGTGTCCTGGCACAGCAATGAAGGGAGTATCGCCAGCCTCTATATGTGGACTACATTGACCTCAAAGCTGCCTTCAACTCCCTAGTCAGAAACGCCCTCTGGCAACTCCTCTGTGGCATTGGAGTCCCGTCCGAGTGCATCAACATTCTCCGGGACCTCTACTCCAGCACCACGTGCAGGGTACGCGCTAAGGGTGACATGTCAGATGCTTTTGTCACCACCTCAGGAGTCTGGCAGGGATGTGTTGCCACGCCAAACCTCTTTAATGTTGTGGATGACTACTGGGTCAAGAACGCGATGGAACTTTGCCCCAATCTCGGAGTCGACTTCCACTACCATTTCACAGACCTGTGCTACACGGACGACGTGGTGCTTTTCACCACACATATAGACATAATCACCAAGGCACTGTAGCTGCTTGCAAAGGAAGCATCACCCCTGGGCCTTACCATCAGCTGGGCAAAGACAAAGATCCAGTCGCTGTCAGACTTCTTGCCACCACCACCACCACAAGTCATCACCATCAACAACGAGCCGGTTGAGATTGTCAACAACTTTGTCTACCTCGGATCTAAGATCATCAGCTCCTGCTCGTCAGATCCAGAGATTACTTGCCGCCTGCAGCTGTCTTGTGCTTTGTACCCATAACTAGTGGCTGCTCTGCGGCATGCACATATTTATATGTGCCCGTGTGTCACACACATATGCCCCGCCTCTCGTTTGTGGCTGTTGTTTGTTGTTGCTGTGAGGTGCTTGGGTGTATGTGTGTGTACACATACACAGCACTTCACTCGTGTGACATTTGAATGTTTTGCTTTGTAGCACCTTAACACTTGCATTTTAGCATATCCACTTTGTACAGTTTTACTGCAGATGTTCTTCTCATGGATGGCTGTTTGTGTGTTTTTGTGACCCGCCAGGTGACTACAGATGCAATTTAGCAGTATTGCCGAATCTGGCATACTGTACTTCCATTTGGATTAATGTTCATTAGTATTTAATATCCCTTGCAAATAAACATTAAATTTCAAATTTTAAATTTCGGTTGCCTCCGCAGAGTCTGGCCGAGCGGGAAGATTCGTATGTCCACAAAATCGAATCGTTAACACCTGTCTGAACCCTGTCCTCCTTTACGGGTCCAAGGCCTGGACCCTCTCCACCACAACCACCCACCACCTGGATACATTCCACCAGACCTGCCTCCGTAACATCGTCGGCATTTGATGGCTCCACCACACCACAAACGATGAGGTCTATAGGAGGGCTGGTTGCCCCATTCCCATCATCATAAAAAGAGGGAGGTTGCATCTCCTCAGCCACGTGGCCAGGTTGGATGATGGGACACCGGCCAAGCAGGCCCTCTCCGCCAGCACTTGTCCCCCCACCCCAGGGCTGGCATTGCCCCCGAGGTCAGCCCGGACTGTCCTGGATGACCCAGGTTGCAACGATAAGACCACTGGCTGACCTCACTGCCCTAGCCCAAGATCACCCTGCCATCAGACAATTGGCCATAACGGTCACTTAAGTGGCCAAATGAGGATTAAGTTAAGTTTAGGTGGTTTAGAGCTGCTGGAGTGCACCTTTAAAGTTTTACAGTATTAGAATAAAAACTGACATGGAATATTAGCTTCCAAATGCTCCCTTAAAAATTAAAACAGCGTAAGATTATACAACATTAGCATAAAAAATGTCATGGCATAATGCTGAACAAAGCTTGAGAATGCTAAATAAAAGCTAAACAAGGCTAGCTTAAATGCTAAAATGACCCAATCTGACACAATGTTAGCATCAAAGCAAAATTGTTTAAACGTGAAGAAATTCAGATTCAAAATGATAAATACACATGTGGACCAAATTGTTGGTACCCCTCTGTTAATGAAAGAAAAACCCACAATGGTCACAGAAAAAACTTGAATCTGACAAAAGTGGTAATAAATAAAAATTCTATGAAAATTAACTAATGAAAATCAGACAATGCTTTTGAATTGTGGTTCAACAGAATTATTTTAAAAAACAAACTCATGAAACAGGCCTGGACAAAAATGATGGTACCCCTAGAAAAGATTGAAAATAATGTGACCATAAGGACATGTTCAACCAAGATGTGTCCTCTAATTAACATCACAGGTGTCTACAAACTTGTAATCAGTCAGTCGGCCTATTTAAAGGGTGACAAGTAGTCACTGTGCTGTTTGGTGACATGGTGTGTACCACACTAAACATGGACCAGAGGAAGCAAAGGACAGAGTTGTCTCAGGAGATTAGAAAGAAAATTATAGACAAGCATGTTAAAGGTAAAGGCTATAAGACCATCTCCAAGCAGTTTGATGTTCCTGTGACTACAGTTGCACATATTATTCAGAAATTTAAGATCCATGGGACTGCAGCCAACCTCCCTGGATGTGGCCGCAGGAGGAAACTTGATGGAAAATGGAAGAGACGGATAATATGAATGGTAACAAAAGAGCCCAGAACAACCTCTAAACACATTCAAGGTGAACTCCAAGGTCAAGGTACAGCAGTGTCAGATCGCACCATCCGTCATTGTTTGAGCCAAAGTGGACTTCATGGGAGACGACCAAGGAGGACACCACTGTTGAAAACAAATCATAAAAAAGCCAGACTGGAATTTGCCAAACTGCATGTTGACAAGCCACAAAGCTTCTGGGAGAATGTCCTATGGACAGACGAGACAAAACTGCAACTTTCTGGCAAGGCACATCAGCTCTATGTTCACAGACGCAAAAATGAAGCATACCAAGAAAAGAACACTGTCCCTACTGTGAAACATGGAGGAGGTTCTGTTATGTTCTGGGGCTGCTTTGCTGCATCTGGCACAGGGTGTCTTGAATCTGTGCAGAGTACAATGAAATCTCAAGACTATCAAGGTATTCTAGAGAGAAATGTGCTGCCCAGTGTCAGACAGCTTGGTCTCAGTCGCAGGTCATGGGTCTTGCAACAGGATAATGACCCAAAACACACAGCTAAAAACACCCAAGAATGGCTAAGAGCCAAACATTGGACTATTCTAAAGTGGCCTTCTATGAGCCCTGATCTAAATCCTATTGAACATCTGTGGAAGGAGCTGAAACATGCCGTCTGGAGAAGGCACCCTTCAAACCTGAGACAACTGGAGCAGTTTGCTCATGAGGAGTGGACCAAAATACCTGCTGAGAGGTGCAGAAGTCTCACTGACAGTTACAGAAATGGTTTGATTGCAGTGATTGCCTCAAAAGGTTGTGCAACAAAATATTAAGTTAAGGGTACCATCATTTTTGTCCAGGCCTGTTTCATGAGTTTGTTTTTTAAAATAATTCTGTTGAACCACAATTCAAAAGCATTGTCTGATTTTCACTGGTTAATTTTTCATAGGATTTTTGTTTATTACCACTTTTGTCAGATTCAAGTTATTTCTGTGACCATTGTGGGTTTTTCTTTCATTAACAGAGGGATACCAACAATTTTGTCCACGTATATGCCTCAAAGCTTAACAATGTTATAATAAAAGTTAAAACAGTTAAGTGATATTACAAGTTTTTTTTCCTAGCTGAAATTATGAAGAAGTCTTTAACCATAAAGGCTTAAAAAGTACTTCTCCATTCACTTTCTCCATTCATTCAGTACTTCTCCATTCACTTTCACTACATTTTATGAGCTGAAAAGTAGAAAAATGGAGGCATAAATGTTCTTCAAAAAAAAACTGAATCAAGGTAACAAAAGGTTGAAAAGAAGTTAAAAATCCCCCATCCTGCAAAAGAACCCTGCAAATTGTGTCAAATGAGGATTGACATTGATGACGTTACCCTGCAGAAGGCAGTGACCAGAGGAAGGAGGGCAGCAGCGATCCCGTGTTCATCCATGTGGGAACAGTCCTGGACACAAACAGCAACAACTGAACAAATGGGGTTGTTGTATATTTATAATTTATTATAAAAAAAGTAAAAAAAAAATCAGATGGAGAAAAAAATAATTTCACAAAACATGAGAAAACAAGACAAGTTTAATTGAAAAAAAAATTCAAGAAAAGTCTTAAATTTATGAGAAAAACAAGGCAAAAATTTATCAGAAAAAAACACATTTACAAACCAGACCACCAAAGACAGAACAGCTCATTCCAGCCTGATCAAATCACCCTGAGTGCTCAGATCTGATGACCTCCGACCCTGACCTGAAGCACAAGCTGGACACAGACCCACCTGAGGATCATTGTGTGTGAGTTTGGTGAGCATCAGGGCAAGTGCCTGGGAGGAGGAGTGATTACCATGAACTGTGGACAGACAGACGCTGTGCCATTGCATTACATTTTTTCGGCTTTCCTGGAATGAGCTAACAAAGTAGAAAATGCTCTGTGAATAATGTGGCAAATTTACTTAAAAATGCTACAAACTTATAAAAACATCAAAACTCTCTAAACAAATTCAGCAGGAAAAAATCATTAGAAAATTTCTCCAAATTTAGGGTGAAAAAAACAAATTTAGGTTAAAAATGCTGGAAATTTCCAATAAAAATCTCAGCTTCAGAGGAAAGAGGTGTCTTTTCAGGAATAATTTTAGTTCCAACTCTAGACTCCTCACTGATCTACTGACCATCGGCTGAACTTTTGCAGATGCACTGTGGAACACTGTCAGTGATCGATAAACAGGAGACATTCATCAGAAAAGAAGAAGAAAACCTCTATAGTGAGTAGGGAGACATTCCGTCACTCTGCAGCTTCTAACAATGTCATTTTTTCAAAATTAAAGATCCTACAGGCCCCTGATGCAGCTGAGGATGACGGTTCAGGCTGAAGACATCACCATCATTACCTCTACTCACCTGCAGGGTGCAGTTCATCATCCTGACGATGTAATCGAACTGCTGGTCGTCCAGCACGGCCCGGTTCTGGAGGACGTGTTGGTTCAGTTCCTGAGTCAGACAGACCCGGGCGGCCCGACCCTTCAGAGCCCGCAGAACCGCTGGCATCAGCTGGGAGGAACAAAAATGCATGAAAACCTCAGTCAGCACGCTTGAAAATGCACTCGGTCACAACAAATCCTAATAATACATGATGTTATTGAGTGTATTCAAGCCTTTTTTTAGACATGAAATATGCAAAAATATATTTACTTATTCTGTAACTGAAAAGAAAATATGCAAAAATACTGCCTTCATCAAGTTGCGACAGACACAAAGGCTGTATGGTGCTTTAGCAAAAGAAGTGATATTTACAAAACAGTCACAAAATTAAAAACAATAACTCGTAAATTTACAGAAATAAAAAATACAAAATTTGCAAGAGAAAAAAATAAAAATTTAAGATGAAAAAGTTACATTACAACCCCCCCAAAGTCACACATTTAAAAATACTGGCGGTTGCCAGGATTACTCCCCAGTCTCTTCGTTTGCTGTTGAGATAAGTAAAATTTATTTATATAGCACTTCTCACAGAAAGAATCACAAAGTGCTTCACAATAAAATAAAACACACAATCACAAATACAACAATAAAAGCATTAAAAACATAAAAACCATAATCCATAACCAAACTAAAAAGCCAGTTTAAACAGCAGTGTCTTCAGCTGCTTTTAAAAAGCGTCAACAAAGTCTACTGAGCACTAAGACAGAGGTAGAGCATTCCACAGTTTTGGTGCCACTGCCTGAAAGGCTCCATCACCTTGAGTTTTAAAATGGGTTCGAGGGACAGCCAGTAAAAGTTGTTATGAGGAGCTCAGAGACCGTGAGGGGTTGTACACTTTAAGCAGCTCAGTGATGTATGATCACTGATCACTGAGTGATGTATGATCACTGATCACGAATAGCTCTAAAAACAAGAACTAAAATTTTAAACTGAATCCTAAAACCAGCTGGGAGCCAGTGAAGTGCTGCTAAAACTGGTGTAATGGGAGCCCATTTCTTAGTCTGAGTTAAAAGTCTGGCAGCTGAATTTTGAACAACCTGGAGGCGCTGAAGATGCTTTTGGCTCAGACAGGTAAAAAAAACTATTAAAATAGTCTAAGCAAGAAGAAATAAAAGCATGTATAATTATCTCAAGTTCTGCCTTCGACACCAGGGTTCTCAACTTAGAAATATTCTTCTGATGGAAGAAACAATTTCTAATTAATTGATTAATGTGGTGTTCAAGAGACATAGCAGAGTCAAAACTGACACCAAGATTCCGAAGACTCGCCTGGAAAGAGGAACCTAGGGTACCCATGTGGTGCTTAATAAGTAGAATCTTGTTTTCAGGAACGATAATTAATGTCTCTGTCTTGTCTGAGTTAAGCTGTAAAAAGTTTGCACTTAACCACTGTTTGATGTTAGACAAGCAGTTAAAGATGAAAGCATGTGAAACCCAGACTCTTTAAAATAGCAATACAAATGAATATCATCAGCGTAAAGATGATAAGAAATATCTTTGAACTGGCTAATTATCTGTCCCTGTGGCAAAATGTATATTAGAAATAAAATGGGTCCTAAAACTGAGCCTTGTGGTACCCCACACGAATACTGTGCCATTTCAGAAAAGATCTGATTCATGGACATGTTAAAGATTCTTCCAGTGAGGTACGATGAAAACCATTCTAAAACAGAACCAGATAACCCTAGCTCTTTGAGTCTGTTGATCATTATACACTGATCAACAGTATCAAAGGCAGAAGAAAGATCCAATAAAACCAGAACTATGTATTTACCAATGTCAGCTGCCATCATAATGTCACTGGAGACTCTGACTAGAGCTGTTTTGGTAGAATGATTTTTCCGAAAGCCCGACTGAAATTTATCCATGATATTACAGTTTGCCAAAAATGACATAAGCTGCTCAGCAACTACCTTTTCCAGAATTTTTGATATCAAAGGGAGTTTAGAGATTGACCTATAATTATTTGGCTGTGAAGGATCCAAACTCGGCTTCTTAAGAGTTGGTTCAACCACTGCATGTTTGAAGGAGTTGGGAACCAAAACAGCCGAAAGTGCAATGTTTATCAGTTCAGCAACTGAAGGACCAATTGACTCAAAAACAGCTAAAAACAGCTTAGTAGGGAGAATATCAGCAGGGGAAGAGGAGGGTTTCATCTTCTGCAGCAGAGCCGTGATGTCCTGAAAGGTCACTGGATTAAAAGTGGACCAAGTACAAGGTGAGGGCATAACACTGGCATAGTTAAGAGAAGAAGATGGAAAAAAGTTTTCCCTGATATTTCTGATCTTATCAACAAAGAAATTAAGAAATTTATTACTGTCTGCTTTACAGAACACAGGGATTAGAGAGTCAGCGGGTGAGACAAGAGTGTTAACTGTGTCAAATAAGACTCTATAGGATTTTTCTTATTTGTGTAAATTATTTTTGAAAAATACTGATTCCTGGCATCCCTCAGCATGTCATTTAAAGAGGCTCTAAGCTCCCTTAGATGGAGTCTGTGAACCTCCAATTGGGTGGATTTCCATAAGCGTTCTACCTTACGACAATTTCTTCTAAAAGATCGAATGGAGTCATTTATCCAGGGATAAGGCTTTTTAGGAGAAGCAAGGACATATTTCACTGGTACCACTTTGTCTAAAATAGCCATACAATGGTTGTCTAATGTCTGAGTGAAGGCATCAGGATCTTTAATGCAGTTGATATAGCATTTTGACCTTGACCTCACAAACCCCAAACCACAGGCAGAGGTCAGGGTGAACCTCTGTACAAACTTTGGTGACCCTAGCTTTACTCATTCTATGGCAACAAGGCATGAGGACAGCTAACTGTGGCCTCTGACCTTTTGACCCCAGACTCACGGGCAGAGGTCAGGGTCTCAGCCATCCAAGATTTGCCTGACATACAGGCCCAGAAATATTTGGACAGTGACACAATCTTCATGATTTGGGCTCTGCATGCCACCACATTGGATTTGAAATGAAACAACTACAACAGAATTGAAGTGCAGACTTTTAAGGTTTAATTCAAGGGGTTGAACAAAAATATATGATTAAACATGTAGGAATTGTAGCTATTTCTATACAAACACTCCTCATTTCAGGGGCTCAAAAGTAATTGGACAAATAAACATAACCCTAAGTAAAATGTTACTTTTCAATATTTTGTTGAGAATCCTTTGCAGGCAATGACTGCCTGAAGTCTGGAACCCATGGACATCACCAAACGCTGGGTTTCCTCCTTTGTGATGCTTGCCAGGCCTTTACTGCAGCTGTCTTCAGTTGTTGTTTATTTGTGGGTCTTTCTGCCTTAAGTTTTGTCTTGAGCAAGTGAAATGCATGCTCGATTGGGTTGAGATCTGGTGATTGACTCGGCCATTGCAGAATATTCTACTTCTTTGCTTTAAAAAACTCCTGGGTTGCTTTTGCAGTGTGTTTTGGATCATTGTCCATCTGTACTGTGAAGCGCCGTCCAATCAACCTTGCTGCATTTGGCTGAATCTGAGCAGAAAGTATATCCCTATACACTTCAGAATTCATCCGGCTGCTTCTGTCTTTTGTCACAGCATCAATAAACACAAGTGACCCAGTGCCATTGGAAGCCATGCATGCCCATGCCATCACACTGCCTCCACCATGTTTTACAGAAGATGTGGTGTGCCTTGGATCATGAGCTGTTCCAATTGTTCTCCAAACTTTCTTCTTTCCATCATTCTGGTACAGGTTGATCTTAGTCTCATTTGTCCAAAGAATGCTGTTCCAGAACTGGGCTGGCTTCTTCAGGTGTTTTTTTGCAAAGTCAATTCTGGCCTTTCTATTTTTGAGGCTGATTCATGGCTTGCACCTTGTGGTGAATCCTTTGTATTTACTCTCATGAAGTCTTCTCTTTATGGTAGACTTAGATACTGATACACCTACTTCCTGGAGAGTGTTCTTTACTTGAGTGGATGTTGTGAAGGGGTTCTTCTTCACCATAGAAAGGATTCTGCTATCATCCACCAGTTGTCTTCCGTGGACGTCCAGGCCTTTTTGAGTTCCCAAGCTCACCAGTGCACTCTTTTTTTCCTCAGAATGTACCAAACTGTTGATTTGGCCACTCCTAACATTTCTGCTATCTCTCTGATGGATTTCTTCTTTTTTTTTCCAGCCTCAGGATGGTCTGTTTCACCTCCATTGAGAGCTCCTTTGACCGCATGTTGTGTGTTCACAGCAACAGCTTCCAAATGCAAACGCCACACCTGGAATCAACTCCAGACCTTTTAACTGCTTAACTGATGACAGGTTAACGAGGGAAGAGCCCATGCAGCCTTGTTATTTTTTTTTTTTGCAGCCTTCTGAGTCAATTGTCCAATTACTTTTGGTCCCTTGAAAAAGAGGCGGCTACGTATGAAAGAGCTGTAATTCCTAAACCCTTGCCCCAATTTGGATGTGAATACTCTCAAATTACAGCTGAGAGTCTGTACTTGAAGCCCATATTGATTATATAATTGTATCCTGAATATGTTTTCGTAAACAGCTAAAATGACAAAACTTGTGTCACTGTCCAAATATTTTTGGGCCTAACTGTATGATGATATTTATTTGAAAAGACTACATCATTTCTTTGTGTAGTTATCATGTTTACAAGATTGAGGGGAAAGTGACCTGTGACGTAGACCTAAAGGTCAGAGGTCAACCAAATTTGAACATGTCTGAGATTTTTCATCAATGCACCAGCATAAATTTAAAACGCCTGCATCATTTCTTTCTCTAGTTATCACACTCACAACCAGCCATCCGCATGGCGGGGTGACGACAAACCCATTCAGCATATTGAGGCTGAGGGGTAAAAAACATGGAAATGTTTGAGAAAAAAGTCAAGCTGTAAATTCAGTAGTGAACATCCCCCCTCCCCCCAAAAAACCCTACAAACTTATATAAAAAACACATCTATGAAAAACATGCACACATTTATATAAAAAATGTGCAAATTTATGAGAATAAAGGCAAGTTAAACAGAGGAAAAAATTATGGGAGAAAAATTCATGAATTTATGAGGAAAAAAAGCTAGTTTTAGTGGGGAAAAAGCTGCAAATTTACATGATAAAAGTTGAAAATACACAAGAGAATGATTGGAAGTTTGCTCGAAAAAAGCTATGTTTGAAGTCTCACGTTTAAGAGAAAAGTCAAATGTTGATACTCATCTGTTTTACCTTTTTTAAGATTATTTCCTGTCTGAGCTGCTGGTTTAGCAGGTTTACCTTTTTTGCCTCCAACATTTTGTTCTCAAAGATGTAGTTGATACAGTTCCTGACCACCTCCAGCCTGCGTGCGCTGTTGGCCATCACGTTCCCATTTTTGTCCACGATGTCTCCTGTGGACACAAACTCCGGTTCATCACAAAAGCATAAATATGAGTAACACACACACACACACTCACGGGCTAGCACCATCAGTCTGAATGCAGGATATCGGATGTCACACGACTCAGCTCATTTCATTCAGCCATTTAACTGGAATACTTGGTGCCGTCTAACAGTGTTGTAGACAAAACCTCGTCAAGACGAAGACAAGACCAGGCGAGAAAGAAACCAACATGAAGAAGTCAAGCCCAAGTCAAGACTCATGGTCTTGACCCTTTAAAGTCTTGGTCTTTCTACATTCTCGTCTTGGTCTTGACTGCAACACTGTAACATAACAGATTTCAAAGTGCAACATGATCACCATCTTACACATTGTAGGAGAACCTGCAGAAACCACGTGTGTAATTAAAATTCGACACAAGAATGTGGAACAATATTATAGTGGTCCAACATGGCCGCTTACATGGAGAGGAACCCTCTTCCTGTGTATAAAAACCAAAGTTAAAAGTCCCATTCACTCAAACATGGTGTCTGTCAGTTTTAACCCTCTATAAAACTCTTATTTCTATAACAGTTAGTTACAACCGTGCAATTTGATACTATATTCCACAATAACTGCACTCCAACGTTTGACTGGATATGTATCCCTCCACTTCAAAGGTGTTCCAGTCACTGTTAATTAATAACAGTAATTTACTGTCAAGTCTGCAGACTTGAAAACTGCAAAACTGTGTTGGATACCTTAATTTCCACAGTGAGGCACTGTTTGAAAAGAATTATATATCCATGACCTGGAAGTCTCACCCTTTTGAAAAAAAACTGTGTTTGCAAAGTCTGCCCTTGTATAAACATTAAGCTGTTTCAAGTCTGTTTAAAAGAAAATAGGGAAAAAAAAAATAGGCCTGTTTCATGAGTTTGTTTTTTAAAGTAATTCTGTTGAACCACTTTAAAAAACAAACTCATGAAATAGGCCTGGACAAAAATGATGGTACCCCAAGAAAAGATTGAAAATAATGTGACCATAGGGACATGTTCAACCAAGATGTGTCCTCTAATTAACATCACAGGTGTCTACAAACTTGTAATCAGTCAGTCGGCCTATTTAAAGGGTGACAAGTAGTCACTGTGCTGTTTGGTGACATGGTGTGTAACACACTAAACATGGACCAGAGGAAGCAAAGGAGAGAGTTGTCTCAGGAGATTAGAAAGAAAATTACAGTCAAGCATGTTAAAGGTAAAGGCTATAAGACCATCTCCAAGCAGCTTGATGTTCCTGTGACTACAGTTGCACTTATTATTCAGAAATTTAAGATCCACGGGACTGGAGCCAACCTCTCCGGACGTGGCCACAGGAGGAGACAGATAATACGAATGGTAACAAAAGAGCCCAGAACAACCTCTAAACACATTCATGGTGAACTCCAAGGTCAAGGTACATCAGTGTCAGACCACACCACCCGTCATTGTTTGAGCCAAAGTAGACTTCATGGGAGACGACCAAGGAGGACACCACTGTTGAAAACAAATCATAAAAAAGCCAGACTGGAATTTGCCAAACTGCATGTGGACAAGCCACAAAGCTTCTGGGAGAATGTCCTATGGACAGACGAGACAAAACTGCAACTTTTTGGCAAGGCACATCAGCTCTATGTTCACAGACGCAAAAATGAAGCATACCAAGAAAAGAACACTGTCCCTACTGTGAAACATGGAGGAGGTTCTGTTATGTTCTAGGGCTGCTTTGCTGCATCTGGCACAGGGTGTCTTGAATCTGTGCAGGGTACAATGAAATCTCAAGACTATCAAGGTATTCTAGAGAGAAATGTGCTGCCCAGTGTCAGACAGCTTGGTCTCAGTCGCACGTCATGGGTCTTGCAACAGGATAATGACCCAAAACACACAGCTAAAAACACCCAAGAATGGCTAAGAGCGAAACACTGGACTATTCTAAAGTGGCCTTCTATGACCCCTGATCTAAATCCTATTGAACATCTGTGGAAGGAGCTGAAACATGCTGTCTGGAGAAGGCACCCTTCAAACCTGAGACAACTGGAGCAGTTTGCTCATGAGGAGTGGGCCAAAATACCTGCTGAGGGGTGCAGAAGTCTCATTGACAGTTACAGAAATCGTTTGATTGCAGTGATTGCCTCAAAAGGTTGTGCAACAAAATATTAAGTTAAGGGTACCATCATTTTTGTCCAGGCTTGTTTCATGAGTTTGTTTTTTAAAATAATTCTGTTGAACCACAATTCAAAAGCATTGTCTGATTTTCACTGGTTAATTTTTCATAGGATTTTTATTTATTACCACTTTTGTCAGATTCAAGCTATTTCTGTGACCATTGTGGGTTTTTCTTTCATTAACAGAAGGGTACCAACAATTTTGTCCACGGCTGTAGGTGTTTAGCAACAGTTACTGGCTACATTTAGAAGGGACTATTTTTTTCCTCAGCTGTGCAAAATAACTGGTTAAACAAACAAATCATAATATTTTCTCCAGTACTGCTGTCATTTAATAAATTGTGCTTGTGGAACTATTGTATAAAAGTGATATTAGACTCAAGGTCATTGCATTATTATGAATATAGTATCTACGGCTGTGATACATCTAATGCCCAACGCATACTCCTTCTCATGTAATATTGCTTAAATAATTGAAATTATAATATAATTATAATTTAATATTTCTGTAGATTGGGTAGAAGCAGTTTTGCTCTTCTGGGATCTTTTTTCCTATGTCACCGACAAATGCTTCAGTCTTCAGATACAACCACCACTGTGCTATTCAAAGTGATGATTCAGTCTATGCCCAAATGAGAGGGGAGCCCAAGGCGTTAGCTTCAGAACTAACAGTGCTACTCGGAGGTCGGCTGACCCTGATAGCCATCCCTGCTTACATCTGGGTCACTAATCCACAGTCGATAAGATATTTTGTGTCATTTAGGCTTATTGTTATATTTTTGTTGTGATGCTACGTTGAACTGTTAGCATTAGCTTGACTAGGTAGTCCAACTAAATTAGAGTTTGCTTCAGCAGGAGAGGTTGACAGACAGGCCGCCTGGCAATTCAGAGTGACTTTAGCCCATTCTTCCACACAAACTGTCTTCAAACCTTGAAGGTTCCTTGGGTGTCTTCTATGATCTCTGCTCTTCAGTTCGTTCTATAGATTTTTAATTGGATTCAGGTCAGGTGACTGACTGGGCCATTCTAGCAGCTTTATCTTCCTTCTCTGGCTCCTGTTGAGAGTTTCCTTGGCCGTGTGTTTGGGATCACTGTCTTGCTGAAATGTCCACCCTCGTTTCATCTTCAGCATCTTGGCAGATGGCAACAGGTTCTTATCAAGGATGTCTCTGTACATTTGTCCATTCATCTTTCCTTCAATTATACGACGTCTACCTGTACCCATGTGCTCAGAAACACCCCCATGCTCCCACCTCACAAGTTCACTGTCGGTATGGTGTTTTGGGGCTGATGTGCAGTGCCATCTCTCCTCCAAACATGCTGTGTTGTGGCATCCAAAAAGTTGAATTTTGGTCTCATCTGGCCAGACTATATTCTCCCAGTATTTTACTGGCTTGCCCAAATGAATGAATGAATGAATGAATCTTTATTTCACACAGATTAAAAGTAAAGATTAAAAGAAAGGAACAGAATAATATAACAATGGGGAAAGAAAAAAAAAACATCTTCAAGGTCAAATTAAACAATAACTCCTCTGATTATACAGTTCAACATAAGTTATCCGAAATGGGTGATGGCTGAAGCCGCAGCTTTTATTGCCCACCCATATTCCATCCAAGAATTCAAAAGAAAAACAAAACAAGAGCGATTACAATTCAGAACATAGCTAAGACAAAACATGACAAAAATCTAAGCAACAACACAACACAGACTGGATATGACAATCCTTATGTGATTTTACATGCCATCTTTTATATATGTTTGGAGTATTTCTTCCTTTAGTTTTTGTTGTGTGTTGTACATGATTTTAATTCAGGTCCAAAATCGTTCCATAATCTGACTCCTTGCACTGAAACACAGTGCTGCTTGGTGGTAGTTCTCACTGAAGGTTTTTGAAATATACATGTTCCTCTGAAATGATATTGTTTCTCCCTTATTTGGAACAGCTTTTGGATATTTGCGGGCAGTGATAGATTCTTCACTTTAAACATTGTTACTGCAGTTTTAAAGTCAACCGGCTCTTTCAGCTTGAGAGCTTTTAGTTTAAGAAAAAGTGGGTTTGTTGGTTCCCTGTAAGCTGCTTTGTTTATTATTCTAATAGCTCTCTTCTGAAGCATAAAGACTGGATATATGTTTGTTTTATAAGTATTTCCCCATACTTCAGTATAATATGTCATGTATGGGAGTATTAATGAATGATATGTGGGTTGATTCAGCAAATATTTCACTCTGTGTAGTATTGCAATTGATTTAGATATTTTACCTTTAATATAATTAATATGTGGCTTCCAACACAGTTTATTATCAATTATTTATTAAGCCAAGAAATTTAATTTCGGATCCCCTTTCAATCGCTACACCATTTACACTGAGTTTAGATACTAAGTTGTTGTGATGGTTGTTAAAAACTATAAATTTTGTCTTACTTAAATTGAGCGTTAATTTGTTTGAATCAAACCACAGTTTAAGCTTTCCTAATTCCTTTCCGAGTGTATCCAAAAGTTGTTCCAAATTGCTTCCACTGCATAATAAATTAGTGTCATCGGCAAACAATATTAAATCCATTTTTTCCGAAACTTTACATATATCATTAATATACATATTGAATAACAATGGCCCCAAAACTGAACCCTGTGGGACTCCACAAGTAACCTTCAATAACTGAGTTTTTGCTACCAAACACATACATACTGATATCTATTCTTAAAGTAACTACATAACCAGGACAGTGCTACCCCCCTAATACCACAATTTTGTAGTTTCTTTAATAATAAATTATGATCCACTGTATCAAATGCTTTTTTAAGATCCAGGAATACCTCAACTGAATACTCTTTATTTTCAACGGCAGTTGATATTTTTTCTATAAATTCCATTAGACCAAATGCAGTTGTCCTTTTGTGTCTGAACCCATATTGCTGCTCACACAATAAATTATTCTTTATTCATTATGAAGTTGTCAATTCTCACAGAATATTTTTTCAAGTATCTTGGAAAATTGTGGCAATAGTGAAATTGGTCTATAGTTTGAAAATTCCCCTCTGTCACCCGTCTTGTATATCGGAATTACTTTAGCTATTTTCATTGCATTGGGAAATATACCTGTTTGGAGAGACAGGTTACAGATATACGTCAGTGGTTTCACTAAGCATTCAGTAATAGTTTTGACTAAGAGCATGTCAATACCATCACAATCCATAGATGTTTTACTTTTAAACGATTTAACAATTTCAATGACCTCTCTCTCGTCTGTGTTCTTTATGAAAATGGAGTCTTTTATAGCAATGTTTTTGCTTATTGTATCACCTTTAGGTGCCGTAATGGGTATTTGTTGAGCCAAATTAGGACCAATGTTAACAAAAAATTTATTAAATTCATCTGCAGGTGAGACTGCATTCACACTCTGAGTCGTTGAATGATTGGTTGGGTAGCTTGCATTTCTGTTTTTATTTCCAAGAATATTAAGTATTGTCCATGTATTTTTAATATTATCTCTGTTTTTCTCCAACTCTTTAATGTAATAGTCTCTTTTACTACATCTCATTATATATGTTAACTTATTTTTGTATGTTTTACACAACTCGAAAAATGGCGGCGGCGCGCATAGATGCAGTAGCCCCTCTTGGCATCAGCGAGTGTGGGAGTTTTGAGCGTTTTGTTCTTCCCAGACGTACGTTCTGTAAAACTTACAACCGTGAGACCTTATTAAACATCAAGGTACTGCACGCTGCAAGAATCGCGGCGCTCGGTTGTGACTTGGACATTCTACGCCAGCATGAAATTCTGGCGGAGTTCCTGCTGAAGGCTACCCGGGAGAGGAGGAAGAGTAAGCGGAGCGAACGTAAGCAGAAGCGAGGAAAAAGGGCCGGGATTCAAGCTAGGCTAAAGGCTAACCCCTCCAGACCAGCAGTACCGTCGCTCCTTCTCTCTAATGTCCGCTCCCTCAACAACAAGCTGGACGAGCTGCATCTGCTGAGAGAAACCCGGAGAGAGTGGAGGGACTGCTGTGTGCTTGGGTTCATGGAGACATGGCTCCATGACAACATCCCTCAACTGGAAGGTACGACAGCGTTCCGGGCAGACAGAGAAACTGCAAGCTCCGGTAAGAGCCGTGGGGGGTGGGGGGTGGGGTGGCGATGCATCTATGTTAACAAGAACTGGTGCGTTAACGCCACATTAGTATCTAAACACTGCTCTCCGTTGGTGGAGTTCCTTATTGTAAATTGTCAGCCATATTATCTGCCGACGGAATTCAGCAACGTGTTTGTAGCTGCTGTTTATATAGCGCCGAGCACTAACGCTAATGCTAAAGTGGGACTTGGAAAGCTGCACGATGCTATTAGTGAAATCCAAACTTCACACCCGGACAGTTTTGTGGTGGTTGCGGGGGATTTTAACCACACCAGTTTAAAGACTGTGCTCCCCAAGTTTAAACAATGTGTAGACTTTAAGACCAGAGGAGAGAACATGTTGGACTTGGTGTACACAAACACAGATGCATATAAGGCAACACCTCGCCCCCAACTTGGCCTTTCTGACCACATATCCATGATGCTGGTGCCTGCCTACAAACCTCTACTGAAGCGCAGCAGGCCAGTAGTGGAACAAATCAGGATTTGGCCAGACAGTGCAACCTCTGCACTGAAAGACTGTTTTGTGCACACTGACTGGGAGGTCTTCAAAATAGCAGCCTCCCAGGAAGACAAGACAGATGTGGAGGAGTATGCTGACACGGTCACCAGCTACATCGCGAAGTGCACAGAAGATGTCACTTTCGTGAAGACCATCACTGTACGGGGAAACCATAAGCCCTGGATGACTGGAGAGGTGTGCTCGCTGCTCACAGCCAGAGATGCAGCCTTCAGAGCGAAGGACAGGATCGCCCTCCACTCAGCCAGGTCTGCGCTCTCAAAAGGTATTAAGACGGCTAAGTGCGCCTATGCAGAGAAAATCCAGGGACACCTCTGCGACACTAGGAACACCAAGTAGATGTGGCAGGGAGTTCGGACACTGACGAGCTGTAAGTCTAGGCAGGGGGTCGATGATGTCGACGCTTTGCTTCCAGACAGGCTCAACAACTTCTTTGCATGTTTTGAAGCATCAAACCCGACAATCAGAGGGCAGCTACATCGTGAAGTGCACAGAGGATGTCACTATAGTGAAGACCATCACTGTACGGGGAAACCATAAACCCTGGATGACTGGAGAGGTGCGCTCGCTGCTCACAGCCAGAGATGCAGCCTTCAGAGCGAAGGACAGGATCGCCCTCCACTCAGCCAGGTCTGCGCTCTCAAAGGGTATTCAGACGGCTAAGTGCACCTATGCAGAGAAAATCCAGGGACACCTCTGTGACACTAGGAACACCAAGCACATGTGGCAGGGAGCTCGGACACTGACGGGCTGTAAGTCTAGGCAGGGGGTCGATGATGACGACGCTTTGCTTCCAGACAGGCTCAACGACTTCTTTGCACGTTCTGAAGCATCAAACCTGACAATCAGAGGGAGGGCTAGCCCATTCCCACCATCAGTTGGGCCAGCTATCACCATCAACACAGCGGACACACGGAGGACCCTAACCAGGGTCAACCCACATAAAGCTGCAGGTCCAGACAACATCCCGGGACATGTGCTCCGAGACTGCGTGAGCGAGTTGGTGGATGTCCTGACTGACATTTATAACATCTCCCTGAGTCAGGCCATCGTGCCCAGATGCTTTAAGACCTCTGCCATAGTGCCGGTGGCAAAGAAACCGGTTGTGTCCTGTCTGAATGACTATCGTCCTGTTGCACTGACACCAATTGTGATGAAGTGTTTTGAACGGCTTGTCAAACCACACATCACAGCCTGCCTCCCTGCATCACATGACCCGCTCCAGTTTGCATATCATTCAAACCGCTCCACGGAGGATGCTATAGTCACCACCCTGCACTTGGTCATCACCCACCTGGATCAGAAAGACACCTACACCAGACTCCTGTACAATGATTTCAGTTCAGCATTCAACACCATTATTCCCCAGAGACTGAGGGAGAAATTACTCCTTCTTGGTCTGAACACCGCCACATGTCTCTGGATCCTGGATTTCCTGACTGAGAGACCTCGGTCTGTCCGGGTTGGAAATAACATCTCCAACTCCATCACGCTGAGCACCGGATACCCTCAAGGCTGTGTACTCAGTCCACTGTTGTTTACACTTCTAACACATGATTGTGTATCCAGACACGAGGGGAAACAGATTATTAAGTTTGCAGACGACACCACGGTGGTGGGACTTATTCAGAGGGATGAGGAATCAATGTACAGGGAAGAAGTGAGAGACCTGGAGGGCTGGTGCAGGGAGAACAATCTGGTGCTCAACGTGGACAAAATGAAGGAGATGATTATCAACTTCCAGCGGTCACAGCCTGAACACGTCCCTCTCTGCATCGGCGGCCGTTCAGTGGAGAGAGTGGAGAACATCAAGTTCCTCGGAGTGCCGATCTCGCAGGACCTGACCTGGAGCAAGAAATCCTTGGGGATCAGGAAGCGCGCCCAGCAGAGACTGCACTTCTTGAGGAAACTCAAACAGGCCTCTCTCCCCATCTGCATCCTCAGGACCTTCTACAGAGGTGTGGTGGAGAGTGTTCTGACGTACTGCATTGCTATTGCTACACGGTACTCCAGCTGCAGTATGTCAGACAAAAAAGCCCTGCAGAGGATGGTTAAAAGGAACTCTGATTATATTGGCATGTTAGTAACATAAAAATAAAGCAAATAGAGGTAACATAACTATAATATAATTTTTTTGAAAATAATTCCCAGTTTTATATATTTTTAAAAAACTTTATTATGATGTAAATCACCATTATTGTTTACGTCGCAATGCATTCTGGGTAGTGACGTAGAATGGTTGCAGCCGTTTTTTCTGTCTTATACAAGCCAAGAAGCGAAGCTGCGAACTACTGCCATTTGTCAGTGAAAATGCCACATTGCGCGGCTTTTGGATGTAATTTCCAATCAAAGGGAAATAAAGAGAGCGGGGTGAGCCTCCATAGCTTTCCTAAAGAGGGAAAGTGGAGGAAAAAGTGGGGCGGCAGCGGCTCAGCAGGTAGAGCAGGTCGTCTAATAACCCGATGGTTGGCGGTTCGCATCACGCTCTCCCCAGATATCCTGCCGCTGTGTCCCTGGGCAAGACACTTCACCCGCATTGCCTCCAGTGCCCATAACACTGGGTATGAATGTGTAAAAATGCTTAAATGCTCGGTGGTGGCCGGAGAGGCTGTTGGCGTGGATTGGCAGCCACATTTCCCTCACTCTGAGTCTGTGATCACGCGCTGTTGCGCATGCCTGATAAAGCTGATATATGTATTAATCACGCTGTGATAATAGCACAGTATCGCTCAAAGCGCGCGCATGAGACATGTCTGTGATCGCACGCTTGTGTTGACAAATGGCAGTAGTTCATAGCTTCGCCTCTTGGCTTGTATAAGACAGAAAAAACGGCTGCAACCATTCTACGTCACTACCCAGAATGCATTGCGACGTAAACAAAAATCGTAATAAAGTTTCTTAAAAATATATAAAACTGGGAATTATTTTCAAAAAAATTAAATTATAGTTATGTTACTAACATCAAAATAAAGCATATAGAGCTAACATGCCAATATAATCAGAGTTCCTTTTAAGGGATCTGAGAGGGTAATTGGAGTCTCCCTCCCCTCTGTCCAAGAACTTTTTCAGAACCGTTGTAGGAGCAGGGGACTGAACATAGTCAAGGACCATTCTCACCCTCTGAATAAACACTTTGAACTTCTGCCATCTGGCAAACGATTCCGGAGCATCAGAGGCAGAACCACCAGACTGATCAACAGCTTCCTTCCACAAGCCGTTAGGATGCTGAACAGCTGATCCAGAATCTTTCATACATACTACTGCACCTACGGACATTATGTATATTATTTGTATATTATAGTCCTGGTTAGTTTTTAAGTATGTCTCAGGGAAGTGTGAATGGCTGTGGTGGGGTGGGGGGTGAGGGTATGTGTGAGTGTGTCTTAAATCATGTTCTTTTACTTATATGGATGCCGAGAGAAACGCAATTTCATCTTGCCTGCACTACAGTTGTATGTACAGCAATATGACAATAAAGGTTGATTTGATTTTATACCGCTGCTCTACTTCTTTTTCCTTTTCTTTAGAAAATCTTTATATAATGAATTTTTCTTTTTACACACTTTTTGTAATCCTTTGGTTAACCATGGCTTGCCAACAAATTTCTGTTAAAGCTTTTTCTTTACTAATGGACAATTTTTTTCATAAAGAGTGGTTACAATGTTTATAAATGTGTCATAGGCTTCATTTACATCTGATACATAGACTTTTGTCCAGTCTTGCTTCAGCAGGTCTTCTTTAAATGAACTGATTGAATTTGTGATTTGTATCTGAAAGATTTTAAAGTTTTTTTCTGTATTGGCCCCCGTGTGGCCATGGATAAGTGCAAAGACTGGGAAATGATCACGTAAGTCATTTATCAATAATCCACTTTCTATTTTCTTGTCAATAATATTAACAAACAAGTTATCAATAAGTGTAGCAGTGTGAACTGTGATTCTACTGGGATGTGTTATTGTGGGATATAGACTCATGCTGTACATAGAATTCATGAACTCTGTAATTACATTTTGTTGAAATGGATTTAGTAAATCAATATTGAAATCTCCACAGATTACAACCATTTTCTTACTAGTTATATTATTGTACAGCTCGACTAATTTACTGTATCTCTGAATGACTCAATGCAAGTTCCTGGCATTCTACAGTTTCTATACAACTTATAATTAGATTTTTTGTTTTATTTGGTCAATCTCAACAGTAACACATTCCAGAATCCCTGGTAATGCAAAGGACATTCCATTTACAAGTTTACACCTATACAGGTCATCAATATACAGTGCAACACCACCACCCTTTTTTGAGATCTATTAATATAAAACATCTGATATCCCTCTATTGCCATCAGAGGAGCCTGCTCTTCATTAAGCCAAGTTTCAGAGACTGCGATAGCTGTAAATTTTCTGTCTAGCTGTTTTAAATAGTCCTGAATCTGTGGAAAGTTTTTGTTAAGACTTCTGCTGTTGAAGTGTATTATTGATAGTTTACCATCTAGTTGCACTTGACTTTTGAATTGCTTTTCAGTGTAATATTCACAATGATTATGAATATTATTGAAGAAGTGGTTATCAGGATCAATATCATTCTCCATCTCTTGTAGTTTATGTTCAGCATAATGGGATATTTTAAGAGTTTGAATTTCCTCACTCTGTCAGATGACTTCCTCCAACTGGGGATAACTAATGTCTACTAAAGTCAGTCATAAGTTTTTTGTTTTGTTTTTTTAAAGTACGTTAACATGGTATGTCACAAAAGAACTATTCTTGCCGTGTGTGTGGATATGCATTACCATAGTCTCTTAATTTTCTTAATCAGTGTTCATCTGTATTTATTTAAGTCAGTAACATCTCTGATTATTATACTCTTTGCTTCCTCAGGTGTTCCATTTAGTTTGATCCAAACTCTACAGTTTCTTGTCCATGTTGCCTGTATCTTATTTTGTCTTTTCAGCATCCGTGCTTGCCGAGCTATTTCAGCATTAGTCTTTGTTAAATGTTCATTTAGGTAAACTTCTGTTCCCTGTAGCTTTCTGGCCTGCCTCAGTATGTCATTCTTTACCCTTCTGTTCACAAAGCGCATCACAATTGATTTCTTTATTTAATTATCTTTTCTGGGTAAAGTATGACAGGATGAAATTGCATTTTCTTCAACCTTTATATTTCTGCTTTCAAGGAACTGAAGCACCTGGTTTTCCAGGGAGACTGATTCACTTAAGGGAGCCTCCTCACCTCTCATTCCTGCTGTGGCATTGGCATATGTTTGATATTTAATGTCTAGTCCACTTATAATTAGATCATCTATACGAGAATATTGTTCAAGATCCTCGATGCGTCGCTCCAAGTCTGCAATTTTTTTGTCTTTTTCCTTAATTGTTAATTTCAATTCTCGGACTTCCTCCATTAGCCCTAATAGTTTAAGCTGCTCATTGGCCACTTTGGTCAGTTCTTCTGAAAAGAAGTTCAGAGATTTTTTCATCTCTTCCATTTCTTCCTTCTTTGGTGGCATTTTTACTGACCTACTGATAATAAAACAATCTCTGCTGGTGTCGCCGGTATCCGATCCAACCGTCCTCAAATCCAGCTGGGGCCTCAGCTAGCCCCCTCCGCTGCTAGTCCCGCTGCTTACCGCCACTGTAATTGAGCTCCTGATCTGACTCCTGTCCAGCCGGGGTGCCGTCAGGTCCTCCATCGAGCCCTGCCGCCCACTGCCGCTGTAGTGGCAGTGGGCGGCACTACAGCTACAGCTGTAGCGCTGTAGCACTACAGCTGTAGCGCTGTAGCAGCTCCTGTCCAGCTGGGGTCCCGGTAGCTCCTTCGCTGAGCCCCGCCGCCTACCGCCGTCTTCCTCAGTAGTTCCTCTGCTGAGCCCCGCCGCTGTAACCGAGCTCCGACCCGGCTCCTATCCAGCTGGGGCCCCAGCTGCTCCTCCACTGGTACCCGTTTCCTACCGCCACTATAGTTGAGCTCCGATCCGGCTCCTGTCCAGCTGTTGCCTTGGTTAATTCCTCCGGTGAGCCCCAATCACAAGATTCTAAGAATCTGTGCGGGAGGCTCAGCCGTCATCTACCAGGCCGATGCCAGGTCAGTGAGACGAACCGGGGACAGAGTCGCTCCTTTGTATCGGTGTTAGCTCCTACGACTAGCTATGGCGTTAGTTATAGCGATAGCGTTAGCTTATGTTGTGCAGCAAACTTAAAACAAGCTTGAACATCATTTTTCTTCAGCAATGGAGTGTTACAAGGTGAGGGGGGCATAGAGCCCATGTTGGTTGAGTGCATTACTTACTGTTTTCTTTGAAACAGCAGTACCTGCCAACTCCAGGTCTTTCTGGAACTCTCCGTGAGTGGTCTTCGGCTCTTAGATAACTCTTCTGATAATTTTTTGACTCCTCTGTCAGAAATCTTGTGAGTAGCTCCTGGTCGTGGCCGGTTTATGGTAAAATCATCTTCTTTCCACTTCCGAATAATGGCTCCAACAGTGCTCACTGGAACATTCAACAGTTTAGAAATGTGCCCGTTTCCAATGCCATCGTTATATTTTGCAGCAATAAGGTTATGAAGGTCTAGAGAGAGCTCTTTGCTTCTACCCATCATGAGTTTTTATGGTGTGGAAATCTAATATTAACAGACCTTTTTAAAGGCTATCAGTCAGGACTTAACCAGCTGAAATTAATTTGCACTGATGGGGGATGGGATGGCTTCCTAAATCTTGATGGATTTCAGCTGGTTTCTTGGCTTTCTACGCCTTTTTGCACCTCTTTTTCTTCATGTGTTCAATATGTATTTCCTGTGTCATTCCACTTTATTACCTCCACCAAGGAGCTTATGTTTTTTTTTTTTTAGAACTTATATTTTATTAAAATTTTTAACAACAGAGTCATTACAGATATACTGTAATTACCATATGTAGTCAAGATTATTTAATACACAAATTCCACATCAATATAAGAGAAACAGCATCTGTCAAAAAAAATAAATAAAACCAAGCGCTTAATAGCCACCTTGAGCAACTGCAATAAAGAGACTTCTACTGGATGCCATCTTGATTTAAAAGTAGGTAATTGGAGTCTCAGTGCGTAAGTAATCTTCTCCATGTGATAAAGTTCTTGTACTTTTTGAAGCCATGCACTGAAGAAGGGTGGGTCTGTTTTCATCCAAGAGGCAGTGACACATTTCAAGGTTGCTACAAAAAGTATGTTTAGGAGGTATGCTGGTGCTCTCCTGTGCACTTCCGGAGGGGTGATGCCGAGAACTGCTACTGCCAAGTCCCTTGGCATTGTAACTTGAAACATATGATTTATTGCCTTGTACACCTCATCCCAAAATGTTTGTATTTTAGGGCACGACCAGAAAATGTGTGTGTGATTAGGCACTTCTGTACCACTTCTGTACCACTTCTGTACCACTTCTGTACCACAATTTCTCCAACACAGGCTTGGAACATTTGGTGTCATCTTGGCCACAATATCTGATGTTCTGAAATATCTACTAAATATCTTCCATTTAAATTCCCTCCATGTATTTGAATTTGTGGTCTTATGCGCCACTGTACATGCCTCTTCCCACATTTGATCAGAGAAAATTTGACCCGCCTCTGCCTCCCATCTTTGTTTTGCCAGAATAGGTTTATTTTGAGCCATTAACCCAAATATTTTGTATAACTTTGAGATCACTTTTTTATCCTCTTTGTGTTTTTGAGTTTGAATTAAAAAATGTTCAATGAGTGATGGGTCTAGCACTTTATCCCACTCTTTATGAGAAACCAAAAAAGATCGTATTTGCAGATATCTGAAAAAATCATTTTTTTTGGAGTTGGAAGCGTCTTCTCAAATATTCAAACGATACAAAACCGTCCTTATCGATTAACTGATGTATGTAAATAAGCCCATGATCAGCCCACTTGAGAAAGTTCGTATCCAATCTGCTTGGTATAAAGGATTTTAAATGCCCAATACTAGACAAGGCAGATAGACTAGTTGGTAACTTAAAGGCAATTCCAACCCTCTTCCAGATATCAAGTGTGGTTTTAGTCCACCTTGATAAGCCCACTACTGGAATATTAGCAAAAGGCAAAGCTTGTAGTGGTTTGAGGCTCAGGTTTTGTTCAATGTCCACCCATCTCGTATGAATGTCATTCTGCATCCATGAAATCAGTGGTTTTAATTGTGAAGCCCAAAAATAATATTTCAAGTTTGGCAGGTTAAGCCCCCCTTCTTCCTTAAGTCTTTGAAGTGTTTTATATTTTATCCGAGGGCGCTTGCCCTGCCATATAAATTTTGAAAATGTTTTGTCCATTTCTTCAAATGTTGACTTAGGTATTAGTATTGGTAACATTTGAAACAGATATAAAAGCCTAGGCAGAACATTCATACGAATGGCTTCTATGCGACCTAGGAGAGACAAAGGCAATGATGACCAACGGTTTAGGTCATTTTTTATAGTACTAATTATCCTACCATAATTTGCATCAAATATCTTGTCTAATGAAAGGGGAACATAGATACCCAAATACTTTATACCTTCTTTAGACCAACAAAAGCCACTTTGTTGTTTAAACTCTGGTGAAATATTGTCCAAAATGTCCATTGCCTCAGTTTTATCAACATTAATTTTATATCCTGAGAAATATCCATATGTTGATATAATTTTCATTAAACATGGAATTGTACAGGATGGCTCTGTCAGATACAGTAGGACATCATCCGCGTACAGTGATATTTTATGTACTTCTTTGCCAATCAGCACCCCTTTAATATTATTGTCATCTCTAATGAGTTGGGCCATTGGCTCTATACTTAAAGCAAAGAGCAAGGGTGACAGAGGACACCCTTGTCTGCAACCATGCTCCAAGTTAAACCTTGTAGATCGAAACCCATTAACTCTCACAGCTGCTTGAGGTGAAGAGTATATGGTTTCAATCCAGTCGATAAATTTAGGGCCAAAATTAAATCTTTTTAATGTTTGAATAAGATATTTCCAAGACACTCTATCAAAAGCCTTTTGGGCATCCAGTGATAATACAACTGTCTTGGTTTTGCTTTGTTTTTGGTATGATAAGATATTAAACAAACGACGTAAATTATTTGCATAATGTCTCCCGACAATAAACCCAGTCTGGTCTGGATGAATAATGTTAGTTATGTCATTTAGTCGCCGTGCCAATACACCCGTCAAAATACGAACATCTCCATTTAACATAGACAATGGCCTGTAAGAGCTGCAATCAGTGGGATCTTTACCTTCCTTCTGTAATACCACTATAGTAGCTTCTGCCCATGACACAGCCATTGTTTTTGTTTCTAATGAATGGTGATAAGCTTTTAAGAGGAGTGGAATAAGTTCTTCATGGAAACATTTATAAAACTCATTGATAAATCCGTCTGGACCAGGACATTTATTATTTTTGAGAGATAAAATACATTGTTTTATTTCCCAATCTTGGATTGGTTCATCCAAATTTGCAGCAATTTCGCCAGATAACTGAGGTATATTAATATCCTGTAAGAATTGAGCAATATTGGACTCATCGGGGCATGTATCAGTATCTTGGTAGAGAGATTTATAAAATTCTCCGAATGTTTCAGCTATTTCCTTAGGCTTTACTATATATTTGTGTCCAGATTTTATTTTATGTACAATATTAGAAGATTGTTGTTTACGTAATTTGAAAGCCAGAAGCCTGCTCGCTCTATTTCCATGTTCATAATGCTGATGCTTGGCAAAACGTAAAGTTCCCTCGATCTTCTCTGATAGTAGCTCTTGTAGCTCTGAACGGGCTGCTTTGAGTTCAGTTAAGAGATTAGACGCCATCCCTCGTTTATGCTTATGTTCGAGCTCCCTAATTTTATGCTCCAATTCTGTTTGTTTAGCCATTTTTTGCCTCCTTTTTGCAGTAGCATAAGAAATTATACAGCCTCTTAAATAGGCTTTTGCACAGTCCCAAAGTACAAGAGGAGACATGCCAGGTGTATCATTTATATCAAGATAGTTCTTGAGCTCTGTTTTAATGAGAGTAATGAAATCTTTATCATTAAGAAGAGAGGCGTTCAATCTCCATTGTTTATAAGTTGGTGTCAATCCCATGTCCCACTGAAGAACCACTGGGGCATGATCAGAGATTGTAATGGGCATGATGGTTATGTCTTCAACTCTGTGGAGTTCAGCTTTAGAAGTGAAAAAATAATCAATCCTTGAATAGGATGCATGACTGTTAGAGTAAAATGTAAAATTTCTTTCTTTTGGAAATTTTGATCGCCATACATCAACCATTCCTGCTTCAGCAGTCAAATATTTAAGCATCTTGCCCATCTTGGATATGGATGCTTTAGGTGGAGGTTGTCTATCTTGTTGTGACATTACACAATTAAAGTCTCCCCCCATGAGTAAAAGACCAACACTATACTCCGTGATTCTGTTAAATAGTAATTTGATGAAGTCTGGTTGGTCCTCATTTGGGGCATACACATTAATTAGGGAGACAGGTATGCCATCAAGCAGCCCATTTACCAGAATAAATCTACCTTCTCCATCTGCATGTACAAATGTATCAACAAAATTAACTTGTCTATGTATTAATATTGCTACCCCTCTTCTTCTACCTGAGCGGTGAGATGAGAAATACACCTTATCTGCCCAGGATTTCTTTAATTTCAGGTGCTCATCATCGGACAAATGGGTTTCTTGTAATAGTGCTACTTGACACTTCAAACGTTTAAGCTGTAATATTTTCTTCTTTTTAATGGGGCTATTTAGACCCTTCACATTATAACTTATAATTGTCAATGGACTCATAACTTAAGTACTGTGGTGCAGATAGTTACAGTATAGGGCATCATAAAAGTTGTTTTGAGGCAGAGGCGGGCCCATGATCGAGAGTACAGCAGAAACAACATAGGGAATATTACTTCACATAGGAATGTTGCATCGAAATGGAAAGACTTTATGACTGAGAGAATATGGTTCCAGTAAGTAACAAATAGTGACTCTGTTGCTCTTTTAAATAATATGTGATCCCCGGGGAACAAAGGGATCAGAACGCAAGAAACACAAAAACAAAATGTATATCGAACAAGCGAAATACTAAAGGGTGGGATTAAGTCCCTCGCCACTGTGTGTTAGCAGCTAAATACACAACCTGCTATGGTAGGCTGTGTCCACAGCAAAAAAAAGGAGCAGAAATTAAATCGGCAAAACAAATTTACTAAAGGAGCTCAGGCCCCTGCAGACTAAATTACGATAAGGAACAACATTAAATGAAAATTTTCAAAATACTCAACACAATACACTATAACAATACAGGATAGGAAAAAAAAAATGTATTATTCTCGTCACCATAAAAAAAAAAAAACATATTTTAACAGATTACGCACCCACTGCAATCATAACCTGCGGACTCACACTATATAATCCAAACATGGTACCTCAAGGATCATCAGCTTCGGGAAGGATATTGTTCTTTATGTAGTCCATGGCCTTTGTTGGATCATGAAAGTCCTGACTCTCATTCCTGAAAGTGATCCGGAATCTTGCGGGGTAAAAAAGACCAAAGCGCACATCACGTCGGCCTCGTAGCGCCTTCCGTGCATCTGAAAAGGCAGCCCGGGCTTTAGCAACACCTGCCGTGCAGTCAGGGAAGATGCTGATCCTGTTACCGTTATACGTCAAAGGTGCCTTTTCCCTGGCTCTTCTCAAAATATCCGCTGCATCTCCATCATAGTGCATCTTGGCGATTATCACTCGGGGTCTGTCTGCTCCCGCGGTCCGTGGTGCTGGTGTACGATGAGATCGATCAACTTTCACTTCTCGGTCCATGGATAAAGCTTGTTTAATAATTTTAGCCACCTCGTTTGGATTGCAGGGGTTTTGCTCATTGACACCGACAATGCGGATATTTCCACGTCTCATTCTCCCCTCCAAATCCTCACATTTGCTCCGCAGTGACTTCACTTCACTTTGGAGCTCTTTCACCGAGCTCTGAAGCCCAGTTATATCATCTGACCAAGGAGGAGGTTATGTTTTTACCGGGGTTTGTCCGTTTGTCTGTCTTTCACCAACATAACTCAAAAAGTTACGAACAGATTTTGATGAAATTTTCAGGAAAGGTGTGTAATGGCACGGGGAACAGATGTTTACATTTTGGTGATTATCTGAAAGTGTATACCTCCACCAAGGGCTTTTTTGTATTTGTGCAGCAGGATTACACAAAAACTACTGGATGGATTTGGATGAAATTTTCACCAGAGGTGGTTCTTGGGCTAGAGAGGAATCCATTATATTTTGGTGATGATCTGAGAATGCATACCTCAGCCAAGGCTCTTATCTTCTCACAGTGTGTTAGCAACAATACTCCAAAACTGATGGACAGACTTTGATGCAATTTTCATCACAAGTGGCTCTAGGCCTACACACAAACCCAGTACATTTTGGAGGTGATCCATGAGAAATGGAAGGAGCCTTGGCAGAGGTATGCACTCTGAGTGCTTTTCTAGTTAAATATAACTTGTTTTGTGAACACAGTTGCCTTGATTTCTTTGTATGTATGAATTACTTGGGTTGTTACTGATATCTGGTGAAAATGTCAGGTCAATGGCTCCATCAGAAATATGTTTGATGAGAAAAATGTTCACGTATTCAATACTTATTTTCCCCACTGTATAAGAAAGAGATGTTAATTTATGTGACAAAAAGCTGCAAATTCTCCATCATGCTTGCCTGCATCACAACACAGATCCTGAAAGAGTTCCTCTGCTAACAGTTCTTAAAACGACAACTTAAAGCTACAACTTCCCTGCCGAACGGTTAAATGCAGGAAATCGTTCCTGCCACATGCCATTTCACTGTACAATAACTCACTCTAATGTTGGATTTCTGGTCATAACTACGCTGCCATACTGCACATTACAGTCTAATTGGTGCCTCGCATTTCACCCTGCACCTGATAGTCCTGCATTGTACAGCGGGTATGATTCATGTGTTTATACGAGTCACCATCTATTCATCTATGATGTACAGTCTATAAGTTATTTAGCAGTTTTACTTTCCCTGGGTAATCCCTTTGTCTATTATGCTGTGTGTTTCTGTCGTTTTGGTTGTCTACTGTCATGCTGCTGTTACACTGTAATTTCCCAGTTTGGGATCAATAAAGTACATCTATCTATAAAAGGTCCCAATATTTTGCTTTGATGGGAATGTGTAGAATAAGAAGAACTACTGACGGTACTCAAGATTCCTGCAGCACTAACACCACCTGAATCCCTTCACCCGACTCACCCAGAGGGGGCCCTGATGGCACCATGCTCTTAAGCTCCGCCTTCACCACAGGGGGTGCCGTCTTCAGTTTGGCAGCGGCGTGATCGATGAAGAGCTGCACCGCCACGTCGTCCAGCCCAGGGAATGGCCTCTGAATGTGGGCAGAGTTCTGGTTGTTTTCTGATGGCCGCTGAACTTTGTGCATGGCCACAGTGGGATAGGGGTTCTCCTGAAGAGAAACACGGGAGGAAACAAGAATTCAAACAAAAATATGGCAAAGGTTCGCTTTAGAGAAGGAACACATACGTTTTTGAAGAGCTGCTCCGCCAGCTCCTTGACGTGGTTCATGACTTTGTGTGGAGAGGACTCCTCCTGTCGTATCCGCTCCACCTGATTGGCCACCAGCTGTGGGAGGAGACCAAAAATCTGGTCAGCTAAGCACTTTAAGGAGACATTTACTGTCGAGATTTACAAAACATACAACACATTCTGTACTGACATCTAAAAACAACCGAGGAGTGGATCTGCAGGGACAATGAAGAACATTTATAAGACTTTTAAGGCCACCAAGACTGATGAAGCCACTTTATATTCAGATTACTTTGTAAAGCACAAAAACCTCCTGCAATGACTGCTGTGGGTTACACTTTTTGCTACAATGCAAAACAGTAAGTATAAATTCACAAAACTGAATACAGTTAGAAATGGTCGGTAGTTGATTTCCTGCTCCGTTGAAAACAAGTGGTCATGTTTCCTCAGTGACATTCAGCCGAGGGCCTCTACCTGGTCAGCTTGTGTACTGAATGTCATATCTACCTAAATAACACTTTCAAAACTTATGTTATTACAGGTCCAGGACTACATTTTGGTGGTATAGAGTTAGGTCCATATATATTTGGACATTGACACAAGCTTTGTTATTTTAGCTGTTTACCAAAACATATTCAAAACATAGGTACATAATCAATATAGGCTGAAAGTTCAGACTCCCAGCTTTAGTTTGAGGGTATCCACATCCAGACTGGAGTTACAGTTTAAGTATCGCAACAATTTTTATACAAAATCTCCTCTTTTCAGGGGCTCAAAAGTAATTGGATAACTGACCCAAAAGCTATTTCATAGGCTACATGGGCTATCCCATCCTTAATCCATCATCAATCAAGCAGGTAAAAGGTTTGGAGTTGATTCCAGTTGTAGGATTTGGATTAAAAAGCTGCTGCTGTGAACCCACAACATGCGGTCAAAGGAGCTCTCAATGAAAGTGAAACAGACCATCCTTAGGCTGAAAAAGAAAATGTTAGGAGGGGCCACATCAACAGTTTGGTACATTCTGAGAAAGAAAGGGCACATTGGTGAGGTCAGGAGCTCAAAAAGGCCTGGACGTCCATGGGAGACAACAGTGGAGGATGATCGCAGGATCCTTTCTACTGTGAAGAACATCCACCCAAGTGAAGAACAGTCTCCAGGAAGTAGGTGTATCAGTATCTAAGTCTACCATCCATCCTCTACCACTTTTCTGGAGGTCTGGGCCACAGAGGCAGCAGTTCAAGCAGAGAAGCCCAGACTTCCCTCTCCCCAGCCACCTGCTCCAGCTCTTCAGAGAAGATACCAAGGCGTTCCCAGACCACTTGGAAGACAGTCTCTCCAGGACACACTGGAGAGAGGGGTCCGGGGTCTCCTCCCAGTGGGACGTGCCGGAAACACCTCAAGTGGGAGGCGTCCAGGAAGCATCCTGATCAGATGCTCAAACCACCTCAACTGGCTTCTTTCAATGTGGAGGAGCAACGGTTCTACTCTGAGCCTCTCCTGGATGACTGAGCTCCTCACCCCATCTCGGAGGGTGAGTCCAGCAATCCTACGAAAAAAAACTTATTTCAGCCGCTTGTATCCGTGATCTCGTTCTTTTGGTCATTACCCAAAGCTCATGACCATAGGTGAGGGTAGGAACATAGACTGACCGGTAAATCGACAGCTTTGCCTTAGAGCTTAGCTCCCTCTTCACCACAACAGACCGGTACAACATCCACATCACTGCAGATGCTGCTCCGATCCGTCTGTCAATCTCTCGCTCTCGTGAATGAGACCCCAAGATACTTAAAACTCCTCCACTTGGGGCAGGACCCTGTCCCCAACCCGGAGAGGACAGTCCACCTTTTTCCGGCTGAAGACCATGGACTCGGAGGTGCTGATTCTCATCCCAGCCACTTCACACTCAGCAGCATACCGTCCCAGTAAGACCTGCAGGTTATTGCTGGATGAAGCCAGCAGGACAACATCATCTGCAAACAACAGAGATGAGATCCTGTGGTCACCAAGCATGACACCCTCTGCTGTACCTAGAAATCCAGTCCATAAACATTATGAACAGGCTCGGTGACAAAGGGCAGCCCTGGTGGAGTCCAACTCTCACTGGGAATGAGTCTGACGGAGTGTTGGCAATACGAATACTAAGGCTACGGTCACACTGCAGGTCTTGGTGCTCAATTCCGATTTTTGCCGAGATCCGATTTTTTTTGTGTGGGCATTCACATTATTATTTAAATGCGACCCCCATCAGACTCCAGTGTGAATGATCTGTAACTATGAAGTGACCCGCATGCGCAGAAGAAAATGTAACGTCAGACACAGCGTTGGGTTTTGGGGACAGAACTTCTTCACCCTGTTGCAGCGCAGCAAAATAAAATGTTAAAATCATAAATATGAGACCAGCTCCCTTCCTCTACACACCAGATGACCTGGGTCTGGTGTGAAAAAATTGGATATGTGCTGTTCAGACTGTCACAAAAAAAAAAAAAAATCAGATATGAGTCACATTTGTGCAAAAAAATCAGAATTAAGCATTAAAAGCTGCAGTGTGACCGTAGTCTTAGTCTACCATAAAGAGAAAAATTCATGAGCGCAAGCTAGCTACTGGCGTCACTGTCTGAGAAAAAACATGAGCTTATTAAAGTACTTTAAACACGTAAAAAGATCAGAAGAGGTATGTAAGCAGTGGAGGCATTTATCGTGGTTTTAACCTGCTGGTAAAGGGAGCAATAATGGAAGAGTCACTTAGCTAACAGGTGTGGTTAGGAGCTCAAGTTGATTCATTTTGTCTTCTTTTTAATTATTAGTTTTTGTTTTTCTTATTTCAGACAAGAATAAAAAGGAGATGTTTTTACCGTTGCCTTAGTTAATATTAATTAACTAACTTATGTTCCCTATTATGTACCTGGCAAGTTAAGATGACTGAAATTCACCAAATCAGTGACTTTAATTTTTTTTAATTTAATTTTTACCGGAGTGATGGCTCAGTTGGTAGAGCATCCGCCCCACACCCGGGAGGCAGGGGTTCAAATCCCGGCCGGGTCATGCCGAACACCATATAAAAGTGGAACTTCCTGCCGTCCAGCTTGGTGCTCAGCAATAATGGAATGGAGGAGGGCAAACTGTGGCGGCGCCTTGCATGGCAGCGGCCCTCTGATTCTACACTTGGGGTGTGTGTGATTAACACAGTAGATAGGTAAAACACAATCTCGTTCTACTGTACATGATTGGTTGTACAGTTGAATGACAATAAGGGTGATTTAATTTAATTTAATTTTTATCCATCAGCAGCCTTCAGACAAACTAAATGTGCCAACATTTGGATTTCAAAATAAGGGAGTTCTTTCCTGCTGTCTGGTTGGTGAGGAGATTTCTAAAAAAAACGATAAACACATAGAAATATTATTACAGAAATAACTGCATCATTGGTCATTTAAGTTAATTTATTTCATTAAATACAATTTTATTAATATTTTTTTCTTTGAAATCAGAGTTAAATTATTCTGTTCTGGCTCTGCAAAATTATGGTCAGAAATTGTTTTATGGAAAAACTAAAAAAAAAAAAAAAATTGCCATAGTCTGATTCAAATTTGTTTAAAAAAAAAATTTATTTTAAAAATAGATAAAAAAAATTAGCCATAAAATAATCCACAAATTTATAATAAAGTCTCAACTATACAAGAAAAGTCAATTTTACAAGAGGAAATTACAAATTTGAGGAAAACAGTTTCAAATTTAGATAATTTTACAGAAGAAAGTACAAAACTAAGTAAATTGTTATAAATTTTAGAGAAAAACCTCAGACCTTCAAGACTGAAGTCATTACTCAAATTTTTAAGCGGCTGCTCTTTGTACCCTTAACTCAACTAGAATTTTTTTTTTCCCACAATATTTTTTATTGAACCCTTTTTTTTTTTAAACAAACATGGCGTCTACTCTTAATTATTAATTTCAAAGCAGTGATTTTACATGAGTAGAATTTCTGGCTACTATACTAACTAACTAGCCTGCACTTATATAGCGCTTTTCTAGTCACAAAGACCACTCAAAGCGCTTTTCACTAATACTAACCCTCTATTCTAAGGGTCTATAGGAAACAGATATCTAGGGACAATTTAGAACAGCCAATTAACCTAACCCACCTCTGATCATATAATTTAAGTATGCATGAGTACATTACTATTATGAATGTTTCTTTCCCTTCCTACTCTCCCAATGGAAAAAACAAAACATTAGAATAAAAATACAAAAATATATACATATTTTTGTCATTTATGTAAACCATGACAAAAAATCCTGCAGGACAAAAGACACTTGATATTTTCTAACCTGTCTGTACCACCACAGACAGAGAGAGAAGCTGAATTAGACAGAGGTCAGGGAGGGAAAGATGAGACAGAAGAGAGGAGCCAAGGAGAGGAAAGTGTTCAGGCAGAGGGTCCAGGAGAGGTGAGAGCAGAGGAAGGAGAGAAGGATGGCACCAGTAAAAAGTCCAAACACAGGACGTCTGGGTGGGACCCCAAGTGGCCCAATATTCCAGCATTCAAGCCTCGGTTGTATAATACTTCAAATGGTAAGTTCCATATGCAAAGTTACTGTGCACAATAAAAAAAAGAAAGCTAGTATAAAATTAACATATTCTGGTTACAACAGTGCCATGTGTTTCTGCCCCCTCCGGAGAAATATATTGCCACTGCGCCGCCCAGGTCTTTAAGCCAGGGGAAACACTGCTCCGATCAGGAGATGGCCACACTACACTTGTGCCACAGCCACAGGTGTAGTGTAGACTAGCAGACTGTTTTAACAGGAAAATAAATTGTGAGCTGCTTCATCTGTTGTATGTTAAATATTATCACAGTACCCCGCAATCCAGGCAAACCCAGAATGATCTGGGCTCCTCTCTTGTCTGTTGCCTCAGTGGTGACTTGAGTCCAGTCTGCTTTTCCGTCTAGCAGCAGGCTGAAGAGAGGCAGCAGGGATGGGTTTTTGTGCTCGTATAGCCAGCTGCAGTCCGTTTCTCCACCCTGTTGATTTGACAGGTAGACACTGGAACGTGCCATTGGAACTTGTTGTGGGTCTCAGATGTAATCTGGAAGAGCTTAGCATCTTCTTCTGCTTTTTCAGTTGAAATGCAGCAGGTGATGACTGCGTGTGCCCCCACCTGGACGGCAAAGCCACTACATTTCATAGAATAAGCTCCCATTGAAAAGGACTGCTGAGTTATCAGTTAATTGACAACTAATTTAATTTTAGTTGACTAAATTCTTAACAATTAATCGAAAGTCAATTAACATCCATAATGGGCATGCTTGGCTTCTAATGGTACTGGGTCACTGGTGTTGATTGATGATGTAGCAGAAGCAGATGAATTCTGAAGTGTATAGGGATATACTGTCTGATCAGATTCAGCCAAATGCAGCAAAGATGACTGGACGGTGCTGCACAGTACAGATGGACAATGACCCAAAACATACTAAGAAAGTAGCCCAGTTGTTTTTTTAAGCCAAAGAAATAGAGTATTCTGCAATGGCCCAATCAATCACCAGATCTCAACCTGATCCAGCAACATTTGTCTTGGTTAAGACAAAACTTAAGACAACAACAACAACTGAAGACAGCTGCAGGAAAGGCCTGGAAAAGCATCACAAAGGAGGAAACCCAGCGTTTGGCGATGCCCATGGGTTCCAGACTTCAGGCAGTCATTGTCTGCAAAGGATTCTCAACAAGTATTAAAAATGAACATTTATGGCAACGTTAATTTGTCCAATTACTTTTGAGTCCTTGAAATGAGATTTTGTATAAAAATGGTTGTAATTCCTAAACCGTAACTCCAATCTGGATGTGAATACCCTCAAATTAAAGCTGAGAGGCTGAACTTCAAGCCCATATTGGTTATTTAACTTATCTTGAATAAGGTTTGGTAAACAGCTAAATTAAAAAAAACTTGCTATTGTCAGTGTCCAAATATATATGGACCTAACTGTAGGTTATACGTCAAGTTATGAAAGTCTCTTTCAATTTTTAAACATCACAAAAATGGTATTTAACAGGGGTGAATCATTTTTTTTGTTTACACACAACTGCCAGCAGTGAAAAATCTGTCCCCTCCATGGATCGCCACCTTATCGTAGTGGAGCGGTTTGTGTGCTTTAATGATCCCAGGAGCTATGTTGTCAGGGGCAACCTGCCCCCTGGTAGGGTCTTCAAAGACAAACAGGTCCTGGGTGAAGGGCCAGACCAAGAAGGGTCCAGTTGATTGCCATGAAGTTACAGCAAGGATCCAGAGTACCCCACAGGGTATGCGGTTACTGGGGTTTCCCCTCAGAGCCAAGTGGTGGGGGCTTGACGGCAAGCACCTGGTGACAAGGTAGGACCTGACTAGGCAAAGACTGGACGTGCTGCATGGGTCCACCCTGTAGTGGGCTCATCATGCGCATTCATCATGGAGGTCTGTTGATTGGGTAGCAGCCTGAGAAGAGAAGTCCAGACTGCTGCCCCCGTGACCCAGACACCTGGGTAAGCAGTGGGTGGCTGGGTGGGACGATGAAAAATTTATCATTTGTCTCTTTTCATTTAAGAAGAGGAAGAAAATCACGAGAATTAACGTCCCGCTTAGTCTTCACACATTTAGATGTAATGTGTATTTATATGCTGATAAAACAAGCAAGCACTGAGCTGAACTGTGAGACAACTAGTGAGTGCTGAGCTGACAGACTCACATCATCAAACAGGTCCGTGGCTCTGTAGGGGGGCCCCCTCTCTGACACGAAACCAGCGAACGCCATCCCGTCTAACACCTTCATGAGGAAGTCATCCTCTGTCAGCGCCCTCTGGCCCAAAAAGGCAGCCTGTAAGAACATGTCAGTGGTAATCTGATCAGCCAGTGTCACTTACTCTTGTTCTCTGAGCACAACCACACTGAAACAGACTGACATTCAGCCGTCTGTCCCTATACCTTATGGAAGCGGATCACTGGCTCTGGGTGAATCCGGATAATGTGTAAACACCAGCGATATCCTTGGAAGAGGTGAGCAAACAGCCACAAGAAAACGGCTCGGATCTCCTTATCCTGAAACATTCACACATAACTGTCAAAAAACTGAAAAAATGCTGGAAATATTTCTTAAACTTTTGTATGTTAGAGCTCTCATTTCCCATCCAAAGCACTGAAAACATACAATGTGCTGCATTACAATCACATCAAAACTGTTTTTCTTGCCTGGATCTTAAGAGCAGAAGGTTGTGTTGACTGTGGGGGGAAAGCATGATCGGCGACTTCCAGCTCTGGATCCAAAACCTGCAAGAGCAACAACATGGCATTACAACAGATATATGCATGGTTACCAAAAGTTTGGTCTATGGGGAGAGAACATGGAGACTTTTTTTCTGACAAAAGAAAAGCATCCAAGTTAAGCTAAACTGTGCAAAAACCTACTTCAGGTACCCCAAAACAATGTGAGAAAATGTGTATGGTCTCAGACTGATATAGAATTTTTTTTTTATTTTTGGCATTTTCACATGTCTGGCACAAATACTGCACATCACTAAGAGAACACCTTATCCACTGAGAAGCATGGTGGTGGCAGTGTCATGATTTGCCCCAAATACTTGCCAACTTTAGCACAAAATAACACTACACATTACCAAGAGAACACCACATACCGTGATGAAGGATGGTGGTGGCAGCATTATGCATTGGGACTAGTTTTCCACAGCTGGAACAGGGGCTTTAGTCAAGTTGGAGGAAATTATGAACGGTTTCAAATATTAGTAGAATTAGGCACAGAACCTTCAGGTGTCTGCTAAAAAGCTGAAGTTTGCATTTATTAGTGCAGTTCAACGATCATCAACTACGGCTGACAGGAAATAAGTGAAACAGCTCCTGTCACTGGGAGATATTTGACCTTTTGTTGACATCACACCTGCAGTTTTCATAACGCAGAGGCAGAAGCAGCAGCCCAGTGAACAGACCACACGTTCTTCTCAGGCAGAGCAGCTAAGCTACTTTATGGTTGCCCCAGCCATATCTGGGGTAATTTACCTCATTATATCCAGTCATCTGATGTTGTGTTTTGTTGCAGTGAGAGAAAATAGACTTGGTGGCATGTGAGCTGATGGACATGAATGAATGAATGAATGAATGAATGAATGAATGAATTTATTTATTTCGGATAGAACAGTACAGGTTAAAAGAAACTGTATAATATAACAACAAGGTCAAATTAGACAAAGACTCCTCCTACTATACAATTCCACGTGAGTTATCCGAAATGGGTGATGGCTGAAGCCGCAGCTTATATTGCCCACCCATATTCCATCCAAGAATTCAGAAGAGAAAAAAGAGAAAACAAGACAAGAGCGATTACAATTTAAAACGAAGCTAAGACAAAATATGACTGAGAGAAAAAAAAAGAAAACTAAGCTAGGCTAAGTTAAGCGGTTACTATTCAAAAACAAATCTAAGACAAGATGTCACAGAGAAAAAAAAAACTAAGCTACAACACAACACAGGCTGGAAATGTCAATCCTTATGTGAGTTTACATGTCGTCTTGTAAATATGTTTGGAGTATTTCTTCCTTTAGTTTTTGTTTAAATTGTCCAAGCGTTGTACATGATTTTAATTCAGGTCCAAAATCGTTCCATAATCTGACTCCTTGCACTGAAATACAGTGTTGCTTGGTGGTTGTTCTCACTGTAGGCTTTTGAAATATACATGTTCCTCTGAAGTGATATCGTTTCTCCCTTGTTTGGAACAACTTTTGGATATTTGCGGGCAGTGATAGATTCTTCCCTTTGAACATTATTACTGCAGTTTTAAAGTCAACCAGATCTTTCAACTTGAGAGCTTTTTGTTTAAGAAAAAGTGGGTTTGTTGGTTCCCTGTAAGCTGCTTTGTTGATTATTCTAATAGCTCTCTTCTGAAGCATAAAGACTGGATATATGTTTGTTTTATATGTATTTCCCCATACTTCAGTACAATATGTCATGTATGGGAGTATTAATGAATGATACAAGGTGTATAGTGTGGGTTGATTCAGCAAATATTTCATTCTGTGTAATATTGCAATTGATTTGGATATTTTACCTTTAATATAATTAATATGTGGCTTCCAACACAGTTTATCAATTATTACTCCAAGGAATTTAGTTTCAGATACCCTTTCAATCTCTACACCATTTACACTGAGTTTGGGTACTGGGTTGTTGTGATGGTTGTTAAAGACTATAAATTTTGTCTTACTTAAATTGAGCGTTAATTTGTTTGAATCAAACCACAGTTTCAGCTTTCCTAATTCCTTTCCGAGTGTATCCAGAAGTTGTTCCAAATTGTTTCCACTGCATAGCAGATTAGTGTCATCGGCAAACAATATTAAGTCCATTTTTTCTGAAACTTTACATATATCGTTTATATACATATTGAATAATAATGGTCCCAAAACTGAACCCTGTGGGACTCCACAGGTGACCTTCAGTAACTGTGAGTTTTTGTTGCTAACACATACATACTGATATCTATTCTTTAAGTAACTACTTAACCAGGACAGTGCTACCCCTCTAATACCACAATTTTGTAGTTTCTTTAATAATAAATTATGATCTACTGTATCAAATGCTTTTTTAAGATCTAGGAATACTCCAACTGAATACTCTTTATTTTCAATGGCTGTTGATATTTTTTCTATAAATTCCATTAGAGCAAATGCAGTTGTCCTCTTGTGTCTGAACCCATATTGCTGCTCACACAATAAATCATTCTTCAGTATGAAGTTGTCAATTCTCTCATAGAATATTTTTTCAAGTATCTTGGAAAATTGCGGTAATAGTGAAATTGGTCTATAGTTTGAGAATTCCCCTCTGTCGCCCGTCTTGTATATCGGAATTACTTTAGTTATTTTCATTGCATTGGGAAATATACCTGATTGGAGAGACAGGTTACAGATATACGTCAGTGGTTTTACTATACATTCAATAATAGTTTTGACTAGTAGCATGTCAATACCATCACAGTCAGTAGATGTTTTACTTTTGAACGATTTAACAATTTCAATGACCTCTCTTTCGTCTGTGTTCTTTAAGAAGATGGAGTCTTTTACAGCAGTGTTATTGCATATTGTATCACCTGTAGGCACCGTAGTGGGTATTTCTCGGGCCAGTTTAGGTCCAATGTTAACAAAAAAATTATTAAATTCATCTGCAGGTGAAGCTACAGTATATTCACACTCTGAGTCGTTTTATTATTTTTTGGAATATTAGTTGGGTAGCTTGTATTTCTGCTTTTATTTCCAAGGATACTGTTGAGTATTGTCCATGTATTTTTAATACTGTCTTTGTTTTTCACCAGTTCTTTACTGTAATAGTCTCTTTTACTACATCTTATTATATATGTTAACTTATTTTTGTATGTTTTATACCGCTGCTCTGCTTCTTTTGTCCTTTTCTTTAGGAAAGCTTTATATAATAAATTTTTCTTTTTACACGCCTTTTGTAGTCCTTTGGTTAACCATGGCTTATCAGCAAATTTGTGTTTGAGCTTTTTTTTTTACTAATGGGCAGTTTTTTTCATAAAGATTGGTTACAATGTTTATAAATGTGTCATAGGCTTCATTTACATCTGATACATAGACTTCTGTCCAGTCTTGCTTCAGCAAGTCCTCTTTAAAAGAATTGATTGCATTTGGTGATTTGTGTCTGAATGATTTTGAAATTTTTTCTGCGTTGGGCCCCGTGTGGCCATGGATAAGTGCAAAGGTTGGCAAGTGGTCACTTATATCATTTATCAATAATCCACTTTCTATTTTCTTATCGAAAACATTGACAAACATACAGTGAAGCTCGCCACAATGCTCCAATAACTATATGATTCAGTCCATTCACATGACATAAATACTGTATATAACCCAGGAAAGCTCTCACTGACCCCACAATACAGAGCAATGACAATGACAGTAAACTGAATAAACAAAGCAGGTAATGACAAAAACAGAAGTCAGATTTCACAATAAGGCCACGATTTCCTTATAATTACTAACTGTGTTTCTGCATTGACAAGATGCCCAAAGTCAAAATTCTTTTAAAGATAAAACGTGAACTCAGTTAAGCTTAACTGGAATAAGGTAACACTGTGGGGGCACAGTCTGGGGGTTTTCTCACACTCAGAGAGGCAAGAGAAAGAGGAGAACAATGGACCAAATGAAGAGGTGTCACTGGGGGTTCAGATGGGACAGAAAGGACTATGCCCCCCCCCCCCCCCCAGAGAGAGGAGGAAATGCCGAGCCTCTGGAGAAGGGTGTGAAAGCAGCACCTGTGACTGTTATGTTAATGTGCCACACTTCTCTTTGTTCATACAACAATGCATTAGGGTCGGAAGCTCTGGGTCTCTACATATGGAAATAAAGATATAAAAGAGGAATGTACAGAGACCCAGTTAGCGCAGTAGCTCAGTAGAGCTCAGAAGCGTGTTTGCTGTTATGTTGTTGGAGCAAGAATAAAGCCTTGTGTCATCCAGCTCGTTGCCTCCGTTAGTCCTTTCTTCACAACACTGCCAAATCAAATCACAGCCATCTGTCCATAATCACTCTGAGCTTATGACAGACAGCCCATGCAGGTGTTTACGCCATGTAAACAGTATGTAAAGCACGTCACTGATGTAAAGAGTTCTTTTCAAATGCGTCTGACTAGTTTTGCCTGACACCAGGTCCCGGATGTGTGGCACAGATGGGAGCTTATTCTATGAAATGTAGCGGCGTCGCCATCCAGGCGGGGTGCACAGTCACCCACTGCCGCATTTCAACCGAAACTAAAGAAAAAAAATCTGAAGAAGACGCCAAGCCCACAGAGCATATGCGCTGTGCAGAGTGAAAAAACTTTCCCCTTCTGGGTTATGTCGAAGAGCCACAACAAGTTGCAATGGCACGTGAGCTTTAAGATCCACCCGCCTGCTTCAAATCAACAGGGCGGAGAAACGGACCGGAGCGAGGAAAAAATTACACGAGCACAAAAACCCATCCCTGCTGCTGGACGGAAAAGCAGAGCGGACTCAAGTCACCACTGAGGTCAGAGACAACAGACGAGCCCAGATCGTTCTGGGTTTGTCTGGATTTCCGGGGTACTGTGATAATTAACATGCAACAGATAAAGCAGCTCACAATTTATTTTCCAATTAAAACAGTCTACCAGTGCATCTCAGTAAATTAGAACGTGAAAGTTATTTTTTTGTACTAAAACTAAAAAAAGATAAATTTGTGATATTGGTAACAGTTTTTAAAATAAATTAAAAATCATGACATTTGTAATTTATTGAGATATACTATCACATAGTACACACTATACAGTACAGAATTTATTAAACTACAAAAAATGCCATTGTAGTAGAAAAAAATCATTGAGGAATATGATCATGTTTTATTTAGTATATCAAAAACACTAATTAACATTTTATATGTTAAAGCTAGAAACACCGTATTGTACCAAGGGAAATTTAGATTCTCAGGAATTTTAAAGCTCATCAATTAATCGTTAATCAATAAGGTGAATCAACTAATGATTAATGAATTAATCAATAACTTTGATCCCTAACTCAAGCCAACAGATTCCCTTTCAAATTAGGCCATTCTTATTCAAATTTTAAAAGCAATTATTTGAACTGATCAATTCAGGTTCAAACTGAGTTATTTCACATTCAGATACAAAGAAGTCAAATTCAACTCCTATTGGCACAAGGTTTATCCTACAGCAGAGCTCCAGCGGTGGAGAGATTTTGACAGAATATAGGGCAGTTTTAAAAGGCGTTTATTGGTTTATTTTATGTTTTAATGGATTGTTTGTTTTGTTTTCTTTATTGCTCCCCAATTGGCCCATCTCTCATTTTTATATAGAGAAAAATAAAGCATGTGAGAGTCTGGAGAGGTGTGGATTTTTATGACCTCCGAGTAATTCTGTCAAAACATAAGACAAACAGTGTCATTACATTTTTATATGGCGCTTCCTTTACAACTTTACGGCACGTGTCAGAGATCAAAAGACATCTGAGATGTGTTAAACGTGATCAAACCCATACAAGCCAGGAACTACATATTCAATACTTCTACATTATTTCTCAATAATGTGAATTTGTGATGATGATAAAAAAAAATATAGCATATCCAGTAAATGGATTGTAAATGTGGCCCAATTTCCTGGAACACTTCCAACAAACCACTATGATAATCAGTAAATCGTTGTTTTACAGCTTCACTGGTACAAAGGAGATGGTGTGCACAAGGAAGGAAGAAACCAAACAGGACAACAAGGTAGCGGGAACATTTTATTGTTCCACACTTAAAGGAAAAAAGGAACTTCTCAGAATGGCTCGGTTGCAGGACGTGAAGGTAAATTTCATATCAACTCTATGAGCAACACGTGATAAGAAAGTTCCTGTAAAGCATAGGAATGGATTTAACCAAGCACGTGTGTGTGTGTGTGCATGTGTGTGGTTATGTAACTTGAGATGAGATGAGATTCAACTTTATTGTCATTACACATGTATGAATACAAGGTAACGAAACGTGACTTGGCATTTGGGCACACTCTGCAGAGCGCATCCAAGGCCGGGGCAGCCGCTAGGCACCAGTCATGTGCCTAGCGGCACATGTGCCAGTCATGTGCCACTGCAATACTACAATTCGTTAAGTATTCCAATACCATATACTGCATTCCCCTCCTGCCTTACTCAAGGTGAAATTTTGGTCCCCAATGTACAACTGTCAATTGACCAAAGGACGATCTTCCAGTCCGCATCATATTTCTCCAGGTTGTCCTCAGCATACTTCAGTCTGGCTTGAAAGTGTCTCTTCTGCAGAACTGGAGTTTTTTCTTGATCTATAACCTCTCAATCTGTTCCTGTGCAGGGTTCTGGTGACTGTCTTCTTTGAGACTATAATTCCTGACTTGGCTAAGTCATTGACTCTTTACAGTTGGTTCTGGGGTCTTGAGACATTTCTCACTAGTTTTCTTTCCAGAGTCTTTGAAATCTTTCTCTTCCTACCTCTGCCAGGCTTATTCTGCACCACGTGGTGCTCTCTGAATTTCTTGATGATGCTTCTCACTCCAGTTCTTGACACTTGGAAACACTGATAACTTTGTATATCCACCTCCTGCTTTGCTAGCATCATCAGTTCTTTTTCTTGAGTCTAAACTGATTTCTTTTGTTTTTGGCATGATGACAAATGATGCTCAAGTGACAGATCAAACTCTTCCTGAAGTTTTAATACCTACACCTTTTTATACCCAAGTTTCTTCTGGCTGAAAGGCCTTGGTGTGGTGGCAATATAAGTTTTTTTTTGGGGGGGGGAGGGGGGGGGCAGAAAATGCATGCTACTATTGTAACCGGGATATGTTAGTTTTATACTATATTTCTTTTTTTTTTAATTTTGTACAGTAACTTTGCATATGGAACTTACCATTTGAAGCATTGTACAACTGAGGCTTGAATGTTGGAATACTGAGCCAGTTGGGGTCCCACCCAGACGCCCTGTGTTTGGACTTTTTACTGGTGTCATCCTTCTTCTCCTTCCTCTGCTCTCACCTCTCCTGGACCCTCTGTCTGAACACTTTCCTCTCCTTGGCTCCTCTCTTCTGTCTCATCTTTCCCTCTCTGAGCCCTGTCTAATTCAGGTTCTCTCCCTGTCAATGATGGTATACAAACAGGTGAGAAAATATCAAGTGTGATATTTTGTCCTGCAGGATTTTTTTTTGTCATGGTTTATATAAATGACAAAAATGTGTTTTTTTTGTATTTTCATTATAGTGTTTCTTTTTCCCATTGACAAAAAGTAAGAAAGAGAAGGGGAAAAAAACAAACATTCATAATAGTAATTAACTCATGCATACTTAAATTATATGGTCAGAGGTGGGTATAGTAGCCAGAAATTCTACTCATGTAAAAGCAGTGTTATCCAATCACCTGAAGATTGGATTAACGTGATTCAGGACATTTATCCGATGGAAAAGTTGACCTTTGCACTGAGAGAGGACATGGATGGGTTCTTGAACTTTTAGCAACCCTGGAACGCATATGTGTCTTCCATTAGATCTAATCTTTGACAAATACCATTTCAATAATGGCTCCTCTCTTTGCTCCAATGCTACTCAGATTCTCTTTTATTTTTCTGCTCTTTTGTTTTTATTTTTTCTGTTTGTTTTGTTTTTTTGTTCTTCTTTTAATTTCTCTTTTTCTTTCACTTAAAAAAAGGGTGTTGTAATAATTTTTTTCCAATGTTGTCAAAAAACAAAAAAGGGGGAATATGTGATGAAAATGTAAACAATGCAATGCTGTAATGACATGTATACCCTTTACAAAAACTTAAATTAAAAAAAAGCAGTGTTATCATATGAAGTTAGTAATTAAAAGCAGACACCAAAAATTTCTAGTTGAGTTAAGTAAGGATTCAAAAAGCACCACTTAAATAAAAACTTGAGGAATGACTTCAGACTTGAAGGTTTGAGATTTTTCTCCAAAATTTACCACAGTTTTCTGTTTCCTAGTTTGCTCTGTAAATTTATCTAAATTTGAAACCATTTTCCTCAAATTTGGAATTTCCTCTTGTAAAATTATGACTTTTCATGTACATTTGAAACTTTATTATTATAAATTTGTGGATTATTTTATGGCTAATTTTGGTCTATTTTTTAATAACATTACTGGGTTTTTTAAATAAATGAACAACATTGTGTCACAATTTTGACTTTTGTTCCTCATATATTTTAAACTCTTGACCATAATCTTGACCCGCTATGGAGGGTGAGAATATGTATGGGCACATAATCATACCATGTAGGATAACTAAATAGACGGTTATGCTGTTTCATCCCACCTAGCAACAATGCTCTGCACTGTGTGTGTTTATATTTATATATTTACATATTTATTCCATCTAGCTACAATGCTCTGCACTGTGTTTTTATATATCTACATATTATTCCATCTAGCTACATTGCTCCGCACTGTGTGTGTTTATATATTTACATATTTATTCCATCTAGCTACAATGCTCTGCACTGTGTGTTCATATATTCATATATTTATTCCATCCAGCTACAATGCTCTGCACTGTGTGTCTGTGTGTGTGTATATATATATTTTATAGTAATATGTACATATGTATATTAGCTGCTCTTGCTTGCTTGTTTTTTTTTTTTTTTTTTTTTTTTTTGCCTTCTGATTGTTGCTCTGAGTGTTGCTATCCCTGTGCTGTTGCAATCCTGGAATTTCCCCGTTGTGGGACTAATAAAGGCTTATCTTATCTTATAATTCTGCAGAGCCAGAACAGAACAATAATTTAACTCTTCAAAAAAATATCATTTTTAATAAAATTATATTTAATGAAATAAATTAACTAAAATCACCAAAAATGCAGTTATTTCTGTTATAATATTTCTATACATGTACAGTTTTTTTTAGAATTCTCCTCACCATCCAGACAGCGGGAAAAACCTCCCTTATTTTGAAATCCAAATGTGGCACGCTTAGTTTGTCTGAAAGGTGGAGGATGTTGATGGATTTAAGTTACTGGCTCTGGGAATTTTGGTAATTTTAAATTGTCAGGTACATAATAATGAACATAAATTTGTTAATATTTTAGCGGTTGGTGAAGTAAATCCTCAGCAATTCAGTCACCCTTATCTTTCACTCAGTAAACCTGCATAAAAACAACACACATTTGCTAAATGACTCATTGTTCCCATTTCCAGTGGGCTAAAACCACGACAGACCCAAACGTATAGTGAGGGTGTGCTGGGAACATCTGGCTGAGGCCCCTGTCCGGGAGGTCTTCAACTCCCACCTCCGGAAGAACTTCAATCACATTCTGAGGGAGTCTGGAGACATGGAGTCTGAATGGGCCATGTTCTCCACCTCTATTGTTGAAGCGGCTGCCCAGAGCTGCGGCCGCAAGGTGGTCGGTGCATCTTATGGTGGCAGCCCCCGAACCAAGTGGTGGACACCAGTGGTGAGGGGGGCCATTAAGCTGAAGAAGGAGTCCTATCAAGCTTGGTTGGCTTGTGGGACTCCCGAAGCAGCCGAGGTGTACCGGCAGACCAAGCGGAGTGCAGCTCGGGTGGTTGCTGAAGCAAAAACCCGGGTATGGGAGGAGTTCGGTGAAGCCATGGAACAAGACTTTTGGTCGGCCTCAAAGAGATTCTGGCAAACTGTCCGGCGGCTCAGGAGGGGAAAGCAGCTCCCTGTCCACACTGTGTATGGTGCGGATGGGACACTGTTGACTTCGACTGGGGATATCGTCGGGCGGTGGAAGGAATACTTCGAGGGTCTCCTCAATCCCACTGATACGCCTTCCACACAGGAAGCAGGGTTTGGGGACGAGGGGGATGACTCGCCTATCACAGGGGCTGAGGTCGCCAAGGTGGTTAAAAATCTCCTTGGTGGCCGGGCCCCGGGGGTCGACGACATTCGCCCTGAGTACCTCAAGGCCCTGGATGTTGTTGGGCTGTCATGGTTGACACGCCTCTGCAACATTGCGTGGAGGTCGGGGCAGTGCCTTTGGCATGGCAAACCAGGGTGGTGGTTCCTCTCTTCAAAAAGGGGACTGGAGGGTGTGCTCCAACTTTAGAGGGATCACATTCCTCAGCCTCCCTGGGAAGGTCTATGCCAAGGTACTGGAGATGAGAGTCCGGCCGTTGGTCGAACCTTGGATTCAGTTGGAGCAATGTGGTTTTCGTCCTGGCCGTGGCACATCGGACCAGCTTTTTACCCTCTCGAGAATTCTTGAGGGTTTGTGGGAGTTTGCCCAACCAGTTTACATGTGTTTTGTGGACTTGGAGAAGGCATTTGACCGCGTCCCTCGTGGTTTTTTGTGGGGGGTGCTTCGGGAGTATGGGGTATCAGGCTTGTTGTTACGAGCTATTCAGTCTCTGTACAACCGTTGTGAGAGTTTGGTTCTTATTGCCAACACTCGGTTGGAGTCATTCCCAGTGAGAGTAGGACTCCGCCAGGGCTGCCCTTTGTCACCGATCCTGTTCATAATTTTTATGGACAGGATTTCTAGGCGCAGCCAGGGAATGGAGGGTGTCATGCTTGGTGACCACAGGAACTCATCTCTGTTGTTTGCAGATGATGTTGTCCTGTTGGCTTATCCAGCAATGACCTACAGCTCTTGCTGGGACGGTTTGCCGCTGAGTGTGAAGCGGCTGGGATGAGAATCAGCACCTCCAAGTCCGAGTCCATGGTCCTCAGCTGGAAAAAGGTGGATTGTCCTCTCTGGGTTGGGGACAGGCTCCTGCCCCAAGTGGAGGAGTTTAAGTATCTTGGGGTCTTGTTCACGAGTGAGGGAAAATGGAACGAGAGATTGACAGACGGATTGGAGCAGCATCTGCAGTGATGCGGACGTTGTACCGGTCTGTTGTGGTGAAGAGGGAACTGAGATCTAAGGCAAAGCTGTCGATTTACCAGTCAATCTACATTCCTACTCTCACCTATGGTCATGAGCTTTGGGTAATGACCGAAAGAACAAGATCGCGGATACAAGCAGCTGAAATCAGCTTTCTCCGTAGGATCGCTGGACTCACCCTCAGAGATAGGGTGAGGAGCCCAGTCATCCGGGAGAGGCTCAGAGTAGAACCGCTGCTCCTCCACATTGAAAGGAGTCAGTTGAGGTGGTATGGGCATCTGATTAGGATGCTTCCTGGATGCCTCCCACTTGAGGTGTTTCAGGCACGTCCCACTGGGAGGAGACCCCGGGGCAGACCCAGGACTCGGTGGAGAGACTATGTCTCCCAGCTGGTCTGGGAACGCCTTGGTATCCTCTCTGAAGAGCTGGAGCAGGTGGCTGGGGAGAGGGAAGTCTGGGCTTCTCTGCTTGAACTGCTGCCTCCGCGACCCGGACCTCTGGAAAAGCGGTAGAAGATGGATGGATGGATGGATAAAACCACGACAAATACCTCCACTGCCGACATACCTCTTCTGCTTTGTTTCCTCGTTAAAATACTTAAATAAGCTTGTGCTTTACTCTGACGCGGAATCAGGTTTGCCTCACGAACAGCGACGCTACATAGGTCTGCCTGCTGACTGGAATGGTCATGCAGGTGGCGCGCTCCAGAACTCCGATGCACTAGTGATTGTCACATGCATTGTTCACGTGCACGCTTGTGGAGCGTCATTTCTTCATTAATTTTCTTATTAGCGTGGCGCCTGAGTTTTAGGTACGGCGGGCTGCCACGCAGAAATGTTATCAGTGGAAACCCTGTATCCTGTGTGTGAACATACATACACACACACACACACACACACACACACATGCATATATGTATATATATATATATATATATATACAGTATATATACATACATACACACACACACACACACACACACACACACACACACACGTATATACATACATATATACAGTGGTGTGAAAAAGTGTTTACCCCCTTCCTGATTTCTCATTTTTTTGTATGCTTGTCACACTTAAATGTTTCAGATCATCAAACAAATTTAAATATTAGACAAAGATAACACAAGTAAACACAAAATGCAGTTTTTAAATGAAGGTGTTTATTATTAACAGTAAAAAAAAAAAATCCAAACCTATATGGCCCTGTGTGAAAAAGTGATTGCCCACATTTTTAAACATAAATTAACTGTGGTTTATCACATCTTTGGAAAGCTGAGTTCAATTTCTTGAGCCACACCCCGGCGTGATTGCTGCCACACCTGTTCTCAATAAAGAAATCACTGAAATAGGACCTGCCTGACAAAGTAAAGTAGACCAAAAGATCCTTAAAAGCTAGACATCAAGCTGCGATCTAAAGAAATTCAGGAACAAATGAGAAAAAGTAATTGAGATCTATCAGTCTGGAAAAGGTTATAAAGCCATTTAATGCCACAAAGCTTTGGGACTCCAGCAAGAGCCATTATCGACAAATGGAGAAAACATGGAACAGCGGTGAACCTTCCCAGGAGTGGCCGGCCGACCAAAATTACCCCAAGACCGAAGCGACGACTCATCCAAGAGGTCACAAAAGACCCCACAACAACATCCAAAGAACCGCAGGCCTCACTTGGCTCAGTTAAGGTCAGTGTTCATGACTCCACCATAAGAAAGAGACTGGGAAAAAATGGCCTGCATGGCAGAGTTCCAAGACAAAAACCACTGCTGAGCAAAAAGAACATAAAGGCTCGTCTCAGTTTTGCCAGAAAACATCTTGATGATCGCTAAGACTTTTGGGAAAATACTCTATGGACTGACAAGACAAAAGTTGAACTTTTTGGAAGGTGTGTGTCCCATTATATCCGGCGTAAAAGCAACACAGTATTTCAGAAAAGGAACATCATAACAGTAAAATATGGTAGTGGTAGTGTGATGATTTGGGGCTGTTTTGCTGCTTCAGGACCTGGAAGACTTGCTGTGGTAAATGGAACCATGAATTCTGTTGTTTACTAAAAAATCCTGAAGCAGAATGTCCAGCCATCTGTTTGTGACCTCAAGATGAAGTGCACTTGGGTTCTGCAGCAGGACAATGATCCAAAACACACCAGCAAGTCCACCTCTTAAGACAAACAAGAAAACTTAAGAAAAACAAAATGAAGACTTTGGAGTGGCCTAGTCAAAGTCCTGACTTGAATCCAATTGAGATGCTGTGGCATGACCTTAAAAAGGCAGCTCATGCTTGAAAACCCTCCAATGTGGCTGAATTACAACAATTCTGCAAAGATGAGTGGGCCAAAATTCCTCCACAGGGCTGTAAAAGACTCATTGCCACTTATCACAAACGCTTGATTGCAGCTGTTGCTGCTAAGGGTGGCCCAACCAGTTATTAGGTTTAGGGGGCAATCACTTTTTCACACAGGGCCATGTAGGTTTGGATTTTTTCCCCTTAATAATCAACACCTTCATTCAAAAACTGCGTTTTGTGTTTGTGAATTTCTTTGCAAGATGTCAGAATAGCCTCCCACAGCTGCTGTTTTGATGTTAGCTGCCTTCCACCCTCATAGATCTTTTGCTTGAGGATGCTTCAAAGGTTCTCAATAGGGTTGAGGTCAGGGGAGGATGGTGACCACACCACAAGTTTTTCTCCTTTTATGCCCATAGCAGCCAATGGCACAGAGGTACTCTTTGCAGCATGAGATTGTGCATTGTCATGCATGAAGATAATTTTGCTACAGAAGGCACTGCTTTACTTTTTGTACCATGAAAGAAAGTGATTGATGCCTTTATTTTGAACATGTTAAATTTGTTTGATGATCTGAAACATTTAAGTGTGACAAACATACAAAAAAATGAGAAATCAGGAAAGGGGCAAACACTTTTTCACACATTCTGTGTGTGTGTGTGTGTGTGTGTGTGTGTGTGTGTGTGTGTGTGTGTGTGTGTGTGTTAGGGGTGTTGGGGGGGGGAAATCGATTCACATAAGAATCTAGATTTTCATTTTACATGATCCAGAATCGGTTGACAAAAATTAAGAATCGATTTACAAAATTATTATTATTTATATTTTTTTGCGGTGGTGCTGAGGTCCTGTCAGGTGACACGTATTGCTGCTTTGTGATACACAATTACACACTGATGCTGCCAACGCAGGAGAACCACGCAGAGTAGTTTACTAGCTAGCAACCGGATGAAACAGTTGGAATAAAGAAAAAATGGAGCAGCAAGAAATTCATCCAGTTCCATCTTCAATGAAGGCAAGTGTGTGGGCGCATTTTGGTTTCTACAACATTCCGGGAAAGAAAATGCTAGACATGACACAGGTAATATGTAAAGTTTGTAAAATGAAAGTTGAGTACTTTGGTAACACCACAGACGCTGGGGCTCACATTAACCACCATCACCCAGAGCTGAAAGAAGTAGAAAAAGTTGCAAGTCCTCCTGCTGAACAACCACACTGCACCACTTTAACAAACTCCAGCAAATATTGAAGGAGCAAAAAAATCCTGAAATCTTGTAACAGCACATTGTTTTGTTTTATAACTTTGTTTTTAAGTCTCTGAAGAATTTAGATGCTTAAGTTTATACCTAATCAGCTGACAGCTCTGCACCTCTCTTTACCCGAGTGTCCAAGACATACGGTCGCAGGTCTGATGACACGATAACAAAATCGATCATCGACCTGCGACCTAGGTTGTCCTGGTGCCAGGTGCACATATGGACACCCTTATGCTTGAACATGGTGTTCATTATGGACAAAGTGTGGTTAGCACAGAAGCCCAATAACTGAACACCACTCGGATTCAGATCGTGCGGGCTGTTCCTCCCAATCACCCCCCTCCAGGTTTCACCGTCATTGCCCACGTGCGCATTCAAGTCCCCCAGTAGCACAGTGGAGTCTCCAAGAGGAGCACCCTCCAGCACCCCAGTCAGAGACTTCAAAAAGGGTGGGTACTCTGAACCATCATTTGGTGCATAGGCACAAATGATGGTCAGGACCCATTTCCCAACCCACAGGTGCAGGGAAACAACCCTTTCATCCACCGGGGAAAACTCCAATATAGAGGCAGCAAGGTGGGGGGATACAAGAATACTCACCTCTGCTCATCGCCTCTCACCCAGGGCAACTCCAGAGTAGGCCAAGCTCCAGCCCCTCTCCAGGAGACTTGTTCCAGAACCGGAGCTGTGTGTTGAGGTGAGGCCGACTATATCTAGCCGGTATCTCTCAACCTCCTGCATCAGCTCAGGCTCCTTCCCCACCAGAGGGATGACATTCCACGTCCCAAAAGCCAGTTTAGGAAACTTGGGATCAGACTGCCAAGGTCTCCACCTTTGACCGCCACCTGATCCACACAGCACCGGACCCCCATGGTCCCTCCTGCAAGTGGAGAGCCCACTGGAGGGTGGACCCATGTAACTCCTTCGGGCTGAGCCCAGCTGGGTCCCATGGGCGAAAAACCGACCACCAGACGCTAGCCATCAAGCCCCTCCCCCAGGCCTGGCTCCAGGGTGGGGCCCCGGTAACCCCATACCGGACAGGGTACACTGGATCTCTGTTCTAGCGTTCATCGTGAGAGTCTATTGGATCGTTCTTAGTCTGGCCCTTCACCCAGGACCAGTTTGTATTGGGTGACTCTACCAGAGGCAAACTGCCCCAGACAACATAGCTCCTGGGATCACTAGGGCATGTAACCCCCCCCCCACCACCACCACCACCACCACGATATGGTGACGATCCATGAGGGGTCAACTGATCACCACCTGGTGGTGAGTTGGATCTGATGGCAGGGGAGGATGTCATTCAGACCTGGTAGACCCAAACGTATAGTGAGGGTGTGCTGGGAACGTCTGGCTGAGGCCCCTGTCCGGGAGGTCTTCAACTCCCACCTCCAGAAGAACTTCAACCACATTCTGAGGGAGCCTGTAGACATGGAGTCTGAATGGGCCATGTTCTCTACCTCCATTGTTGAAGCGGCTGCCCAGAGCTGCGGCCACAAGGTCGTCGGGGCATCTTGTGGTGGCAACCCCCAAACCAAGTGGTGGAAACCGGTGGTGAGGGGGGCCATTAAGCTGAAGAAGGAGTCCTATAAAGCTTGGTTGGATTTTTGATTTTGTGTATTTTATTGATCCCCAGAGGGGAAATCCAGAGAATCCACCTGAATGGATGAAGCAGCCACGGTACGGCGCTATCCCTTAACCATTCACACACACATTCACACCTAGGACCACTTTAGAGTCTCCAATTAACCTAACCTGCATGTTTTTGGCCTGTGGGAGGAAACCGGAGAAATCCCGGAGTAAACACATGCAGACATGGGGAGAACATGCAAACTCCACACAGATCACTGTTGGTCAGGGGCTGGGATCGAACCCAGGATCCCATGGCCAAGGGTGAGTTGCTGTGCTGACCACTGTGCCACCGCACCACCCAAATTTAAATGGATGTTCAAAGTATTTGTGATAGAATTTACTTTTGTTTTTTTAATGAATAGCCTAGGGCTGAGCAATAAAATGATAATAATTATCATGAAATAACTTTTCGCTGATAGAGACATAAAACATTTTCAACAGAACTTTGACAGAACTCATTCGTTCCGTGTTTTGACAGACAGTATGAAAAGCCAATGAAAATGAGAATACACCGCACTGAACCAATCATGTCACTGGATGTCTCGTTCAACTGACGCACACAACAGCGTGCGTAGGCGCGTACAACCAGCACGTAGCCAAGGCTTAGCCTAGCACACCTGCTAATGTTTGGGCTAGCACAGCCATATATGAGACGAGAGAAAACATCAATGAAAAGCCCAGTGACAGTGTTACCAAAGAAGACACCGAAATGGACGCCACCCAATGCTCAACAGACGAGATTAAAAAAAGGTCTGAGGAATTCAGTAATGTGGAGATATTTTAGGTATGCGTGCACTGCAGACTGTCGAGCACATTCCCACCAAATCAGGTAACACTACAAATCTTTTTTACCATCTGAAGCAGTGCCATCCTGTTGAGCAGGGTTGTCATTAACAGCGAACAGGACCGAACAGGACTGCCATGACCCCAACCTGCTAGAAAACATCCAAATAATAAAAGAAATCATCTTTTATGGCACACCAAATGTCCCAAAAATCAGTTAAATATTTTTTATTCTAATATTTAATAACAAATAGCTATTCTTGTAGTAGCTAGTGTTACGCAAAATGCCCAAATAGTGCATTAAATTATATCTAATGGGACCAGGTGACATCAAGTCAACTAACGCACACATTTACAAATATTCCAGACCCATTAAATTTAATTTAATCATTTCGGTGTCCTGTTTGGACACGTTCATTGTTTAATCCAAATACTAACTGCTGTTGTTTGGCGGCAACCCTCCTTCTCCACACTTGCACTGGGGAGACTGAAAATTTCACATGATGAGAGCTGGACTGGAACGGCTGCTATTGCAGCCAAGTGAAGGTAAACATTTCAGCAGCAGTGTCTGCATTCTGCAGGTAAACTTTCTCCCTTAGCAAGCAAGCTTTCAAAATAAGGGCTCTAATCTGGTCTCATTAACCTTCAAAATAAGAGTGAGCAGACTGTCAGATGATTAACAAATTGAACAGACATAAATAATAAAAATAAAGGCCACATTATACTTCTGCCACTTGTTATCACATCACCAAGTTTAAAAACTTCCGTATATTACATTCACTTGTTTAAAAACCTGCATCTGTTTCGTCTGATGCTGGATTAGGGTCCTAACGGATTGCAGTGCAGCAGTCATTCACTCCCTGCAAACTCGGAGGGAGAGAGAGACAGAAAAAAATAGAAAAGATAAGTCAGTAGCAGCCGTTACAGTGCAGCTCTCATCCATGTGAAATTATAAGAGTCTCCAGTGCAAGTGTGGAGAAGGAGGGCTGCAGCCAAACCAGTCCTTCTGCTGGGTAATGTCAGCTATTTTGTCCTTCAATTGATTAATTACAATTTCAGAAAGCTTTTAATAAACAAATTGTGCTAAATTATAAAAGGAATATGTTTTGAGTCCCGTTGGTTACTACAGCAATGCCCATTTGTCATAAATATTTAAGTGATAATGGTTTTATTCATTATTTGGGCTTTTTAAATGTCTGATTAGTATTTGGATTAAACAACAATCTCGTCGGAACGGGACACAAAACACCAAAATTATTGAATTAAATTTCTAAGAATATTACAGTGAGTCTGGAATATTTGTAAATGTGTTCCGTTATCTGACTTGATGTCACTTGGTCTCTTTAGATATAATTTAATGCACTATTTGGGCATTTTGTGTCACGTCATTTACTTCAAGAATCGCTATTTGTTGTTAAATCAGAATCAGAATGAACTTTATTGCCAAGCATGCTTTTACACATACAAGGAATTTTACTTGACATTAAGGGGCGCTCATGTTAAGCGCTCCCTAATGACGCGGCAGCCAACAGGCGCCTCATAAATAAATATCAAATATTAATATAGAAATGACTTCATTGATTTGGGGGGCATTTGGTGTCCCATAAAAAAAATATTTCATTTATTATTTGGATGTTTTCTAGGGGGTTGGGGTCCCATTTGGTCCTGTTCATTGTTTAGTACAACCACCTCACTGCCCACTTCATTGATCAAGACTGGAATTTGAAAAGCAAATGTCTTCAAGCTTTCCTGAAGACCATAAAGGTGAAGTCATTTAGGACTGACAGAAGACAAGTCGGTATCAGGACAGACAGTGCGACAACAATAGTGAAGGCCACATCACTAAACAAGAGGACACGGCTGCAGAGCTTTGGGCATGTACTTCACTCAGCTATGGGTAAGTTGGTGACCAGAACATTATAAAACATTTATATTTTAAGTTTTGTAATTATTTGAAATACAGTTATATAATGTTCTACACTACACAATGGGAGCAAAGACTGGCATACAATGGACACAGAGAGGCTTGAAGACCTTGACTTTGCCGATGATCTCATACTCTTGAGTCAATGCATGCATCGCATGAGAGAAAAGGTAAACGAATTCAAAGAGAATGGTAATCCAGTAGGGCTCAGCATCAACACCTCCAAGACGAAGGAAATGTGTGTATGTACAACAGGGAATGCTAAGCCAATAATGTGTGGGAGAAGATCTAGCGAGAGTAGAGCACTTCATATATCTGAGAAGCATAGTCAGTATAGATGGTGGTAACATACAGGATGCAACAGCCAGGATTGGAAAAGCACATGGAGCCTATGCTACCCTCAAATTCATCTGGAAGTCAACCACCCCATCAATGAATACAAAGCTCAGACTACTATATCGAATGTCCTGACTGTCCTCCTATATGGTTGTGAGGCATGGGGATTGACAGATAAGAACATCCATAGGCTCCAAGTCTTTATCAGCCACCATCTAAGATACATCCTAGGTAAATGGTGGCCATGAAAGATCTTCAATACTAAAGAGTTGTACAAACACACTGCCATTGAACCAGTGGAAACCACCATCAGACGCCACTGTTGGAAGTGGAGGGGCACACACTAAGAAAACCGACTAACTCGATCACAAGACAAGCACTCAAGTGGAATCCTCAAGGCAAACGCAAGCGAGGCACAACAAGCCTAACCTAGAGAAGGGGTATTAACAAGTACATGACAAGCCGGAATATCGTGGTCGCAGGTGAGAGAACAGCGGAAGACAAAGCCCAATGGAGAAAGATGGCTGAAGCCCTATGCTCGAGACCGGGCAAAGAGAAGTAAGTAATACAATGTTTCCTAAAAACTGTGCCAAATGGCAAAAGATACAAAGAAAAAAGAAGATGCCAAAGAATGGTGCCTTGAGGTATTCCTCAGAGGAGGTTTGCACAGGTGGAGGTAACACAAAAACTCCTATCAGAAAGGTAGGACCTAAACCAATCAAGAGCTGAGCCTGTGATGCCCACCCACTGCTCCAGGTGGGAGATGAAGATGTCACAGTCCACTGTGGCAAAGGCAGCTGCTAAATCTAAAAATACAAGCAGTACACAGTCACCAGAGTCTGCTGCTAAAAAAAAAAGTAGTTAAAAACTCTTAAAAGAGCAGACTCAAAGCTATGATGTGCTTTAAATTCAGACTGGAAGACCTCCAGAATTGCATGGTCATCGAGGAAAGATTTCATGTGGATGTGTTTCCAGGATTTTACACAAGAAAATAACTTTGGTCTAAAATTTGGCAAGATGGAAGGGTCAAGACCAGAACAAGAAATGCTGCAAATTTATTTTTAAAAAGTTGCAAATGGAAATGTTTCATTCACAAGACTAAAGTAGCAAATTTACAAGGCAAGAGTCAAAGCTGCAAAAAGTGGCAACATTACGAGGAAAAGTTGCACACTTTTAAAGCTGCACTTCAGATGTGGTGGTGAAGATGACTGGTCAACATGTGAAACTCAGCCTGAACTGCTGTTTATGAATTGCAGGAATAAGACCTTTGGTTTCTACTTAATATGCTGAAGGGAAGTAATTTAATGCTGGCCTGTAATAACAACATTGTGATATTGTCAGTAATATAATTTTATCAAAAATTCACAGAAATATTGTGGTGATATTTTTTGGCCACACCACCTCCTCAAAATGAGTTCAGATATTTTCAAAACTTAAAAAACTAACTAAATTGGATATGATGATTTCACTCCATGGTGCAAGAAAACCCAACTACTGTTTGTGGTATTTTTAAGACCTTTGGGCAGATTTTAGGACTAAATAAGTCCTTTGAAGATAAAATGACACGTGACTTCTTAAGTTCTTACCATAGAGAGTAGAGTCTGGGTCTGCTGTAGGAGAGGTTCAGGGAGCAGAGAGATGTGGACACACTCGGGGATGGTGACGGTTCCTCCATCCAGGTCGGCAATGATCACGTCCAGCTAAAGGACACAAACATTCTGTTCATGTCTGCTTCCATGGATGAAGTCGGCTGAAGCACAACCACAAGCTACAGGCCGTGTACACCAGAGCTCAGCCACAGGATGGTCAATCGTCCACCACCCTCAGCTACTGTTCAGGGGTCTGCAACATGTGGCTCTATGGCCATATGTGGCTCTTCTGCACATTTTCCAAGTATTTTTTTCTTAATTTTGAGGCACTGTTGTTTTTGGGGGTTTTTTTTGCAAATTTTAAGACTTTTACTCTTAAACTGTATGTCGTGTAAATTTTTCTTCTTCATATATTTGTAATGCAATGACCTTTTGGTAAGTTTATGATTTTATCATCAAGTTGCTTCCTTTTTTCATGAAAAAAAATTGTGAGATTTTTCTCCTAAATTTGCATCTTTTTTCTGGGTAGTTTTTAAATTAATTTTATTAAAATCAAGCAGTTTTGGGGAAAAGCTAATATCCAAAAAACAATTCTGCAAACTCAACACTGGTGCAATAATCAAAAATATTTGGGTACAACCCTAAATATTTTTTGGTCAGTGTTTCCCCTACCAATATATTGGGGGTCCCGGGGGGAGGGGGGGGGGGTCATGTCAATTACCTCCGCCAAGGAGGCAATGATTTCACCCCGGTTGGTTTGCTTGTCTGTAAGCAGGATTATGCAAAAACTACTGGATGGATTTAGATTAAATTTTCACCAAAGGTGGCCCTTGGCCTAATTTTTTTTTAATTTTTTTATTTTGTGTACTTTATTGATCCCCAGAGGGGAAATTGAGGGCATCCACCTGGATGGATGAAGCAGCCACGGTAACCCTTTGGATTTTGGTAATGATCTGAGTGCATACCTCCACCAAGGCTCCATCTTCTCACAATATGTTAGCAAGATTGGGCAGCTCGTGGCGCAGTGGTTAGCACTGTGGCAGCACAGTAAGAAGATCATGGGATCGATTCCACCCCAGACCATCGGTGTCCCTCCTGTGTGGAGTTTGCATGTTCTCCCTGTGTCTGTGTGGGGTGACCCCAGGTAATCCAGTTTCCTCCCACAGGCCAAAAACATGCATCCATCCATCCATCTTCTACCACTTAATCCATTTCGGGTCGTGGGGGGCTGGAACCTATCCCAGCATCTCTGGATGACAGGCAGGGTCCACCCTGGACAGATCACCAGCCCATCGCAGGGCCAACACAGAGAGACAGTCAACCATTCACTCTCACAGTCACACCTAAGGACAATTTAGAATCCCCAGTTGATGCCAGTTAACCTAACCTGCATGTCTATGGCCTGTGGGAGGAAACCGGAGTACCCAGAGTAAACCCACACAGACACGGGGAGAACATGCAAACTCCACACAGAAGGGTCACCGATGGTCTGGGGTGGAATCGATCCCATGATCTTCTTGCTGTGCTGCCACAGTTATAACCACTGTGCCACTGTGCTACCCCGCCCCCCCAAAAAAACAAAACAAAACATGTAAATTAGATTAACTGGAGACTCTAAAGTGGCCCTAGGTGTGAATGTGTGTGTGAATGATGAAGGGATGGCGTCATACCGTGGCTGCCTCATCCATCCAGCTGGATGTCCTGAATTTCTCTCTGGGATTAATAAAGTATACCAAAAATAAATGACTCAAAAACTAATGGATAGATTTTGATCCAATTTTCACCAGAGGAGCTGCTTGGGTTACAGATGAAACCATTAGATTTTGGGAGCTGCACTACGAGTGCATACCTCTACCAAGGCCCTCTCTCTTCTCCTCTCTGCTCTGTCATGCAGCAGGGCGGAACTCCGCTGCACATAAACACGGACACGTGCGCTCACACACATACAGACATGGCATGCACACACACACAAACACACGTGTGCAGATACATGTGAGAACAGTTGCACCAACGGAGAGAGAGCACGTAGGAAAGCATTTTGCATCAGCCAATTGATAAGCAGAAAAAAAAAATCTGCATTTTTTTTTTTTAAACGCACCCAGGATGACAAAGGTTGCAACACTAGCTCTCCTGCTAGTAGCAGCGGACGTAGCTCTGTTGCTCCTGATTGCTGCACGCCCTGTCCCCAACAAGCAGCAAAAGTCTGGTCATCACCACATGACAGGCTTTGACCCAGAACATCTTCTAGCCTGCATGCCAATCTCAATAAATGGACCACATGTGTCAGACTTCCCGTATCAAGAGGTTCTAGAAATGTTCTTCCAGAAGCCCAGAAAAATACACTGCAGTGACGAAAGCTGCACACTTTGTGGATAACTGCCATATAAACAAATGTTCAGATATTCCATTCAATGTTGTTTAAATTTTCTGATGTTTTGTTCAATAATGATCGTTTTTTACAGTTTTTATTTATACTGACTGTTGTTATTAAAAGAAACTTACGAACACCATGACTCCTTTAAGACTCTGTCATTGTCAACCTTCACGCTGGCCCCCCTCCACACACACACACACACACACACACACACACACACACACACACACACACACACACACACACACACACACACACACACACACACACACACACACACGGCTGGAAACCTAGGGGAAACAGTCAGTTGTTTTTTGCTGTTTTTTCTGAAAAATTAAAAAAAACAACAACTTTGAACTGATTTTTTTAATACCACATTAGTTACAGGCAACAGAGGCCCAGGTTGCAGACCTCTGACCTTAGCACAGCTTACTATTAGGGATGTATATTGGTATCCAGCCATCGGTGCATCCCTCGTTATTAGACTAAGGCAGCACCTGCTATCTATATCGCTGCAGTGAGAAAAACCCACCAGCTCCTGTGTCTCAGACCGGAAGAAGGAATTGACTCCAATGATGAAGGGTGTGGGAGTGCTCAGGACCTCCAGCAGCTTTCCAGGCAGGATGGGAACGTAGGTGAAGCTGAGAAGACAAAGCAGCAGCAGGATGGAACCTGACTTTGCAATTTATGTGGAGAACCATCTAAAACGTGATAAGTATCACTTTTTATCCCAGTTTTGCAAATTAGCAACTTTTGTCAAAGTTGTGCAAATTTGCAGCTTTTTCCTCACAATTTTGTAAATCTGCATTTCCCAGTTTTGCAAATCTGCAACTTTTTTCCCCACACGTTTTACAAATTTGCAGCTTTTTCCTCTATTTTGCAAATTAGAAGCTGTTCACCTCAATTTTGCAAATTTGCAACTTTTTCTCCCAGTTTTGCCAATCTGCAACTTCCCCCCAGGTTTTCCAAATTTGCCACCGTTTTCCCATCTGGTACATAGGTGACTTTTTCCACCAATCTCATAAACTGGTGACTTTTCTGTCTTGTGAATTTTCACCTGCTCCCCCCAGTTTCACACATTCACCATCAGCAGTAATAACAGAAATGAATGCCTGGGCCTGGCTTTATTCTTCACCCTCTTGTCAGCCCTCAGTAAGCTTGAATTTGACACTCCACTCTAAAAAAGAAGCAATACGAGAGAGAGAATGTGTGTGTGTGAGGCGGGGGTGGCACCTGTATTTGAGGGGGAACATGATGGCCAGCAGTCCTCGGCAGGCATCGGTCAGTCTCTGGTAGCTGCTGGAAAGGAACAGGATCTTATGTTCGGTCAGGGCAGCGCAGAACAGGTACAAAACGTTCACTATGCCTGAGGATAGAGAGGGAACATCAGTGGTGAGTAAGGGAGAAGAATAAAAATAGACAAAAGTCACAATTTAAAATAAATGAATTGCAAATTAATGAGAAAACATTGCAAATTTATGAGGGAGAGAAAGTCAAATTTACTGGAAAGTGTCACAAATTCATGAGAGAGAAAACGTTGCAAATCTACGTGGAAAAAAGCTACAAATTTGACAATAGGTCACAATATTACAAGAAAAAAAATATGAAAATTTAATTTTAAAATCCATCCATCCATCTTTTCTGGAGGTCCGAGTCACAGCGGAAGCAGTTCAAGCAGAGAAGCCCAGACTTTGCTCTCCCCAGCCACCTGCTCCACCTCTTCAGAGAGGATACCAAGATATTCCCAGACCAGCTGGGAGACATAAGCCCCTTTTCCACTAGTACCCACTCAGCCCTACTCTACTCGACTCGCTTTGTAGCCTTTTCCATTAGTACCTGGTACCAGGTACTTTTTTTAGTACCGACTCGAGGCCAGGGTACAACCACGCTGAGTTGATCCGAAAATGTGACATCAACAAACTGCAGGCCACTGATTGGTCAGGGCATAACGTCATGAAAGCATCCTCTTCTGCAGAATCTCCAAACCGCCATTTGCAAAAGTTCACGGAGTAAACTCGTCACCGAGTAAACACGATATTAATAGAGATGGCTTTGCAGGTTTTGCGGAAATCTACACCGTGGTCCAACGAAGAGGTGCAGAGTTTTCTGTGCTTGGTGGCAGATCCACAGTGAAAGGAGCGACCCGCCCCATTACAGATGCAGCCCAGCATAGAACCGGACTACGGACAAGCTGAAGACGAATGTGAGTGAACCATCGATGGTGAGTGATTTGTGATATTGTGCATCTTTTCGCTTATTTATCCTGTTGATGGTAAGCTCACTTTTTTTGAGCAAATACAGCGCCGTCTTGTGCTGGCTAACGAGTGTTAGTAGCTAGCTAGCTAGTAGCTAACTCTGCTGATTCACGCTTGCTTTGTCCGAAGTATTGGCTTGTGAGAGCAAAACAATGAAATATGTTAATCCCAGTTAAAGCCCTGGTTTGTGTACATGTTCCACTTTGGTGCTGTGCATTAACTTGTGTGTATTTTCTTTCTAGAATCTGTTTCCACATGCCAGGGGTCCGTCTCCCTCACCATTGTTGTGTTTATATTTTGGATGCAGGTCAAGTGGACCCCAGGATCCAAAATCTCAACATATTCAAGTGCATTTTAAACCAGTGATTTTTAAAGTGATTCATATAATTTCCTAAAGCGTCAGAATAGACCCACACACCTATTCTGTGGATTTTCCAATAAAAGAAGTGTTGGAACAGTGTTTTCGTGCCGTTTCTGTTCCACCATAAATCCCTGGATTGCTAATGTACTTGTACCTGTACAGAGTGGATCCTGGGGTTCTCACTGGTCAGGGAAACGAAGCATTTTTGTCACATCCCACCACTGACTTTCACAGGTGTATTTCCTTAACACAGGTACATCTACAAAAATTAGAATGTCATGAAAAAGTTCAGTATTTCTTGTCACTCATTTCAGAAAGTGAAATCCGTATATTATATAGATTCATTACACAGACAGTGATATATTTCAAGCATTTATTTATTTTAATTTGGATGATTATGGCTTACAGCCCCTGAAAACCCCAAATTCAATTTGGCAAAAAATTAGAATATTGCATAAAATTAATTTTAAAAAATAGTTTTTAAATAGAAATGTTGGCTGCTGAAATGTTGGTTAACATGGGCTGTAGCCATAATCTTCAAAATTAAAATAAACACTTGCAGTATATCACTGTCCCTGTAATGAATCTATACGGTATATGGGTTTCACTTTCTGAAATGAGTGACAAAAACATTGAACTCTTTCATGATATTCTAATTTTTTGAGATGTGTATATGAATTGAACTTGCTTGAACTAACCACCATCCACTTCTGTCTTTGGTCTAGGCAAGAGGAAAGGAAAAGCAGCCGCCCCATAACGGACCTCGCCACTGTGGAAAGTACTGAAATCCTTTGCTTTTATAGGTAAAGTGCCAAAACCAAAGTAGCACAATTTCCACTTAATATAAAAGGGACTCAACTGAGATTTATTTGATTGTGTGAATATTAATTACAGAATAATTGAAAATGACTGGCACATCAACTGTAAAATAAACCGCTTGTTAATGTATTTATATTTTTGTCAGATCACTTGTGTGATCCTTTGTGAGTTATGTTCATAACTGCATGTTGCACTTTGGGGAATGGCAGTTGTTCAGTCATCAATATAGTTTAGTTTATATGTGTAGTTTATAGTCTATCATCAATAAACTCATGCTGTATTATAATAGCAGGACACATTACAAATATTTGAGACCCACTGTAGTGCTTCCTTTTATATTTTAGCAATACAAGTACAAAACATCGCCCACACTTGAAGCCAGGGCAAGAAGAGACACAGCGGTGACAGAGCGGTGGCTAAACTTTTATTGATAAAAACTCCATATTTTGCCTGAGTGACTCCATACTCGGTGATGCACACCTTCAGTTAAAGTACTAGATTCCATTCAAGTGAATGTATTAATTCATTCTGAGGCCACAGTGAAATGGTAAAATGGTAAATGGCATTCACTTATATAGCACTTTTATTCTCATCTCTTGATGACCAAAGCGCTTTACAGATCCTGCTATCCACCCATTCACACACACATTCACACAGTGAAAACAAATTATTTTAAACATAACCCAGTCCTTGTAAAATCCACTTTACTGAAGCTCATCTACATGAAAATTGTGGTTAAATATAACAACGAAGCAGTGTCACATTCCACCACTGGCTTTTAGCAACAAGTGTATTTCCCAAATATGTTTTAAACTTGCTTTAATTAACCACCACCCATTTCTGTCTTTCATCTAGGCAAGAGGAAAACGATCCACCCAAACTGGACCTTGCCTCACTATTTACAGAGATGCAGGCTGAAGATCTGTTGAACCGGGACCAGTGTGAACAGCACATCCAGCTGCTTCTCAGTGAGGCAGCGTGGCCGGTGTGTGTGACCCATTCTAAGTTTGTTTTTTGGGGGTTTTTTTTACAGTTTGAATTTTGCACATTCTGAATAATCTGGAATTTGATGCTGTCTGTAATAAACAATTTAGTGACTTATGTGTTTGCATCATGATTTTCTATTTTGTCTGTTAAGACACCGGTGGGAAAAGAGTCAACAGTACAAACCATTTATCAGTGACATTGAAAATAATGGCTCATTTTTAAGAAAAAGTAACCAAAAACAATTATTTACTGAAGACTCTATTGTTGGATGTGCCACCGCAGAAGACACTGCACACGTTAGTGATAGTACCAGTATATGGAGGAATTCTGGACCATATTAGCATGTGTATTTCCTATTAATGGGTTAGGGCAGGGATGTCCAGTCATGTGCCATGGAGGGCCAAGACCCTGCAGGCTTTACCTCCAACCAGTGTCTTCAACAGCAGATTCCACTGAATTTCTTCCACTGACTGCTGATCCGTGAAAACACCTGCTGAAGAGACTGGGTAGAAGAGAGAACCTGCAGAGTCTTGATCCTCCATGGCACATGATTGGACACCCCTGGGTTAGGGTTTAATGGGATTTAACACAAACTGCTTTATGGTTCATAATTCTGTTGACAGACTTACACCAAACCAAAAGTGATTTCTCAAACTGCTGGATCGTTCTTAGACAGCTTTTTCAATCTGTTAGTATTTGTGCCACATGGTGGTAACCTTCACATATAAAAAAGAGACATCTGCAAAAACTTCAAAGGTTTATTGTCAGTGCAATTCCCAGTGCAGTACTACATGAATGCATGTATAGTACATTGTTGATGCAGAGAATATATATTTCTACAGTATCTACATGTATCTAGTAAATCAAGTATTTCTCCATGTAACCTTGTGACTGCATTATTTTAATTGCTTTTAATCCCAGATCAAGTTTGTTTTGGCCTAAAATGCATCATAATTGTCAAATATATCATATACCTAACTCAGTACTGTTTACCTTTTGAATATATATTTTATGGCTAATATAATGCCATAACTACAACCTGGCGATCAAGTTTTGTCAGCTGAACAGTTTTTACCATGACACCACCACAGACTCAGTGCTGCTGGAGCAGCTACATGACATGATGTCTCAACAGTCTGTCCATGATTTTCACGCATATCAGAGCAATTTGTTGCACAGGAAGCTAAACGTTTCTACAGACATTCTTAAGTTCTATAACCACTGATCGTTTGTGAAGCTGGGGTGACATCAGTGACAGGCTTTGTTGAACGCCAGACCGACGGATTGAAGCGGTAATTTTTCCACAACAGAGCCATCTGAAGCACACACACAGCATACATATTTTAGTACCTAATAGCGATAACTTGCAGACATCACAACATAGTACGACACGCTTAAAGCAAACTAGCATTAGCAATCATTAGCTTACCGTCATATGTGATCGAGTTCATATCCTCACGTCTTCTGCTCTATGGCTTCCGAGACGCTCCAGTACTTTTCCAGAGTGTTTAGTCTCGCTGCCTGTCCCCTTCTCTGGTGGTCCTTTTTAGCCTTTACAGTGACAAAAAGCCAGAGACCAAGGAGTCGCCTTGTACAGCCACGATGTTATGTTTTGCTTGGGTCGCGTGTTTTATGTCACGGGAATGTGGCGCCGCCTTGCTGTAAAAAAAATCCCACCCACCCCAGGTGTACCCAGCTGTAATGGAAACAGAAGCAAACTGAGTAGAGTTGGGCTGAGTGGGTACTAGTGGAAAAGGGCCAACAGTCTCTCCAGCGAGTCCGGGTCTGCCCCGACGTCTCCTCCCAGTGGGACGTGCCCGAAACACCTCAAGTAGGAGGTGTCCAGAAGGCATCCTGATCAGATGCCCATAACACCTCAATTGGCTCCTTTCAATGTGGAGGAGCAGCAGTTCTACTCTGAGCCTCTCCCGGATGACTGAGATCCTCACCCTATCTCTGAGGGTGAGTCCAGCAGTCCTACAAAGAAAGCTCATTTCAGCCACTTGTATCCGCAATCTCATTCTTTCAGTCATTACCCAAAGCCATGACCATAGGTGAGGGTAGGAACATAGAACTGACTGGTAAATCGACAGCTTTGCCTTAGAACTCAGCTCCCTCTTCACCACAACAGACCAGTGCAACGTCCGCATTACTGCAGATGCTGCTCCAATCCGTCTGCCAATCTCTCGCTCCATTCCCCCCTCACTCATGAATAAAACCCCAAGATACTTAAACTCCTCCACTTGGGGCAAGAGCTTGTCCCCAACCCGGAGAGGACAATCCACGTTTTTCCGGCTGAAGACCATGGACTCGGACTTGGAGGTACTGATTCTCATCCCAGCCACTTTACACTCAGCGGCAAACCGTCCCAGTAAGACCTGTAGGTCATTGCTGGATGAAGCCAGCAGGACATCATCATCTGCAAACAACAGAGATGAGATCCTGTGGTCACCAAGCATGACACCCTCCGTTCCCTGGCTGCGCCTAGAAATCCTGTCCATAAAAATTATGAACAAGATCGGTGACAAAGGACAGCCCTGGCGGAGTCCAACTCTCATTGGGAATGAGTCTGACCGAGTGATGGCAATATGAACCAAACTCTCACAACCGTCATATAGAGACTGGATAGCTCGTGATAACAAGCCCAATACCCCATACTCCGGAAACACCCCCCCACAAAAAACCATGAGGGATTATGGTTGAATGCCTTCTCCAAGTCCACTAAACACATGTAAACTGGTTGGGCAAACTCCCATGAACCCTTGAGGAGTCTCCAGAGGGTAAAGACCTGGTCCGATGTGCCACGGCCAGGACGAAAACCACATTGCACTTCCTGAATCCACGGTTAGGCCAACGGCCGGACTCTCCTCTCCAGTACCTTGGCATAGACCTTCCCAGGGAGGCTGAGGAGTGTGATCCCTCTAAAGTTGGAGCACACCCTCTGGTCCCCTTTTCTGAAGAGAGGAACCACCATCCCGGTTTGCCATGTCAAAGGCAATGTCCACGACCTCCACGCAATGTGGCAGAGACGTATCAACCATGACAGCCCTACAACATCCAGAGCCTTGAGGTACTCAGGGCGAATCTCGTCCACCCCTGTGCCCCGGCCACCAACGAGTTTTTTAACCACTGCGGCGACCTTAGCCGCTGTGATGGGCGAGTCGTCACCCTCACTTGTCCACAAGCCTCTCCACAAGTCCACAAGCCCTGCTTCTTCTGTGGAAGGCGTGTCAGTGGGATTGAGGAGATCCTTTAAGTATTCCTTCCACTGCCCGATGTTTTCCCCAGTCGAAGTCAGCAGCACTCCATTTGCACCATACACAGTGTGGACAGGGAGCTGCTTCCCCCTCCTGGGCCGCCTGATGGTTTGCCACAATCTCTTCAACACCGACCGAAAGTCTTGTTCCATGGCCTCATCAAACTCCTCCCATACCCAAGATTTTTCTTCAGCAACCACCCGAGCTGCACTGTGCTTGGCCTGCCGGTTCACCCCCAGCAGCTTCGGGAGTCCCACAAGCCAACCAAGCTCGATAGGACTCCTCCTTCAGCTTAATGGCCCCCCTCACCACTGGTGTCCACCACTTGGTTCGGGGGTTGCCACTACGAGATGCACCGACCACCTTGTGACCACAGCTCTGGGCAGCCATTTCAACAATGGAGGAGGAGAACATGGCCCATTCAGACTCCATGTCTCCAGACTCCCTCGGAATGTGGTCGAAGTTCTTCCGGAGGTGGGAGTTGAAGACCTCCCGGACAGGGGCCTCAGCCAGACGTTCCCAGGACTCCCTCACTATATGTTTGGGTCTACCAGGTTGGAATGGCATCCTCCCCTGCCATCGGATCCAACTCACCAACAGGTGGTGATCAGTTGACAGCTCTGTACCGCTCTTTACCTGAGTGTCCAAGACATACGGTCGCAGGTCTGATGACACAATAACAAAATCGATCATTGACCTGCGACCTAGGGTGTCCTGGTGCCGGGTGCACATATGGACACCCTTATGCTTGAACATGGTGTTTGCTTTGGACAAACTGTGGTTAGCACAGAAGTCCAATAACTGAACACCACTTGGGTTCAGATCGGGCAGGCCGTTCCTCCCAATCACCCCCCTCCAGGTTTCACCGTTATTGCCCACGTGCACATTGAAGTCTCCCAGTAGGACAATGGAGTCTCCAAGAGGAGCACTCTCCGGCACCCCAGTCAGAGACTCCAAAAAGGGTGGGTACTCTGAATCATCATTTGGTGCATCGGCACAAATGACGGTCAGGACCCGTTTCCCAGCCCAAAGGCGCAGGGAAGCAACCCTTTCATCCACCGGGGAAAACTCCAATATAGAGGCAGCAAGGTGGGGCGGGGGGGGGGGGGAGTCCAAGAATACCCACCCCTGCTCGTTGCCTGTCGCTCGGGGCAACTCCAGAGTAGGCCAAGGTCCAGCCCCTCTCCAGGAGACTGGTTCCGGAACCGGAGCTGTGTGTTGAGGTGAGGCCGACTATATCTAGCCGGTATCTCTCAACCTCCTGCATCAGCTCAGGCTCCTTCCCCACCAGAGAGGTGACATTCCATATCCCAAAAGCCAGTTTAAGAAACTTGGGATCAGACTGCCAAGGTCTCCACCTTTGACCGCCACCTGATCCACACAGCACCGGACCCCCATGGTCCCTCCTGAAGGTGGTGATCCCACTGGAGGGTGGACCCATGTAAGTCCTTCGGGCTGAGCCCGGCCGGGTCCCATGGGCGGAAACCCAGCCACCACACGGTAGCCATCGAGCCCCTCCCCCAGGCCTGGGTACAGGGTGGGGCCCCGGTAACCCCCATACCGGGAGGGGTACACTGACTCCTTGTTCTGGCATTCATCAAGAGAGTCTGTTGGATCGTTCTTAGTCTGGCCCTTCACCCAGGACCAGTTTGTCTTGGGTGACCCTACCAGAGGCAAATTGCCCACGACAACATAGCTCCTGGGATCACTAGGGCACGCAAACCCCCACCACAATAAGGCGACGATCCATGAGGGGTTAATTTTAAAAAAGTAATTTTAAAATAACTCAAAATTTATGAGAAAGTCACAAATTTGCTTCTTCAGATTTATATGAAAAAAAAAATCAGATTTGAGGAAAAAGTCACAAATTAATGAGAAAATAGTGTGAATGACCATTTTTGTTTGTTCCATTTATTTAACTTTATGTTCAATGCAAAACCAGTGATTCCAGAAAAACACATAGTATCATGTTTATGTGAATTGTGGTATTTTCAAGACCCTGGAATTGCAGATTTAAAGGATCAAGGATTTAAAGACTGTCAAGATTAAGACCGTATTTTGGATAACCTATTTTAAAGCTTTTTAAAACTTTTGAAGATCTGCAGACACCCTGATGCTGATGACAGCAAAGCTCTGATTGGCTGCTCAGCTGAGAAGGGTTAAGGTGTGTTCACACCAAACGTGAATGGGCAGCGCGAATCCATACAAAATGAATGGGAAGACGCGAGTATGTGTGAATTTGCGTAGTCACGCGTTTGCATCCGTTAGCTAGCAGCTAGCAGGAACTCTTCAGCTGAATCGAGATTTTGAGTTATTAACTCACGGTTTCCGGACGTCCTAGCAAGTTAGCAACGTAAACACCCATCATCTGTGAAGTTTTGGAGGTTTGAGACAACATTTTCAGGTGAGCCCCCAGTCGGATAATGTAAACCTAATCATGACGTTATTTTGGGAACTTCCACAGCAGATTGAACACAGCTGCAGAAGTTTTAAAGAGAACTTCGCCTGTCTACATCTCACTATTCATGTCTGTTGGCATGTTTACATTGATTTATAATGTAATCGTGCCATACGAAAAATTCGCCTGCTCACGTTGCAGAATCAACGTGCTGCAGAATCAAATAGTCTGCTGTTTTCCCCTCCAGAAGGGCATGTTTTTGTTTTGCTTAACTGTCTCGTCTAACAAATAACTGAACAATCCAAGGAATGTTAGCATCTAGCCACTAGCCACCAGGAGCTGATGTTGCCCAAGCTAGCTGAGAAGTAAGCTAGGAAGAGTTGTGGTCACAGAGGACCTGCTGTCCCTCTCACAGGCTGAGGCAGCAGACTCCTGCAGACTGTAGTTAAATGAAGCAGATCTGTTAAAAGATATACAGCTCTGCACAGTGGATTCCCTAGACAGTGAGCACATAGTCATAAAGACAACACTAGCACAGAACACTGCAAATTTGGGACTATTTGTGTGTCAGGAGGTACTACTGATAGCAGACAATGATCTCATTAACTGTTCAGAGATAGATTAGGGTGCAGTGATGCAGCTGTCAAAGCTAGACTGAAGCCAAACAAATTCAGCAACTTGTCTCAAATGTTTTTTCAGAATTACTTTTCACTGCTTTGCTTTTAAGATATCAGAGAAAGTTTGTCAAAGCGCCATGATGAAGCTATTCAAAAATCCTAGAAGAGCTGGTAGAGGCTATAGATTTGATGGGAGAGTTGTCAATCATTTTATGGGGGTTTGCCTGTCAAGTGCGAGATGGTGGTGCTGACAAAAAGACAGGAGGCTTAGCTGGAGGTGGCACAGTTGAAGATGCTAAGATTCTCATTGGGAGTGACGAGGAGGGACAAGATTAGAAATGAGTATATCAGAAGGACAGCTCATGTTGAGTGGTTTGGAGACAAAGTATGAGAGTCAAGGCTGAGATGGCTTGGACATGTGCAGAGGAGGGATAGTGAAGATACTGGATGAAGGATGTTGAAGATGGAAGAAGACCACAGAGAAGATTCATGGATATAGTGGAAGATGACATGGAGGGGGTTGGTGTTACAGTGGAAGATGAAGGGATAGGGTGAGATGGAGGCAGACGACCCTGAAAGGGTTATGAAAAGTTAAGAGTGCTAAAATAATAATTCTGTAGGTAATCTCCCATTATGCTCTATACATATTCTGTTTGCATTCTTATGAACAAATATGTTGTGTTAAACTCTGGTAAACAGGAAGTAGGCAGAGCTATAGAGCTCTCTCTCTCTCACTTCTTTTAGTCAGGTCTATTACATTAGTTACACACCCAAACCAACACACACACACTTCTGATAGTACATTTTAGGGGACAGTTAACGTGAAGAGCGGATGACCTGTTCATGTCGGAGTTAAACTGGCCAATCAGACGGTTGCGTACAAGCCCATCCTATTGTACGGGGTTGGTCTAACCAACCCGAGAAGATGAATGAAAGTTCCACCTGGAAGTTGTGGTCAGTCTGGCGATGCTCCTGAGGGGGCTGCGTCACGCTGCACCCCACACTGCTTGCTTTACATGTGACCTCTAAATAAATGTTGCATCTTTGAATTGAAGAATTCTCCGGCTTATTCTTGGATCTTTGAATCAAAGAATTGGTATTTTAACAACTTGGTGCCGGTGCCCTGGACTGAACTATTCTGGGACGATTCCGGAACAGAAAGACCCTTTTTTTAGACGACTTTGGTGCCTAAACAGAAAGGTAAGCAGAAAATCTTTTTTACACGAATTTCTGCCCTTTGGCCATACTAAATTTACAGTTGTCTGATTAAGGGGTATATCCGATCTCCAAATTTTATAACATGGGGAATAAAAATTTAAACGCCAGAGAAATTGTGTGATGGAAATCAGCGCTCCCATGCAAGACATGAATCACATGGTCTCACATGAGGGAGAGTGAAGAAATGTCCCAGGATCAAAGAGCCATTTTTTTATGAATAAGGAAGATTTGCAATGTGAGAATCTTTTTTGCATCAATAGTGAGCATAAATAAAGTACTCCAATACATTATAAGAATCTCAAACTTAATCATGAGTGAGTAATGTAGCAATACAGTACAAGAATCTTTTTAACATCCTTCGTGAGTGACTGTTAATAATAAAAAAATAAAACTTACAGTACAGCATAAGAATCCTTTTACCATCCTTAGTGTCTGTTCACAAGTATAAAATAATAACTTACAGTACAGCACAAGAATCTTTTCACCATCCTTAGTGTCTGTTCATAAGTATAAAATAATAACTTACAGTACAGCATAAGAATCTTTTTATACATCATTAGTGAGTGTCTGTACACAGCAATAAAGATAGCTTGTTAAAATCAGTATAAGACTGAACTTTATGATACAATACCTCTTGTATCGATGACCTGATGAGGTCTAGATGAAAGTACCCTCTACATAAAAGTTAAGCTATGAGAAAACGAGTACATACAAATCTGCGGCATATTCTCCACATCGTGCATGCTGATCTCTGTGTTAATTCTGTGTCTTGAGGGTTTGTTTGTAGTGTCTATAGTGTGCATGCAGATGTCTGTGTTAATTCTGAGATGTCTGTGTTAATTCTGTGTCTTTGGGGGATAAATGTGTGGTTTGAGAAATACTGGGGGGTTGGAAACGGGACCAATGCTTCCTATGTCAGCAAGTTGGCCACTGGGCTCAATACTGCCCACAACAACACTCACAAGACACCCAGGGGGTTCCCCCAGTTAGCAACACAATGGGTATCCTCCCCTACATGGTCCCCATTTGGATGTTGAAAAAGAACGGCTTTGTTAATGCCGTTCTGTTTCAAAAGGGGGTGAGTGGGACAGGAACGGATAGAAAGTACTAGGTCATTTAAGGTTTGCTGTCTTGAAGTCTTAAATTAGGCATTTTACAAGTTGGCATCTTTTTCAACAAGCAGGGAGTGAATCTAAGAGTAAAACTAAGATAATTGATCACAATGTTCTCAGCCTTACAGCTGAAAGGTCGGTGTGCTTTCTCATCTAAAATGATACCATGTATGCAAATTATTTGGTAGCTATATAAAGAGTGTATAAATATGAATGAATCTTTATTTTTTGGATAGATTAGATTAAAAGATCAAAAGAAAGGACTAGAACAATATATCAAGGAAAAAATCCAACAAGGTCGAATTAAACAATAACTCCTCTGATTATACAATTACACACAAGACAACCAGTGTAGCTTGATCAACTACTTTTAAAATTCCATGCTTAAAAAAATAAAATAAATTAATTAATTTTTGCTGAATCCTGAAGAGTGCCAGGAAGAAGGCACAAACACAGGCAGCCATCTTAAATGTTTTCAAGTACTTAAAGCGGAAATGAGGCATTACTGTAGGTATCCATTCTTTCAGTGCATTTCTTTTAATTGTGAATATTAACATTAGGTAATGAGCAAACAATCACAGCAAAGATTATAGCTTTACTGTACACTCAGTTATTTAAAGTCAATCTAACACACATTCTTATGTTCCTCCCCAACAGAGGGTATGCATAGGTAGGATGTCACCGAACAGAACTCTTGGCAGATAAACACTGAGTGGCAAAAATGAGAAGCAGCATGAAGGTGTATGCAGTACAACACACACTCTCACACACACACACACACAAAATCCACACAATATTCAATTACTGCAGTACAAAGAATGTCTATTTGCATTGTGGAGAGTTAATCTTATCATTCCATCTTGTATTGATTAGCAAAAATTAAATAAAGGCTTTGAATCAGTTCCTTTCTTGACCCAAAGTTGAAAATCTAGATAAGAAAGGAAAATAAAATTTGAAGGAAAAACCTGCACTTATTTATGGAATGTCTGGCACACAGGGAGCCTGAGGCTCCCCTTGAATCTGTTTCTTTTATAAAAGGAAGCCAAAAGGAGGAGGGGGAGGACAGCAAGGAGGAGGAGGGAGCGTGCCCCACAATGGAAACTGAGTGATGGCAAAACCGGCAGCTGGCTGAGAGGGAGGCGCCCATGGTCAACACCCACCACGGAAAAACGGACTGCATGCTTAAGACTGGAACAGATAAGTGAACTAACTTCTACACATATACAGAAAATTAGCAAAAATTAAATTATTTAAAAAAAAGACATCTTCCATTTACCTGACTCTGAGGTTCAAGGTACTTCGATTAAATTCGTATGGTGTAAAGTAGTAACTCCGGGTAATGACATACAGGACTTTTCAAGTCAGAAAAAGTAACAGATTCTGCAAATGGCAGGCTACCAGTAGAATACCTATCAACATCTGTAAAAGTACAGTGGGGCAAAAAAGTATTTAGTCAGCCACCAATTGTGCAAGTTCTCCCACTTAAAAGATGAAAGAGGTCTCCAATTTTCATCATAGGTATACCTCAACTATGAGAGACAAAATGAGAAAAAAAAAATCCAGAAAATCACATTGTCTGATATTTAAAGAATTTATTTGCAAATTACGGTGGAAAATAAGTATTTGGTCACCTACAAACAAGCAAGATTTCTGGCTCTCACAGACCTGTAACTTCTTCTTTAAGAGGCTCCTCTGTCCTCCACTCGTTACCTGTATTAATGGCACCTGTTTGAACTCGTTATCAGTATAAAAGACACCTGTCCACAACCTCAAACTGTCAGACTCCAAACTCCACTATGGCCAAGACCAAAGAGCTGTCAAAGGACATCAGAAACAAAATTGTAGACCTGCACCAGGCTGGGAAGACTGAATCTGCAATAGGTAAGCAGCTTGGTGTGAAGAAATCAACTGTGGGAGCAATTATTAGAAAATGGAAGACATACAAGACCACTGATAATCTCCCTCGACCTGGGGCTCCACGCAAGATCTCACCCCGTGGGGTCAAAATGATCACAAGAACGGTGAGCAAAAATCCCAGAGCCACATGGAGGGACCTAGTGAATGACCTGCAGAGAGCTGGGACCAAAGTAACAAAGGCTACCATCAGTAACACACTACGCCGCCAGGGATTCAAATCCTGCAGGGCCAGACGTGTCCCCCTGCTTAAGCCAGTACATGTCCAGGCCCGTCTGAAGTTTGCTAGAGAACATTTGGTGATCCAGAAGAGGATTGGGAGAATGTCATATGGTCAGATGAAACCAAAATAGAACTTTTTGGTAAAAACTCAACTTGTCATGTTTGGAGGAGAAAGAATGCTGAGTTGCATCCAAAGAACACCATACCTACTGTGAAGCATGGGGGTGGAAACATCATGCTTTGGGGCTGTTTTTCTGCAAAGGGACCAGGATGACTGATCCGTGTAAAGGAAAGAATGAATGGGGCCATGCATCGTGAGATTTTGAGTGAAAACCTCCTCCCACCAGCAAGGGCACTGAAGATGAAACGTGGCTGGGTCTTTCAGCATGACAATGATCCCAAACACACCGCCCGGGCAACGAAGGAGTTGCTTTGTAAGAAGCATTTCAAGGTCCTGGAGTGGCCTAGCCAGTCTCCAGATCTCAACCCCATAGAAAGTCTTTGGGGGGAGTTGAAAGTCTGTGTTGCCCAGCGACAGCCCCAAAACATCACTGCTCTAGAGGAGATCTGCGTGGAGGAATGGGCCAAAATACCAGCAACAGTGTGTGAAAACCTTGGGAAGACTTACAGAAAACGTTTGACCTCTGTCATTGCCAACAAAGGGTATATAACAAAGTATTGAGATGAACTTTTGTTATTGACCAAATACTTATTTTCCACCATAATTTGCAAATAAATTCTTTAAACATCAGACAACGTGATTTTCTGGATTTTTTTTTCTCATTTTGTCTCTCACAGTTGAGGTACACTACCGTTCAAAAGTTTGGGGTCACTTAGAAATTTCCTTATTTTTGAAAGAAAAGCACTGTTTTTTTCAATGAAGATAACTTTAAACTAATCAGAAATACACTCTAATATCTAATATGCATTGCTAATGTGGTAAATGACTATTCTAGCTGCAAATGTCTGGTTTTTGGTGCAATATCTACATAGGTGTACAGAGGCCCATTTCCAGCAACTATCACTCCAGTGTTCTAATGGTACAATGTGTTTGCTCGTTGCGTCAGAAGGCTAATGGATGATTAGAAAACCCTTGTGCAATCATGTTAGCACAGCTGAAAACAGTTTAGTTGGTTAGAGAAGCTATAAAACTGACCTTCCTTTGAGCAGGTTAGTATCTGGAAAAAATTATTATTTCAAATACAAATCATTATTTCTAACCTTGTAAATAAGTGTGACTTTTCATGGAAAACACAAAATAATTGTCTGGGTGACCCCAAACTTTTGAACGGTAGTGTATACCTATGATGAAAATTGGAGACCTCTCTCATCTTTTAAGTGGGAGAACTTGCACAATTTGTGGCTGACTAAATACTTTTTTGCCCCACTGTAGCATTGTACCCCATGTACAATAGGCAACTGAATGGATCTGATCCAAATTATGAACAACCATTATTTGCAAATCCATCCTCCAGATTGGTCATAAAACTTGGACTGGTAAACAAGGAAATGTGCGGAAGCATCAATTTTCCTAATTGAAGAGGACAAGAGACATTTCAACCTATGGGGGGTTCCACACATCCTGCTGGTTAGACCCAAACACATGGATTGGAAAATGTTGGACATTTTGTCACCTCTGCTGGGGAATATAGCCATCCATGGAAAAGCAACACCTGACCTTAAGATAAAATATTCTCCTAAATTAGAAATATACGCATTGTCTCTTAACTGGATAACCACAGCACAAAAGGCTGTGCACACTGATGCCCAGAAATCTCCTACATGACCAATCTTAGCATTAACAAACGAGGGGATGATAAAAATTTGAAGCAAATTCTAAATTTGTTATAGTAAAAGGTTAAACAGATGTAGATCTAATAAAAGGAGCAGAGTACGACACTATAGACCATATATTCAGAAGCCCAGAAAGGTGTTAACCAGGTCATAAAACCAAAAGCAGCTGATGTCAGTGTCATCAGTCCTGTAGGAAACACCCTCATGACGCAGGGCCTGCAGGAATTAACAAAGCTCTAACTCTTTGTGCTCGTTGTATGCCAGGATCACATATATTGATAAATGAGCTAAACCTCCAAATGCATTTTTCCACAGTGGTAGTCATCAGCAAATCTTGCACATCTCATGCCTCCTCATAGAAACCAGTTGCTGAGTCCAGAGGAGGAGCTGGAGACCCCAAGACGGAGGATGATGACGAAGAAGACCATTGTGCTAAAACGGATTATTTGTAAACACAAGGCGCTACTGATAATACATGAATCATAAATAGCTCACCACACACACGTAGGGGTGTGACACATAGTATTCCTGCCTTTTATTTACGTCATGCTAATTACGGTAAGGTAGTCAGGATAATTGTGAAGGTTAGAAGCTCTAGAGGCCCGAATAAATCATCATCATCATAGCAGTCTGTCAGGGGCGACAATGACTGTTTCATTTAGGTCTGATCAGATTCCTCCACGCAGCTCTGTCCTTCACCCTCCGCTGCCAGGAACTCCTGACCTTGTTAACCTGGGCGATGTCCAAGCCGGTATGAGTTGCTTTCTGACTGACCATCTCATGAAACTGCTTGCGAAGTATTTCAGTACCGCTAGCTTTTGCTGGACTAGCGGCACATTCTTGGCAGATAGAGGTATTATCAGTGGCAAGGACAGGCGAAGACAAACTGACTCCAGTATCTGTTGCAGTGACTGACCAGATGATAGGTTTGTTTATGTCTACTCTTTGTGTAGTGCATGTCACGATGCACCGACTGGCAGAAGTCCAACACAGACCTTGCGACAGATGTGCTTATCTGCCAGGATGTCCAGTCTCACCCCGTGTAACTGGGAGTGGTCCACCACAGACCTGTGACAGATATTGTTTTTAGTTCTGCTAGGAAGCCCAGTTTCACCCTCCACACCCTCAGAAGGGCGGGGTTGCCGGTTGAGTCACCGATGGCCCGACCCATGAGACAGGTAGTACCAGTTTTCATGGTTATCTGGTAGCAAGCAAACCAAATCCATACTTGTTGTATTTGGGCCTTCATGTCAGGCCCGAATACAACAAGTATGAATAAGGATGTCTCCTAACTTTGAACGATTGTGTTTACTACCTACTTACACTGCAACACATAGGCCTCATCACCCAGCTCACTCACCATAACAAATCTACTGCTGAACACATAGGTCCCACTACCCAGCACACTCATCACAACACAACCACTGCCTGTAGCTTGCATATAGCTGACAATTACACACTCAAGGCTAATAGGAGACAACTTACAACAGCACATGGTCAACTACAGGTGTAGTGAATAAGGATAAAACGGTACAGGCTCCAGCCATTGTGGTGACAATCCCTCAGGCCATTATTGATCCTGTCCCGGCCGAGCCCTTTGTATCGGCACCCAAGCAAAGGTGTAGGGTGCAGGGAAGGTGCATGCAGGGGGGCACCAGACCATCACAACGTATGTCTGCGACACAGAAATAGGTCGTAGGGCTAGTGACTGTACGACTTCAGTCCCTAGAAGAAGGATGGACTGGTACCAATGCGCACCCACCGCACCTCCAGCATCCGGGGTGGGGCCAGATCAGCCACATGGAGGAGATGGCATTTTCCAACGCTACCCCTCACAGTGGAAGCTACGGTGGGCACAGGGGCTCGAGCTTCATCAACACCAGCATCTCTACCTCTGTCTACCGGTGGGTGGCATCCCTGGGACAGCATCACTGAACTGTTCACTGGCTGTACTGGATATTGTCTACTCTCTGCTGCATCCACCAGACTGCCCTATAAACCTCATGGGATGAGATGTGCCTCTGAGAGCGTGGGCACACAGCTGTTTTGCTTCTAATGGTACCGGTGTGTGTCTATGAGATGGGACTGTGCTCCACAGCTGCGGATACAGGAAGCAGATACAGAGGAAGGTCAAACCCCTGTCACAACCGTGTGATGACTGCAGCTGAACGATGCAAGCCCTGGCAAAGGTCAACTGGTGGACAAAATGTTTTGTGGGCTTCGTGGATTGACCCTGTTCGACCTTATGACCCCCACATGATCCACTCCACCGGACAAAGAACTATTCACATGATGATCAGGAGGAGACCTCGGTGGGGGTGCAGGACTTGGTGAACCAGGACAATTATGTGACTGCAGTTCATCTGGACAAGGATGGGTTGCCTCGGTGCGCCCGTTTAGACATCGCTGCACCGCGCTGGGGTGTCCACAAGGGGGGAGGCAAGGGTATCCGAGCCAATGGTGCAAGCCTATCTTGGGTTGACTGATTGGGTTAACACACAATGTAGGGACCTACCTTATTCACCATCTGCTAACCGCTAGCGTCTCTCTCACCATGTATGGTTGACATGATAAAATCATGTCAAAGGGGGGAGTGAAAGGGTTATGAAAAATTAAGAGTGCTAAAATAATAATTCTGTAGGTAATCTCCCATTATGCTCTATACATATTCTATACATATTCTGTTTGCATTCTTAAGAACAAATAAGTTGTGTTAAACTCTGGTCAACAGGAAGTAGGCAGAGCTATAGAGCTCTCTTTCTTCTCTCTCTCTCACTTCTTTTAGTCAGGTCTATTACATTAGTTACACACCCAAACCAACACACACACACACTTTTGATAGTACATTTTAGGGGACGGTTTACATGAATAGCGGATGGCCTGTTCAGGTCAGAGTTAAACTGGCCAATCAGACGGTTGTGTACAAGCCCATCCTATTGTATGGGGTTGGTCTAACCAACCCGAGAAGATGAATGAAAGTTGCACCCGGAAGTCACGGTCAGTCTGGCGACGCTCCTGAGAGGGCTGCGTCACGCTGCACCCAGCACAGCTTGCTTTACATGTGACTTCTAAATAAATGTTGCATCTTTGAATTGAAGAATTCTCCGGCTTATTCTTGGATCTTTCACTCAAAGATTCGGGATTTTAACAATCCGCCATGGAGATCCCTGAAGGGAGCAGCCAGAAGAAGAAGTGTGAGACTTTCAGAATTGGTGTGATCCAGACCGAATCTCATTTTCCTCCCTTGCAGACTCATTGACTTTAGGCACGTTCACATGAAGTGAAGGGCTGTCCCAATCTGAAATCAGGAAGTGGCTAACTGCTCACTCGCTGACTTCATGGGCCCTTAAATGAGCCCTTACCTTAAGTCAGCATAGCATGCTGACTTAAGGTAAGGGAATTACCCACAGTTCAGAGCGCCATGTCGGGGTTTCTCAATGAAAAGCTCCTGATTAGTCACCTGGTTATCACTGACCACTCCTTCACCCCTGCTCCACCCCACAAAAACAAAACAAACATGCAAACACAGAAGTATGGAAGGAACAACTCCAACCATCACTAAACAGAGGATGTTCCCATGTCAGTATAATGTAGCTCACTGGCCTGCGGTGTGTCTAGAGTTGCATAATTAAACATTTTTTTTTATTTACAAACAGGAGCAATGAACAAACATTACAGTTTATTGAACTTTGTATTGAACATGACTCCAAATTCCAGGGCCACAGAAACACATCTGCTCAAGGTTTCAAGTAAGTGCTCAGCTGGTATATTGATTATTATTGATATTGATTGATATTGATTGATTGATTATGATTATTTAGTAAGCCAGTGGATGACTATAACTAAGGATTTAAGATACTGCATTTAACACAATGTATAAATAAAGGATAAATAAATAAAAAATAAATATACTCTAGTGCAGACATTATCAACTATTTTGTGTAATTTTCATAAAAAAGTATTTTTTTTTCATAATTTCCTCTCTTTCACTCTGTAAGGCTCGTGCCTGCAAGATATTTAAATCAGGCAATTGAGTCCTTCTGTTCCTTGGCCTTGAAGATAAAATCATTCTTAAAATAAAAACTCAGAATCCCACAGTACCAAGCAGCATGTTTGTCATACACCGTTGTCAAGGTAGGGTGACATGTCAGAAAGTGTCCCACTCCTTTTATACCATTTCAAGCCCTCACAGACTGGCACACACACACACTAACTGCTGCCTAAGTTTACAAGGGCTCAGGGCTTGAGGGCTTAGGGAGCAGATTGAGATTTGGCCCCAATCCAGTGGACACACAGCTTTAATGCTGCAGCAACATAAAATGGCTCTAAAAATATGAACCTTCCCACACACTGAGATCCCCTTGACAGTGAGCACATAGTAATAAAAATAATGCATCAGATTTATATAGCGCTTAATCATAGACACTCAAAGATGCTTTTACACATTATTCATTCACTCCAGACAGACAATGGTAGTGGCAAGCTACTACTGTAGCCACAGCTGCCCTGGGGTAGGCTGACGGAAACGTGGCTGCCAATCCACGACAACGGCCTCTCTGGCCACCACCAAACATTTATACACATTCATACCCAGTGTTGTGGACACTGGAGGCAAGGGGCGTAAAGTGTCTTGCCCAGGGACACAATGGCAGGATATCTGCGGAGAGCGGGATTGGAACCGCCAACCATCCGGTTATTGGACAACCTGCTCTACCTCCTGAGCCACTGTTATAAAGACTGCAGTATTAACCAAGAACTTACTTTGTATGTATTCACATCACTTGGTATCTTGCCACAAGCACTGTTACATGTCACTGTCAACTGTGAAGTGTAAAATTGATGATGACAATCCCTGCCTGGACTGATATGTGTGTGTAATGGAATGTATAGCTATAAAAAGAGGTTCCTACTCCCACATGTGGTGATTTAAAACAAAACAAACCACAATAGTGGATGTGCAATGTTTGTTAATGTAATCAATCTTTTCTTGGGGGGAGTTGTGCACTGAAGTGTTTGACAGTCCACCAAACAGGATGTAGTAGATTTCAAAAGGGAAACAAATGTTAACGCTACTAACAGTGCACATTGAGTTTTTATGTACGTTGAGATATGCCTGATAAGATGTGACCAAAATGGTTATTTACAGAATTTTATTTTTTCCTATTCTATTTAATTGTTGTTCAAGGGGAAAAATATTTCTACTACTTCAAGTTCTGCTCAACCCCAGCACTGTTATTGTGCTGTTATGCACTTTTGATGCACCTTTGTCATGTGCCAAGCACACATTTAAAACCAAGACGATGAATAAAAAGTGCATATTTTTCATCATATTGATTTGTGTTGGTTAGAAATTTGTCGTATTCAACAGATCGCTGAACATGTGTGGCCCAGTTACATGTCTTGATTTCAAATTGTGGCCCAACTGATTTTGTAATTGAATACTCTTGGTTTAGGGCTTTATGGATTAACTTATGAACCACACATTTCTGATCATTCCAGTTGCATGTGTACAGTGATGTGAGTATTGCTGCAGTTGGACTGTCATGGTGTGAAATAGACGCGTTTGTACGTGCTGTGCAGCGTGTTTGTACCAAGCTGTCTGAAGAGCTGGGCCACGGTGCTGCCGCTGACTGGGAGGGAGTCGTCGATGGGAGTCTGGATCACCTGCCGGTCACCAGCACCTAATGTTATTGTTCTCTACAGATCAGGAGACAGAAGAGAAAATGGGGGTTAAACCATGGGGGCAAACCAGAGTAAACATTGTTTCTCAGAAAATCAGGACTGGACAGTGTGGGGTTTAATCACTGTTGTGCATCAGTCAGAGAGAAATGAAGAATCCTCAAAGTTTAGCAAGTACAAGTCAAATTAAGAGTAAAGCCATTCCAGCCGAGGTGGACATGAATGAGGCTGAGCGAGACTCCATGCCAAAATCCCCCACCCCCACCCAAAAAAAGACAACAGCAGCACTGGATCAAAGCAGAAAGAAAATGAGAGGCTCCTTCAGATGTCCTGAGCAACATTCTCCACAGCAGAATGATGTTCAAAGGACCTGCATTTCATTAACCCATTAGCACATAATCATTTAAGCTACGAGGTCTGCAAACTGTAGCTCCAGAGAAACAAATGTCTCTTTTGCCAATAACAAGACACTCCTCAGGACTGTGACGACAACTTTTAAAAAGTCACAAATGTATCAGAATAAAGCTGCAAATTTGTGGGAAAATAAGCTAATTTCTGCTAAAACGAGAAGCAATAAAGTAAAATGACACAACAGTCCAGACGTTAACAGCAACCATGGGTGGAGTCGATATAACAATTTATCCTATGTAGGGCTGGGTGATTAACCAAAATAAAACCAAAACTGATGTTCAGGGTGTAAAACCGAGGTCATCTTGCTCATGTTGGTTTTTTCAGGTTTTCCCTTCTCCCTGTTGTGTGCATGTGTGTATACAGAGCTTTTCATATACTGCCTCTTTAAGACGTGCCTGCATGTGTGGGTATTAACTCCGGAAGCAGGGCAGTTAGTGCTGTTTGGAAGCAGCAGAACACCGCAGAAAAAATAAAATGGCTTGTAATGAAAAGACATGTGGTCTCCATCCACAGAGTATGTGATTATCGACTCTTTATTTCATCTGAAGATGCCAAGAAACAGTGATCGAAGTGCATGGAAACTAGCATGTAGATGCCTGAAGCTAATTGCTGTTAGCCGCTAATGGCTGCCCATGTCAGCTGAACCGTTTTACAGTGGAAAATGAATGACAAAATGGACTGTAGGCTGTAAACTAACCTCTAAGGTTGTATTTAAGAACCTGTAAGAGACTCATAATCACTATGTGGTGGCAACAGAATCATGGGTGTGTAAAGGACTCCCCCAATGCAGCTAATCAGCGAGTCAGGTGACTCACAAATCCTCAAGAGGTATGTAAACAAACACTGACTTCTGCACTGGACAATGGTTATTCTGTGTGCGAAATGACAATAGGTCTGTTCTTTATTATATTATTTTCATTTACTACCACACTGTAGTGATATGATACTACACTCTTGTGTTCTACTGCTTAATTATGAGCCTTGTTAGTGAACTATAAGGGAGAAGAAAGGAGGAAAAAAAACCTCTGAAACCAACATGAAAGGATTAATTAACCATGATGCGGATTTAAGGTCAAACTGCCCAGCCCAAATCCCGTGGTCATGTGAAAATAGAATAAATGAGACAACAGCAACATCTGTAAATTTCAAATTCACAAAAATAAAGCAGCAAATTTAGGATGAAAACACTGCACAATTATGAAAAAGTTGCAAATCTATGAGAGGAAAAAGGTGCAAACTGACAAGGAAAAGATCACAATTTTACAAATAAAAAGTCATTTTGCAGAATAAAGTTGAAAGTTACTGTTAAAGATCAAATTCACCACAATAATATTTAACAAAAAAGGATAATTCATAATGAAACAGTGCTGTGCCCGCGGCCAACATTTGCTGCTATGGCCGGGCTACACATTCAAAGGAGAACCAAAGACAGGCAGCATCACATCATTATCAGACAGAGCATAATGGGACACAGGGACACCACTTCTTATTTCACATCATCTCAAAGGTCATCACTGATGCCCAAGATTAACGAGTCAAGCTCCAGATTGATTCAATCAGTACGGCTGTGAGGACAAGCAGGGAAATGGTGAAGCTTCAGTTCATGCTCTGTACTACAGCAGCAGCAGCAGCACCAGTTAGCTGCTGTGACCCAACATCTGATCATCAGCTAGGTTTAATCCCGTCTGGTTTGGGTTTAAAACAGGGGGCTGCACCCTGTGGCTCGTTTGCCCATAGCCAATAGCTTCCAGAGTCCTTGTTTAAAAAAAATGCAAAATCAGAAAAGAAAAAGCCACAAGTTTTCTGGGGGAAAAAAACTTAGCAAAATTACAAAGTTATAAGAAACGCAGAATTAAGTAACTAACTACAACTTTATGAGGAAAACACCCCCACCACCTGTAAATCAAAAACTTGCTATAAAAAAATTGCAAAAATTACTAGAAAAATGTGAAAACTACATATGAGAAAGGTTGCATTTTTACCTGGAAAAAGGTGACAAATTTACAAAGAAAAAATAAATTGATGCCAAAAATATGACACACAGGAAAATCAACCTCCCCTCTGCAAGAAAAAGTCACAAAATTTCTGGACCCCCCCCCACCCCCCCCCCCCCCCAAAAAAAAAAACTGAAAAATTTGCAGTTTTATGAGAAAAATGTAACAAACTTATGCTCTGAAAAAAGGCTGCAATTACACTGGAAAAAGGGAAAAAATCTGCAAAGAAAAATATGACATTCATGAAAAAGCAGAAATTTCATGCAGTGTACGTATGTGTGTATTACAACTTGATGAGGAAAAAACCCACACAAATTTGCAAGTGCCCCAAACTTATTAGAAAAATTGCACTTTTGTAAGAAAAAGGTAACAAATTTACAAGAACACATGTTGCAAATGTATAAGAAAAAGACTCGACACTAATACCGCCGTTTTGAGGCTCAGATACTTTTATAGGTCCACGCAGTTTTTTTTGACAGAAAATGGCTCTTGGTGCAGCAAAGGCCGCTGACTCCTGGTTTAAACAAACTCCGAAGGATTCACAGTGAGGACAGACTGTTTAGACTGATGATAATGAATGAGATATCCATCCATCCATCCATCTTCTACCGCTCTTCTGGAGGTCTGGGTGGCGGAGGCAACAGTTCAAGCAGAGAAGCCCAGACTTCCCTCTCCCCAGCCACCTGCACCAGCTCTTCAGAGAGGATACCAAGACGTTCCCAGACCAGCTGGGAGATGTAGTCTCTCCATCGTGTGACACGCCACCCACCAGGACTGGTGTCGACCAAAGATGTGCAACCCGTGTAGGTTGGGGAGGGCAGAAGAAGCTCACCAAACTATACTTTTGTAGCCAAAAATACTCCTTGAACACCGACTGAAGTTCTCTGACCGGGTGATGATGCGCACCATACGGTTGCAGCTCCAGAGTACTGGCCTAGTGACTCTCGCCTGGTTACACTCCATTCACGCTGCCGACACACCACTTATGCGGAGGAGGCCTAGTTGAACACATGGCTTCAGTACTGAAAACAGCCAACATTATGATGCAGTTTCTGAAGGAGGAAGTGACATTTTTCAAACTATGTGCCCCTCCAGATAACATTGTGAACACAAATATGATGGCAGGTACACAGCAGTTGCAGAAGTTATGAAGGTAATCCCACCCCTCCACAGGAAGAATTTTCACTGGTTGTTCTCAACTCGGACAGCTGCACTCACGCAAGCAGAGCAAGAGGGATTTTCTCTTCACATTTGGTCTGAACACTCCATATGCTGTGGAACCAAAGGAGGGTATCAGCCATGGTGCGGCGCCAATTCCTTCACCATTCACACCTAGCGCCAATGTAGCATCGCCAATTAACAACGTGAGTTTTTTGACTGTGGGAAGAAACCCACGCAAGCATAGTGGATTTGAACCCACAACCTGTTGCTGTGAGGCAACAGTGCTAACCACTACCCCACCATGCTACCATGAGTCATCCCCTGCTGACCATTCATCAGAATTCAAGGTGTTTTGAATCGGCTCCACCTTTTCCTAGAAGCAAGGGGAAACTTTTATATGCCAGGAAATTATAACTTCTATTATAGATACCATCATCCTTAATTTGCTGGCAAAAAATAGTATCCAGCCACAAAACACAGGCTAGATAGGCCTGTTACCATAATCAGAATATAGACTGAAGCTATAGTCACAAAGATTCTTATGAACGATGGGTTCGTAAGAATCTCCCAGTTCCTACAAATTCTGGAGTTCACGGACATTGGTGGAGGGGGGCATAGTTTCCTACAGATGCAATTCAATTTGCAAGAGCAACTTGAGGCATTCTTGAAAAATGAGGTGCTTTTCTGTCGTATGATGGCCCTAGAGTTCTTACGCTCTTCGTAAGGGTACCTTGAGATCTTCCTGCAGCATACTTACGAAAATTGTTGTGCAAATGACAGCACTTAAAAGCTGTTGGTAGAAGACCTTATGGCTCTTGGCACATTTTCTTGGCACAAATGTCACATGAATGCCATACTTCGGCCTTATGAGCGATTCACTACCGCCTTACACATGCAGCATTAATCTCTGTACAAACAGGGATTCGTACAGCGTTTCCTACAACTGCTGTAAGGGGCCCTCAAGAACAACTTAAGGTGTTGAGGTATACTTATGCCCAACATCTTGCCAAGTTCTTATGTTGTTTCCTATGGCATTCGTATTGCCATCCTACAATGACAAGTTTTCGTGGGGCGTTCATAGAAATCTTGGGCAAGACCATCAACCTGGCCACGAACAGACAAATTGTCTACGAACGTGAGATTATCCTACGACCGCCTTAAGAGGGCCGTACGAAATGGTCCAAAAATCATTCATATGGTGTTCACAGCCGTTCACAAGGGTATTTGTCACTGTAGCTTTAGTAAAAAACAACAGTGCTTGCGATGTGAACTTTTTTTCTTATTTGAGAGTTTTCTAAACAGACATGTCAAGATCGCTAACATTTACCTCAGAAATTTGCAGTTTTTCTTGTACATTTAACATGTTTATCCTTAAAATGATCAGACAGGTGTCCTCTAGAGTGAGATGATCAGATGTTGTTCACATATTGAGTTTGAATCAAAAGCTCTCGGATTGGTTGTCCTGCAACGGAAGATGTTAGCGGACCAGCTGAAGTGAACGGGGGAAACAGTCTGATTTGTAGAGAGAGAGAGAGAGAGAGAGAGAGAGAAGGTGGGAGAATAAAGTCAGACTGGCGTACCAAACTCTGCTCTCTTTCCTCCTGGCCCGGCTACACAAGAGCACCCAACACACAGAGAAACACACAGATTAAGACAACAGGAGTCAGGGCACAACAGCCCAAACTTTACAATATGACTAGAGTATCAGCGAGGAGGAAGCAGTATATGGTAACAAACACGGACTGAAAAGACGATGACGGTGTGAAAATAAAAGATGAGTGAGATAAGACAAGCGCAAACAAATGGGGCTCATCATTCGGCAGTGAGCAGCACATGAAACAGCAGTGCATGGTTCCCAATTTTACTTCAAAACACTGCAGGGCACCTTCAACATGTACGATATATGTACACAGTAACTACAGTTTATATTATTAATAAAAGTACTAATAGACAATGGGGGAAATGCTGATAAGTATTGAACGTATCAAATTTTTTAGTACATGTATTTCTAATGAGGCTACTCACGTGAAATTTTCACCAGACTTTGGCATTAACTCTGGAAATCCACACAAAAACAATTCACAACATTTACAGTTGAAACCAGAAGTTTACATACGCTGAATAAAAAGACATCACCTTTTTTTCCCTCCCTGTGACATTAAATCATACTACACTCTTTCTGTTTTAGGTCATATAGGATTACCAACACTATTTCTATTTGCTAAATATTTTTTATATTTGCTAAATAATTTTTTAGATTTTTTTTTTAACCACTTTCTTCAAAGTTAGACGTTTACATCCATTAAGATTACTATGCCTCTAAACAATTTGGGAAAGCCCAGATGATGATGCCATGGCTTTGGAAGTTAACTGACAACATGTGAGTTAATTGGAGGCACACCTCAAACACACCGTTTCCCTGTTTGACATCATGGGAAAATCAAAAGAAATTAGCCAAGCTATCAGGAAGAGAATTGTGGACCTCCACAGGTCTGGTTTATCCTTGGGTGCAATTTCCAGATGTCTGAAGGTGCCACGTTCATCTGTTCAAACAATTATACAACAAGTATAAACACCATGGGAATGTCCAGCCATCATAGAACTCAGGAAGGAGTCTGTGTCCCCGAGATGAACATGTTTTGGTGTAAAATGTGCGCATCAACCCCAGAACAAAAGCAAAAGACCTTGTGAAGATGCTGGCTAAAGCTGGTAAAGGAGTATCCACAGTGAAACAACTCCTGTACAAACATGGGCTGAAAGGCCACTCAGTGTGGAAGAAGCCATTACTCCAAAAACAACATTAAAAAAACAACAACAAAAAAACGGATTACAGTTTGCAAATGCACACAGGGACAAAGAGCTTAATTTCTGGAGACATGTCCTGTGGTCTCATGAAACTAAAACTGAACTGTTTGGCCATAATGACCATCGTTACATTTGGAGGAAAAAGGGGAAACTTGCAAGCCTGAGAACACCATCTCAACTGTAAAGTACGGGGGTGGCAGCAACATGTTGTGTGGGTGTTTTGCTGCACTTCACAAAATAGATGTCATCATGAGGAAAGAACATTATGAGGAAATACTGAAGCAACATCTCAAGACATCAGCCCAGAAATTAAAGCTTGGGCACAAATGGGTCTTCCGGATGGACAGTGACCCTAAGCATACCATCAAAGTAGTTACAAAGTGGCTTAAGGACAACAGAGTCAAATTTTTGGAGTGGCCAACAGAATGAAACAGCAAAAAGCACAGAACAGGGCCACTGAAATCTATTTACTACTTAGTGGAGAAGCTTTGTTTGCAGCGGTAGTTTCAAGAACCTTCCTGCAGGAGGAAGCTAATCTCCCACAGTACTCAGGTGGGAGTTTGTTCCATTATTCTAAATCAGTGGTCCCCAACCCACAACCACTTGGTAGTAGTGACTGTTTTATTTTGAAAATTTACCAGATATTTGACACATACAGTGCGAGGGGGGGCTGAAAAGTCCATAGGCTGACCATGATGCAGTGGTCAAACTTGACCAAATGTTTATTTTTCAACACAGTCTCCCCTTCAGTCCAAACACTTCTTCCATCGGTGTTGCAGTGCTTGGAACCCTGCAGTATAGAAGCTCTCTTCTTGATCCTTAAAAACGTAACTCCTTAGTCAGCCTATGAACTTTTCAGTCCCCCCTCGTAAATGGTTAGCAGTGAAGCTACCTAGCCAAAATGAATAAAGCAGTCGTCATTAGAGAGTTTGAGAGTAACTTTCCCATCATGAAAGACTCAGGGATTGTGAAGGAGTCTATCTGCGACCATTTTATGAGCATGTCATGGTAAGGTGAGTGTGTGATTTGCTTGATGTATTCCATTCATTTTAACATTCACCCCCAGTCGAGTTGCAATGGTCCTGGAAGGCTTTTACCCATCATCAGATGTTTTTTTGCATGATACCTTGGTAACAAAAACCCTATTTATAGTTCCTCAAGTACCTGAAGAAGTACCTATCTGACTGACATGAATTTCCACAGATAGCAGGTACTTTCCAACAACATTTGGAATTCAGCTGATTCCTTGCCTTACCATACCTTGGTGTACCTGCCTTCATGGACTGACGTATGTTTTGACTTCTATGTGTGGATATCTTGAGCTCATACCAAAGTCTGGTGAAAAGGTCATGGTAATCAGCTCATTGGAAATATGTACTGAAAAAATATTTAATACTTATTTCCACCATTGTGATGAAAATAGGTTATATTACTATCTTACTCATACAGCAGTCTGCAATGTGTGGCTCTCGACCATAACCAGCAGCTCTCTCTCTGATTCTGCCAAAAACTAAAAATAAATGGCAAGTTTACAAGTAAAAAGTTGCAATAACACACACACACACAAAAGTATTAGAAGAAAGTTTATAATAAGGAAGAGAGAAAAGCTCTCATTTCCTCACATGGTTTTGACACTGGTGTGATGAGATTTCAACGTTAAAGCTGGACCATGCCAACAAATAGCCATCAAAATCAGCCAGATCCAGGTGGCCTATCCATCACCTCCTCTCCACCAAAGTGACCCGAGTTTCGGTTTGAATGACTGACTCAGACCACCAAGTATGCTTGTGCTAGAAGTTCAATGTAAAATCACGGTGAAACTATAACAAAATAAGCCAGAAGGAGGCGAGACACATTACCAACTGTGGACTAGTGAAACAGGGATGTTGGTTAGGGTGACTGAAATCTAAAGAAAATAATATAAAGTGAGCTTTGTGCGAGCTTCCTAGTATGCTGTTAGCTTAAAAGCTAACACCTTTGGCTCCTCACCCACCTACATGACAGACAGGCTGACCAGTAACAGAGCAGCGGGTATCAAGGCTAGTGACGTTTACTTTTTACTGAGGTTTTCAATTTCTTGATGTACAGGAAAATACCTACAAGCGTTAAAATGTCATCTTGGAGAGAAAAAAAGAGATAAAGGCTATGTGTTTTGGGTTTTTTTGTTTGTTTGTTTTTTTTAAGAGAAGTGAACATTTTGATGTTTTTCTGATGAGCGTTCTGTGTTCCATACATGTTCTTAGGTCATGCTACCAAGCAGTCCAGCCTCCTGACATTCCCAAGTGCCTTGCATACGGAACATTAGATACGGAATGTTCCTTACGGAATGCTAGCAGTCCTGCTAGCTAGCAGTCTCAATTGTTTGCTTACATGGTCCACACATGTTCCGTTGATACGTAATGTTCCGAACAAGACGCTAGCAGTCCTCCTAGCTTGTGGTACAGCTTGCTGATATTCCCAAGTGCCTTATGTTCATGTTCCATAAATATGTACAGCACAGCAGGTAGCAGAGTTTCACTATAGCCCAACCACTGTGGGGTGACAACTGTTCCCTGGTGAGTCCAAGGGAGGAGGTGGAGCAAATTCCCCAGATTGACTGACTGATGAAAGCTTCAAAACATATTGAACCAATGAAGCATAAGGTGAAGCAGCAATGATGTTTGAAGCTTCGGGTGTCAGTCATATGACAACGTTTTGATACAAGCACCGACACACTGAAGAGTAAAACAAACTCTGAAGCCTCATTATCAATCGCTCATCACTACTTGTGGTATGTTCCTTGATTCCTGATTGCATTTATTCATGCATTAATGAAAGCACCAAGGTGCAGCTGCCTCTGTGCGACCTCTACTGGCATGGCCTAGCTATTAAGATACCTTTTTTTGCGGCTCCATTGAGGGTATAATGGTGAGTTAAATTTGTGTTTATTTTGAAAACAAAGCCTTATCTTGAAATTCTGGGAAATTAAAAGTCAAAAAAAAAATACGGTGATATCATGATACAAGCCTTTAGTTAAACCTGATTTTGATCGGGCGTGCTGAAAAGCTGGTAACAAACAGATACACACACACACACAACCAACCACACAGACACACCAAGTGATTACCGTATGCCTCCGTTGTACCGAGGCATAACAATTGCAATTGTGCTTATTACCTCCGCCAAAGGGGGAGGTTATGTGATCATCGGCGTTGGTTTGTCTGTCTGTTTGTTAGCATGATAACTCAAAAACTTATGGACGGATTTTCATGAAATTTTCACAGATTGTCAGAAATGGGGTATCCTACAGATGATAACATTTTGGTGGTGATCCGGATCACCGTCCAGAAGAAAACCGCCATTACAGAAAATGTCATTTTCGTGAATAACTACTGAACCACTAATCCTATCATTGTCAATCCAATTGCTAGTCATATGTTTTCATGGTCAAGGAATCTGAAAACGTACACACAAACACTGTATGGGGGGAACTGTGGCCGCCATTACGGAAAATGCCATTTTCGTGAATAACTACTGAACCACTAATCCTATCATTGTCAATCCAATTGCTAGTCATATGTTTTCGTGGTCAAGGAATCTGAAAACGTACACAAACACTGTATGGGGGGAACTGTGGCCGCCATTACGGAAAATGTCATTTTCGTGAATAACTACTGAACCACTAATCCTATCATTGTCAATCCAATTGCTAGTCATATGTTTTCATGGTCAAGGAATCTGAAAACGTACACACAAACACTGTATGGGGGGAACTGTGGCGCTTGGCGGAGGTCTGTGCTCTCAGAGTGCTTTTCTAGTTTACAACTGTCATGTTTGGGAAATGAGCGGTATATGTACGGAACATGCTAAATGTGGACTGCGGCTAATGACAAAGGCACATTGATGCAGAACTGACAGCAGGCAGGCCCAGTAGACATCCAGTACATAACCAGAACGTGTATGGAGCATATTTGATACGGAATGTGCATGCAACATATTTGGTACAGAACATGTATGGAATGTTCTGTACCATACTGTTTGTTACGTGTTTTAGTAGGCACCTATTTCCAAAGGTTAAAAGACACAAAAACAAACAAACAAAAAAAACCCCACTTTTCAACCAATAACCCCTTTAATAACTGTGGCAAGAACCGGACTGATTGCACGGCACCAGCGGGGGGACTACGTCCTCAGCTGGCCGACCATGTAACTGAGTCGCCAGCCTTGCCTCTCCGTTGTGTTTGTGCTACCCCGATGCATGTGTGGCCACATATCAATCCACACAGGATTTACAGGATCGATCCACACATCGATCCTGTAAAATTGGAAACGTGGCCAAACTGGCTTTCAAATTAGTCTATGCTTGTATTTACACAACATCATCCTCTACCACCTGCAGAGGTATTCACAGGTGGAGTCTGTGTAACAAACTGTGACTGAGTCCTTCAAGGGCGCTTCCATGTCTTCTGGCCCAGTCTCACCCAGAAACGCCCACAAGTGCATGAGCAGAAAGCTAGTTAGCTGTCCTGGTTATTGTTTCCAGCTTACATTAACTGTTCAATCCAAGCCTCACAGGCAAACACGTACAACTGGAACACTAAGCTGCATGGAGCAAGCTGTTGAGCTGTGATTGGACAGCAGCTGTTTTCCTGTTTTGTTACATCCATAATTATATGAGTTTCCACAGATTCTCCTGTTGGAGTTATGCAGCTGCAGAGATGTGTTGGTATGTTGTGTGAAATGGCAGTGTTATGTCTAGTAGTAGATTAGTTTATTTGACAGGGACAGTGCAATAAACATAGACAATTAATCAAAGACAATCAATCTGATGTGTTGCACATACAGTGTATAGCTATTAGCTAATTTGCAACTCTTGTCCCTGGATGGGCTTTAGAAAAAAGAATCAAGATAAAAAATATACACAATAAGATAAGATAAGATAAGCCTTTATTAGTCCCACAACGGGGAAATTCCAGGATTGCAACAGCACAGGGATAGCAACACTCAGAGCAACAATCAGAAGGCAAGAAAAAAAAAAAAAAAAAAAAAAACAAGCAAGCAAGAGCAGCTAATATACATATGTACATATTACTATAAAATATATATATACACACACACACACACAGACACACAGTGCAGAGCATTGTAGCTGGATGGAATAAATATATGAATATATGAACACAGTGCAGAGCATTGTAGCTAGATGGAATAAATATGTAAATATATAAACACCCACAGTACGGAGCATTGCAGCTAGGTGGAATAAATATGCAAGTATATAAACACACACAGTGCGGAGCAATGTAGCTAGATGGAATAATATGTAGATATATAAAAACACAGTGCGGAGCATTGTAGCTAGATGGAATAAATATATAGATATATAAATATAAACACACACATAACCACATACATCAATGCAGAAAAATTATAAATACACAATTATAAATATTATAAATATTATAAATACACAAATATAACAGCCTGACTCACATTTAACATAAATATTATAAATATTATAATTACACAAATATAACAGCCTGACTCACATTTAACACATATAACATAACTCACATTTGCCTATTTCAGGCCTCCCTCCCTCCGTCACTCACTATAAACAAACACATTTATTCCTTCCCTTCATTCACTCTCACTTTGCAGACAAATAATTCATACATGAGTACATTCTTGTTTATTTTTCAGCCAGTTTTTAACATTTTTAGTGAATGTTTTAAAGTCCGTTATTATTTTAATTTCATTTGGCATTGTGTTCCAGATGTGACTGCCCTTTATAGAGAAAGCTGTTTGTCCAAATGTGGTTCTGCGGTGGAATATTTTACAGTTATTGTTAACAGAACTCCTGGTGGCTCTGCTGCTGTCCTGTCTTTGGACGAAACCAGCAAGTGGCTCGGGTGCTGATTTATGGAAACATTTGAACGTTAATTTCAGTAAACAGAGGTCAATGAAGCTCTCAAAACTCAATAGGTTGTATTTTTTTAAAACATTACAGTGATGCCACCTAATGGGCTTTTTGTCCAAGATTTTTAGGGTTTGATTATATAATGAACCTATATGTCTTATTGTGGAAGGGGCTGCTTGAGCCCAGACTGTCAAACAGTATGATATATGAGAAAAAACCATAGAATGCATATACAGTGCAGCTGCTTCGTAAGGTATGTAATATCTAATTAATTTAAAGCAGTTCAGATTTTTTTTTACTGTTTTTGAAATTTTCTTTATATGAAGATTAAATTTGAGTTGAGGATCTAGTACAATGCCAAGGTATTTGAATTCTGTAGCTAAACTGATGTCATGATCATGTATATTAACTTTAAAACGTTGCAGGTTACATTTTTTGATTGAAAAGCACATTGAGACTGTTTTCTTAAGGTTCAGCAATAGATGGTTCTTGAGGAGCCACTCTTGGACATCAACCATACTTGTAGACAGTACATCTGCAGCCTGTGCTGGAGTCTTGGCAGCTGTGTAAATAACTGCATCATCTGCATAAAGTTGGCATGTTGCAGCTGAGCAGTGTAACGGCAAGTCATTAATAAAAATGCTGAAAAGTAAAGGACCAAGAATGGACCCTTGTGGGATACCCATGCGGTTGTTTAAAAATGAGGATTTATCCTGGTGAACTTTTACACACTGTTCTCTATTCTGGAGATAAGATGCAAACCATTCTAATGTATTTGGGGAGAAGTTAAAAGATACCATTTTGGATAAAAGCAAACTGTGGTTTACAGTATCGAAAGCCTTTTTGAGATCTAGAAAAACAGCTCCTACCACATTACCCCTGTCCAAGGACTGTTTGACGTTTTCAATAAGGCAACAATTTGCTGTTTCTGTTGAGTATCCTGGTCTAAAACCAAATTGATGTGGATGAAGAAGTTGACTGTCTTGTAAGTAGTCTATCAGCTGTGTAGCTACAACTTTTTCAAGAACCTTAGATAGGACTGGTAAGATAGAGATTGGGCGGTAATTGCATATATCGTCTTTACTGCCTGATTTATGAACTGGTATGACGACAGCTTTTTTCCAGCCAGATGGAAATGTACTAGACCTAATGGAGAGATTAATGAGATGAGTCAGTGGTTTGATTAATATTTTGCTGTGCATTTTGAGAAAGGAGGTGCTCATATTGTAGATATCATTAGTTTTTGAGTTTGACAGTGTTTTAACAATACCAGCAATTAACTTCTCATTTACCTCATCGATGTGAAAAGTATCTGTTGGAAGTATGGAATTTGTGTTGTTGAGCACATTTGGCAGCACAAAAATTTTTGTTAAGTCTTCCACAGAGCCCACAAAGTGTGAATTAAATTCATTTGCCAAAGTAGCCTTGTCACTGACGGTCTTGCCATTGATTCTAAGTTCCTTTACCCCCTTCTGATCGTTTTTTTTATTAGTTAAGTTATTTAAATGCCTCCATAGGGAACTGTTGTTACCCTTTGCATGATCTATCAGTTTATTGTAATAAGATATTTTTGATTTTCGCAGCTCATGTACCACTTTATTTCTTAAACTTTTGTACACAAGGTGATCATTTTGTAGTTTGGAGGTTAGTGATGTTTTCAGTGCATAGTCTCGCCTCTTCATAAGTTTTCTTATTTCATTATTTAACCATGGTAGGCTAATCTTCTGTTGTCTACTTTTAATTTGCTTTGAAAATTTTTCTATAGACTTTGTGATTGTTGCAGTTATAAAATTACAACAATCATCTACTTCACATGTTGACATGAGCTGCTCCCAATTTTGATTCTCTAAGTAATGTTCAAACTCCTCATTTTTTGATTTGGGGATAATAAAATTTGATTTGTCAATATCGACTCCCCCAAAATACTGTAGTCGCTTTTTAGTAAGTTTCCTGACAGCAAGAACCATGTTATGATCTGAGAGACCAGTTACAAGATTATAGGTTCTGGTTATTCGTTCTGGTTTATTAGTAAATACCATGTCAATAAGTGTTCTGGATTGTTTGGTTATCCTGGTGGGTCCTTTGATGATTTGCTGGTAATTAAATTTAGTCATGAGGCTTTTCAGTTTTTGTTTGTCTTTTTTATCAGACCAGTTGATATTAAAGTCACCATGAATTATTGTTTCTCTGTTCTTCTCAAGTTGTTTAACCAGATCACTTAATTCATTATAAAAGGAAGAGTTGTGTGACGGTGGGTTGTACACTACTGCAATGTTGAAATTCATTACCGGAGAGAGACATACATTAACAGCTAAACATTCAAGTGAAGTATTCAAATCAACCAGTTGACATTTATATTTCTCTTTGATGTAAATTAAAAGAATGAAGTCTGAAGAATGGGTGGACACAACCACGTGTTGAACTTAGCTTTATTGAAGTTAGCACAGTAAAATAGTACACAGTGCAGGTGGTGCATGGAAGGGCGGCATGCCAAAGAGGACAGCTGGCCCTGGCCAGCAGTCTAATATACCCTGAGGTCTTATGACATCACACGTGCGTGTGCCACTACAGCATAGCGTGTTGCGGCGTTTTACACACACTACATTTACTCCCCCCCAAGAAGCTTAGAACATTACACCTATGTAGGGCTGTCACGATAGAGGAATTTCCCCTGCGTTGATGGTGGATAGCTCAACACCACAATATGGGGTATTATTGCAAATGTTTTAGGACAATTGTGTGTGACAATTGTGCGGAGTTCTGGTCTTTCTACAGGCATGAACTGTCGATTCAGTTAAAAAAAAAAAAAAAAAAAAGATCACTTCCATAAAGCAGTGGCGGTAACTCCAGTATTTCAACTACGGGGTGTGTGGACTGCAGACTGCAGCAACATTCGGCTTAATTAAACTGGACGGCCTCTGTACAGGACCCTGCGTGGCTCTTGTCTCCTTGATTTTTGCCGCTGTCCGAAAAATCACATTCAAACAAGCAATGCACTACGTAGTAGTTGTTTCGCTCTTGGAGCTCAATTGTCAGGATCATAAACACTCAGATGGAAATAACACACTTTGTGCCCTTCCAGTGCTCACTGTCATGGCTGTATTTAGCAAGGAGTCCAAACGCTTTCGCCACTAACTGCCTGCTGGAGTCTGTCTGGAGAGAGAGGGCCCCACATGGTGCTGTGAAAGCTTCCACAGTACCAGGTGCAAAGATACTGTTAGCAATAAAAATACGCTTGACACTTAATTTATTTAATAATCAATAGGGGCACATAAGTGAACAACGAGTATGCCACAGTATCTTTGCACAGTACCAGGTGCAAAGATACTGTTAGCAATAAAAATACACTTAACATTTAATAATCAATAGGGGCACATAAGTGAACGAGATATAGCCACACACACAAAAAAAAGTGAGCACCACGGTTGTTGCAGTTGCTCGTTATCCCCTGCGGTAGGTTTGTCCATAGCACAGTACTACATAATTGCGGTTATTGCGACAGCACTACACCCATGCCAATTAGCTATAGCAAGAATGGGCAAGTAATACATGCATATTAGCGTACTGGCTAAAGTGAAATGAAACACGTACCTGACTGGACCGAACTGGCCGGTATAAAGAACCATTTCAAAACATTTCAACCATAGTGTTTCTAACTGGGCAACCGGGTGGACTGCCGGTGTAGCCACATGGTCATTTGGGTTATTCTGCCACTTGAATAGACCATGCTCTGACTAAACATGTACTTGTAAACTCAGAGTCAGTAACATAGTTCAGAACTCAGCAGGGCCTCTGTTGAGCCCGCGGTGGGTGTGGCCCTGGCGGCGCTGGCTCGGACGACTCTGGAGGGCACCCTGCTGGAGTTGCAAGTTCGCTCACTGGCAAAGTTCCAGTCTGGGTCCCACACTGGTTGGGTTGGCTCGGTTGCCGTTTCTTGGTCCAGAGCAAGAGGTGGCGTTACCTGTCTGAGATGGCTGCCATGCCATCATGACCCATCACCCAGCTGGAAGGTGGCTGGTCCAAGCTGAGCAATGATCTGCATCGGTGTTGACTGGAACAACTGCAGCTCGTGTGAGCGGCTGGGTCCCCGGATCCAGACCCAGTTGAGTACCATGAGCAAGGGTTGCTTCCGCTTCATGGTGTGCTGCTGTTCCTTCATTCTGCTGCCGGAGAAGGGCGCCATAACTGGGGCGTCATCTGGCAGAGGACGTGAGCAGTCTGGAAACGGACGCAGAGGCGGGCTGGTCTCGCCGCTGATGGGGTGGACCCTATTTTCTCCCGGGTCCTGCATGAACACAGACTGGAACTCCTGCAGTGAGACGGTGGCTCGGGGAGGCTCACACCATCGTCAGTCATCGTCATCACACCACGTCATCGTCATCAGTATCCAGCGCTTTGGGTGATCTTTGTGATTAGAAAAAGCACTATATAAGTAGATGTCCTTTTACCCTTTACCTCCTCTTTGCTCGTTTTGCAGTGTGAAGCAGGGCGCAGCAACGTCCATGTCCGGGCAGAGCGGACTCAGGCTGTTGTTGGGTCAAACAGAATCTCATGTGGTCTGTGATGGAAAAGCCCAGTTCATGGAAAAAAATCACACCCCAGGATGTTGTCACCGTGGCACGTCATCTGGAATGTGAACGTGGGGAAGATTCTTGACCAGTAGCGAACTGAAAAGGTAACGGTTCCTACCATGCCGATCTTCATGTGTCCATACTCCAACAATTCCATCTTGTTTGACTTAACTGGCTGTAGGGGGAAAAAACCTAACCGTGGCCTCGTCCATCAGGGACCTCGTAGCAACGGTGTCCAGCAGCTGCAGTAGACTGACACCATCCAATTCCACTGTGAACCACTTATACGGCGTGTTACTGGAATCCACAGAAAGAATGGTGGTCGGACTGGGCTGACTGAGCGAGCTAGGCGGCAGGCTTTCAGGAGCCAAGCTACACACTCTGGCAAAGTGGTTTAGCTTAACGCAGCATTGGCACCTCTGTCCAGTGGCTGGGCAGGCAGGCATGCATGTCCAGTACAAGGACAAGCCACAGTTACCACATGGTTGGCATGCTGTATTACCATGCTGTAGTACCTTGTCATCTTGCGACGCTCACCTCTAGGTGTTCCTGAGGAGACGTGGGGTTGGCTGGCTGAGCAGCCAGGGTAACAGCCTGTGGTAGCAGAGCTGGATGTGGGGAGTGCGGGGCTGGAGGCTCCTAGCTGTGTTGTTAACTGGGCCGCTGCCTCTAGCTGGGATGTCATTTCCACCATCATGGCCAGCGGTAAGTCATCCGGTGCCATTAGCAGCTTTGGATTGGTGGTGTGCTCTGCTAAGTGGTCTCATACCATCTCGTCATCCAGGTGTCCAAATCTGCAAGTACTAGCCAAACAGCGGAGGCCGGCGACATATTGTTGGACCGACTCACCCGCACGCTGATGGCACTGACGAAAATTGATTCTTCGGACCAAAACCCTCTCTGGGTGGCAAAATGATTTGATTTTATTCAATAAATAATATGTATATATAAATACAATACATACCATATACACTACTCACAAAAAGTTATGGATATTTGGCTTTCAGGTGAAATTTATGGAAAATGTAAAAAGTTCACGCTACAGCGATATTATATCATGAAAGTAGGGCCTTTAAGTAGAAGCGTGCAATAGTGATTTCCTCATCTCAAACAATTTATTGAAACAAAAGCCAACAACAGCGGTGGGTATACCACAACAAAAAATGTCAATGTCTCAATAACTTGTCATGTGCCCTTGAGCATCAATCACAGCTTGACAACGATGTCTCATGCTGTTCACAAGTTGACTTATTGTCTGCTGAGGCATGGTATTCCACTCTTCTTGAAGGACAGCCCTCAGGTCACTGAGGTTGTGGGGTGCAGGGTTATGAGGCTTTACACGGCGACTCAGCTGATCCCATAGGTTTTCTACGGGATTCAGGTCTGGAGAAAGTGCAGGCCACTCCATTTGAGGTACCCCAGAGTCCAGCAGCCGTTCCCTAATGATGCGACCTCGATGAGCTGGAGCACTGTCGTCCATGAAGATGAAATTAGGCCTGTGTTGTTCATGCAGGGGCACAGAGACTGGATTAATGATGTTATTCAGGTAGTATTGGTTTGTCACTGTACCATTCACAAGGTGTACGGCAGTTGTGTCTTGACTAGACACACCTGCCCAGACTGTAACACCACCACCACCAAAGGCTCGTCTGGTGACAACAGTGGCTGATGCATAGCGCTCTCCTTGACGTCTCCAACATCGCTGGCGACCATCATTTCTGCTCTACGTGAGTCGACTTTCATCAGAGAACAGCACAGACGCCCACTGTGTTATGTCCGAATAACATGAGACTTGAGCTGTACTCAACTGGACAATGACCTCTCTTTATTATCATGAACACCACAATATATACTCTAGCCGTAGCCCACCTGACGTCATTACCCCAACTCCCCTGGCCAGACTACGGCAAGCCCCGAAAGTCAAATCCCCACACAACATCCCCCCCCCCTCCGCCGAACACAAATAAACATGGTGGTGGCTTTTTTTTTTTTTTTTTTTAACTGAACAGCCAAAACTCAGCCAACCAACTTGGCGTCTGGGTAGACTACCAGAACGTCCCTCACCGTGTTGGAGCGGATTATTCTGCCGCTTAATCCCAACACGCATTAGCTAGTACTGTTTTCAATACATTATCTTCCAGGTACCTGGGCCTCTGATGTATTCTAGCCGGGTGTCCCCTAGGTGGGGACTCTGCACCAGGCACCATTGGCCACACCCGTGAGTTGTCATCACCCCAGTCCAACAAGTCCCACTTCACACCAGATTGTCCAGCCGTAGCTCCAGTCCTCTGTTCCGGTGGCAATTTCCTGAGCCTATTGAAGTGCAACAGCGATGCGTCTGAAAGCTTGAACGTGTCCTGGCCCCGTCGCCTCGTGATCCACAGAGGCCCTGTACAGAAAGATTGCATTTTATGCGTGCAGTTAGGATGTTTGATCCAAACTTGATCCAACACCTTCAGTCCGTGGGCTCTCGCCCTGTACTTCCTGTCAAACCGTCACTTCATCTTACGCTGTTGTACAGTGACCCGGTCCCGTAGGGAGTCCACATTCATTGGAGGAGGAGTCGTGGGTGGTCTCAGTCAATCCAGAGGCAGACGTAGTTCGCGCCCCAGCATGAGACACACATCATTCCAACAGCTAAGTTCATCTTTAAACCGGTGGAAGGATGCCAGCCCACCCTGCACTTTCGTGGGCCAACCCTCCCTAATCATCGAGCACAGTTGTGACAACATGGGGTCCCGTTCCAACTCTGCCCAAAGTTCGTGGATGGATACCATATCCCGGAGGGGCCCGTCCAGCGTGTTGACCAGATCCACCTCCATGGGATCATCGTTGTCGGCATCAGGTTGTACGATGATGGCCGTGGCACAGAACAGGAGATCCGCTACTATGTTCTCCTTACCAGGAGTGAACTGGGTAGAAAAATTGTAGGCCCTCAGCCGCTCCGTCCACCTGTGGATCTGCAAAGGTCTGTGTCCTGAACCCGACGTCTCCAGCAATGTTGTCAGTGCTCGGTGGTCCATCAGCAGAGTGAAGTGGCACCCATAGAGATAGATGTGCCACCGTTCACATGCCCAGACGCAGGCAAGCGCCTCCCTCTCACCCACAGCATATTTTTGTTCAGCTGTTGAGAGGGACCTCAATACAAACATCACTGGGCACTCAGTACCATCTTGTACCTGGGACATAAGCGCCCCCACCGCCGAGCCAGACGTGTCACAGGTCACAAAGGTTGGCCACTTTGGATCAAAATGGGCCAATACTGGAGGGGAGGGGAGTTGAGCCTTCAGCTTAGCAATCGCCGCTGAACAGGCTGGGGTCCATTGCCACGGTGCATCCCATTCCAGAAAGGCCCAGAGTGGTCCGATTCTTTCAGAATAACAGGGAATAAAACGTCCGTAAAGGTTCACCATGCCCAGAAATGAGGAAATCTGTGCTGGTGTCGATGGATCTCGAAGGAGCAGGACAGCCTCCACATTCGACTGCAGGGGCCTCAGAACCTCCACTGTCAACCGGAATCACACAAACTCGATGGAGTCTGCCGCGAAGATGCACTTTTCCCCGTTCAAGGTGACTCAGTGTTCCTGAAGTACCATCAGCACCTGCCCCAAACAATCATCATGTTCCTCCCGTGATGTGCCGTGCATCACAATGTCATCTAGGTACGCCACCACACCCTGAGGCCAGCCAGAATTGTGGACATTATTTTTTGAAAGCATCTGGGTGCTGAGCTCAGACCAAAAGGCATGCAGGTGTACCTGAATACACCCATGTGTGTCATGAATGCTGTCAGGTTCCTGCTAACTGGGTGGAGGGGCATCTGCAGGTACCCCAGCTTCGTGAACACCTTTGAACCGCTGAACACTGCAGCGAGTTCCTCCATCGTGGGAAGCGGGCACCTGTCCGGAACGATCGCCTTATTTATCATCCTAAGGTCGATACACGGTCGGATGCCACCTGATTTTTTTCTAGGCCACCACGGTATTTGATATCCAGGGTGAAGCATCCACTCTCTCGATGATGCCTGCTTCATCGTCCCGCAGAGCGAGGGGAAGCCGCCATAGTGGATGAATTTTTGGAGTCACACTTGGATCGATGAGCGGGCAGTGGTAGAATGCGCTGACGCATCCCAGGCCTCTGAACAACACTGGCCAGTGGACATGTCATTCGGGGTAAACTGTCAGTACTGTCAAGCTCTCTCGGTCCTTGATGGAGAATCCCAGTTCACCCAGCAAATCTATCCCTAGCAAATCTGCCCCCTGGCGTGAAATTTGGAAAGTGAATGCGGGAACCTTCTTTAACCCACATTTCACTTAAAGGTCAACCATGCCCGCCATTTCAATTTCGGCGTGGCTGTACCCAAACATTTTCACTGCTCCAGCATTGATGGTTTTATTTGAAAAAAGTCTTTTCAAAGTAGCCATACTCAGTATGGACTTATCAGGTCCTGAGCCCGCCATAAGCAGCACGTTGACCCCATCGAGTTTTAGGATGTACCACTTTAATGGTCCCTTCCTCGTGCGCGCTACACACACCCGTGTCGTGTTCTCAGACTCCACTGCCGATGGTTCAGTAGTGATGGTGTAGGCCCTGTCCCGCGCCACAGTCCGCCACCTCCTGGAGCTCCGCCCCAAAGAATTAGCTACGTTGCTAACAGCCATGCGCAGCGGGAAAACTTGGGTAGCTACACTCCCTTTAGCCACTACCAGCAGACCCAGCTGGACTGTGGCCTCAATCTGCCTAACCAGTTCAAACACCTTTTCCAGCGTGAGAGTGCCCACAGTTTGCTTTAGCTTGCTCTTCAGCCACACGTTATTAGTACCGTGGGCTAGTTTGTCCCAGACCAGCAACTCCTCGATAGCCCCGAAGGCACACTCTCTTGCTAGGCTACGGACCTCCGTAATAAAGGACTGAGTGGACTCACCAGTTCACTGTTGGTGGTCACAAAATTCATATCTCTGCACCATGATGGTGGAATGGTCTCCGAAGACATAGTCCATTAATTCCAAACCATCTTTCAGTGAGCCGCTGCCACACAGCTCAAAAAATATTCGCTGGCCCTCTTCACCGAGGTAATGGACAAGTAGGTTCCTCCGTCTCTCTTCGTCGACGCCACTCAGGCCAGCTGCAGCCACATATATATCGAACGTCTCCTGCCAGCAGCCCCATGGTATGGCTGGTGTACCCAGAGACTGCAAAAATGGAAGTGGTTGTCTGATACATGTTCCCATGATTTATCCCATCCTCTCCGCCAAATGTTATGTCCGAATAACGTGAGACTGGAGCCATATTCAACTGGACACTGAACTCTCTTTATTATCATGAACAGCGCAATATATACCTTTAGCCGTAGCCCACCTGACGTCATTAGTCCAACTCCCCTGGCCAGACTACGGCCAGCCCTGAGAGTCAAATCCCTACACAACACACTGGTCCCTTGCCAAGTGTAAATGCTCCCTGGCTAATAAAGCAATACACTCGTCGTATGTGTCTGCAGGTCCAAGCATCCGAAAAACATATCCTTTGCTGCCAAGGCTATGAATTAGCATGGTTCGTAGCCTAGCTTTGGCTAAGTCGATGGCGGACACAAACGTCTCAAACAACTCATACCAACGAGACCAAGAGATAGGTGGCTCACCAGGCAGAGGGAGGAACGGTGGTAGAGGTGTCAGCAGAGTTTCCATTATCTTTGTCGTCGAGGTTATGTCTGAAGAATTGGCGGACACGACCACGTGTTGAGGTTGGCACAGCAAAATAGTACACAGTGGAGGTGGAGCATGGAAGGGTGCAGCGCCAAAGAGGACGGCTGGCCCCGGGCAGCTGTCTAACATACCCTGAGGTGTCATGACGTCACACGTGAGTGCATGCTACCACAGCGTAGGGTATCGCGCCATTTCACATACACTACAGGCGGTTCATCAGCGGTCCTGTGACTAACGGCTACAGGTTTTGTGTGGAAGTGTGACTGGAACACAAGTCTGTGCTCAGAGCTGTCAGGAACCGATACTACGGAAAACATTTAAAACAAAAATCTGTGTGGAAGAACAAAACATCAAGACTAAAAATTAAATAATAAAAATAATTTTTAAAAAAATCCTATAAATGTGACAATATTTTGTCTTGTAAACTTGTAGTTTGTTTGTAAATCTGCATTTTTCTAATAAATTTACAGGTTTTACCCATAAATTTGTAATTTTTTAAATAAATTCTATAATCTAATAATTTTGAGACTTCTCTCAAAAATTTGTGACTTTCTTCTCAAAACTTAACTCAGTTTTCATTTTCAATTTATTACTTTTCACTCATAATTTGCTACTTCCTTACATGCAAACTGCCATTTTTATACAAGAATTGAGATTTTTGTTTTAATTTTCTGATTTTTTTTCCATAAATTTGTGTCCTCTTTTGATGTAATTCTTACAACTTTCACTCACAAAATTGTGAATTGTCGCTACATTAACAACTTTGTTCTTGTGAAACTAACTTCTTTTTTTTGCACCTTTCTTCCATGAAATTGTGATGTTTTTCTTCATAAATCGACTTGTATTTTCTTATGAATTGAAGACATTTTTGTTGCAAATTTGTCATTTTATTTTCTTACACTGCCGTCTTAACAGTGTGTCAGTGTGCTGCGTTAATGCTGCTGTGCAGGTCCGCATGTGTGTTAATGCCGACTCACAGGAAGCCATCTGCCATCCCATATGGTCACCACGGCAACCAAACAACAAGCTCCATGGCAACGCTGTCTCAACAACAGTGTGTGTTAGATCAGGATGTAGCCTCTACTACAGGAAATGCAATTTTCATCTTTTTTTTTCCCTCTCAGAAATTACAATTTTTTTGTTTTAAATTTAGTTTTTTAACTGACTTTGTATAAAATTGTCTCTTTTTTGACATCCATCAATCCATCTTCTTCCGTTTAATCCTTTTTGGGTCGCAGGGGACAATTTTTAATTAACTGTACAAAAATGTTGTGGAAATTTGATACATTTTCTTATAAATGAGCAGCTTTTCCTGCACAAATTATGAGGTTTTTCCCCACCATGAATTTACAATTAATTTTTTATTCTTTATTAACCTTTTCTAGATACGAGATTGAATATTTTCCTCTAAGTTTGTACCCTGTGTTTTGTTACAAATTTGAGACTTGAGTCCATAAATTTCCATATTTTTCTCAAAATTGTGAATTTTCTCCCTTTTTAAAAATTCTGGTAAATTTGTGGCTTTTTTCTTGAAAATGTCAGCATTGTAAAAGTATTGTTTACGCCTGACTTGTGACTTTAAACACCATCTTTGTTCCTCATGAATTTCCATCTTTCACTTGTAAAATTGTAACTTTTCAACCTGCATGTGATTTCCTTCATAAATTTCCATCTTTCAGTAACAGCATTGCTGATTTTCTAGCTTTTTTCCTTGTAAATGTGGGCCTTTTTAAAATAAATGAACACTGACAATTTTCATTGCACAATTATGACTTTTTCCATCATAAATTTGTGACAATTTACTCAGAAATATCCTCCTCTTAAAAATAAAATTAACTAAAGGAACAGTGTGTAAAATTTTTGGTAATCAGAAACAGGGGTGGGCAATATGGCCCAAAAATGATATCACCATATTTCTGTGAATTTTCACGATAACGATATTTTTCATGATATTACAGAATACAGGGTTTTGATTTCTTTTAAAGTAGAACTGAACTCACCTTTTTGCGCAAAAAGTGGAATAGCGGATTAATTCCTTATTACCTATTGTATTTTTCAACACATAAAAGAAATTTTTAGGCCGTGCGATGGCCAAGCTATAAGCCGATAAACTTTTGCCTCTGGCTGGCAGTGCCAAACAAACCGGAAGTAGTGCAGACGACGCTGCATGACGTCACGAGTGTGATCCTTATCAAAACAACAATGGCAGATGATAGCAGTTCCAGCAGTCAAGAACACCAGAGTTTTCAGAGTGAAGAGGCATTCAGGATCAGTGACGAGACAGAGGAGGATGCAGGAGTGTCAAGTGAACAGGAAGAGAGCGAGGGAGGCATCGAACCGTACAGATTAGAGCCAGAATTGTCGGGGGATTCTGGCACCGACTCACAGTCGGACCGCAGCAGTGATGGGGAGGAGAGTCGCTTATTGAATACAGAATGGTGAGTCTTTACTTCTCTACTTTGGCATGTTTGGGGTGTCAGGATAAGGAAAATTAAGTCTGGACTGCAGACGATTTTTGTGTTTCAATAACAATAATTCCAGTAGAAAAGGGACACTGCGGTCCGAGGGTGGTGCCAATGGTCTGATGCAATCAGTGCAGTGACCAGCTGGTGACCATGCAATGCATCGCTTCCCGGTCGCTTTTTTTTTTTTTTTTTGTTACTTATTTGTACCCGTAGGTAGATTCGGTTTGCAGTCTGGTGACAAGCCACCGGCTGCCGTTCGCTGGGTGCGCGAGCGCCCTAAACCTACATGTTTTTGGTATGCGGGAGGAAACTGGAGAAATCCCGGAGAAAACTCACGCAACACAGGGAGAACATGCAAACTCCACACAGCTCACTGTTGGTCGGGGGCTGGGATCGAACCCACGATCTCATGATCCCCGCGATCCCCCGGCCGAGGGTAAACTGTGCTGCCACAGTGCTAAAACACTGCGCCACCGTGCAGCTTTTCCTCCCCCTTTCTTTTCTTTTGTCGCCATGACAGCTTTCCTTGGCCACTGAACAGATCTTCCCAGGTGTTGGAAGTGTTTTGTAGTCGACTATCACGACAAAATGCACCAAAAACAACCAGTGTCGACGTGCTCGCAATGGTAAACATGGAGGGCTGTGCCCAATTTGTGACGTCACGCGGAACTCCGGCTGCACTTCCAGATAATCGGCAGATTCGTCGGATTTTTCAGGGCGGGAAATTCAAAATCGCGATTTTCTCCAAGATTCCGGGATTGGTGGAGGGGGTGCCAATGATAAATTATCTTTATAATTGTATGTACTGTCACCCAGTGCCGTTCAATGCCGTTCACTTCAGTTCTACTTTAAATTTATGCAAAAAGGACAGTTTCACGGGCTACCATTATTTACCTTCAACATATTCAGGAAAAACAAAAAAACCCTTATTTTTCCATTTTATAAACAGCATCTTTAAAGCAGTTTAAAATATTTTTTAGTTCTGTATCAAATATTACAAGAATATAAACGGTTACATCTTAACCGTACACAGAGGTCGGGTTTTATGCTGAATCACTTTACCTGCATTACTCCCGTTGCATGGACCTGTCCAGGGCTTTTTGGCTCTCATTGCAAGGAAAGGATGTTGTTTTTTTGCCTCTTGCTTTGGGTGGTTGAATAAAATCAAGATGAAGCAGCCAAAATGGAAGTAAAAATCTACACCCACTTTGAGCTGCACATTGTCTAATGTTGATGTGTAGAAAAAATGCAGGCAGATTAACCACTCTGCTGCACCGTTTTGTTTTTAATATGACAGCAGTCTGAAACAGAAAGTAAAACTTAAATATTTCCCCTCAACTGGAGATGGTCTGACTTCAGAGCTGCAGCTTTCCGCCATGTTTGTTTTGCCGTTTCTCTGCGGTGTGACGTCGTCATGCAGCAGACCCCAAATATTGCGATATTCATTTTTACACCAGTATCAAAACTTATACCGGTTTTATCGTGAAAAATACGATATGGCACACTGCTAATCAGAACCATGAAACTTAATGCAGCTTTAAGTCTTTACTTTGCTTTCATTTTTATGTCATCCCTTTTCAGTGAAAGTTGCTGTGGTTTCTGTACCTTAACAGAAGACTTTTAACACACGGGAAGCAGGTCCTTCTTTATGGGGGCGGCCATCTTGGAACACAAAGATGTCTTTCCAAGTTTTTGCATCAAATTTTAATTATGCAAATGGTTTCTGCAGGATTTCCTGTATGCTTTGGAAGAAAGTGATAACTGATGAAATGTTAACTGTTCGCATTTTTAAGTGAGACGGCTAGTTTGTGCTGAATATTACACACTGCACCTTTAACTTTTCTCCTGCATTTCTTATAGCTGTATAATTTGTACTTATAAATCCTAGTACATTTGTGCCTTTTTCTAACAAATTTCATACTTTTTGTCTACTAAATTTCCAACTTTTACAAGTGAATTTTCTTTTTTTCCCCATAGTAAATTTATGACATTGTTCTTGTGAATTTCACCATTTCCTCTTAGATCAGACTTTTCCTTTACCTTAAACACTGCAACTTTTTTCTTTGGAAATTTCCCACTTTTAATCACACTGTTTTCTTGTAAATTTGTGATTTGTCTTTTTTTAAATTCAAGACCTTTTCTTAAGGGATAAGACTTTATTAGTCCCACAATGGGGAAATTCTTATAATTTTACAAGCTTGCCAATATGCTGTATGACATTTTCCTTCATAGATTTCTCACCATTTACTGATACATTTCCTCCTTTTCAAAAGAAAACTTTTTGTTTATAAGTCTGTAACTTTTTCATAATTGTACATTTTTTCTTGTAAAATTGAGATTTTTTTTTAAAATACTTTTCTCACTTTTTTCTCAGGAATTTTACTTTTACACCTAAAACTGTGAATTTTCTCCAACATGCGTCGGTGTCTGTCTGAAAACTTGGTCGCTCTTAGATGTACTTTATTGATCTCAAACTACACCAACAAGTTATTTTATCTGTTTTTATTTGTCTTTTACCTACTTCATTTTAAATTTTTCATCTTTTTTTATTGATGTTAACTTTTTACTTAGTGCTATTAACTTCTTAAACTGGAGCTAGACCTTTATTGATCAGCTATACTGATCATACAGCTCCTAACGGCTGGACTGCATTTGTCATTAAAATCAAAAATGGACATGGCAGTGCCTGGTGAAGACAAAATTCTCCTGCAGAAAGTGCACAAGAAAATTCCTGACCTGGAGGAGCATGTCTGACGACTCTCCGTTGAACTGCAGCAGAAACGCGAGCTCCTCTCCAACTTCACCCTACGTCTTCCACTGCTGTTACAGACTATGAGTCTTTTAGCAGCTCAAGAGTCCAAAAAATTGGTCTTGAGCGACTCAGCCCTCCAAGACACAGTTGCCTGGGACCCCTCCACTTGTCCACAGCCCTCCTCCTGCTCAACACCAAATCAGATCGCCTGGTCTGAAGTGGTGGTCCAGGGCAAAAAAGGGTCTCAGACAGGTCTACTACCAGCCATCCTCTGACCATCTCTAACCACTACAAGGCTCTGGCAATGGCTGATAATCCACCTTCCACCGATGCTCCTGCTTCACCTGTTCCAGCTTGTCCGGGCTCCGCTCGGCGCAGAGCCCCCACCGAGGTCACAGTCGTCCCTTTGCTGGATACCCGGTGGCCTTTGCTATGCTCAGGGCTGACTACAGTGAGATGACTGGCGTGGCCCCAGTGGAGCCTCAGTGGTTCCAGCACCATTCTGGAGCGCCCTGTGCCTGACATATGATCTTGAGGGAGGCTGTTCACTGGCACTCCTTGAGGCCACATCTCTTCAGGCTCTGGCACCACCTCACTGCCCTGCTTATTGACTGGTGAGATACGGGGCCCTACTTCTCCCAAGGACAGGACCCCCACTCCGCTGTCACCTCACCGTACTGACCTTCATCGAGAGACCCTGCAGCCACCACCTCCTGCCCACTTTTCCTCCAACCATGATGCTCATCAGTGACTCCATCATAAGGCACATCAGGTATTTTAACTATCACTCACTGTTTCCCAGGAGCTACTGTCCCTCACCTGTTAGTAAAGCTCCCGGATTTGCTGCAGTCACAACCCCCCTCCATTACATGGATTATTATTCATGTAGGGACCAACAACAACACCCGCAAACAGTCTGAAATCACTAAAAATGACATCTGCAAACTTTTTAATTTTCTATCAAACAGCAAAAAGTACGTTTTTATTTCTGGCCCCATTCAACCGGAGTGGTGGCCTAGTTGATGGAGCATCTGCTCCACAACCGGGAGGTTGGGAGTTCAAGTCCTGGCCGGGTCATACCAAAGACCATATAAAAATGGTACTTCCCACCTTCTAGCTTGGTGCTCAGCCTAATAGAATGGGGGAAGGAGAAGTTGTTTGTGGCGGTGCCTTGCATGGTAGCGATCCCTATGATTCTATATGTGATTAACATTGTAGAGAGGAGAAATGTAATTTCGTTTTACTGTACATGATTGGCTGCAAGGATTGAATGACAATAGAGATGGCTTCTTGTTCTTAATTAATTCCCACAATGCGCCGTGGATCAAATCGTTTTAGTCACGTTCCTGCCCTCTCAACCTGGCTCAAATCTGCCTGCAACATCAACAACATTGGTTTTATTGACAATTTTAACTTGTTTTGGGGCTGCCACACCATCTACAATCCAATGGCATACATCTAAATGTATTAGGTAGCTGGTGCTTAGCGGCAAATCTGATGCATATCATCCAAACGACAACACAAGAGTGTTTACATCCCACAACTCCTCCCCCCCAGATCCACTCACATCTCTGACCTCCAGGAAGACTACTATCCAGTACCAGTCCCCTCTATCGTCAGCCTTCGCCATCTGGTCTGGAAATTCATTCACTACCCACTTCCCCCATTAGGACATTCACCACGGATAGACCTCCATCCAAAAAACATACAGTTCATAAGAACTCACACCCATGCTGCCTACATTCTGTGGATCAGTCACCTAGCAATAAACCACAAAAAAAATTACCCATCCATAAATAATTCACCATCTATTCTAAATATGGCTCTTTTAAATATACGTTCACTTGCCAACAAGACTTTTATCATCCATGACCTGATTTTAGATAAAAAGATAAGACTGTTTATTTTTAACTCAGACGTGGCTTGGCACAGATGCACCAGCGGTTCTCACTAAGGCCTCCTCACCAAATTTTAGTTCAGTTTTTTCCATCAGAAAGGGCAGGAAGGATGGGGGTACTGCTTCTATTTTTTCTTCCTCACTTGCAGTAAAGCAAATTTTACCCGGTCAAGATACCACATTTCAGCATCATGCACTTGTCTTTAGTAACCCCACAATTTTATGTGTCACAGTTTATAGACCACCCAAATACTGTGCTGCTTTTATGAATGAGTTCTCTGAGTTTCTCATCAATAATCCACTCCTCATATAATTTTATTCTGATTGCTGGTGATTTTAATCTACACGCTGATATGCAGGGCGACCATATGTAAGAAGATCTGAATGACCTGTTCACGCGTCCATGAATTTTACCCAACATGTCATGCAGCCCATTCACAACAGGGGACACATTCTGGATCTTGTCATTAGCCATGGCCTGCCCACTAGTGTGTCCTCTGTTATTGACTTAGCTGTATCTGACCATTACTGTGTGTGTGTCTTTTTAACATCACTGGTTTTATGCAATGGAAGGCCTCAGTGCGAACTATGAGGAAGCGCCATCTGACACCTGAAGCGGCTGCTGATTTTATCAAACTCTTACGCCACACTCCCCCAGTTACTTTATCTGCATCCCATGATTTTATTGTTGATAATTTTTAATCAGTAAATTAAGATCTGCCACTGACAGAGTTGCCCCAATAATCTCAAGGACAGTTAAGAATAAACCAAAGCCTCCATGGAGAAACAACCAAATCCAACAACTGAAAAGAGAGTGCAGGATGGCTGAGAGGAAATACAGGAAAAACAAATTAACTATCAATTACCAGATACTACAGCACAAATTAAAAAATAAACAACAATACAGTCAAAAAAATTGAGAAGAGTATTTTGCCAACATAATCTCAACCCATAACAATAACTCTAAAGTCCTTTTTGCAACCAATGATCACTTAATCAACCCAGATTTTAAATAAGCACACATACTTGCCATCCAACTCTGAGACATTTGCAGACCACTTCAGGTGCAAGGTTGATTCTATTAGATCCAACATTTTATCTGACAGAAGACTGCTTTTAATGGAATCTTATGCTCACTTTTAGCTGAGGAAATGCTGGACTGTTCTGCCCTGGCTGATGCTAAGATGCTTGCAGGGCTGGATGGGGACAAAAAAACAGCCCTGGCATTTTTGGTCTAGGTGGCCCACCATGATCAGTCAAAACAACAACAGCACAGGCAGTCCAGTTAAACATGTGCAAGTCTTGTGCCATTCCCCAAAGCAACGGTGAAGCTGAGTAGTAGGTTACATGTAAAACAGGTGAATATAATTAGTCACATGATCACATTCCTGTTTAAAAGATGCATAACTGGGAATAATTTCATAAAGTTTTCTCCTTACAACAATTGCAGGGATGTGCAGACATTTTGAGGAGCCAAAGTAAGGTCACCCTCCCACTCCGACTTCTGTTACTTGAGTAATTGCCAGCCTACTGTAAATCTTCTAATATTAGAATTTGTTCATGGCTTCATGTCAACTATTAACAATTTGTTCAGTAGCAACATCCAACCATCACACTTAATGGTCTAATAGAGGTCAGAATTATCCCACTTTTGCCCGTGACAAGAGAATGTATGAAGAAAGAAAGAAAGAAAGACAGAAAGAAAGAAAGAAAGAAAGACAGAAAGAAAGAAAGAGAATTACTATCTCTTTTGTATATATATTTTGTCATAATTTTAAAGTCTTAAAATTTTCCAAAGATGCAAAACTTTGAGAAACCGCCACAAAATTACAAAGAAAAAACATCAAACGTATAAATAATAAAAGCATATAAATGTAAAAATTAGAGGGACGACTGCCCATTTATTTAAAATATGTACTAAATTCATGAGAAAAAGACAAAGAAAAACAAAGAAAAAAACAAGAAAACCTTGAATTTAAAAAAATAAAAGTTACAAATTCTTGGCAAAAGTTGCAAATTTATGAGGAAAAAATTCACATACAGTGGTGTGAAAAAGTGTTTGACCCCCTCCTGATTTCTCATTTTTTTTGCATGCTTGTCACACTTAAATGTTTCAGATTATCAAACAAATTTAAATATTAGACAAATTTCCTCCCACATGCCAAAAACATGCAAGTTAGGTTAATTGGCATCAAAAACTGGGGATTCTAAATTGTCCTTAGGTCTGACTGTGAGAGTGAATGGTTGTCTGTCTCTCTGTGCTGGCCCTGCGATGGACTGGTGATCTGTCCAGGGTGGACCCTGCCTCTCACCCAAAGATGCCGGGATAGGCTCCAGCCCCCCACCCCACCCCCCCGACCCAAAAAGGATTAAGCCGAAGAAAATCAATGGATGGACAAAGATAACAAGTAAACACAAAATGCAGTTTTTAAATGAAGGTGTTTATTATTAAGGGGAAAAAAAATCCAACCCTATATGGCCCTGTGTGAAAAAGTGATTCCCCCCCCAAAAAAAAAAAAAACATAAATTAACTGTGGTTTATCACATCTTTGGAAAGCTGAGTTCAATTTCTCTAGCCACACCCAGGCCTGATTACTGCCACACCTGTTCTCAATCAAGAAATCACTTAAATAGGACCTGCGTGACAAAGTCAAGTAGACCAAAAGATCCTCGAAAGCTAGACATCATACCGCAATCCAAAGAAATTCAGGAACAAATGAGAAAAAGTAATTGAGATCTATCAGTCGAGAAAAGGTTCTAAAGACATTTCTAAAGCTTTGGGACTCCAGCGAGAGCCATTATCCACAAATGGCGAAAACATGGAACAGTAGTGAAACTTCACAGGAGTGGCTGGCCAACCAAAACTACCCCAAGACCAAAGCGACGACTCATCAGTTAAGGTCAGTGTTCATGACTCCACCATAAGAAAGAGACTGGGCAAAAATAGCCTGCATGGCACAGTTCCAAGACGAAAACCACTGCTGAGCAAAAAGAACATAAAGGCTCATCTCAGTTCTGCCAGAAAACATCTTGATGATCCCCAAGACTTTTGGGAAAATACTCTATGGACTGATGAGACAAAAGTTTAACTTTTTGGAAGGTGTGTGTCCCATTATATCTGGCGTAAAAGCAACACAGCATTTCAGAAAAGGAACATCATACCAACAGTAAAATATGGTGGTGGTAGTGTGATGATTTGTTGTTGCCGTTTTGCTGATTCAGGACCTGGAAGACTTGCTGTAGTAAATGGAGCCATGAATTCTGCTGTCTATCAAAAAATCCTGAAGGAGAATGTCCGGCTGTCTGTTCGTGACCTCAAGCTGAAGAGCATTTGGGTTCTGCAGCAGGACAATGATCCAAAACACACCAGCAAGTCCACCTCTGAATGGCTTAAGAAAAACAAAATGAAGACTTTGGAGTGGCCTAGGCAAAGTCCTGACCTGAATCCCATTGAGATGCTGTGGCATGACCTTCAACAGGCAGTTCACACTCAAAAACCCTCCAATGTGGCTGAATTACAACAATTCTGCAAAGATGAGCGGACCTAAATTCCACCACAGTGCTGTGAAAGACTCATTGCCAGTCATCACAAACACTTGATTGCAGTTGTTGCTGCTAAGGGTGGCCCAACCAGTTATTAGGTTTAGGGGGCAATCACTTTTTCACACAGGACCATGTAGGTTTGGATTTTTTTTTCCCCCTTAATAATAAACACTTAATTTAAAAACTGCATTTTTTCTTTACTTGTGTTATCTTTGTCTAATATTTAATTTATTTGAAGTGAAACATTTAAGTGTGACAAACATACAAAACAATGAGAAATCAGGAAGGGGGCAAACACTTTTTCACACCACTGTATGTTCCGTTCTTTTACGTTCTTAGTTCCATTTCTTTTTAGATTTTCTCATCTCTTCTTATCGATGTGTTTTAGTTCAGTTTCTAAGTATGGGTCTTTAGTATTTTGTACCTTTTTTAATTTGGCTTTTAACAAATTTGTTTAACTCTTATTGAAGTAGTCATTTATGTTCCATTGTTTGACGTTCTTCTTAGGTCCATTTGCTTTTAGATTTTCTCATCTCTTCATTCTGATGTGTTTTTAGCTCAGTTTATAAGTAGGGGTTTGTAGTTCCCTTTGTTTTATGTGTTCTTAATTTCATTTTATATTTTATGTGTTTTAGCTCCAGTGTTTTCCTCAGTGAAGCCCTTCATGCTGGATGCTGCTTGTTCCATCTGTGGGGGTATTGGTCTTGTGGGTCGCTCTGGCTTGGGTGGGTGGGGGCTTTATGCCACTGCCTACAGCTATGGTGTGGGCCCCCGTCTGTACCTGTCAGGGTGGCCTCTGTGGCATACCTTATGGTCATGGGCCGTGTGGTCTCCCGGTGTGGGGGTCTCCACAGGATGGTTGCGCCTTCATATGGTGCCTCGGTTCAAGCTATGTCTCTTTTATTTTATATGTGTGTGAGAGAAGTAGGGAGTGGCGTGTGTGTGTGTGTGGGGGGGGATGTATTGTGTAAACATATGTAATTAAACTTGCCTACTGTTTCTATCTATGTAAAGCACTTTGCACAACACTCAATGTTTGAAAAGTGCAATCCAAATAAAGTTTGATCAATTGAACAGTTACGATTTTTTTCCTTGTAATCTTGCAGCTTTTTTGTATTTAATTTATAGTTTCCATTTCATTACTTTTCTCCAGTCAGAGTCAGAGGGAGCCATGGTTGTTGGTTCAGAGGTGTCTGAAAGTGAGGAGACGATCAAAAAACAGTCAGCGATCTTATAAACAGCTGAGGCAAAACAAGTCAACAAAAGAAAATAATAAAAATGAAATGTCTGAAAATATAAATGACAACAACTTTGATCAGAAAACCAAAAGAAGAAAAGCAGAATCAGTCACAAATGATCAGGGAACAAAAAGGCATCGCTGGCCTGTGGAACAGAATCAATCACATGGAGCTGGCTGCTGATTGGTGGGTTTTGGGGGGGGGGGGGTGTTACCTGGAGACAGGCCAGCAGCCAATCGCAGGGCTGAGGAACTCTGTCTAAACTAGAAACTGGAACCTCATCTGTCTGGAACACAGAGGAACCAGCAGCAGCACAAAGGGTTAACAACATTAAAATAGTCAACAGACTAAAAGTCAGAAATCAGAGATCAGTTTAGTTCCATTTAGGAATCGGCAACATTTTAGAGATTTTCAACCAGTCTGAAATCCAAGTTTTAAACTGAAGGAAAGCAGCCAAGTTTTCAGGATAAACTGACCTGTTAGCATTAGTAACGCTGCAATAACCTATATAGGTGTGTTCTGATCGCCCAATAGTAAACTCCGAAGTGGACTGTACAGGGTATTCCGCCATATTAAGTGAGATTCCAAACCAAAGGGAGCGAACGGTGTTCAGTTCAAAGGGAACTGAGAACTGAGCAGGGAAGAAGTGAACAACCATACATCACTTCACCAGAAGTTGACAAGAAGATTACCCATAATTTCACACAATTATGAGTAAAACAAACTACTGTTGCTAACATTATTAACAAGCTAAACCAGGGGTTGGCAATCCGCAGCCTTTCAGCCCCCATGCTGTGGCTCCCTTCAATTATATCTCAAAACACATGGAAATTAATGAAGCTCATTTTTTTTTTTTGTTACTTATTTGTACCCGTAGGTAGATTTGGTTTGCAGTCTGGTGACAAGCCACCGGCTGCTGGTCGCTGCGTGCGCGAGCGCCCTAAACCTACATGTTTTTGGTGTGCGGGAGGAAACCGGAGAAATCCCGGAGTAAACCCGCGCAACATGGGGAGAACATGCAAACTCCACACAGCTCACTGTTGGTCGGGGGCTGGGATCGAACCCACGATCTCATGATCCCCGCGGTCCCCCGGCCGAGGGTAAAACTGTGCTGCCACAGTGCTAAACCACTGCGCCACCGTGCGTTAATTATTTTAGCTTTTAAATTATTGTTTATTGTAACTGGATACCTTTCTCAATGGAAACACTTTTATGAACGTAAAATATGTATTTTTTAAATTATTTACTATGTTGTCAACCATACATGACTGTGTCACATCTGACGGCAGCTGCACAGAGAGCCGTTCAGCCTCTCTGTCCTCAGTGCATGTGGAGAAGCACGGATAGCAGCAGCTTCCTGCCACTCTCGGTAAGACATGAACAGATCCAGAAAAAGTAAAATCACAGAGGAAAATAGAGAGTCTAATTCTGTGTGGACAGAGTCATTTGTGTTCATGTATGGTTGTTGTGGACAGAATTTCTCCACAAGAACACAAACAACGAAAAACAGCCGCCTCATTAGTGTCTACAGGTCCATAAAAACTCTTAAATGTGATCATCTAAAATCAACACCTTAATTATCCATAAAAATGAGAAACAATCCTTGAATTCCAGCTCAATAAACTTATAGTGGCCTGCACTATACAGATGTGGACAAAATTGTTGGTACCCCTCTGTTAATGAAAGAAAAACCCACAATGGTCACAGAAATAACTTGAATCTGACAAAAGTGGTAATAAATAAAAAATTCTATGAAAATTAACCAGTGAAAATCAGACAATGCTTTTGAATTGTGGTTCAACAGAATTACTTTAAAAAACAAACTCATGAAACAGGCCTGGACAAAAATGATGGTACCCCTAGAAAAGATTGAAAATAATATGACCATAGGGACATGTTCAACCAAGATGTGTCCTCTAATTAACATCACAGGTGTCTACAAACTTGTAATCAGTCAGTCGGCCTATTTAAAGGGTGACAAGTAGTCACTGTGCTGTTTGGTGACATGGTGTGTACCACACTAAACATGGACCAGAGGAAGCAAAGGAGAGAGTTGTCTCAGGAGATGAGAAAGAAAATTATAGACAAGCATGTTAAAGGTAAAGGCTATAAGACCATCTCCAAGCAGCTTGATGTTCCTGTAACTACAGTTGCACATATTATTCAGAAATTTAAGATCCACGGAACTGTAGCCAACCTCCCTGGATGTGGCCGCAGGAGGAGACGGATAATACGAATGGTAACAAAAGAGCCCAGAACAACCTCTAAACACATTCAAGGTGAACTCCAAGGTCAAGGTACATAGATAGATAGATAGATAGATTAGTTTATTTGACAGGGACAGTGCAATAAACATAGACAATTAATCAATGACAATCAATCTGATGTGTTGCACATGGAGTGTATAGCTATTAGCTAATTTGCAACTCTTGTCCCTGGATGGGCTTTAGAAAAGAGAATCAAGTAAAGAAAAGAAAAGAAATAAAGAAAATACACAATAACCACATACATCAATGCAAAAAGATTATAAATACACAATTATAAATATTATAAATACTATAAATACACAATTATAAATATTATAAATATTATAAATACACAAATATAACAACCTGACTCACATTTGCCTATTTCAGGCCTCCCTCCCTTCGTCACTCACTATAAACAAACACATTCTGAATCAGTGTCAGATCGCACCATCTGTCGTTGTTTGAGCCAAAGTGGACTTCATGAGAGATGACCAAGGAGGACACCACTGTTGAAAACAAATCATAAAAAAGCCAGACTGGAATTTGCCAAACTGCATGCTGATAAGCCACAAAGCTTCTGGGAGAATGTCCTATGGACAGATGAAACAAAACTGGAATTTTTTGGCAAGGCACATCAGCTCTATGTTCACAGACGCAAAAATGAAGCATACAAAGAAAAGAACACTGTCCCTACTGTGAAACATGGAGGAGGTTCTGTTATGTTCTGGGGCTGCTTTGCTGCATCTGGCACAGGGTGTCTTGAATCTGTGCAGGGTACAATGAAATCTCAAGACTATCAAGGTATTCCAGAGAGAAATATGCTGCCCAGTGTCAGACAGCTTGGTCTCAGTCGCAGGTCATGGGTCTTGCAACAGGATAATGACCCAAAACACACAGCTAAAAACACCCAAGAATGGCTAAGAGCGAAACATTGGACTATTCTAAAGTGGCCTTCTATGAGCCCAGATCTAAATCCTATTGAACATCTGTGGAAGGAGCTGAAGCATGCCGTCTGGAGAAGTCCTGGACTTAGAATCCCGCTTGCGAAGGAATAATTTGAGGCTGGTGGGTCTCCCGGAGGGAGCGGAGGGACGGGACCCATGTTCCTTTTTGGAAAAGTGGATTCCAGAAGCACTGAACAACGCGGACCTGCAGTCATCGGTCGTCTTAGAGAGCGCTCACCGAATTGGCCCACCGAGAGATAATAAGACACCACCGAGGACGCTGATTATGAAGTTCCTCAGCTACAGAGACAAGATGACGGTCACCAACACGGCGCGAGCTAAAGGGGAAATTAAATACCAGGATCAACAGGTGCGGTTCTACCCAGATTTGGCCACAGGAATTCAACAATTAAGGAGACAGTTCAACCCCGCCCGTAAAGAGCTGCGCAACCTCGGGATTCGTCACGGAGTGATTCATCCGGCAAGACTCTTGGTCATATATAAGGGCAGAACCCACACCTTCAAGACCCCTCAAGAGGCGCAGGAGCTCATTAAGCAGATCCAAAAGGAGACTGGTGGGAGCTAAGCATGAACATGATAAAGGTAGAACATTTAAGCGTATGTACAGACATCTGATGGATCTGAAACATATAACATGTCTACAAAATACAGATTGTATTATTAAAAGAAAAAAAAAAGCTATGATGTACAAAGTTGCCATAAAACTTTGAAGTTATGTTGAAAAAAACTACAGAAGAGAGTTAATGTCATTAAAAATAGTAGTAGAGTCAGGGTGATTGAAAGGAGAAAGAGTGGTTTGACTGATCCTCACAGGTGTGGAACAGTCACTAGCTATAATGGGAGATGGAATTTTTTTGATTTTGGGGGGATTATCACGAATGTGGGGAAAGGGAATTTGTTTTTGTGTAGTTTGTAGGATGAATGTTCAACCATCCATGTTTTTGCTTCTCTGTATGAGCATGTTTATATTGCAAGGTAATCTTAAACTCCTTATTGATCATAGATCAAAGCGTTAATCTTAATTTAACTTCATGGAATTGCAGAGGTCTACAAAATCTAAAAAAAACTTAAACAAGTTATGAATAAAATAAAAGACATAGATTAAAAAATTGTATTTTTACAAGAAACTCATCTAATAGAGGAGGATGTAAAAAGAATTGGGAGAAGATGGCAAGGAAATGTGTTCACCTCATCATTTTCATCCCGAGCCAGGGGAGTTATGACTCTCATACATAAATCAATCCCATTTCAAGTGAAAAATGTAATTGGAGACAAATTAGGAAGATATCTAATCATCCAAGGATCTTTGTTATTAGAAAATATAAATCTGGTGAACTTATACGGTCCCAATACTGATGATCAAAACTTCTTCGTTAATTTATTCCTTACTTTATCATTACTTACAGGGCAACATATAATAGCAGGGGATTTTAATTGTACATTGAATCCCAGTATAGATAGATCAACAGGACTGGATTGTACACACAATGGATGCAGGATGACCATTAATCATTTTATGAAAGAACTGAGATTGCTAGATATATGGAGAGAAATGAAACCACAAGTCAAAGCCTATTCTTGTTATTCTAATACCTATAAGACATTCTCACGTATTGACTACTTTTTGATCTCCACAGAATTAAGGTCCAAGATTCAAAACTGTTTCTATGATAACAATGTGATCTCTGATCATGCACCCTGCTGTCTAATATATGTAGATAAGAAATTGACAAAGGATCCAGGTAGGTGGCATTTTCAGCATACATGGCTTCAGGATGAGGAATTTGTTAAGTACATAGAAAAACAGATAGATGAGTTCTTTGATATTAATACTACACAAACATCAGCATGTATAAAGTGGGAGGCGTTCAAAGCTTTTATTAGGGGGCATATTATTAGTTATACAGGTTCAAAATCTAAGAAGACTCGAGAGGAGAGAGTCCAATTGGAACGTAAAATAAAAATTCTTCAAGAAAAAGTGTAAGCAGGAAGTAACCCACAGTTAGAGAACGAATTACTGATTCTGAGAGCTGAATATGATAAAAAAAAAAAATCAGCGAATAGAGCTGCCTCGAGTCTTCTAAGATTGAAGCAAACTTTTTATGAACAAGGTGAAAAATCAGGAAAATTATTGGCATGGCAGATTAAACAATTAGTATTTAAAACACCAATTACCAGTATTATAAGTAACGGACAGGCAGTTGTAGATCCTTTAGAAATTAATAGTGCCTTTAGAGATTATTATGAAAAACTATATGATACAAAAAATGAAACTGACTTAACAAAACTAAATGGGTTTTTGGGTGGATTATCTATACCGTGTATTCCAAATGAAAACAGGGAGATACTGAAGTCTAAAATTAGTCAAGAAGAAGTTGGGCTAGCCATTGATAATATGAAATCAGGAAAAAGTGCAGGACCAGATGGTCTTCCAGTTGACCTCTATAAAAAATTTAAGAATAAATTAATAAAACCACTTTTGGAAATGGTTTTAGAAGCATTTCAAAATAGTAATTTACCACCATACATGAATAATGCCTTAATTATACTGTTGCCAAAACCAGGTAAACCCCCTAATAAATGTGAAAACATGAGCCCAATAAGCCTATTAAATGCCGACCTTAAGATAATCTGTAAAATTTTAGCAAGACAACTACAAGAAATATTACCAAATATTATTAACCGAGATCAGAATGGCTTTATAATGGGAAGACAAGGCTTCCATAATGTAAGAAGACTATTTAATATTATTTATTCCAATAAAGAAGCACCGGATACAGCTCTTCTATCATTGGACGCCGAAAAGGCCTTTGATAGGGTCGAATGGCCCTTTCTTTTTGAAGTCCTACAAAGGTTTGGACTTGGAAATAATTTCATAAAATGGGTTCAGATAATATACAATAATGCTACAGCAGAAATCCTAACAAACAGCAATATCTCAAAATCAATAAAAATCAATAGAGGATGTCGACAAGGCTGTCCACTTTCACCCTTATTGTTTACTATGGCAATTTTTTTTTTTTTTTTTTTTTTTTTTTTTTGTTACTTATTTGTACCCGTAGGTAGATTTGGTTTGCAGTCTGGTGACAAGCCACCGGCTGCCGGTCGCTGCGTGCGCGAGCGCCCTAAACCTACATGTTTTTGGTATGCGGAAGGAAACCGGAGAAATCCCGGAGTAAACCCACGCAACACGGGGAGAACATGCAAACTCCACACAGCTCACTGTTGGTCGGGGGCTGGGATCGAACCCACGATCTCGTGATCCCCGCGATCCCCCGGCCGAGGGTAAACTGTGCTGCCACAGTGCTAAACCACTGCGCCACCGTGCAGCGATGGCAGTACGTTTACATCCACAAATATATGGAATTAAAGTAGGACCAACAGAACATAAAATCTCCCTGTATGCCGATGACATAATTACCTCCTCCAAAGGGGGAGGTTATGTGATCATTGGCGTTGGTTTGTTTGTTTGTCTGTTTGTTTGTTTGTTAGCAAGTTAACTCAAAAAGTTATGGACAGATTTTCATGAAATTTTCACAGATTGTCAGAAATGGGGTATCCTACAGATGATTAGATTTTGGTGGTGATCCGGATCACCGTCTGGATCCAGGAATTTTTTGTTTGTTTGTTAGCAAGATAACTCAAAAAGTTATGGACGGATTTTCATGAAATTTTCACAGATTGTCAGAAATGGGGTATCCTACAGATGATTACATTTTGGTGGTGATCCGGATCACCGTCGAGAAGAAAACCGCCATTACGGAAAATGCCATTTTCGTCAATAACTAATGAACCACTAATCCTATCATTGTGAATCCAATTGCTTGTCATATGTTTTCATGGTCAAGGAATCTGAAAACGTACACACAAACAATGTATGGGGGGAACTGTGGCGCTAAACCGCCATTACGGACAATGCGATTTTCGTGAATAACTGCTCAACCACTAATCCTATCATTGTGAATCCAATTGCTAGTCATATGTTTTCATGGTCAAGGAATCTGAAAACGTACACACAAACACTGTATGGGGGGGAACTGTGGCACTTGCCGGAGGTCTGCGCTCTCCGAGTGCTTTTCTAGCTTTGTTTATGTCGAATTTTAAAAAAATCAATTCCGACCTTGTTAAATTTAATAAAGAACTTTGGGGAAATATCAGGATATAAAATAAATAAAACTAAATCTTCAATATTAATGCTAAATGAGACCCAGAGAAATCACCCAGCTCCTGAGATAAATCAATTCAATGTTGTAAATCAGTTTAAATATTTAGGAATTCAAATTTTGCCTAAGCTAGAATCAGTCGCCAGTGCCAACTATGAAGCCTTAATGACAGATATTAATGAGTTACTTCAGAGATGGATGTCACTACCAATGTCGGTGATCGGGAGAATTAATATACTTAAAAGTAATATCTTACCAAAAATACTTTATTTCAATACATTCCTTTACCACCACCTTCAGATCTATTCTCAAGAATTAAAAAAAAAATTAGTGGAATTTATATGGAACAATAGGAAGGCTAGATTACGTTTGTCCTTACTATATTTACCATTTGATCGTGGAGGTCTGAAATGTCCAAACTTTACAACATAAAGTGTTGACGCACTCTACAAGAAGGGACAGCGCAGGCTGTTCCTGCTGAGGAGACTCAGGTCTTTTGGTGTACAAGGGGCGCTGCTGAAGTCATTCTATGACACGGTGGTGGCATCAGCCATCACTTTTGGAGTGGTCTGCTGGGGCAGTGGCATTACTGCAGCCGATAGGAAGAGACTGAACAAACTGATTAAGAAAGCTAGCTCTGTCCTGGGGCAGCGCCTTGATCCGATGGAGGAGATAGGAGAGAGAAGGACGGTGGCTAAACTGTCATCTCTGCTGGAGTCCGAGTTCCACCCTATGCAGGACATACTGGATGCACTGAGGAGCTCATTTAGCAGCAGACTACATCATCCCAGGTGCACAACCGAGAGGTTTCGTAGGTCCTTCCTACCAACGGCTGTCAGACTGTACAACCTAAGCAGGGCTGCTCGCAGAGATAGCAAAAAGACGTAACAAACTAATAGTTTTTTTGAATGCAAAAGATGCAATAGACTTACACAATGGTCCTCTCCGGCATACAACTAGGAACATACCGGTCGCTATGGAGGGTGAGAATATGTATGGGCACATAATCATACCATGTAGGATAACTAAATAGACGGTTATGCTGTTTCATCCCACCTAGCAACAATGCTCTGCACTGTGTGTGTTTATATATTTACATATTTATTCCATCTAGCTACAATGCTCAGCACTGGGTGTGTTTATATTTATATATCTATATATTTATTCCATCTAGCTACAATGCTCCGCACTGTGTTTTTATATATCTACATATTATTCCATCTAGCTACATTGCTCCGCACTGTGTGTGTTTATATACTTGCATATTTATTCCACCTAGCTGCAATGCTCCGTACTGTGGGTGTTTATATATTTACATATTTATTCCATCTAGCTACAATGCTCTGCACTGTGTGTTCATATATTCATATATTTATTCCATCCAGCTACAATGCTCTGCACTGTGTGTCTGTGTGTGTGTGTGTATATATACAGTATATTTTATAGTAATATGTACATATGTGGACTCCTTCAAGTTTCTGGGTACCACGATCTCCCGGAACCTGAAGTGGTCCTCCCATATAGACACTGTCCGGAAAAAGGCCCAGCAGAGGTTGTTTTTTCTGCGTCAGCTCAAGAAGTTTGATTTGCCTCAGGAGCTGCTGGTTGTCTTCTACACCGCCATCATCCAATCTGTCCTCTGCTTTTCCATCACTGTCTGGTTTGGATCTGCCACTAAACAGGACAAGACCAGACTGCAGCGGATCATTTAGTCTGCGGACAGGATCATTGGTACCGACCTACCCCCCATTGAGAACTTATATCCGTCCATAACCAGGAAACGGGCGGGAAACATCTGTGCTGACCCATCACACCCCGGCCACAAACTGTTTGAACTTCTATCTTCTGGTCGTCGTTACAGATCACTGAAGGTCAAAACCACCCGTCACAGGAACAGTTTCTTTCCTCAAGCCATCACTCTGATGAACTCCTAACATTCACCTAGTCCTACCTGTTGCTGTACTCATGACTTTTCATCCATTATTACATTGCACATAACTCTCACACTGCTTTTTACTTCATTCACATTATATCACTGAATCTGAGTCCACATTGAAATACTGTGTGATTGTATATTTTTTCATATATTTCTGCAAAGTGTGGTTAGTCCGAGTAAATAACTGCATATATTCCTGTATATATTTGCATCCTTTTATAGAAACGTGGACAGACTGTAATTTACTGTACATACTCTGGTTGTCATTGAATCCTTATTTAAATCCTTCACCTGAACAACGAGAGCAAGTTTTTAGCCAAAGTCAAATTCCTTGTATGTGTTGTGCATACTTGGCCAATAAAGCTGATTCTGATTCTGATTCTGATATGTATATTAGCTGCTCTTGCTTGCTTGTTTTTTTTCTTGCCTTCTGATTGTTGCTCTGAGTGTTGCTATCCCTGTGCTGTTGCAATCCTGGAATTTCCCCTTTGTGGGACTAATAAAGGCTTATCTTATCTTATTACTGGTCAGCACAACTGAGGTCTATGACATATTATTTTTCATCAAATGATCTCCCTCACTGGACTGAAATGGAATCATACAATTTACCTTTACCTCTTCCCTTATTCATATACTCAGACTCGGCTAAAAAAATTACAGAAACAAGTTAAAAATCCAATTGTAAAGCACATGATCAAAATATGGTGTGAAACCAAAAAATACTTAAAAGAACCACACTTATTGTCACAATTTAGCCCAATATGGGGTAATCAATATTTTACACCAGGGAGAGCGGATGCTGTATTTAAAGTATGGAATTTAAAAGGGATTCAAAAGATTCAAGACTTATATTTGTCACGTTCAGATAACAATGTCTTTTGAACAACTAAGGATCAAATTCAATCTTAATAGAACACATTATTTTAAATATCTTCAGCTTAGGAATTTTATTCGATCAAATCAAAATAATGCTCTCACCCGACCTACTTATTCATCCTTGGAAAAAATTTTGACGAAAGATCGTAAGAGAAAGGGTAATATTTCAGAGTTTTATAACTAATTGACACTATTCTCAAGTGAAAACTCACAGAAAAGACTGGATTATTGGAAAGAAGACCTGCAAATTGAAATTTCAGAGGAACAATGGGAATTGGCTTGTACAGAAGCTCAAACCAAATCAATAAATGTACGTCTTAAATTGATACATTTTAAATGGTTAATGCGGATGTATGTTACACCAGTGGAGTTAAATAGATATAACAAAAACATACCAGATACATGCACAAAATGTATGGAAAGTAAAGGAACCCTATTTCACTGTTTATGGGAATGTAGAAAAATCAGAATGTTTTGGGAGGAGGTGAGGGTAACAATTGAAAAAATAATTTCAAAATAATTCACATTGAACCCTAAACTGTTTTTGTTGGGTCTGTATCCAGAAAAGCATAACATTAATAAGAGTGAAAGAGCATTCATAGACCTCAGTTTGCTTAATGTCAAAAAATGTATTGCACTACTGTGGAAAAAGATTCATAGACCAGATGTGACTCAGTGGTTAAGACAGATGTTAACAAACCTTCTACTAGAAAGAATAACACACATACTGAAATCAAAGGAAAATGTGTTTTGAGAATATATGGAGACCTTTCATTGATTATGTAAAGAAATTAAACATAACTTCTGAAGAAGAAGGTGAATGATGTGTGTGGATCTTGCAGATTCCAAATTGGTAAATGTATAATATGTATACTTATGTAATAGATTACCTAGACTAAACAGAGGAGCATTGTTGATGACTTGCCTTTGTTAGTGGTTGTTGGTGTTTTTAGTACATTTTTTTTGCAAGTTAGTGTTTTTTTTTAAATTATTTTTAAATTACTTTAGTGTTAGTGTTTGATTGTTTGTGCCATGTTTGTAAAAAAAAAAGGTTCAATAAAAAATATTGTGGAAAAAAAAAGAAAAAAGAGAGGAGAGGAGATTCTATGACAGTGATGCAGAGGTGAGCCTTTTATTTTAAGGATGTTTTCAGCTTTTTCTCTGCAGGATAACTGCTAGTTTGTTACCTGTGGGGTTTTGGACAGTGAATTATAGGTACAGATTGTCTATTAGTGCCATGCATTTTTTTTTTAAAATTAAAACCAATATTTAGCTCAGCAGAAGGAGGCATTTTTTTTTTTTTAAATTTTCCGCTCTGTTGTAATTACTGGCTTAATTTGCACCAAATGATTTTTCAACTTATATTATTTAGAAAGTTGTTTAGCATTCTTTTTGTTTTATTCTAAAATAAAGAATATCAGACATCCAATCCACTAGTTGTCAAATTCAGAGTCTGGAGAACAGGGGAAGGATACAGATTTATATTAAATTCTGAAATGCAACATGAATTTGCTTTCTATATGTGCTGTTTTTATTTTAATATCTTCCTGCCTGCCTCAGTGACTACAGATGGAAATTAGTGAGAATGCTATAATCTGTTACAGAGCATCTTCACTCTGTGTTTAATGTTTTTTTTTTTTTTTCTGTACATGGTCCCTGACAAATAAACCAAGAAACTATAACTATATTAATACATTTGAATAAGGAGCATTATGAGAAAACATAAAAAGAATGAAAAGTAGCTTCTTCAAAATAAAACTTTAGTCATCAATTTACTAAAATATCAAGAACTAAAGCTGTGTGATCACTGTTGAAAGTAGCAGATGGATGACATTTTTCAGATTTAAACAATTTATGAATGTGCTGATAATTGAAAACTATACAACAAAATTATGGTCAGCTATTCTATTTTCAGCACACAATTTGTAATACATTTCTAATACTTGGATTTCATGAATGAAGCTCTATATAAAGCTTGACGTTTTTTTTCCACTGTTGTAGTATGAATTCATTAATGCCACATAATATTCAGAGCTATGTACAGTGGTGTGAAAAAGTGTTTGCCCCCTTCCTGATTTCTCATTTTTTATATGTTTGTCAAACTTAAATGTTTCAGATCATCACACACAAAATGCAGTTTTTAAATGAAGATGTTTATTATTAAGATTAAAAAAAAATCCAAACCTACATGGCCCTGTGTGGAAAAAGTGACACCCCCCCCCACCCCCGTTAAAACATAAATTAACTGTGGTTTATCACATCTTTGGAAAGCTGAGTTCAATTTCTTGAGCCACACCCAGGTCTGATTACTGCCACACCTGCTCTCAATCAAGAAATCACTTAAATAGGACCTGCCTGACAAAGGGAAGTAGACCAAAAGATCCTGAAAAACTAGCCATCATGCTGTGATCCAAAGAAATTTAGGAACAAATTAGAAACAAAGATGAGATCTATCAGTCTGGAAAAGGTTATAAAGCCATTCCTAAAGCTTTGGGACTTCAGTGAACCACAGTGAGAGCCATTATCCACAAATGGCGAAAACATGGAACAGTGGTGAACCTTCCCAGGAGAGGCCAGCCAACCAAAATTACCCCAAGACCGAAGCAACGACTCATCCAACAGGTCACAAAAGACCCCACAACAACATCCAAAGAACTGCAGGCCTCACTTGTCTCAGTTAAGGTCAGTGTTCGTGACTCCACCATAAGAAAGAGAGTGAGCAAAAATGGCCTGCATGGCAGAGTTCCAAAATGAAAACCACTGCTGAGCAAAAAGAACATAAAGGCTCATCTCAGTTTTGCCAGAAAACATCTTGATGATCCCCAAGACTTTTGAGAAAATACTCTGTGGACTGACGAGACAAAAGTTGAACTTTTTGGAAGGTGTGTGTCCCATTACATCCGGCATAAAAGTAACAGCATTTCAGAAAAGGAACATCGTATCAACAGTAAAATATGGTGCACACTGCTCATCTGCACACTGTACATAGTCTCACCCCGTCTCATATCCATATCATCTCTGATATTAAAATACCACTGTCCATTATCCACCTTATTCCTAGGCTCCATCATGCCTTGCATGAATTATGGTAGCAACTTTCGATACTAGTTTAGAACGTATGGTTGTCACTGAAATGGGACACCTTTCTTTGTTAAAAAACAATGACTTTGGCATCAGAAATGTGGGAACACGGCCTTTTGCACCTCAAAAACAGTAATATAATCATACCACTTCCTATGACTATCGAGAGATGTGAAGATGACCTTAAAAAGTGGCCTTGTAGACTGTAGCTCCGTTTGTTAGTGCCACTGCTAAGATGCCAACGCTGTAAACAAATGACCCGTGCTGGCAAAATGAGTCACTTCGAGGACATTTTCAAAACTGATGTAATCTTATTTCCATATTCTGCATTGAAAGACCTTCAAAATTATATTTAATTTGCGGGAAGTGTGCAAAAACAGACTGAAAAAGACCATTTGTTTATATTTTGGCTAAGTTGAAAACTCATGTTTGATCGGTTGGTAGTTATGTCTTCCTCAAAAACAAAGGTATTTTTAAAAAGTCCAATTTCTAAGCTTTCCAATGATACCAGGCATTCATGGGGTTTTCCCTGGACTTGCCGCTACCAAACAAAAACAGTCATGATTTATGATCTCTCTGCCTGTAGCTCGTAATGATGCAGTGTGCATTCCAACTCATTTTGCCAGCACGGGTCACATACATCAATGTCTCCACCACAATAAAGTCAGCTGCATTTTGTTAAAATATGTTGGACATAATCAAATTTACCTCAAAGCAGACGTAGAATCTAGTCAGAGCCACAAAGAAGCCTCCATTTATACAGTTTGTGGCACAACCACGAACACCAGCAACAAGTACCAGAACCACGCCAAAACATTCAAAAAATACAAAAACTGCAAGTGCTGAAATTAGCTGCTAGTTGAATGCAAAACACATATGTGGACTATACATTAAAATGAATTTGAAAAACTTTTTAAAATGTAAAAAAACTGCTACTCCACTCTTACTGACTAACACAGCTGAAACCAGAAGCTCCGCCCATAATTGTTCCGACAGCGGCACCCCCAGGAATAAGGTGGATAGTCATCCAGTGAATTTTCAATTTTCATTCTTCTTCTTTCCTCTAGTTTAACTGCTTTAACTGCCACAATTGCCTAATGTGTATTTATTAGTATTTAGTATTAAAGGTCTGATGACGCGATTTTGACATTTTTTAGGATGTTGTGTAAACCCAAAAGTCATTGTCGATGATCAATATAACATTTACAACAGCGCCTGCATAAACTAGTTATCAAAAAACCGCAGCCACTAAGTGGACTGTGGAGCCGCCCACCAAATTAAGGGCGGCACCCCATGACGTAAGCAACAGAACGGACTCCGGTGTTGTTGACTGGAATGACAGCAGCTTTGTAGCTCACAGTTTCTCTGGTTTCTTGTTTTAATTTTATGGCTGTGCCTTCACGTTGTGTAGCAGGCTTAGATAAACAGCAAACCGTGAAAGACCACATCACACGCTTCAGCTCCAACTATTATTAAGTCTCTTTGAGCGCTTTTATGCAGGGGGAGCAGAGGAGGGAAAGGATTAATGGATTTACGCGCAGCTGTGACCAACTTTCTGTGATCCCATGCTGACATCCCGCTGGTCCGGTCACATTCCATCTCTCATTATCATCAGCTGATTCAAACTCCCGCTGATCATCTTTCCCGGTCCTCGCCCAGGTGCTTCTCATCACACCATCACCAGCAGTGCATGTACTTCGTGGCCGTTTGCCAGTCATGCACTGCTGGTCCATAGTATTGTTATCTGTGCTGTTGGTCTGCCAGTATTTTCAGCACTCTCATGATGTTAGTCACTCCATGTTCGCCGTGGTTCTCGTGCGTCCTTGAAGCGATGTCGGCTCTGGGGAGCACCTGTGGCTAACACGTCTCCTCTCATTCGTTCTCTGGGCGATGTCAGCCCTCGAACGCCATCAGCAAGTGTGTTTCTGTTTCTTGTACATCTTCACCTTTTTGGAAGTTGACTGTCTTTCTGTATTAAATGTGCTGTGGTGAACCCTGCAAGTAAATCTTCGTTATTTCATCCTCTCTCTCCGTGCCCTGTATAAGAGCGCACAGAGGGTCATGATGAATGGATTTACGTGCAGGATTCACCACAGCACATGTATTGAACATAAGAATGATGACAACAGTTCCAAAAAAGGTGAAGACTTACAAAAATAAACAGAAACACTTACAGTTGGCATTCGGGGCCAACATCACCCAGCAAACATGGAGAGGAGACGTGTTAACCACGGTTATGCCCCAGGGCCGACATCGCTTCAAGGGGTGCAACAAAACCACAGCTGTGTGGAGTGGCTAACACGTCGTGATAGTGTTGGCAATACTGGCTGGCTGACAACACGGCAGATGATGCACACAAACCATGAACAGCTGACTGTCAAAGAGAGAGGGCATGTGGTCGGATCGGTGAATCTTTTGACAGTGCCCACCTGAAAGTGGCTCAAAACGCACATAAAACATGTACAAAACATAAAAGAACTCAAAAGATAGTCCATAATAAACCCGATGCCTGAGCCACAGAGAAAACAGTGCTCTGATTTTATTGAAAAATTGGGTTTAAATAAATTATATTTATGAACAAATAATTTGTTGCAATATCTGTAACAAAAGCATAACACTCGGTGGTCCCCTGTCGTATGTTTGTCACTGCTGCTGCGGCAGGGATGTGTGCCTCGCCGCTGTCACTCTCTGAGTCTGACTCGCTTGGCACGGCTCAAACCTATACGGTCTGATGCCCCCAGATTCTTCATTGTCATCCCATTCTTTGGAAGTATAATCATCTGAAGATTGGACAACACAAACCAGTTCCAGACTACGTGTGCTGGAACCATCGGCGATGTTTTCAACCGCTTCCATCCTGTGTGTACAATGGGCAGCCAAGTGCAGTGTTCTGTCGACGTTACAACATGGCAGCGGGGTTTTCCAGCCACTGATGCAATGGGTGACGTGGCGCTGATGAAAACGTTGGATATTCGCGTGAAGAAAAAGCCTGTTTGACTTAGAACTGCACAGACCAACCTACAGTATTTCATCATACTGTATTATGTGTTGAAAAATTAGAGGAAGTCAAAAACGTGTCATCAGACCTTTAAGGTGTGCTTAGTACCTTCATTAGTATTGATGTGTATTTATTACCTTGACATTCGTTCGGACAGCAGAGTAAGAATTTCATTGCTCAGGAAATGCTGCATTTCTTAACTGTGCACATGATAATAAAGCCTTTGAATCTTGAATCTTTGAATATAGTGGTGGTAGTGTGATGGTCTGGGGCTGTTTCACTGCTTCAGGACCTTGAAGACTTGCTGTTGTAAATTGAACCATGAATTCTGCTGTCTAACAAAAAATCCGGAAGGAGAATGTCCGGCCGTCTGTTCCTGACCTCAAGCTGAAGCGCACTTGGGTTCTGCAGCAGGACAATGATCCAAAACACACCAGCAAGTCCACCTCTGAATGGCTTAAGAAAAACAAAATGAAGACTTTGGGGTGGCCTAGTCAAAGTCCTGACCTGAATCCCATTGAGATGCTGTTGCATGACCTTCAACAGGCAGTTCACACTCAAAAATCCTCCAATGTGGCTGAATTACAACAATTCTGCAAAGATGAGTGGGCCAAAATTCCTCCACAGCGCTGTAAAAGACTCATTGCCAGTTACTGCAAACCCCTGATTGCAGTTGTTGCTGCTAAGGGTGGCCCAACCAGTTATTAGGTTTGGGGGGCAATCACTTTTTCACACAGGGCCATGTAGGTTTGGATTTTTTTCCCCTTAATAATAAACACCTTCATATAAAAACTGCATTTTGTGTTTACTTGTGTTATCTTTGTCTAATATTTAAATTTGTTTGATGATCTGAAACATTTAAGTGAGACCAACATACAAAAAAAAATGAGAAATCAGTAAGGGGGCAAACACTTTCTCACACCACTGTATATATATAAAAAAAATATTAGCAGCATAATCTTTATTTTAAAGGTCAAATTGCCATTGTGGCCCTCAGCTACTTCTATTTTAGTCGGAGACGGGCAAAATGGTTCTTCGGTTGGCAAAGGCTGCAGACCCCTGAACTCAACTGATCTTGGTTATTGTTTATATCAACTGACAGTAATAAAAATATATCTGTATTATTTTATTTAAGAAACATAAATTATCCACCTAGTATCAATATGTGTCCGTGGTTATTGTGGTATTAAACGGAGGAGGGGGGTGACAGTTGCAGGGTGTTGCGTATGGAGAAACGTTGTGAAGGGCAGTTGGGTATCGTCTGAGAATGGAGCAGGGAATACAGCTGAAGTGCACTGCGGATCAGAACGGACTTATCTCTGCTCTTTTCTTCTTCTTCTCTATACTCTCACCCTCCAAGCAGATGACTGCCCCGCCCTGATGTTATTTTTTTTAATTTAACCGGCATGATGGTGCAGCGGTTAGCACTGTGGCAACACAGCAACTCACCCTTGGCCCTGAGATCTCGGGTTTGACGCCACCCCCTGACCAAAGACGATCTTTCTGTGTGGAGTTTGCATGCTCTCCTCATGTCTGCATGGGTTTACTCCAAGATTTCTCCGGTTTCCTCCCATAGGGGCCAAAAACACGCAGGTTAGGTTAACTGGCATCAACTAGGGAGGCATGAAAGTGAGTTGTCCCTTCCCCCTTCCCCCCAGGCCACAGTTGTAAATAAGAACGTGTTCTTAATCTGTCCTGCCTGGTTAAATAAAGGTTAAAATAAAAAATAAATAAATTTAGTTTTTTCCCCACATAAGGTAAATGTACTATTTTTATGCTGCGAATTAAAAAGGAAACATGCGATTCAAGACATTTTTTCTTTAATAAAAGAAAGAAAAAATGGAAAACTGATGAGACTTTTGGGATATTAAACTCCTGTAAATCTAAAACTTTCCTTTAAATTTGTTATATTTTTGCAAGTTTTTTTTCTTGTCAACTTTCTAATTGTTTTACGTTTAGCTCCAGCTTTATTTCTTTAAACTTCACTACTTTATCACTGTCATTTTGTCACTTTTTTCTCTTTAGTTTTTCTCCCGTGTTTGTGAGGTTTTTCTTGTGAACATGAAAGTTTGGGGTAAATTTGAAACTTTTCTCCTTGTTGCATTATAATTATTCATGACTTGTCATATATATTTTTTAAATTCTTGCAGACTAACCGAATTGTTTTCCTCACAAATGTGCTGCTACTCATAACTTTTGTGTAAGTTTCTTCTTAAATTTTAAGTTCTTCTCTTGTAAATGGACTACTTCCTTTTAATGTACATTTTTCTGCTTTTTGAGAAAATACACTACCATGGGGCAGCAGTGGCTCAGGAGGTAGAGCGGGTCGTCCAATAACCAGAGGGTTGGTGGTTTGAATCCCGCCTCCCCAGCCATCCTGCCGTTGTGTCCCTGGGCAAGAGGCTTTACCCACCTTGCCCCCAGCGTCCATGACACTGGGCATGAATGTGTAAAAATATTCAGCAGTGGTCAGAGAGGCTGTTGGCGTGGACTGGCAGCCACGTTTCAGTCAGTCTGCCCCAGGGTAGCTGTGGCTACAGTAGTAGCTTACCACCACCAGTGTCTGAGGAGTGAATGAATAATGTATCCATTGTAAAGTGTCTTTGAGTGTCCATGAAAAGCTCTATATAAATCTGATGCTTTATTATTATGAACTAGTGCATTGCCCGTAGAACCAAGTCTTCCTGTCTGAAACAGGGATCCCAATCAGGCTTTCCAGGCCCAAATGTAGGCTGTGTTTAAAGTGGAATACAGAGGTGGAGCTTATATGGAGGCAATCACATGACTTTGACAAATATAAAAGGGAGTAAACGGCACTAAGACTTATTTGACTGGGTGAATATTAATTACAGAATAGCTAAATATTGAAAATGGATGGGACATCCAATATTAGCAACTGTTTCAGATCCTTGTTTGTTTGTCAGATCACTTATTTGTCTGATCTTTTATCACTTCAATTGATAATAGTGAATCTTCACTTTGGGGAATGGCAGTTGTTCAGCCACCAATAGAATTATTTTAGTTTCTATCACTGTTCAGTGATGGAGTTCAGAGGAATATTGAATTTCTCCTGTGTATCGTCACTAAACTCATGCAGTGCTATAACAAGACACGTTTACTAATATTTCAGACCCACCATAGTGCATCAGTTTATATTTTAGCAATACTTTGTTATTAAAAGGTTTTTTAAAACTAATCAACCAAATTAACTACAAGACACCCAACATCAATAAAGTACATCTATCTATTATTATACACAGCAGAAGGAGCCGTTTGACTACAACCGTTGCATCATTATTGGCCATTTGTCACTAAATATTTAACTAAAACTGATTTATTTTGTTATTTGGGTGTTTTTGTGTCCTGTGTTTGGTCGTTAAGTCATTCCGGCCATTCCGCTCCACCATCATGACGATATTTAATTTTTAGATACCGTATTTTTTGGACTATAAGGCGCACTTAAAATCCTTTAATTTTCTCAAAAATCAACAGAGCGCTTTATAATCCGGTGCGTCTTATGTATTAATTCTGGTTGTGCTTACTGACCTCAAACCGATTTTATGTGGTACATGGCGCTCAAAAATCTGTCAAAAATGTTTTAGTACGACTTTGGTAAGCTACGAAGCCGAACCGCTTGATGGATTGTCGGAGCATTACGGTAGTCAGGAGCCTCGCGGTGTAATATGTGCTTCAACATAATGGCCGGATGGCTTTTTCCACAAATCTCCATCCCTATTGATCTGCCACTCCATGCGCGCCCATCTCACCGATACTGTCAAAACCCAAGTGAAGCAAACTAATTCGGAGCTTGCCACCATTCCGGGTGGATTAACCAAAGAACTCCAACCGCTATATTGGTGTCAACAGGTCGTTCAAAGTTAAATTGCTAGCAAGTTACGCCACTATCTGCCAATGGATCGTGGATCGAAACTGCTCCTGTTTAGCTGTAATTAATATTCAAAAATGATATTTTCTGGACGAAAGAATTCAAGCGTCCCGGCATTTGTTTGCATTGTTTACTTCTCGGGGCTGCCGTCAGCTGCCGTCGGAGAGCGAGCCGTATCGAGTACTGAGCGAGTATCCTGGTGATGTAAACAGCCACGGACCAAAAACGTACATTTGCTCGTGGAACAGGTCATTCACACTCGCAGACAATCGCGCTATATGTGTCTACAATGACTATAGATAGGATTTTCTTTCCATGCACGCAAAAAAAAAAAATAAAAAAATAAAAAAATAAAAAAAAATTCCCAGATCCGAGGTAGTCGATACCCAGAAGCCGATGGTGTATAGAACACGTATATTAGGATTTGTATGCAAAATTTTGGCATCGAAACTGCTCTCGTTTAGCTGTAATTAAATATTCAAAAATGATATTTTTGGGACGAAAGAATTCAAGAGTCCCGGCATATGTTTACTTATCAGGGCCGCTGCCGGAGATTGAGCCGTATTGAGTACCGAGCAAGTATTCTGGCCAATATGGCGATGTAAACAGCCACGGACTAAAAACGTTCCGCCGGCTAGTGGAACAGGTCATTCACACTCGCAGACAATTGCGCTTTATGTGTCTATAATGACTATAGATAGGATTTTCTTTCCATGCACGCAAAAAATTTTTCTTTCCCGGCTCCGACTACCTCGCTTTAATGTGCCTTATAATCCTGTGCACCTTATGTATGAAATTAGACCATCAAATAGACCGTTCATTGATAGTGTGCCTTATAATCCGGTGCGCCTTATAGTCCCAAAAATACGGTACTCACGCAAAGTACAGTGCTACCACACGGGTGAAACAGAAGCAGGGACTCCCGTCTACGACTCACTGGGCAGGCTGGACGTGCCTCCCCGCAAATGACTGTGGAGCACCCGGTTGGACACCGGGGTTGGAGAAGCAGCAGCTGAACCAGTGGATTGCAGTCCTTCGCAGGGAGCCAAGCCCAGCCTGCCTGCTGCTTTTCACTTCCTTGTCTTGCACACGGAGCGCTGTGGTTACTGATGCTGTAACTTTTATAACTTTTTGTAACTTTTTTGTAACTTTTATTGATAAAAATTTCATATTTTGACTGAGCGACTCCACACTCAGGGATGCACACCCTCATAACTTCAGCAAAGCAGGTCTAAAATCGGAGGCCAGGCTGACAAACAGTTCAACAGATGTGTGTGGAACAGACACACAGAGATTCTTTGCATTTATAGATCGATAAAATACCACTATTTCTAGTACATTTGTGTGTGTGTGTGTGGGGGGGGGGGTTTCTCATAAATACTACGGGTGGGGGAAATAATCATTTTTCCAATGCATCTCAATTCAGACATGAATGATTGTGAATCGATGCATAAATGTCAAGATTTCTATTCTTACAAATTAATTTATAACATAATTAATTTTAACAAAAAAAGCAGAACCCACAAATGTGAATCTGTGGCGTCGAACAGTTTATGGTGTAACACGCGACATTTCCAGCCGGCTGCTGAGTGTGGCCATGATCTCTACAAGTGTGACTACAAACTTCAAAAACACAAAACCCCACCAGACACCCCTGGTCTTCGGTGCCCTCTAGACTGGTCCCGCTGGCTGCTGCCTGCAGTGTCCCGGCTCTGGCGGGCGAGCCAGTGGTTCTTCTGGCTGTGAGGCGGATGAAGCAGAAATGGTTGAGCTGGTGACGGAGCGGCATCCTGCCAAGTTCTGCCTTACCTTCCTCAGAGGAGATTGCCGTGGAAGGCGGGGCCTGGTGAAAGCCGGGTGATGGAAGACTTTGGCAGCCTGGGAGGGTCGCTCCCTGCCCAAGTTTTTTTTCCCATGGTAGAAGCCGGTGGAAGCGACGCTTGCCTGGGTTGACTGCTCCCACTGACATGGTGATCACGGGGGAGCGGAGCGTATGTGCTGAAGATGGGTGTGTCTGATTACACAACATAACAAAAATATGTTTTTTGGAAGTTGTCTGTGTTTTTTTTCAACTGATTTAAGACGGTTTTGCACCGCTGAATCCAAAAATGACATCCGTTTCTCTCCATCAGGTCAGGATTTTATGCTCAGTTGTAAGCAGCTGTACAGCAGTTGTACAGTTGTACTGTAAATTGAATAATAGACACTGATAAAGGTAAGTACATGTAAATTGAATGTTACATCATCATTGTTCAAAATTCAGAGAATTTCAAGAAATAAAGAATTTTGGATCATATAAAGCAAAAATACCCGCACATGTAAACAAACACGTAAGAAAACATGTGGCCATAGTTCAAAAAGTTGACCTGATTGAACAAAACCAATGACATTTTTGGATTCAGCACATCAAAATTGCCCTAAATCAGCTAAAAAAAACTTAATAAATTTGGTGTTGACCAGTGTTATATAAACACAGACTGCCAATGCAGCTAACTGCTAACTTAGCTTGGATGGATAATTTTCTCCTGGTTGTACTAAGAATTACACAAAAACACTGTGCCAGGTGCTGTTTTCATGCTGGTTTTTTCTAGTGGAATAAGCTGGAAATTGTAACATTGCATGTGACTTGCTACATTTCTGTTTTATTAAAATATGTTGGAAATTAAGTCATGTGTCATTGCAAATATGTTGCTTTAAAAAGTACCAGGTGGTCATTTATAGCAGAATGAAATGAATAAATAAATACATTAATTATTAGGGATGAGCCGATACCACTTTTTCAAGACTGATATGGATACTGTGACAGAGAATCGGCCGATACCGATCCTAACCCAATATCGTGTCTCTTATTTAAAACAACAGTACAGAACATACTTTGCTAATGACTGGTTGCATTTTGCATACATATAAACACATAAATTTAAAAGTCAAAGAATATATTACAAATGTGACTCAGTTCAGCAACGCTGCTGCTTTTTTAAAATTTAAACTTTGCAACATTGGCAGCATTTCACTGTTCAGCACCATGTAAACATGCATTCTGAAGTTTTAAGTGCAAGTTTACTGCAAAACTTTAAAGCTGAGGATCATCCACGAATATACAACAGAGTCTCTACAACCATAGTTGTAGGTCAGGATCCAGAGGTGAAAATGTGTAGCAAGTTTGGTGAACCTAGAGAGCTTTACACGTTCTATAGTAAGAGCTCAAAGGGAGTGTCAATGGTGACCTTTTGCCCCAAACCTGTAGTCAGAGGTTACGGTCTCAGAGTGGACCTGTGTACCAGCTTTGGTGACCCTAGCTTTATTCGTTGTACGTAATAAGGCATAGAGAGCCATTTTGATGTTGACCTTTGACCTTTTGATCCTCTAAACCATAGTCACACTTCAGGGTCACAGGGTGAACCTGTGTACCCGGTGTGGTGGCTCTAGCTTTATTCGTTTCATCGTCAATGTAGCATTTACCAGTCCCTCCAGGATTTCATGGGATTTTTTTTTGCTTGCTGTGGTAAGCTGCATGGCTCTCCTTGGGGATTTGCCTGAATTGCGTCTTTGTCCATGTCCAGACCAGAGATTCACAGCTTTAAAACTCAATGGAAAGATGTAGTAATGCTTTTACCGGGAAAGACGTATAAAATGTTACAACACTAGCTGTAGCGTTAGGGTCACTCATTTGTTTGTGGTTTTACAGCATTTTTTTTTTTTTTTTAAATCACACACCGTTTTTTGCTGATGTGTTCTGTTAATACCGTAAAGACAGAAATGAGCATAGTGCAGTGACGCATTTGATTGGTCAGACTGATGACGTACATGTCTGTGGGATACTCGGGGACAAATCTGATTGGTGGAAGTTGACAACAATTGGCCAAAATTGTGGTAAAGTTGCAGTGATTGGACAAAATTCAAACTATGCAGGACCTGCTGAATTCACAGGAATTGGTACAATCGTAACATTACGAAATCCTGGAGGGACTGATTCACATAGTGCAACTGTAATATTAACTTTGAAATCTGACCCCTTGACCCCACACCCATAGTCAGGTCAGGGTGGAAGTGGTCCAAGATGCAACTCAGATACAACTACTGTATCAATCTGAAAAGCCTACATAATTTCTTTCAGTAGTTATTGTGTTTAGAAGATTTAGGGAAAATCTGACCTTCGACCTCAAGGTCACCCGATGAGAGTCAAATTGTAATATGTGCATCATCAGTGTCTATCAAACCCTGGTACCAAGTTTCAAAACAATCGGAACAAAACTGTAGGACGAGTTGATTTCACAAAAGTAGAACAGACGGATGGATGGAAGGACAGACGGACATATGGACTTACGCGTAATGTAATCCTCCTTCGGTCTTCACCCAAAAGGCTCTTCGAACAGTGGGGGATAGAAACTAAAATATCTGGTATATCTGGTATGATAATCTATCATGAAATCGTAATAAGGAATTGCAGCGCTGCGATCGTGCTGCGTGGTGACTGAAGTATCACGACTGTATCGTATCATGTCGTCTCTGGTGTTTCCCACCCATACTAATTATTATTTTAAGGTACTTTTTCTTGAGTACAATTTCTGGATATTTTACCCACCTCTGCAGCTGTTGAGTGTTTTAAACACTCAACTACAGAGGAAATGATAGGAAAAAAATCTTCCCCGCGGACACGCAGCCTTATTCTAACTGCATGCTTTTCCTTCAGTTTACGGCCCAAACATGTTAGGCACTTTAGCAACTTTTGGCCAAAAAAATCCACATGGAGCCACTTTCTTGTCATACTAGAGGTTGCCGACTCCTGAATGGTGGAAGAATCAACCGTCAAGATCTCCATGACAACCCCAGCTGCTGCTGTGACAACACATGGGTTTTCAGACACTGTTCGCTGCCGTGTTCAGGTGTCAGCTTTAAACAGAGACGAGGTTCTGGGATTTTTACCTGGGAGCCTCCGGCGATGGAGATGACACAGGTGAGGAGATTCCCTATCACCGTTTCCAAGGGAACGGCCAGGCTGTCTACATGGATGGTGTAGATCAGGCCCAGACAGTTCTGAGAGGGAACAAAGAAAATGAACATCTGCTGTAGCAGCGGTGAAAAACAAAGTAGTGAAATTACAAGAAAACAATATTGAAACTCTTAAAACAAGTGAGTTAATTTGTAGAAAACAATGCATTTATGTGAAAAAAAGATGTCACAAATATGTGGAAAAAAATTCCATGGAAAAAATGTGCAAATTTATAAGAAAAAAAACCCCCAGTAAATCTGCAAATAAATAAACTGCAGAAAAAAATGTCAAAAATCAGTGTCAAATTATGCAAAAATACAACTTTATATGAAAAAAAAAATTCAGTGAAAAATATTTTCAAACTACAAGGGGCCAAAAATTGTATAAAATTTATAAAATAGAAAATTTAATATGAAATTTATTGGGGGAGCAGTAGATCTGTAAGAAAAATGCTGCATATTTAAAAAGTGCTCATTTACATTACAAAGCCTCAAATTTATGAGAAAGTATTTTCCAGTTATAAGGGAGAAACATTTCAACTAGCAAAAAAATTGAAATGATGGCAAAAAAGGAAAAGGTAATATAATACATTGAAAAGAACCAGAAATTACATTACAAAAACCCTAAATTTATAAGAAAACAAAAGTAAATTCACAAGCAAAAAAGTTCAAAATTACTTGTAAAAAATTTCTCATTTACAAGTAAGAAAAGTTCGAAAGTTTAAGTTACATGGGGGGAAAAAATCAAATTTGAAACACTAAAATCATACAGTAAAACTTAAGTTTTACATTATTAAAAAGAAAAGCAAAAATGTCAATCTATGCAAAACCTGCAACTTAACAAGAAAATCAATCTAAAACAAAAAAAAGTCACAAATTTTTAAGATGAAAATTTACACCAACTGACAGATAACTAATAACCAGTTTACACAGAAGCTGTTTTAACTTCGTCTCAGTGTAACAAATGACACGCTATTAAAATGATTTAGGACACGACACAGAAGAGAATGTGGTGTGGGAGTCATACCCTGAAAACCTCAGTGTGGTCCAGTCTGGACACCAGTACCAGACTCTTGGGGGCGAACGCCTTGGCCGGCTGGATGACCGTAGGCTCTTCATCTGCTTCGTCTGCCTCGCTGGACTGGACCTTCTGCAGCTGAACACGCAGCAGGAACACACTTCAGTCGTGCTACGTCCCAACAGGGCTGAATACTCAACTACTCTGTCTTTCTCCATGTCCAGTGTACAGTTTCACTGGATAAAGATGGCATCTGAGTGCTCAGTTTGACATTATGGACTTGTAAAACAGGTTTGAAACACATGAGAGAGTAAGACACATAATAGAATACATTTATATGTAGAATAATCACAAAAACACTCAACTTGAGCTCAAAGCAGATTAGAGAAAAAGTAGCTAATTATAACTGGTTGATGCTCTCTTGAGACTTTTGCTTAATGAAAACATGTGAAATGCTGAGAAGTAATTTATTTTTATTTCATTCAGTTATTTTTCAGACAGTGTTGTGCATTTTTATTCAATAGATATTGAGTTAAATTTCATGTTTATTTCAGCCAATTAGAGTTACTCACAGCAGGTAGTCCCGCCCACCTGTTCAGGGTGTGGGCAGCAAGGAGCGTTGTGGCCCAGAAGGTTGACTGCAGCAGCAGAGATTACCACGGCATTGCGCAAGCAGAAGCTCATTTGCAACTATGGTGTTGTGCGAACAGGAGCTTGTATAAGAAAACCAAATGGGAATTAAAGCTGCAAGCGGGCCCTCGCCCCCCCACGCGCCTGGGGAACCCGGCGCCCGTCGTACTGAGCTGGTTCGGAAAATTTCCCATCATCACGGCAAATGCTGCATAAATAATAAAGTAAACCGTTTGGCGCAGTACTTCCTGTAAGCAGTAAGTGCCGCTATAACGTTTGTCAATTATTTTTATGTAGCAGCGTGCAGAGCGGAACTAATAGTCATTGTACCAATTACGGTGAAAATCTGACACTGTGTCCAAGTTACAACTGTCCAATGTATTGCAATAAGGTAAACTTGGCCGTGGCAACACTTACATATTAGGTACATGTTACAGACCTTTATAGAACTACCGAAGAGACTCACCCTGACTTACGTTCCACATTTCGTGACCCTTGGACTTTCTCAACCCCCCAAAGTATAAAAGTGAATGGTGAGGAGTAGGTTTCCATGGCAACTGTGATGATGATAGGACGAAAGTGACTTCCACTGAGGGTAATCCAATGTGCTCTGAGAAACCTCTGAAAACGTCATGTCATTCCAACTACTGGTCTTTGAGAGAGAGTTGATACATTTTTGTGTAGTACGCCATCTCAGCACAAGGTGGTGCTGTGACATTTTTGTGAATATTGATATACAGACGTGTTTAGAGTGGGATTAGTGTCCATCATGCAAATTTTGGTCCAAATCAGAGAAGTATCATCTGAGCAGTAACTCTTGTGTTTTACATTGCGAAAACGCCATCAAAGCATGCCGGTCGGCATGGAAATGTTTCTCTACTATGTACGTACGCAGTCAATGAGTCCTAGTCATTCTGTCATGGGATTTTTGCACACAGTGAGACAAAATAAACAGTTTTCAACAATTCTTCCTTTAACCACTAGGTGGTCCTATAATGTGTATTAATTGTTTGTATAGGAGTGTGCAGAGAGGGACCAATATCCATTGTAGAAAATTTGGTGAAAATCGGATAAAGTTTGTTCAAGTTACAAGTATCCGTTTTTCTAACCACTAGGTGGTGCTATAACTTTTGTTATTTTTATAAAGGAGCATTCAGGGATGGGGTGATATCCATCGTAGAAAATTTGGTGAAAATCAGATAAAGTTTGCCCAAGTTACAAGTGTCTGTTTCTCTAACCACTAGGTGGCGCTATAACTTTTTAAAATTATTTTTGTATAGGAGAGTGCAGGGTGGAACTAATACCCACCACAGAAAATTTGGTGAAAATTGGACAACGTTTTTCAAAGTTACAACTGTCCGATATTCCATGGTGAGGAGTCAACCTTCGCCATGGCAACACTTTATCAGTTATGTGTTGCCAACCTATTTGGTTTTACAGAAGACAGTCACCTCTACCTATGTTCCAGATTTCATGACTCCAGGACCTTCCCAACGCTCCCACCAAGATCACGAATTGAATGGCGAGGAGGGCGTGTCCATGGTAACAAGAGTGACACCATGCTAAAGTTGATGTGCGGTCATTATCATCCATGAGGTCTGATAAACCTCAGAAAATTTCATGTCATTCTGGCAAGTGGTGTGTGAGTAATAAATAACACAGTTTTCAGCAATTCTTCCTTTTAACCACTCGGTGGTGCTATATCTTTTGTCAGGTATTTTCATATAGATGCGTTTGAGGCGGGGCTATTGTCCATCATGGAAACTTTGGTGGACATGGGACAAGTTTTGCTGAAATTACAGCTGTTTGATGTTGTAAGGGGCGGAGTCAAACTCTGCCATGGCGCCCTGGCCACACCTTTGAGCTTTTTACTGTGAAATGAGGAAGCTTTAATGGCCCATGCCTATAGATGCCGCAATGCAAAAATGAGCTCAATGGGAGCAGGCCTCCAGGAGGAGTTCGTTCAAATGCGAGGGGTGGTTTTTGGCCAAAATGGAGATGGGGCGGTTTTGAGGCAAGATGGCGGACTTCCTGTTCACCGTGGGTAAGGGCCACAATTATGTTTTTTGCATGTTTAGATGTGATGCACACCTCATCTGAATTCTGTGTCTGTATGGCAAACTTTAGTGTCTCCAGTCACCATAGACCTTGTACATTTGGCCCCACCCACAAAAACTGGGGGTGGGGGGCACGTATTTTTTCCAGTTTATTGAACTTTTCACCGGGTCTGAGGTGTTTACGGGAAAAAAAATTGCGTTTTGGTTAACGTTGAGAGGGTGAAAAATGCCATCGTTTACGCGGAATAATAATAACAACAAAGAACCATCCCCCCCAACATCACACTCACATTACCCCCTTTTAGTTCTTTGGACTCTGGACAATTACACATTTTATTTTGTTTTAACTTCCTGGGAACTGTGGACTTATTACTGTTTTGACTTTTCTAATGTTCTGGACTTGATTCAACCCATTTAATTTCATTCCTAAAATTGTATTTTGCTGCTGAAGTGCTGGAACTTTCCCTAATTGAATGGTGTTCTACTGGAACTGAAACTCATTTTTTACCTGTGGAAGGTTACGCTCCAAATCCAAGTCAAAACGGTGCACCCAAAATATAAAATTCAAACCCTAGTTAAATTTGGAACTGAGATAAAGGTACCGATTTTGTTGATTTGGTGGTAAATATTCATTTGGTGAATATTTTGTGGATGTCATTTTTTTATTTTGCTTTCATGTTTGTTTTTTTTTACTAAAGCTGGCAAATATTCACCTTTATAAAGCTGTTTCTGAGTCTCATTTAAATGCTCCACTGTGCTCCAGCAGCCGAACCTACTGGTCCAACTGAGTTTCTTGTGTTGCTCAATCATTCATTCCTTTCGACGTGTCATAAGGTGTAAATACGAGTCACAGAGTGACCTAAACATATCTGTAGTGGGAAGCAATTCCAAACACCGTCCACCACCCTCCCTGTGTGCAGAGACACGTCTCCGTGGAAAATGAAGCCCAAGGATATTTTATTATATGAAAGAGATGTCAACAGTTTTACTTTGGGACATGTTTTGAGGATGAATAAGGTGAAAAAAATTTGAAATATATGGGACTGTGATACTCATTTATTGCAATATCATGATTATCGTTGAATCATAATAGGATCGAATCGTGACCCAAGAATTGCGATCTGAATTGAATCGGGAGGTCCCTCATGATTCCCACCCCGATCATCTACCAACACCTGACCATATACAGTGGGGCAAAAAAGTATTTAGTCAGCCACCAATTGTGCAAGTTCTTCCACTTAAAAGATGAGAGAGGTCTTCAATTTTCATCATAGGTATACCTCAACTATGAGAGACAAAATGAGAAAAAAAAAAATCCAGAAAATCACATTGAAGGATTTTTTTTTTTTTTGTAACTTAGATTTTTATTCATTTTTCATCATATATAATGCATTCAGATCACATTCTACATTTAAAAAACAAAGGGGTTAGGGTAGGGAAAAAATAAATAAATAAATAAATAAATAAATAAAAGGGGGGGGGGCAAATGTTGGAGCATCAAGTTTTTAGTTTCCATCTCTTAATTCTTCTGGTTTTTTCAGTGTCTTTGGTTATTCTTTCAATTTCTGCCTCGTTGTTGCACTTTGTAGTGTGTCCATTTCCGCCATTTTTTCTCCCATATTCCTTCTTGCATTCTTCGTCGATATGTTAGTTTTTCCATCATACGTATGTCCTCAACAATGTCAGTCCATTGTTCTTGGTCAGGAAGAACTTCTGATCGTCATTTTTTTGTGATAGTTTTTTTTACATGCAATCAACAAGATTTTAACTAGATATCTGTCCTCAGCCTGTATAACACTGTCTTTTTTAAGATCACATAAGTACATCAGGTTACAGTTCATTGGTATATTATATCCTAATATCCTCTGTATTGTCACATGCATAGATTTCCAAAATGATGATATTTTGTAGCATTTCCAAAACATATGTGAGTGGTCTGCATTTTGAGCCCCACATCCCCTCCAGCATAAAGATTGGGTATTTGTATATTTTCCTTGAATCTGTGGTGTAATGAAAAAGCGAATCAGGTTTTTCCATCCAAATTCCCTCCATGCCCTTGAATTTGTTGATGTGTGTTGTGTTTTCCATATTTCCTGCCAGCTTTCTTCTGTTATGTTTAAATTGAGCTCTTTCTCCCATTTCTCCTTTATATAGTTACTTGTATGATTGTTTGTCATAAGTTTCTGATATAGTTTTGAAATAATTCTTATTTTATTTCCTGCATATGAGCTTAAAATAAGTTGTATAATCTCGTTCACATCTGTTTGGAGGTTATGCCTGATCTTCTTCATATAGTAATCTCTCATCTGCAGATATCTGAAAAATTCCGATCTTTCTAGTTTAAATTTTCTCCTGATATTTACAAAGCTCCCGAGATCTTTTTTTCCGATATTGCCCCATGCTGTGATTCCCTTGTTCACCAGATTTTTGTATCCCCTATCTTGTTTTGCCGGTTCAAACTGACTGTCAAATGCTACCCATTTCAATAGTTTTATGTCTTCCCTTATATTATATTTTTGTACTATTTTATACCACAGTTCTAAAGTAAATTTAGTGATTGGGTCTATTTGTTTGATTTGCTTATATGCATCTTTATCCCCTATTATGCTTTGTACTGGGAGTCCCTCAATTTCCTTTTCCATTTCTTTCCATTTTGCCTCATATCCCTCGTCGCACCAACATATGATATATCTTATTTGTGCTGAGTAGTAATATTCCTTTAGACTCGGTAGGCCCATGCCTCCTTTCTCTTTTGGTAATTGGAGGGTTTTATATTTCACTCTTGGTTTTTTACCTCCCCAAACAAATCTCGATATCATCCTGTCCCACTTTGAGAATTGGGCATCTGGAATCTCTGTTGGTATAGCCTGGAAGAGGTAAAGTAATCTAGGTTGTATGCTGATTTTGACTGTCTCAATTTTTGAATTCAGATCCATATTTAAGATTGACCATCTATCAATATCTTTTTTTATTTCTTGTTCCAACCTATCATAGTTTGCTTTATATATTTTGCTTAGGTCTTTAGGTATGTTCACTCCAAGGTATTTTATTTCTTTTTGGTTCCAGTTTAGTTTGATCTTATCAGTTATCTGGTTTAGAGGGTTATAGTGGAATGTCAGTATTTGTGTTTTTGTTATGTTTATCTTGTATCCTGATAATTTTCCAAAATTTTCTATCAAGTTCATCATTTCCATTATTGATTTATCTGGTTGTTCAAGGTAAACTATAATATCGTCTGCAAATAGCCCAATCTTGTGTTCCGCCCCCTTTATTGTTACACCTTTTAATTTCTTATTTTGTCGTATCGCTTGAGCCAATGGTTCTATGAACAGAGCAAACAAGGTGGGCGATAAGCAGCATCCCTGCCTAGTTGATCTTTGTATATTTACTTTGTCTGTTAAGCTACCGTTTATCTTGATTCTTGCCACAGGTTCTTGATATAGCGTCCTTATGCATTGTACTGATTTTTCGTTAAATCCAAAGCGCTCCAGTACACTATATAGGAATTTCCAGTTAACCCTGTCAAATGCTTTTTCTGCGTCTAAACTCATTATTACTGCGCTTTTCTTTTCTTTATGTATTTGGTTAATTATATGTATTGTTCTCCTGATATTGTCATGTGTTTGGCGTCCCTCTATGAATCCAGTTTGATCATCTTCTATCAATTCCGTCAAGAATGTCTTTATTCGTTTACATATAATTGTTGTGTATATTTTATAATCTACATTTAATAAAGAGATTGGTCTATAGTTTCCGCATTGTTCTTTATCTTTCCCTGGTTTTAAAATAACTGAAATGATTGCTTCGTTCCATGATGGAGGTATTTTGTTGTTGTTCAGCGTCCAATTAAATGACTTTAGGAGTTGTGGCGTGAGTTCTTCTATAAACAGTTTATAAAACTCAGAGGGGTATCCATCACTACCTGGTGATTTACCGTTTTTAAGTGACTTAATCACATCTCTGATCTCTTGTGTTGTTATTTCTGCTGTTAGTTTTTCATTTTGTTGATTTCCTATTGATGGCAAGTCCAATGTGTCTAGAAATTTTTTGATATCTTTAGTATTTGTTTCTTCAGGTTGCGAGTATAGTTCTTGGTAGAAATTATGGAAAATTTCTTCGATGTTTTCTGGGTTAACTGTGGTTTTATTTGTGGTGGGGTCTTTAATCTTGTATACATTATTCATTGTTTGTTGTTTTCTTAACCGTTTTGCCAGCAGTTTTGTGGCTTTTGGCCCCGTTTCATAATATTTTTGCTTTAGATATCTATTTTTCCTTTCAATTTCATCCATTTGTGTTTCTTTTATCTTTGTTTTTTCTTCTTTAATTTCTTGATATATTTTTGGGTCATTTGTGCTTTGATGTTTACGTTCTAGTTCCCTCAGTCTCTCACATCTTTGTTCATACGCTTCCAGTTTAGTCTTATTTGCTTTTCCTGTTTCAACAATTAATTTACCCCTTAACACGGCTTTTAGTGCGTTCCATAGTATTGTTGGGTCCACTTCTTCATTGTCATTCTCTTGGATATACTCGTTTATGTTTACTTTTATTCTTTCTTTCATTTTCTCATCATTTAACAGTCCTACGTTAAGTTTCCATGTTGTTTGTCGTTTTCTATTGTTCAAATATATTTCCATGTATATAGGATTATGATCTGATATTTCTGCCCCTCCAATCCAACAATTTCTCACCCTGTGTCTGTCACCTTCATTCATAAGGAAGTAATCTATTCTAGAGTGTACTTTATGGACTGCTGAATAATGTGTATAGTCTTTTTCGAGTGGGTGCAGGTCCCTCCATATGTCTACCATACCCATTTCTGCCAGTGAGGTTCTTATGAACTTTGTTACATGTTTTTTTGTCTTCTTAACACTTGTTGTGTCAACTTCATGATCCATGACAGCATTTAAGTCTCCTCCACAAATTAGGACTCCTTCACTGTGTGTTGCTATGAGATCAAACAGATGTTGAAAAAAACCCTTGTCACTTTCTGGTGGGGCATAGATGTTCACTAATGTAATCTGCATACCATCTATTCTTCCCTTTATTATTACATACCTGCCTTCTTTATCCTGGATTTCCTGTTCACTTTCAAATTGTATTTTGTTTGAGATTAGTATCATAACCCCCCTTTTTGCTCCTCCCTTAAATGAACTGTAGTAGGAGTTCTTATAGCCAAATCTCTTTAGTTTCACATGTTCTGTCTTGTTCAAATGTGTCTCTTGCATAAATATAATTTCAGCTTTTTCCTTCTTGAATTTTCTTATTATTCTTTCCCTTTTAACAGGTGAGTTCAGACCATTCACGTTTAATGTCATTATCTTAAGATTTTTACCCATATTCATGTTTTTCCATTTTTTTAACTTGTGCTCCTAGCCCCTTTAACAACAAAAATAACACATATTTATATAAAAACACATTAAAAAATCTCGACCTCCGTACTTTGGGCCTTTCTTCTGCCCACTGGTCCCTGTTGGTGGGTGGGGGGGTTTGTCTTCACAGAGTGAAGGGCCCTCCCTAGACTTCTAATTACTATCAAAGTAATAGTCATAAGTCTAGAAATGTCCAACAAATATCACTTAAACCTCTCCTAGCCGTCTGTTTCTCTTTTACCTTGTCTTCTTGGCCTTCATTTCTTCTGTGCCTTTCTTAATCTTTGTTATGATCTAGGCTTTCAGTTGAAAGCCTTGTAGCTTGTCCTGGGCCCGCTGCTCTACGTCTCTCCCCCTTCTTCCGCCGTTCACTCGTCTCCACTCCGTCTGTCGTGGTGGGTTCAGGGCCGCCGCTGCTCCAGCCGTCTCCTTCGGCACGCTCACCTCAAGGCCCCGCTCCATCATATCCCGCGCTGCCTCTTCGGCCGTGTTGTAGGTTCTTGTGCCTTCCTCCCAATGAATCCTCATTTTCGTTAGCGGCGTTTGGAATCTAATTTTTTTCTCTTTCAGCGTTTTTTTAATATTGGCATATTTCTTCCGCTGCTGCACGATTTCTGTCGGGTAGTCATGGTCAAAAAATACCTGTTTGTCGCCGATTCGTATCTTTTTTTTCCATGCTTGCGTCAGGATTCTTTCCTTTATGTCATATTTCACAAAGTTTACCACAACTGACCTGGGTGGAGAGTTTGTTTTCGGGTTCTGTGCCGGTGCTCTGTGCGCCCGTTGAATCTGCAGATCCGTTTCTCCGGGTATTTCCAGTTCTTTTTTTAAGAACTGATCCATGAATTTTGTCATCGAGTTGCCTTCAATGCCCTCCGGAATTCCAAAGATGCGCATATTGCTTCGTCGGGATCTGCTCTCCAAGTCGTTTATTTTCTCCTGCATCCTCTGCGTTTGCGTCGTCAGGGTCTGTAGTTGTTCGTTTGCCTCGCTTTTCCAATCTTCTAGTTCCGAAATTCGGGTCTGCGCTTCTGTCATACACGCCCGCTGGGAGCGCAACTCCTCCATGTTTTCCGTTAATTTACGCTCCATTTCTCTTCGGAGGTCCATGATTTCCTCCTTAATTTCTTTTTTCAGTTCCTCCTTAAGAGCCGCTAAATCCTGTTGTAGCTGTCGCTTGAATTCTCTTAACTCTTCACCCAAACTGTCGATGCCAGCGTTCATGTTGTCGAGTCTGGTGTCTTCCATTTTCTCTGCTGTAGACACCTCGTTTTTTTGGGCTTTGCGTACAGCGGTTTTTCCTGCGTTGTTGGAGAGGAATTCTTCAATTTTACCCTGTTTTTGTCCTTGTGCCCGGTTCCTTCGTGTTTTCATCCCTTAGTTTATTGATTCGTTTATGTCGAGTTGGCCATTTACCGATGATTTTTAATCTGGCTAGGGAGAGCTCTTTGTTTAAGTGTTATGTCTCTCCGCCATCTTCCCGGAAGTCTGACATTGAAGGATTTTTAAAGAATTTATTTGCAAATTATGGTGGAAAATAAGTATTTGGTCACCTACAAACAAGCAAGATTTCTGGCTCTCACAGACCTGTAACAACTTCTTTAAGAGGCTCCTCTGTCCTCCACTCGTTACCTGTATTAATGGCACCTGTTTGAACTCATTATCAGTATAAAAGACACCTGTCCACAACCTCAAACAGTCAGACTCCAAACTCCACTATGGCCAAGATCAAAGAGCTGTCAAAGGACACCAGAAACAAAATTGTAGACCTGCACTAGGCTGGGAAGACTGAATCTGCAATAGATAAGCAGCTTGGTGTGTAAAAATCAACTGTGGAAGCAATTATTAGAAAATGGAAGACATACAAGACCACTGATAATCTCCCTCGATCTGGGGCTCCACGCAAGATCTCACCCCGTGGGGTCAAAATGATCATGAGAACGGTGAGCAAAAATCCCAGAACCACACGGGGGGACCTAGTGAATGACCTGCAGAGAGCTGGGACCAAAGTAACAAAGGCTACATCAGTAACACACTACGCCGCCAGGGACTCAAATCCTGCAGTGCCAGATGTGTCCCCCTGCTTAAGCCAGTACATGTCCAGGCCCGTCTGAAGTTTGCTAGAGAGCATTTGGATGATCCAGAAGAGGATTGGGAGAATGTCATATGGTCAGATGAAACCAAAATAGAACTTTTTGGTAAAAACTCAACTTATCGTGTTTGGAGAAGAAAGAACACCATACCTACTGTGAAGCATAGGGGTGGAAACATCGTGCTTTGGGGCTGTTTTTCTGCAAAGGAACCAGGTCGACTGATCCGTGTAAAGGAAAGAATGAATGGGGCCATGTATCGCGAGATTTTGAGTGAAAACCTCCTTCCATCAGCAAGGGCATTGAAGATGAAACGTGGCTGGGTCTTTAAGCCTGACAATGATCCCAAACACGTCGCCTGGGCAATGAAGGAGTGGCTTCGTAAGAAGCATTTCAAGGTCCTGGAGTGGCCTAGCCAGTCTCCAGATCTCAACCCCATAGAAAATCTTTGGAGGGAGTTGAAAGTCCTTGTTGCCCAGCGACAGCCCTAAAACATCACTGCTCTAGAGGAGATCTGCATGGAGGAATGGGCCAAAATACCAGCAACAGTGTGTGAAAACCTTGTGAAGACTTACAGAAAACGTTTGACCTCTGTCATTGCCAACAAAGGGTATATAACAAAGTATTGAGATGAACTTTTGTTAATGACCAAATACTTATTTTCCACCATAATTTGCAAATAAATTCTTTAAAAATCAGATAATGTGATTTTCTGGATTTTTTTTTTCCTCATTTTGTCTCTCATAGTTGAGGTATACCTGTGATGAAGATTGGAGACCTCTCTCATCTTTTAAGTGGGACAACTTGCACAATTGGTGGCTGACTAAATACTTTTTTACCCCACTGTATCTCATTCTCCATGTTATTTTAAACGATTTTACTGAAGTCTGTGGCCACAACAGCTCCTCCACTAGTGGCAGTGAGCCTACATTCATTTACTCATACAGGGTTGTTTCTGTGCTTGTTGCACCCCGGGGACTGCTCCCAGTCTTGGTCAAATGATAGGTGTGGCTGACCCAAATCAATTCTAAACACGGCCACGGGGACATCAGCATCATCACAACCAGTTAGAGGACGCACAGAGCATAAAGTCAGCATGAGGCTCTCTCCATCATCATCACCCTGAAGCGGAGTGGCTGCTGTCATCCAGGGTGCCTCCATGAAGGCAGGTGTTTGGAGGCAAACGGAGAACATGCCAACTGTTAACAGAAGCTCTCCAATGGGTCCATCCCCACACCCAGGACAAACACTGATCCACACTGCTGCTTCACAAAAGCCAGTGATGCTTCTCGCTACACTGGCAAACCGCTCCAGAACAGGAGCTCTACCTGGGTTGTAACTACGGTAACATGTGTCTCACCTGTGGGTTGTCCAGACTCTCCCAGAAAGTGAAGCAGGCACAGTAGTGACGCTCCGAGTTGATGTCAGTCAGAACAGCCACAAAGAAGGAGGCCGGCTGATGCTCAGGAACCAGCTGCCAACCACTGGGCTGACAGAACTAGAGGGGGAGGAGATGGAGGAGATGTAAGTAAAATTTATTTATATAGCACTTCTCACAAAAAGAATCACAAAGTGCTTCACAATAAAATAAAACACACAATCACAAATACAACAACTAGAAAAGCACTCGGAGAGCGCAGACCTCCGCCAAGCGGCACAGTTCCCCCCATAGAGTGTTTGTGTGTACGTTTTCAGATTCCCTGAGCATGAAAAGATATGACTAGCAATTGGATTCACAATGATTATTTGTTTATTTGACATGGACAGTGCAATAAACAGACAATTAATGAATGACAATCAATGTGATAGTGATAGGATTAGTGGGTCAGTAGTGTAAAACGGGGCTATAAGGGACGGCGGGTTAATAAGGGACACTTTTGTGGGAAATGTTTTAAATGTAATTCTGCTTTTTTTATTTTGAGCAGGACGCTGAGTTGTGTTGTTATTGTCAAATATCCATGAATCCTTCATCAAATCTAGGTGGAAGCAAAATTAAAAAAGCAGAATTACATTTAGAAAAGTGTCCCATATTACCCCGCCGTCCCTTATAGCCCCGTTTTACGGTAGTAAAAGCATTGCCTCCTTGGCGGAGGTAATAAACTGAAGTGTTGGTGTGTCCATCTCCTCCACTGACGGATGCAGATTGGTTAGACAGGTTGCCGTGGGTTTTATATTATATTGGGGTTGCGCTCCGCGGCAAAACAGAATTTAGAATCTTCCCCGGCAGAGAGGTCGTTTTTACGCAGCGCCTATAGCTGGGCGGGGAATTTGTGGCAAATAATCGGGCGGCGGACAGGTGGCCGTGTCAGGTTTTGCAGCGTGGCGCAAAAACAGGCACGCTGGCGGGCCCAGGCCAGCAGTGTTTTCCGCGTGCTTTTGTGCCTAAAACGTTGAAGAACACGGAGTTTGTGTTTGTCAGACACGATGACCAGCGCAATGTGCGCAGCGCCTATGGCTGGCGGGCCCAGGCCTCCAGTGTTTTCCGCATGCTTTTGTGGCTAAAACGTTGAAGAAGGCGGAGTTTGTGTTGGTCAGACACGATGCCCAGCGCCCTCCATTGCGCCTGCGCACATGTTGAAAATGGCCGTATGTCACAGTGTGGAAAAATGCTTTAAAAAATTCCTGTATGCAGACGGTGATGCGGATCATCCCCAAAATTTAATCAGTTCTTCCTTGTACCATTTCCAACAACGCCTGAAAGTTTCATTGAAATCCGTCCAAAAGTTTTTGAGTTATCTTGCTAACCAACAGACAAACAGACAGACAGACAGACAGACAAACACACAGACAAACCCCGGCAAAAACATTACCTCCTCCTGGCCTTTCGGCCTGGTGGAGGTAATAAAGGCATTAAAAACATAAAAACCATAATCCATAACCAAACTAAAAAGCCAGTTTAAACAGCAGTGTCTTCAGCTGCTTTTTAAAAGCGTCAACAGAGTCTACTGAGCACAAAGACAGAGGTAGAGCATTCCACAGTTTTGGTGCCACTGCCTGAAAGGCTCTATCACCTCGAGTTTTAAAATGGGTTCAAGGGACAGCCAGTAAAAGTTGATCCGAGGACCTCAGAGACCATGAGGGGTTGTACACTTTTAAGTTGCTCGGTGATGTATTTAGGGATCTGATCATGAATAGCTCTAAAAACAAGAACTAAAATTTTAAACTGAATCCTAAAACCAACTGGAAGCCAGTGAAGTGCTGCTAAAACCGATGTAATGTGAGCCCTTTTCTTAGTGTGAGTTAAAAGTCTGGCAGCCGAATTTTGAACAACCTGGAGGCGATGAAGATGCTTATGGCTCAGACAGGTAAAAAGACTATTACAATAGTATAAGCAAGAAAAAATAAAAGCATGTATAATCATCTCAAGTTCTGCATTCGACACCAGGGTTCTCAACTTAGAAATATTCTTCTGATGGAAGAAACAATTTCTAATATTCAATAATAAAAGGAAAACATTTAATTTACAGGTGATTTATTGTATATGGTGTACATTTGTAAACAATCTTCCATTTTGCACATAAGGGCACTCCTTTATTACAGAACTGTAACTTTATATATATTTATATAACTTTTATATTCTTATTAAGTAAAAAGACTCAGGGCGCTTTCACACCTAACCTGTTTGGTTCAGACAAAAATTTTGAGTGTGAAAGCTCCCCTGAACCACGGTCCAGACCAAAGACACAAAACTTGGTTTGGCAAAAAGAGGTCATGTCGGGCCGAGACAAAGCTTTAGAGTGAGAAAGCAATTTTAAGAATGGTTCAGACTTTCAGACCAAACACAGGAAGTTAAGGCAGCAGATAAGATGGAAAATGAGCTGCAGTATGACATGGAGAGAGGAAGAGATCCAGATTTTAATTTGAATATTGTCTGTTCTTCTTCCAGCTGCTCCCTTTAGGGGTCTCCACAGTGGATCTTCTGCCTCCATCTCACCCTATCCCTTGCATCTTCCCCTGAAGAAGAAGAAGCCATCTTTATTGTCATTCAAGCCATACAGCCAATCATGTACAGTAGAACAAAATCATGTTTCTCCTATCTACAATGTTAATCACATCTAGAATCAGAGGGGTCGCTGCCATGCAAGGCACCGCCACCAACAACTTCTCCTTCCCCCATTCTACTGTGCTGAACACCAGGCTAGAAGGTGGGAAGTACCATTTTTATATGGTCTTTGGTATGACCCAGTTGGGATTTGAACCCATGACTTCCCTGTTGTGCAGGGTTTCCTCTGGTAACATTTCCCAGTGGCGGGCCGCCTCGCCAGAAAATTTACCGCCACGCCAAGAAGGAGATATGAATTTAAGAAAAATATATGAAGCAATGACTTTCTGCAAGTGCACACACGAACGCACATGGCCGTTATCTGCACGGAGTTTAGAAGAACCCCGCCCACGCGAGCTTTCCAGTCAGTTAGCAGGCAGTGTCTCGCTAGCAGCAGCAGCATCTTTGTGGAAAAGGAGTGAAAACCAGGAAGTCAAACAGCAGAAATGGACTATTAGAAAAGAAACTTTGTGAAGAAGTCCGCAATTTCTTTGTTGGTGAAAACCCTGGCGCGTCAGCACCTTGGCGCTACCCATCGGGTGGGAGTGAAACTACAAATGATGGTTGTGTGCATGCATCAACCGCTTGGCCTGGGTAGATGAAAAAAGTGAGCATGTACAGTGCCGCATGTATGCTGGGCTCGTCCAAAGTGTACGCGGACCAAGGCGGACTAGAGGGGAAATGCAGCATAACAAGGCTTGACTGTCCGACAGAAACATGAGTTTATTAAAGTACTTTAAATGCGAAAAAAAAAAAAATCAGAAGAGGTAAGTAAGCACCGGCGTTTATCATGGTTTCAACCAGCTGGAAACGGGATCAATAATAGAAGAGTCGCTTAGCTAAGAGATGCGGTTAGAATTCATATGCAGCCGGCTTCATATGAAGGGAAAGGCAAGGGGGACTGATGAACTGCTGAGGATATATTTCACCAGCCACTACAATATTAAGTTATGTTACCAATTATGTACCTGGCAAGTTAAGATGACTGAAATTCACCAAGTCAGTGACTTTAATCCGTCAGCAGCCTTCAGACAAACTGAACGTGCCAACATTTGGATTTCAAAATAAGAGAGGTTTTTCTTGGTGGTGAGGGTATTTTGAGATTTCTCAAAAAAAAACTATTAATATATAGAAATATTATAACAGAAATAATGGCATCCTTGGTCATTTAAGTAAATTTACATCATTAAATACAATTTTATTAATATTTTTTCTTTGTAATCAGAGTTAAATTATTGTTCTGTTCTGACTGCAAAGTTATGGTCAGAGTTCAGAGAGGGAAAGATGAGACAGAAGAGAGGAGCCAAGGAGAGGAAAGTGTTCAGGCAGAGGGTCCAGGAAAGGTGAGAGCAGAGGAAGGAGAGAAGCATGACACCAGTAAAAAGTCCAAATACAGGATGTCTGGGTGGGACCTCAAATGGCCCAATATTTCAACATTCAAGCCTTGATTGTACAATAATTCAAACTGTAAGTTCCATATGCACAGCAGTGGCTCAGGAGGTAGAGCGGGTCGTCCAATAACCGGATAGTTGGCGGTTCGAATCCCGCTCTCTCCAGATATCCTGCCGTTGTGTCCCTGGGCAAGATACTTTACCCACCTTGCCTCCAGTGTCCATAACACTGGGTATGAATATGCATAAATGTTAGATGGCGGCCGGAGAGGCCGTTGGCCTGGATTGGCAGCCACGTTTCCGTCAGCCTGCCCCAGGGCAGCTGTGGCTACAGTAGTAACTTGCCACTACCACTGTCTGTCTGGAGTGAATGAATAATGTAGCTGTAAAAAGCATGTTAGAGTGTCTATGATAAAGTGCTATTTAAATCTGATGCACTATTATATGCAAAGTTACTGTGCAAAATTAAAAAAAAAAAAAGAATAGTATAAAATTAACATATTCATACATATGTGTTTTCTGTCTCCCCCCCCCCCCCCGGAAAAATATGTTGCCACCGTGCCAAGGTCTCTAAGCCAGAGGAAACACTGCGATGCTCTATCAACTAGGCCACCACTACGGCTGGAACACCAACCCTCTCCATGTCCTCCTTCACTACATCCATGAATCTTCTCTCTGGTCTTCCTCTTTTCCTCCTGCCTGGCAGCTCCATCTTCAACATCCTTTGTCCAATATCTTCTCTGTCCCTCCTCTGCACATGTCCAAACCTTCTCAGCCTTGCCTCTCTTACTCTGTCCCCAAAGCACTCAACCTGAGCTGTCCTTCTGGTATACTCACTTCTAATCTTGTCCCTCCTAGTCACTCCCAATGAAAATCTTAGCATCTTCAACTCACCACCTCCAGTACCATTCCCTGTCTTTTTGTCAGCACCACCATCTCCAAACCATACATCATAGCAGGTCTCACTACCGTCTTGTAAATCTTCCCTTTCACTCTTGCTGCTACCCTTCTGTCACAAATCACCCCTGACACTCATCTCCATCCACTCCACCCTGCCTGCCCTCTCTTCTTCACCTCTCTTGTGCATTTTCCATTGCTTTGGATGGCTTCCAGGTATTTAAACCCAACTACTTTCACTACCTCTACTCCTCCTATCTTCACTGTTGCACCTGCCTCCCTCTCATTCACACTCATGTATTCTATCTTGCTTCTACTGACTTTCATTCCTCTTCTCTGCAGAGCATATCTCCACCTCTCCAGCTTCTCTTCCACCTGCTCCCTACTCTCACTGCAGATCACAGTGTTGTCTGAAAACCTCATGGTCCATGGAGACTCCTGCCTGACCTTATCTGTCAGTCTGTCCATCATCATGGCAAACAAGAAGGGGCTCAGAGCTGATCCCTGATGTAATCCCACCCCCACTTTGAACACATCTGTCACTCCTACAGCGCACTTCACCACCATCTCGCTGTCCTCATACATGTCCTGCACCACCCTCACATACTTCTCTGTCACTCCTGACTTTCTCATGTAGTACCACACTTCCTCTCTTGGCACCCCATCATCTGCTTTCCCTAGATCCACAAAGACACAGTGCAACTCCTACTGACCTTCTCTATACTTCTTCATCAACACTCTTGCAGCAAATATTGCTTTCTGTAGTATTCTTTCTTGGCATAAAACCATACTGCTGCTCACTGATTGTCACCTCTCCTCTTAACATGGTTTCAACAACTCTTTCCCATATCTTCATAGTGTGGCTGATCAACTTTATGCCTCTGTAGTTACTACAGGTCTGAATATCACCTTTGTTCTTGAAAATTGGTACCAAAACACTTCTTCTCCACTCCTCAGGCATCCTCTCACTCTCCAAGATTGTGTTAAACAGACTGGTTAAAAAGTCCACTGCCATCTCTCCTAAACATCTCCATACCTCCACAGGTATGTCATCTGGACCAACCGCATTCCCATTCTTCATCCTCTTCAACGCTGCCTCCACTTCTGCCTTGCTAATCCTCCTTGTTCACCATCTTTCCTTCATCCATCCTCCTCTCTCTCATTTTCTTTATTCATCAGCTCTTCAAAGTACTCCTTCCACCTTCTCAACACACTCTCATCATTTGTTAGTACATTACCATTTCTGTCCTTAATCAGCCTAACCTGCTGTACATCCTTTCCAGCTCAATCTCTCTATCTAGCCAGTCGGTACAAGTCCTTTTCTCCTTCCTCAGTGTCCAGCCTCTCATACAACTCACTATATGCCTTTTCCTTTGCCACCTCTCTCTTTGCCATGCACCTAGATTCCAAATACTCCTGTCTACTTTCTTCATCTCCCTGACTGTCCCACTTTTTCTTTGCTAACCTCTTCCTTTGGATACTTTCCTGTACCTCCTTATTCCACCCACCAAGTCTCCTGGTCTTCCTTCCTCTGTCCACTGGATACACCACATACCTTTCTACCCATTTCCCTCAATACTTTTGCTGTACTTTCCCTGTCATCTGGTAATTATTCCATACCACCCAGAGCCTGTATCAACTCCTTCCTGAACTCTGTGCAACCATTCTTCCTTCTGTAACTTCCCCCACTTAATCTTTGGCTCCACCTTTACTGTTTTCCTCTTCTTGCTTTGCAAAGTCATCCTACAGACTACCATCCAATGCTGTCTAGCTACATTCTCCCCTGCCACCCCCCTTGCAGTCTCCAATCGCTTTCAGATTTCTCCTTCTGCATAAGATGTAGTCCACCTGTGTGCACCTTCCTCCACTCTTTTAAGTCCCCTATGTTCCTCTCTCTTCTTGAAGTATGTGTTCACCACAGCCATTTCCATCCTTTTAGCAAAATCCACAACCATCTGTCCTTCCACATTTCTCTCCTTAAGACCATACCTACCCAGAACCTCCTCATCACCTCTGTTCCTTTCACCTACATGCCCACTAAAGTCCACTCCAATCACAACTCTCCGCCCCGGGAACACTCTCTACCACTTCATCCAACTTACTCCAGAATCCCTCTTTCTCTTCTACCTGACATTCAACTTGTGGGGCATACGCACTGACAACAATCAACATCACACCTTTGACTTCTAGCTTCAAACTCATGATTCTGTCTGACTCCCTCTTTACCTCCTGAACACTCTTCACATGCTCTTCCTTCAAGATTACTCCTACTCCATTTCTCTTCCTATCTGTACCATGGTAGAACAGTTTAAATCCACCTCCAATGCTCCGCCTTGCTTCCCTTCCATCTGGTTTCTTGAACACACAGTACATCTACCTTTCTTCTCTCCATCATATCAGCAACTCTCTGCCTTTACCAGTCATAGTCCCTACATTTAACATCCCTACTCTCACCTCCACACGTCTACCTTTCCTTTTCTCTCTCTCCCTCCGAACAAACATTCTCCCTCTCCTCCTCCTCCTCAATCTTCAACCAACAGTAGCCCAATTTCCACCGGCAAACTGTCAGTTAACAGCACCAGTGGCAGCCGTCGTTAACCCGGGCCTTGACCAGGTTAGGCTTGGCTCGATCTGGTATAAAAGTCTCATTCATTATGATCCGCATGTTTGATTTGGCAAAGGTTTTATGTCAGGTGTCCTTCCTGACATAACCCATTTACACCCCATTTACCTGGGCTTGGGACCGGCACTAGGAGTACACTGACTTGTGCATCCCAGCCACGGGAGGCTTAAATATTGTCTGTTCGATTAAAATAAAATAAAAATGCAGAAACTTACCAGATATTTTTAGAGGGGATGTGACGGAGAGCAGTGAAAGATTGGAAGAGCAATGCCCGCCAACAATCATGACTGATGAGAAGGACAAACGTCATACCTGGATAATATTCTAACCTCACTAAATTAGTTCACCCACTAATTTGAGGGAGTCTGAACCAGTTTACACTTAAAGTGTGGTTACCTCTTATGGTGAGTAGCATGCTCAGACACCTCCAACGGTGGGTAGCACGCTTGCTAACTGCAACGCCTGTGCTAACTGCATAAACGTCATCATGACGTCAGTGAGGAACGTATAGTTGTTTGGGCCACTTGGATAAAGACCGTGTGAAACCAAATCTAACTGAATCAAATGTTTACAATGTAACAAAATAAAAACTTTAGCCCAGAAATTCAGCTGTGAAAACGGCCTTCATCTGTCTCTATACTGAAACTATACAGCTGCTCTCAGACTATTTTACTGGTAATGTGATTTAATAATGCAGTCCTTTTCTCTACATTAAGGCTGTCGCGATAACCGTAATTATGCAGTACCGCACTATGGACAAGCCTACCGTGGAGGATAACAAGCAATGTATAACCCCCTGAAAGGTTTATTATTTGAGGTTAATTTTTGATTTGATTATTTTTTGACTTTGTATACTTTATTGATCCCCAGAGGGGAAATTGAGGGCATCCACCTGGATGGATGAAGCAGCCACGGTACGGCGCTATCCCTTAACCATTCACACACATATTCACACCTAGGGCCACTTTAGAGTCTCCAATTAACCAAACCTGCATGTTTTTGGCCTGTGGGAGGAAACCGGAGAAATCCCGAAGTAAACCCACACAGATACGGGGAGAACATGCAAACTCCACAGAGATCACTGTTGGTCAGGGGCTGGGATTGAACCAGGGATCCCATGGCCAAGTGTGAGTTGCTGTCTGCACCACCGCACTGCCCAATTACCTGATCAATACTTCTGAGATATGTATTTTTTGATCTTTGCATAAAGGTTTTCCTATTAGTAGTTAATTTTACAAAGAACAGAGGCCATATGCCATCCTATGCACTGAAGTAAAAAAAGCAGGCTTTTATTTTGATAACAGTGGTTTTGTTTTCGCTTCCTGTGCCTACCTGTGAAATTGTCAGTAAGGCTAGAGCACTTAGCAGAAACAGTCGAGCTATGAACACTAATGCTAATCGGTTTATGGACCCGTAATATGGCACAAACCCGTAATGTGTACTGTGCTAAAATAAGAAAATAAAACTAAGTTCCGCCAGCAGTCAAGCCCATTGCCATCACATATTACGGGGATCCGTACACAGTGTTCACTTTTTTTGTGTGTGGCTAAATCTCGTTGTTCACTTATGTGTCCTTAATGATTATTAAATAAATTGTTAAATGTTAAGTGTATTTTTACTGCCAACAGCATGTTTGCACCCAGTACTGTGGAAGCCTCCACAGCACTAGGTGCTGCTGCCGCCAGCACCACGTGAGGGACTCTCTCTAGGCGGACTCCAGCAGGCAGTTACAGCCGTGACAGTGAGCACTGAAAGGGCACAAAGCGTGTTATTTTCTTCTGAGCAGAGTGTTTATGATCCTGACAACAGAGCTCCGAAAGCAAAACTACTGTATAGTGAGTGCATTGCTTGTTTGAACGTGATTTTTCAGACAGCGGCAAAAATCCAAAAATCATGGAGACAAGAGCCATGCCGGGTCCCGTACGGAGGCTGTCCTGTTTAAATAAGCTGAATGTTGCTGCAGTCTCCAACCAGTCCACACACCCTGTAGTTGAAATACTGGAGTTACCACCACTGCTTTATGAATATGATTTTTTTTTTTTTTTTTTAAAGAATCAGCAACTGGAGCTCCGCACAACTGTCACACCCTCACATAAGTTGAGAGCAGAGCTGCAAAGAGTTTCTCACAGCTTCCATCATTTGCCACACAAGTTATGAACCCTATTTAAATTACGAGACCACAGGGTCCTAAAAACATTTGCAATAATTAATTAAAATTAAATCATTAATTAAATTAATTAAATCACCCTTTGTCATTCAACCGTACAACCAATCATGTACAGTAGAACGAGATTGTGTTTTACCTATCTACATTGTTAATCACACACACTCCAAGTGTAGAATCAGAGTGCCGCTGCCATGCAAGGTGCCGCCACAGATTTCCCTCCTCCATTCCATTATTGCTGAGCACCAAGCTGGACGGCAGGAAGTTCCACTTTTATATGGTCTTCGGCATGATCCGGCCGGGATTTGAACCCCTGCCTCCTGGGTGTGGGGCGGATGCTCTACCAACTGAGCCTGAGTGATAATACCATATATCGCGGTGTTGAGCTGTCCACTGTCACCGCTGGGGAAATTCCTCCACCGTGACAGCCTCACTCTACATTTTCATCCATCCATCTTCTACCACTTTTCCGGAGGTCCGGGTCGCGGAGGCAGCAGTTCAAGCAGAGAAGCCCAGACTTCCCTCTCCTCAGCCACCTGCTCCAGCTCTTCAGAGGGGATACCAAGGCGTTCCCAGACTACCTGGGAGATGTAGTCTCTCCAGCGAGTCCTGGGTCTACCCCAGAGTTTCCTCCCAGTGGGACGTGCCCGAAACACCTCAAGTGGGAGGCGTCTAGGAGCCATCCTGATCAGATGCCCAATCCACCTCAACGGGCTCCTTTCAATGTGGAGGAGCAGCGGTTCTACTCTGTGCCTCTCCCAAATGAGATCCTCACCCCATCTCTAAGGGTGAGTCCAGCATTCCTACGTAGAAAGCTCATTTCAGCTGCTTGTATCCGTGATCTCATTCTTTCAGTCTTTACCCAAAGCTCATGACCATAGGTGAGGGTAGGAATGTAGATTGACCGGTAAATCAACAACTTTGCCTTAGAGCTTAGCTCCCTCTTCACCACAACAGACCAGTACAACATCCACATTACTGCAGATGCTGCTCCAATATGTAGCATCAACGTCTCCTCAAACCAATTCAGAAGATCACTTTCCTCCATTCTACAGGAATTTCACTTTTCTTCATTCTACAGGAATCTCACTTTTCTTCATTTTAAAGCAACCCTCACTCAAGGCCTGACCAAGAATGCTGTGTCTCCCACAGGACCCCAAATGTAAACAGTTGCCCTTTTGCAGAGATGGTAAGGATCAGAATTTGCTTTTAAAGGCTTAAATGGACCATAAAACTCTGGAGTCCAAATCCCCAACGTGGACAGCTCAGGTTGATAGCATCCACCCTACAGGAAACTAATGCTCTTAAAAGGTCATAAACTTCTTAACCAGACAGGTGTATGGCCTTCTCCATTCCTGAGACAGATCACAGAGCTTTTTAGGCCATTTCTCTCCCATGACAGAGACCTACAAAATTATCTACAGCTCAACAGTACCTCCTGGTGGATATCTATGGAATATGTTTCATTGTATAATCTGACGGTTAATTTGACTAAACATTTAAGTTTTCTAATTTCCAGCTGTCATCGTGCCAGTATCCTAAGGACACTGAAAATCATCCTTTTGATCACTGACCAGGGTTTGCAGTAATTCATTAATCCTTGATCTAAATGTGAAGTGCATGTATTAGGAACATGTATTAGGAATGTTTATGTTCAAGAGTGTTAAGTCGGATGAATGTTAATATCATTAGTAATGGTATAAATGCATGATCACTGAATATTAGCTGAGTCACTTAATTCAGTTAGATTTTATACTGAGTACATAATTTCACAAGAACTGAATGGGTATTAATCCTTATACGATATCATTGCTGGTAAACCACTCCTCTCTACCTTTCACGGGATAATGCCTTTTCATTTGATTGGCTGCTCCCAAACAAAGAAATGTTTTTGCATTGGACAAAGGCCCGTTCAAACTCCTCTTTATGAAAGCTGATTGGCCTGTCTCCGACTAGCCCCACTTTTTATGACCAACAGCGCACTTCACTTAAAAAGTGCAGGAACCACCCTGCATGTTAGAATACAGAAGGAAAGAAAGAATATATGTTAGAAGGAGAAGAAGAAGTTTAAGATTAAGATTAAAGAAACAGAATAGAATAGAAGATCATAAGCTGAAAGTTTGTTTCACTTCTTCAAAGTTCCTTGCAGTTTTCTTCTGTCTAAATTGTTCTGCGAATATTAAGAAACCTTTTGTGTGTGAAGTTTGCCAAATTTTGCATTAGTTTTCTCATTTTTCTGGTTACTGAGGAGAAACCATCTTTTTCTTATGAGCTCGCCTTAAAGAGAGAGTCAAACTCTCAAAATCCTTTTTTTTTCTCATCACCTCAGAAACCATTCTTATCCTAGTTGAATGTTTTTCTTAGATTTTCTGACTTTTCATGCTGTTAAGGTGGACCTTTAATTTTCCTATTTCAAAGTGAACAGAGATTGTTTTTTTTGGACTTTCTTTCTGGCCTCATATCCGCCTGACTGAGAAGTTTTTCCTTCAGTTTTTTGGTCTCTCCCACGGCCAGAGACATCAGAAATTTGGAGTGGTTGCCAAAAACGGGACGCTTCACGCCACTCCGAGACAGCCTCCACTGCTGCTCTTCGCTGTCCGTCTATGTGAGTCCCCCCCCCCCCCCCGCCCCAGCTAAGTCTGCATTTCTTACGGTTGTGAACATCAAGAAGCACAGCAGCAGTCGCTTCTCCCTCGGTCCCTACCTTAAAACCCCAGCCGGCACCGAACCCTGAACACATGGACCTACAGCTGTTCATAAGTGAGACTCCCATTTTCCTATCTGCTGGGTTAAACGTGGTGTCCTAACATTTAAATTACAATTGAACATAACCAGTATTTCATGGTACAATTAGTCTCTCAGCCATAGGATAAAGCTATAAACTGAAGGAAGACTCATTCATTTTTAAGTAACCTCCCTTCATTTTTGTAGATTAATTCAGAAGTTCATTTTTAGATAATCAGCTTGTGAATTTTCCCCATAAAATTGCATTCTGTTTTTGTTAGACATTTCAGCCTTCAATTACCGTTAAAACATAAGTCTGGTTTCTCCTTGGTTCTACAAAGGTTTAACGCTAGATTTTATGTTCAGGAATCCACTAACAGTTGATGTGATATTAGACGCCTGTTATCATTTGAATCTGTTTATCCATCATTTGAATGCCATATCATGTAACCTGAATGAGTTTAATAAAAGGGTGAATGAGAGAAGTTGAAGCATTTTCCTTTTGCATATATGTTTCCTAGATCACGGCAGGAAAAGAACTTCCTTAAATTTTGAGACTGATCCATTAATTGAAGGTACGGAAATTAATTAATTGAAATTAAGTTAATACAAATTGTTCTTTAGAACTGGTGCCCCCTTTTTACGAGTGCTTTCCTATTTTTATTTAGTGAGTGTAGGGGTGACAGTTCAACTCCGTCCCCTCGCACACCCACTATTAAATAAAATAAATAATTCCTGTACTTTATTACCCTATATTTTATTAAATATCTGCTACATATATTTTGGCGCCGCTGTACAAGCCCTGCGTGCAACTGAGAGACATTTGCAAAAGAAAAATCACTGAGACATAGGCTGTTTTTTTCTGCAAATATTGATCCACTTTATTCGGTGAACCTGTCTGTGTTGTTTGGGAGAGCTGCAGCAGCAGGCCTGCGCCTCCCTCTGTGTGTGTTTGTTTACTCCGCCTCCTGCTGAGGTGCCTGTTTGTTGAGCTGAAGGGGGGGGGGTGATCTGATTCACCCCACTGTCTAAGGTGAACGAAGGAGCTGTGTTGATGCATGCAGGAAGTTTTAAGCAGTATTATATGCTGAATTAAGAAAAATAAAGGCCTAGAGTGACAGAAACGCGAAGAAAACCATTCTGTCCCTCGCCAGTTGAACCTGCCGGCGAATATCCCGGTGGGACGAATTAAACTAGCCAGTTCTATAATTACCCAAGTGTGGTGACGTCAGATTAAGCTGGACGCAGTTTGATCTGGTCACTGAATAAACCGTTGGGGAAGTAGCGTTAAACTATACCCGGAATTAAAGGGGTAAGAATATTTGTGCATGAATAAAGGCAAGTTGGAGATTAAAACGCTCCCATTTTGAAAAAGCAAGGCGTGGCACTGTCGATAAGACTTGCGCCCGCATCCACGCGTCACGTGCACACTCACAGTCGCGCACGTGACCGACAGGTATGCACGAAAAACTGCGCATGAGCAGAGTAAGCGTGCAGACGCCATTTTGAAGGCGCTAAGACGGAGTCACCCTAGCCGCCATTTTGAGTGAGACCGGTAGACCCGCCCAGAGCCTCGTCACCAGTGTCTCCTCCTCTTGGGAGTGCAGCGATAACTGCCTCCATCTTGTGGTCAACTATAGGAGTTGCATTTCTTGCATGAATACACACTCAGATTAAAGCAGTGCAAATCTGTTAAGCTGATTTATAATCAAACAGAGCTTCCAAATTAACTTCAAATCAATCCAAATTATCTGGAACAACCTAAATTTAAATCCAATTCAAAGTGTTATGCCAAGAACAAAAGGAAAAAGCAACTTGTGGGTTTAAAGTTTGTTCTCATTGGTAGAAGAGCTTTTGACTGCATATATAAACAGTCATAGAACATAAAGATAAGCCTTTATTAGTCCCACAATGGGGAAATTCCAGGATTGCAACAGCACAGGGATAGCAACACTCAGAGCAACAATCAGAAGGGAAGAAAAAAACAAGAGCAGCTAGTATACATACAGTGGGGCAAAAAAGTATTTAGTCAGCCACCAATTGTGCAAGTTCTCCTACTTAAAAGATGAGAGAGGTCTCCAATTTTCATCATAGGTATACCTCAACTACGAGAGACAAAATGAGAAAAAAAAAATCCAGAAAATCACATTGAAGGATTTTTAATGAATTAATTGGTAAATTCCTTGGTAAAATAAGTATTTAGTCACCTACAAACAAGCAAGATTTCTGGCTCTCACAGACCTGTAACTTCTTCTTTAAGAGGCTCCTCTGTCCTCCACTCGTTACCTGTATTAATGGCACCTGTTTGAACTCGTTATCAGTATAAAAGACACCTGTCCACAACCTCAAACAGTCAGACTCCAAACTCCACTATGGCCAAGACCAAAGAGCTGTCAAAGGACACCAGAAACAAAATTGTAGACCTGCACCAGGCTGGGAAGACTGAATCTGCAATAGGTAAGCAGCTTGGTGTGAAGAAATCAACTGTGGGAGCAATTATTAGAAAATGGAAGACATACAAAACCACTGATAATCTCCCTCAATCTGAGCTCCACGCAAGATCTCACCCTGTGGGGTCAAAATGATCACGAGAATGGTGAGCAAAAATCCCAGAACCACACGGTGGGACCTAGTGAATGACCTGCAGAGAGCTGGGACCAAAGTAACAAAGGCTACATCAGTAACACACTACGCCGCCAGGGACTCAAATCCTGCAGTGCCAGACGTGTCCCCCTGCTTAAGCCAGTACATGTCCAGGCCCGTCTGAAGTTTGCTAGAGAGCATTTGGATGATCCAGAAGAGGATTGGGAGAATGTCATATGGTCAGATGAAACCAAAGTAGAACTTTTTGTTAAAAACTCATCTTGTGGGACTTCCGGTTATGGCTGCCACGTAGGACGGACGTGTCTCGCTCTGCTCTGCTCCTGGAGAAAAAAATCGGCAAATAACTCTCTCATTTGGGACAGAACGTATCCCAGCATTTGAGCGAGGATATGTCGGCGAAGCCTAAGGCTGGAAAACCAGGAAAAGGAAAAAGCGAGCCGCCGAAACAGTCCAAATTAACGGACTTTCAGGTCTGTGACGCAGCAAACAAGGCTCCATATATGGCGGAGGAGGCTGGCGGCGGTGCGATTTCTGCGGGGAATGGCGCAGATGCGCTGATGGCTGCCATGAGTTCAATGAGAGCGGACTTTTCCTCTAGATTTGATGGGATTATGACAGCGTTGGAAGGAATAAGAAAGGAATTGGGTGACTGTGTAGAACGAACGGCGCAGATGGAGCTCCGTCTCGCTAGTGCTGAAGATGACGTCACCCGTCTTCAATTAAAGGTGCGCACTTTGGAAAAAAAAAATAAATCTCTGGAAGATAATATTTTGGATTTGGAATCTCGGTCGAGACAGAATAATTTGAGGCTGGTGGGTCTTCCAGAGGAATCAGAAGGTCGGGACGTATGTTCCTTTCTGGAAAAGTGGATTCCGGAGGTGCTGGGCAGCGAGGAGTTGCAATCAGCAGTGGTTCTGGAAAAAGCACATCGTATTGGCCCACGGAGAGATAAGGGACCGCCGAGGACCTTAATTATGAAGTTTCTTAGCAACAGAGACAGGATGAAGATCTTCAACGCTGCACGTGCTAAAGGAGAGATTAAACACCAGGACCAGCAGGTGCGGTTCTACCCAGATTTGGCCACAGGAATCCAACAATTGAGGAAGCAGTTTGATCCCGTACGTAAGGAGCTGCGCAACCTTGGGATTCGTCATGGTGTAATCTATCCTGCGAGACTGCTGACCACGTATGAGGGCAGAACCCACATCTTCAAGACCCCAGAGGAGGCGCAGGAGTTCATCAAGAAGATCAAAGAAGAAGAAGAGACTGGTGGGAGCTAAGCATGAACAAAATATAAGGTAGAATAATTAAGCATTTGCACAGGCATCTGACTGACTTGAAGTAAATAGTAAGTTTACAAAATATAGATTGTATTATATATTAAAAAAACAAAACAAAAAAAAAACAAAAAACTATGATGTACAAAGTTGTTAAAAATTTTGGAGTTAAGTTGGAAAACTACAGAGGAGAGTTAATGTTACGTCATTAAAAGCAGTAGAGTTAGGGTGATTGGGAGGATGAAGAAGGAGTGGCTTAGGCTGTTCCCCGTGGGTGTGGAACGGTCGATGGCTATATCGGGAGACAGAATTTTTCTTTTGATTTTGGGGGGTTTGCCACAAGTGTGGGAAGGGGAAATTTGTTTGTGTGTAGTTTGTAGGATGAATGTTCAACCACTCATGTTTTTGCTTCTCTGTATGAGCATGTTTACACTGCAAGGTAATCCCAAACTCTCTATTGATCATGGACCAAAGTGTTAATCTTAATTTAACTTCATGGAATTGCAGAGGTCTACAAAATTTAAAAAAACTTAAACAAGTTATGAATAAAATAAAGGACATGGGTTCAAGAATTGTGTTTTTACAAGAAACTCATCTGATAGAGGAGGATGTTAAAAGAATTAGGAGTAGATGGCAGGGAAGTGTATTCACCTCTTCATTTTCATCCCGAGCCAGGGGAGTTATGACTCTCATACATAAATCAGTTCCTTTTCAAGTGAAAAATGTAATTGGAGACAAATTTGGAAGATATGTAATCATTCAAGGTTCTTTGCTATTAGAAAATATAAATCTTGTGAACTTATATGGTCCCAATATAGATGATCAGAAGTTCTTTGCTAATTTATTTCTCATCTTATCATCACTTACAGGGCAACATATAATAGCAGGGGATTTTAATTGTACATTGAATCCAGGTGTGGATAGATCAACAGGACTGGATTGTACGCACATTGGATGTAGGATGACTATTAATCATTTTATGAAAGAATTGAGATTGTTAGATATATGGAGAGAAATGAAACCACAAGTTAAAGCCTATTCTTGTTATTCCAGTACCTACAAGACATTCTCACGTATTGATTATTTTTTGATTTCCACAGAATTAAGGTCCAAGATTCAAAACTGCTTTTATGATAACATCGTGATCTCTGATCATGCACCCTGTTGTCTAATATATGTAGATAAAAAATTGACAAAGGAATCAGGTAGATGGCAATTTCAGCATAAATGGCTTCAGGATGAGGAATTTGTCAAGTATATAGAAAAACAGATAGACGAGTTCTTTGACATCAATACTACACAAACATCAGCATGTGTAAAGTGGGAGGCTTTCAAAGCTTTTATTAGGGGACATATTATTAGTTATACAGGATCAAAATCTAAGAAGACTCGAGAGGAGAGAGCTAAATTGGAACATAAAATAAAAAATCTTCAGGAAAAAGTGTATGCAGGAAGTGACCCAAGGTTGGAGAATGAATTACTGATTTTGAGAGCTGAATACGACAAAAAATCAGCGAATAGAGCTGCCTCGAGTCTTCTAAGATTGAAACAATCTTTTTATGAACAAGGTGAAAAATCAGGAAAATTATTAGCATGGCAGATTAAACAATTGGAAATTAAAACACCAATTACCAGTATTATAAGTAACGGACAGGTAGTTATAGATCCTTTAGAAATTAATAGAGCCTTTAGAGATTACTATGAAAAATTATATGATACCAAAAATGAACCTGATTTAACAAAACTAAATGGGTTTTTGAACGAACTATCTATACCGTGTATTCCAAATGAAAACAGGGAGATATTGGAGTCTAAAATTAGTCAAGAAGAAGTTGGGCTAGCCATTGATAATATGAAATCAGGAAAAAGTGCAGGACCAGATGGTCTTCCAGTTGACCTTTATAAAAAATTTAAGAATAAATTAATAAAACCTTTTTTGGAAATGGTTTTAGAAGCATTTCAAAATAATAATTTACCATCATACATAAATAATGCCTTAATTATACTGCTGCCAAAACCAGGTAAGCCCTCTAATAAATGTGAAAATATGAGACCAATAAGCCTATTAAACGCCAACCTTAAGATAATCTGTAAAATTTTAGCAAGACGAATACAAGAAATTTTACCAAATATTATTAATCGAGATCAGAATGGCTTTATAAAGGGTAGACAAGGCTTCCATAATGTAAGAAGACTATTTAATATTATTTATTTTAATAAAGAAGCACCGGATACAGCTCTCCTATCATTGGACGCCGAAAAGGCCTTTGATAGAGTTGAATGGCCCTTTCTTTTTGAAGTCCTACAAAGGTTTGGACTTGGAAATAATTTCATAAAATGGGTTCAAATAATATACAATAATGCTACAGCAGAAATCCTAACAAATAACAATATTTCAAAACCAATAAAAATCAATAGAGGATGTCGACAAGGCTGTCCACTTTCACCTTTACTGTTTACTATGGCAATTGAACCTTTAGCGATAGCGATACGTTTACATTCACAAATATATGGAATTAAAGTTGGACCAACAGAACATAAAATCTCCCTGTACGCCGATGATATAATTTTGTTTATGTCGAATCTAAAAAAATCAATTCCAACCTTGTTGAATTTAATAAAGAATTTTGGGGAAATATCAGGATATAAAATAAATAAAACTAAATCTTCAATATTAATGCTAAATGAGACCCAGAGAAATTACTCAGCCCCTGAGGTAAATCAATTCAATGTTGTAAATCAGTTTAAATATTTAGGAATCCAAATTATGCCTAAGCTAGAATCAGTCGCCAGTGTCAACTATGAAGCCTTAATGTCAGATATAAGTGAGTTAACTCAGAGATGGATGTCACTACCAATGTCGATGATCGGGAGAATCAATATACTTAAAAGTAATATTTTACCTAAAATACTTTATTTATTTCAATACATTCCCTTATCACCACCTTTAGATCTATTCTCAAGAATAAAAAAAAAGTTAGTGGAATTTATATGGAACAACAGGAGGGCTAGATTACGTTTGTCTTTATTATATTTACCATTTGATCGTGGAGGTCTGAAATGTCCAAATTTTATGTTGTATTATTGGTCGGCACAACTGAGGTCTATGACATATTATTTTTCATCAAATGATCTCCCTCACTGGACTGAAATGGAATCATACAATTTACCTTTACCTCTTCCCATATTCATATACTCAGATTCGGCAAAAAAATTACAAAAACAAGTTAAAAATCCATTTGTAAAGCATATGATCAAAATATGGTGTGAAGCTAAAAACTATTTAAAAGAACCACAGTTATTGTCACAATTTAGTCCAATATGGGGTAATCAATATTTTAAACCAGGGAGAGCGGACGCTGTATTTAAAGTATGGAATTTAAAAGGGATACAAAAGATTCAGGATTTATATTTGCCAGGTGCAGACAACATAATGTCTTTTGAAGAGCTGAGGATCAAATTTAATCTCAATAGAACACATTTTTTTAAATATCTTCAACTTAGAAACTTTATTCGATCAAATCAAAATAAAGCTCTCACTCGACCTATTTATTCATCCTTGGAAAAAATGATGATGAAAGATAGTAAAAGAAAGGGTATTATTTCAGAGTTTTATAACTCATTGACACTATCTTCAAGTGAAAATTCACTGAAAAGATTAAACTACTGGAAAGAAGATCTGCAAACTGAAATTTCAGAGGAACAATGGGAATTGGCTTGTACAGAAGCTCAAACCAAATCAATAAATGCACGCCTTAAATTGATACATTTCAAATGGTTAATGCGGATGTATGTTACACCGGAGGAGTTAAATAGATATAACAAAAATATACCAGATACATGCACAAAATGCATGGAAAGTAAAGGAACCCTATTTCATTGTTTATGGGAATGTAGATTAATAAGAATGTTTTGGGAAGAGGTGAGGGTAACAATTGAAAAATAATCTCAAAACAAATCATATTGAATCCTAAACTGTTTTTGTTGGGTCTGTACCCAGAAAAGCATAATTTTAATAAAAGTGAAAGAACATTCATAGACCTCAGTTTGCTTAATGCCAAAAAATGTATTGCACTATTATGGAAAAAGACTCATAGACCAGATGTGACTCAGTGGTTAAGACAGATGTTAACAAACCTTCCATTAGAAAGAATAACATATATACTGAAATCAAAGGAAATTGTGTTTGAGAATATATGGAGACCTTTTATTGATTATGTAAAAAATTTAAACATAACTCTTGAAGAAGAAGGTGAATGATGTGTGTGGACCTTGTAAATTCCAAACTGGTGAACATAATATGTATACTTATGTATTGGATTGTCTAGACTAAACAGAGGAGCATTGTTGAAGACTTGAATTTGTTGGTGGTTGTTGGTGTTTTTAGTGCATTTTTTTTTTTTTTGTAGTACTTTAGTGTTAGTGTTTGATTGTTTGTATCATGTTTGTTAAAAAAAAAAAAAAAGGTTCAATAAAGATATTGTGGAAAAAAAAAACTCATCTTGTCGTGTTTGGAGGAGAAAGAACACCATACCTACTGTGAAGCATGGGGGTGAAAACATTATACTTTGGGGCTGTTTTTCTGCAAAGGGACCAGGACGACTGATCCGTGTAAAGGAAAGAATGAATGGGGCCATGTATCGTGAGATTTTGAGTGAAAACCTCCTTCCATCAGCAAGGGCATTGAAGATGAAATGTGGCTGGGTCTTTCAGCATGACAATGATCCCAAACACACTGCCCGGGCAACAAAGGAGTGGCTTCGTAAGAAGCATTTCAAGGTCCTGGAGTGGCCTAGCCAGTCTCCAGATCTCAAACCCACAGAAAATCTTTGGAGGGAGTTGAAAGTCCGTGTTGCCCAGCGACAGCCCCAAAACATCACTGCTCTAGAGGAGATCTGCATGAAGGAATGGGCCAAAATACCAGCAACAGTGTGTGAAAACCCTGTGAAGACTTACAGAAAACGTTTGACCTCTGTCATTGCCAACAAAGGGTATATAACAAAGTATTGAGATGAACTTTTGTTATTGACCAAATACTTATTTTACCGAGGAATTTACCAATTAATTCATTAAAAATCCTTCAATGTGATTTTCTGGATTTTTTTTTTTCTCATTTTGTCTCTCATAGTTGAGGTATACCTTTGATGAAAATTGGAGACCTCTCTCATCTTTTAAGTGGGAGAACTTGCACAATTGGTGGCTGACTAAATACTTTTTTCCCCCACTGTATGTACATATTACTATATATATATACAGTATATATATATATAGACACACAGTGTGGAGCATTGTGGTTGGTTGATGTGCAGCAGAAAGTCTAAGCTCTCTCTCTGCGGATGCGACGGGCCAGCTGGATGTCTTTGGGCATGATGGTGACCCTCTTGGCGTGGATGGCGCACAGGTTGGTGTCCTCGAAGAGACCCACCAGGTAGGCCTCGCTGGCCTCCTGTAGAGCCATGATGGTGGAGCTCTGGAAGCACAGGTCGGTCTTGAAGTCCTGAGCGATCTCCCTCACCAGGCACTGGAAGGGCAGCTTACGGATGAGCAGCTCCGTGGATTTCTGGTAGCGACGGATCTCTCTCAGAGCCACGGTACCGGGCCTGTAACGGTGAGGCTTCTTCACTCCGCCGGTGGCCGGAGCGCTTTTTTGAGCAGCCTTGGTGGCCAGCTGCTTCCTGAGGGCTTTTCCTCCAGTAGATTTACGGGCGGTCTGCTTGGTTCTTGCCATCGCTCTTTATTATTCTGTCTTATATTTCTTGCACACCGCCTAAACTCCAGCCCGGCACCCGTGTCGTTTTTGCTTCAGTTCTCCCGGTATGTCGAGTTTCTCCGTTAGCAACGGGTGGCGGTTGAGTTCTAGCTAGCTCTTCCCTGCTGTATCGCCTCCTGCTGTAAACAGAGGCTCCGTCCGCCGACTCGGGAGACCTTTGGGGCGATCTGTGTGTCTGTGATATATATAGAGTGAAAAGTGTGCCGGATCAGAAAGTTATCACCGGATCAGAAAGAAGGAGGAAGATAAAAAGACTCAGAATTGAGCCGCTGTTGCAAAAGGCAGCCAACTCGTGTGGCCCCGGAACCGGAAAGTAATAAAAGCATAGACTTTGAATTTACTCATGTATGTTAACCACATATTTTAATCTTTTAAGTTAAAAGCATATATTTACACATCTTACGCTAAAATTTGCAAACTTTTGAAGCTATATACTGTATATGTGTTTTGTTTTTAAATATCACTTTGTGCGATTTCTTTCACAGGAAGTCATTCAACTTAGGGATTCAAATAAATGACCGTGTTTATTTAGACTCAAGTTAATGTTAATTCTGTGCATGTTGGTAAAGGATTTAGTGATTTACTAATTATTTAACCAAAATTTTCCAAAATTAGGAAACTACATTCAGCAATTAACACTTCAAAGCTTTAGCTTATTTACAGTCAGTGTGTTGCTTTTGATTCATGTTTCCTCCCCAGGAGAAGGAAATCATTTTACCAACTCACTATTTCTCACCAAGATTTGAAATAAGTCAAAAGGTGAAAACTTTGATTAGTCTGTAAAACAATTTTTCTTTAAATCATTAACTTTAATCCTAAGGAAGCCTTAGTGACAATACGCAAAGACAATTCATCTGTTTCCTAATTTGTAAATATTAAAACATTTAAAGGCTTTAAATGAAGACAGGCTTTAACAAATAAAAACAAAGCCAATTCTAACTTTAAAACAAAGTGAAGACTAATAACTCTAAAGCCTTAAAGCATTTACTGTAACCTTTTCTACTTTTGTTGCTTTCCTTTTGGAAATAAAATCATTACTTTCAAGTGAGATTCAACAAAAATTCACAACCTAGTTGAGGACTATTCCAAAACTACACTTTGATAACTGAACTGAAAGAAGTCAATCCACACAATTTTTTTTTGTTGTCTTGTGAAATACAAATCAAAATACAATGTCAACAAATAAATTAACATATATTCCACATTTCTAAATAATTCCAAAATATTTACTTTCCTTCTTACAAGCCTGTAAGTTGAAACAAACTCCAAAAAGAAGCTTATAACTACCCTCAGAATCAGAATCAGAATCAGAATCAGCTTTATTACCAAGTATATTTACAAGTAAACACACAAGGAATTTGACTTGACATTGGGCGCGCACATTAGGCGCATCCAATGACACGGCAGCCATAGGCGCCTGTCTGCAGTGGGGGTAAAGGGGGGAAGGGGGGGGGGGGAAACACAATAGGCAGAGAGAAAAAACATAGTTATCAGAATCACGCTCGTATAAGCTCATATAAGCTCATGAGCCAAATTTTGATTACACAGAAAAAAACCCTCTATGCACATTAGCAGACAATAGATACAATCACACAGCAGAGGGAGGGAGAGCAGTGTGTGTATATTTGCATGTCATTGTGTAGTGTGAGTGTAACAGTTGTTAGTGAGCAGCAGAGGGCGCCTCCAGGCAGTGGATAGATGTTATAATCATGTGACTTATAAACAAGTCAAAGATCAGAGTCTGTCTCTCTTTTCCTCTTCCTTGCAGAAGGCACATGGGCAATGTCCTTGAGAGACCAATCCGCTGACGACAACAACTGATTGTTGATGTATGGGTAGACATAAGCCACTTCCCAGCGTTATCTTCATCGAGGAGGAATGTAAACAAAGGCACCAAAACACAAGGTCAAATCTGCACAGTGCACTCAGAGAATAAAAAATTTCTCTCTCTTCGATTCTGTGCTTCAATTTCATACAGGCTTGAATCATACTTTAGATCATTCTCTGGAGAGCACTCAGCGATCCACAGATGTTATCCACCTACCGAAACATAGGTAAAACATGTCCAGAGAGTTCGTTCTCTCTTCAATGCATGCCAGATAGTAAATTCCATGTTAATCCTGCCGCTGACAGTCAGTGCTCCCCCCAGCTGGACGAATTGTTGAATTTGTTAAGGGAGCTACGCCGGGGTCCGCATTTGATTAGCTCACCCAGATAATTTCGATACACTAGGAAAACTCCAGGGGCCAAACAGAAGATCCTGTGATCAGTTCAATCTCAGTCGAATCACACAGACACATGAATTCCAATACCATGAGTCTCCCTTGGGTTCCCCCTGACCCGATCTTCTACTTTTTAAAGTGGTGACAATCGCATATAAGTCGCTTTCCAGATCCATAATTTCCATTTGGATTAAGATTCAGCCAGGAGAAGAGTGACATTGCAAGCTGGGATCAGAAGGGAGAGGATTAGGAGGGAGAGGGAAGAAAAGCGTCTGCTCTCTCTCAGAAGACGCCGCAAAACAACACTCAAGGTTAACTCCTGACTCACAACTTTAGCTATAATCAACAAATCAATTTCAAGCTAAGCAATACACAAACGGTCAAACATGTCAAGTCCACTTGACGAATTGAACGACCTTCAAGTAACATTAGAAGAGTTGGCTTCCGACCTTATACCCGGTTTCTCCAAACAAGTTCAGGATACTCCACCCAAAGAATTGAAGCAAATCACGTAAAAACTTTTGGATGAATGTGAAACTAACCACCTAAGGCAAAGGAAATCCCTGTTGTGTTAGGAAAATTTGCACTAGCATTAGTTGCAAGGCTAAAATGACCTGAAACCCAAGTACTCTACGCCGAAAAGGAACTGGTGAAACAACAAACAACCATCCTCTCTCTCCAGGAAGAGAACAAATCACTTATGAAAAAGCAGGAACAAGCTCACATAGAGCAAGAAGGTACCCAAGCTACACTTGATTAGACATTGCTAAATCTGGAAGAAGCAAAGCAAGAAAAGCAACCACTGGAAGACGACAATACCTCACTTCAGCAAGAAAATGAGGAATTGGGAACCGCCCTTCTTCACAAACAGAACCAACTCAAGGAAGTTGAAGGTCAATTAGACGACACAAACTCTGACTACAGGAAATGTAAACTGCTCCTGCGAGAAGCACAACAAGGCCTTCAGGACGTCAAAGAAGAGCTGGAAGACTACCGCAAATGAAGGGACCTGAGACCAGAAGCCATGAACAGGCCGGTTCCTTCAACAAAGGGAGGCATCCCTTCATGGGACGGGGACTCCCCCGGCGCACACTTACCTGACCCATTTGGACCCGAACGGCAACGCGAAAGACATTTGCAAATCCCGTCCGATGGAGACCTCAATAAGATTGCTCGCCACGTCACAAAATTTGACCCCTCAACTAGTGGGTCACCTGATACCAGGACTTAATTACAAGACACTGACTACTACTTGCGTAAATACCCTGATGCTACGGTCGACGATCGCATTTATTTGATCAAGTTGACATCCAACAGGTCGGTATCAAAATTTATTGATTGGCAACCATTGGATATCAAGATGAACCACCGGAAACTCTACGAAGCCATTGAAAAGGAGTTCTCCAACGACTGCCTACAGTCAGGGCTAGCGACAGCCATAGCTGTGAAACAGGGTCGCTTAATCTTAAACAGGGTCGCTTGCTGAGGAGACTCAGGTCTTTTGGTGTACAAGGGGCGCTGCTGAAGTCATTCTATGACACGGTGGTGGCATCAGCCATCACTTGTGGAGTGGTCTGCTGGGGCAGTGGCATTACTGCAGCCGATAGGAAGAGACTGAACAAACTGATTAAGAAAGCTAGCTCTGTCCTGGGGCAGCGCCTTGATCCGATGGAGGAGATAGGAGAGAGAAGGACGATGGCTAAACTGTCATCTCTGCTGGAGTCCGAGTTCCACCCTATGCAGGACATACTGGATGCACTGAGGAGCTCATTTAGCAGCAGACTACATCATCCCAGGTGCACAACCGAGAGGTTTCGTAGGTCCTTCCTACCAACGGCTGTCAGACTGTACAACCTAAGCAGGGCTGCTCGCAGAGATAGCAAAAAGACGTAACAAACTAATAGTTTTTTTTGAATGCAAAAGATGCAATAGACTTACACAATGGTCCCCTCCGGCATACAACTAGGAACATACCGGTCGCTATGGAGGGTGAGAATATGTATGGGCATATAATCATACCATGTAGGATAACTAAGTAGACGGTTATGCTGTTTCATCCCATCTAGCAACAATGCTCTGCACTGTGTGTGTTTATATATTTACATATTTATTCCATCTAGCTACAATGCTCCGCACTGTGTTTTTATATATCTACATATCATTCCATCTAGCTACATTGCTCCGCACTGTGTGTGTTTATATACTTGCATATTTATTCCACCTAGCTGCAATGCTCCGTACTGTGGGTGTTTATATATTTACATATTTATTCCATCTAGCTACAATGCTCTGCACTGTGTGTTCATATACTCATATATTTATTCCATCCAGCTACAATGCTCTGCACTGTGTGTCTGTGTGTGTGTGTGTATATATTTATTTTATAGTAATATGTACATATGTATATTAGCCGCTCTTGCTTGCTTGTTTTTTTCTTGCCTTCTGATTGTTGCTCTGAGTGTTGCTATCCCTGTGCTGTTGCAATCCTGGAATTTCCCCGTTGTGGGACTAATAAAGGCTTATCTTATCTTATCTTATCTTAAAGCCTCCACAGGCATACTACCAGCGACTCCTGCGGGCATATTTCGGATCTCAAAATATGCCCGGGATGGAAGAAGACCACAATTTCAAGGCTTTTTTCATTCAGAATCTCCATCTCACGGTCAGACACCACTTTGAAGTCATGGCTAACCCAAGGTCAAACTCAATAAACCAGCTAAGAGAGTTTGCACATTATGCATTCCAGAAACAGCGACAAAGCAATCAGAAGCATACCAAGCCTACAACGGTGTTTCGCTGTCAACACCGCATTGGACACCCTGGTCCTAGAGGGCACCCCAAGGCCAGCCCCTGTTCCAGCACCTCAGGTTCAGGTTCCTGTATTTGTACCCGTAGGTAGATTTGTTTTACAGTCAGGTGACATCCATATTTACAAACCACAATTACATTCAACATAAACACAAACACAGGCACACATGAAGCTGACTATAAACATGATAAAAATACTCAAGGCCCCATCAATCAGGATATAAGACAAAGAGATGAGAGAAAAACCAGAGAGAAGAGAGAAGGGTCATATTAAAAAGTTAAAGACTAGTCAAAGATGTTAAAAACTCAGAAGTCTAAAACCCAATAAAAGATTTAGAACCCAAATAAAAAACCTACAAAAATAAGTAAATATAAAATGAAATTAATAAATAAGTAACTAAATTATGTGCAATGTATTGTTACAACTTGTTCAACTCTTTGACAGCAGCAGGAACAAAGCTGTTTTTGTAGCGCTGGGTTTTACTTTTTGGGACAGCAAACCTCCGTCTGGAGGGAAGAAGCTCAAAGTGGCAGTGCAAAGGGTGGGAGTCATCATTTAAAATGGCGGTAGCAATCCTCTGTACCTGTCTGGTGTACAGGGATGTCAGGCTCAGCTGTGACTCACCAAGCAAACGACTGGACCATCTAACTACCTGATTCAAGGATTGGGGGCAATGGATCAGCGTTCTCGTCGCGCCCTCCGCCAGTACCCGGGCTCGCCTGGGGAAGCTAATGATCCTACCAGCAGACTAAATTCGAAGAGACGACGCCGCGGTGCCAAGTCAAAGAAGAATCCTAGTCACAGTCCTAAAGCCGAAAGCAAACAGCCCCAAAAGCACTTTGTGGTAGGATCTGCCCTTCGCATATTACAACTAAACGTTGAAGGCCTATCTGCAGCCAAGCGAAGCCTTATTGAAGTCCTCGCCTTCCAACATTCGATTGATGTAATCTGCCTCCAAGAGACTCATATTGGCACAGAGGAAGCTGGCCGCTTCACCATCAAAGGCTTTGACCTCCTGTGCTATGTTCTACATGCTAAACATGGACGTGCCACCTATGTGCGTTCTGACATAGTTGAAGCAAATCACCTGATAACAACACATTTCTCAGACACCATAATCATTGGTGGCTTCCATATTGTCAATGTGTACAAGCCCCCTAATGCCAACTGGGATCTGCAGGTCTTACCCACCCTACCCCACCCTGCCATCTATGTGGGGGACTTTAACAGCCATCACCCTGACTGGGGGTACCCAGCAGTGGACAGTGATGGGGAGGCACTTTCAGACTGGGCATCCAGAAATGACCTCGCTTTGATATACGACCCCAAACAAAGAGGAACCTTCCACTCTGCTAGGTGGAAGAAGGACTATTCTCCTGACCTGTGTTGGGTCAGCTCTTTGAATGGGGAGTCATATCCTACACAGATCCTCATTCTTGATGATTTTCCACACAGCCAACACCGGCCCCTGCTTGTACACATTGGCCTACAACTTCCAGTCATAAACAGCCCAAGGAAGATGTGCTGGAACTTCCGCAAAGCCAACTGGAAGAAATTCAGTGAAACTCTGGACCGGAGCGTTGTTACCATCCCACTCCACACCACCACTGTAGATGAAGCATACAACCGCTTCTGCAGCGCAATCTTCAAGGCTGCCCATACTGCAATCCCACGAGGCTACCGACCCCTCTATGTCCCATGTTTGGACGGAGAAAGTGCTGCCCTCCTACAATCCTATCAAACATCAGGGGACCCAGAGATAGCAGACCATCTCATTGAATCGCTAAATACAGCCCGGCGAAAGAAATGGGAGGAGACAGTTGCTGACCGGAGCTTTACCCACTCTAGCAGGAAATGTTGGAGCCTCATCCGTCGCCTAGGAGCTGCACAGAAGCCCCCTAGCCAAAGCCGAGTATCCGTCACACCCAACCAAGTTGCATCCCACCTACTGACTATCGCCAAAGCACCCCAAGACAAAGACACCAGAAGAGCAGTTACAACTGAGCTAAAAAAACACCAAAAAATGCCTGTAGAGGAAACGAACCCTGAACCCTTCGAGGCTGCTGAACTGGAGAAAGTCCTACAGGGCCTGAAATGTGGAAAGGCAGCAGGATACGATAACATCTTCCCAGAATTCATGAAAAATCTTGGCCCCCGAGCCCTAACCTGGTTGACACAATTCTACACAAGGATCACACAAACAAACTCGATCCCAAAGAAATGGCGGACAGCAAAGGTCATTGCCATCCCAAAACCTGGCAAAGACCACAAACTACCAGCAAGCTACCGCCCAATCTCCCTACTCAGCGTTCCTTACAAAATCATGGAGCGCCTAATACTGCAACGCATTTCCCCAGAAATAGAGGATATTCTAAGTGTGGATCAAGCAGGTTTCCGCAAGGACCGCAGTACAGGAGAACAAGTACTGGCCCTAACCACCTTCATCGAAAATGGCTTCGAGAGCAGACTGAAGACAGGGGCTGTGTTTCTCGATCTTTACAGCCGCCTATGATACGGTCTGGCACAAAGGCCTCCTCCTGAAACTTATAAAGGCGATCCCTGCTTGGGCAACAGCAATTATAAAAACCCTGCTGACCAACCGAAGGTTCAGAGTCCACCTCAGTCAGAACACAAGTGCATGGAGAATGCAGAAAAACGGACTCCCACAAGGCTCAGTTCTAGCTCCAACTCTGTTCAACCTCTACATAAACGACCTGCCTACTACAAAATCCCGCAAATTCATCTATGCAGACGACATCTGTTTGGCATTCCAAGCACCAGACTTTGAACCACTGGAACGGGTGCTCACGGAAGATCTTGCCAAACTGGACCAGTTCTGCAAAATCTGGCACCTAAAACCAAGCCCAGCAAAAACCGTCTCCAGTGTATTCCATCTCCACAATGCAAAAGCTGCCAGAGAACTAAACATCCACCTGAGCGGACTCAAGCTTAAGCATGCCCCAAATCCAACTTATCTTGGAGTGACCCTTGATAGGACCTTATCCTTCAAGGAACATCTAAAGGGGACGGCTGCTAAGGTGAAGGTACGAAACAACCTGCTCTGCAAGCTCGCTGGTGCAAAATGGGGGGCGGCAGTCTCCACCCTGCGCACCTCAGCACTGGCCCTTTCATACTCTGTAGCAGAATATTGTGCCCCTGTCTGGTCCAGGTCATCTTACACACACCATGTAGACACCCAGCTCAACTCAACCATGAGAACTATAACTGGAACAATCCGCTCAACACCACTCCCCTGGCTCTCTGTACTGTCAAACATAGCCCCTCCACACATCCGGCGAGCAGCATTAACTCAAAGGATGCTCCAAAAAGTTAAAGATTTTCCTCACTTGCCAATCCATGCAGATATCTACACCCCACCCACTGCCCGACTTTCATCCAGACGGCCGATTTGGAAAAACCCTCCCCCAGCTGACTTTACCATCCAGACAGCTTGGCAAGAGGAATGGGAGACCAAGGAGGTCCCAAACAAACAGCTGGTGATAAACCCCAACCAACAGGTCCCGGGCACCAACCTCCCAAGGAGACAGTGGTCTACACTCAATCGCTTCAGGACTGGACATGGCCCCTGCTTGGCCAGCCTTCACAGATGGGGCAGTAGCCCTAGCCCACTGTGCGCATGTGGAGAGGAGCAAACAATGGAACACATCATAGAGGTTTGCCCGCTCCAAAGACTGGAAGGAGGATTACACACCCCTCCATACAGCAAACCAGGAGGCAACTGCTTGGCTTAAGGACTTTGCATTCGCTAAATAAATAAATAAATTCAAGGATTTCCTCTGTTTCAGTTTTATCTGACCAAACCATGACAATAAAGAAAAGGATAAAACAGATTCAATAAAAGCCCGATAAAACACTGTCATTATGGTTCGGTCAATTTGGAAGCGTGCAAGTTTCCTTAAACAATGCAAATGTTGCTGACCTTTTTTGTACACCCTTTCACAGTTCTCTTCAAAGTTTAAATTACTATCAATAATCGTCCCAAGATATGTGTAGGATTGTACACATTCAGTGGTCTGGCCTTTTAGTACAGTGACTTCGTGCCTGGGAGTTTTCCTCCTAAAGTCAATAATCATATCTTTAGTTTTTGTCGTATTCAGCTGCAGGTAGGAATCCTCACACCAGTGAACAAAATCATCAACTACTGGGCCACTCTCACCATCCTGGAGGAGACTGACAATAACTGAATCATCAGCATACTTTATAATGTGTCTGTTGTCATGTCTGCTCCGACACATGTTTGTGTACAGGATGAAGAGTAGTGGTGACAACACACACCCCTGAGGAAAGCCAGTCCTCGGTCACAAATAAAACCATGACAGTCCTCTCGTCAAGCTAAGTCGAGTCAGAACCCAGCAAAATTTTTGACACCAAGCTCCAAGTCAACATCACCAAAACATGACTACCGTCGGAGGCCAAGCCCACCAGGTAAGTCACGAGAATACGGTACGGATACCCGGGATGACAGATATCGATTTCAAGACTCGCGTAACCATGGGAGATGGTCACCTCTCTCGTACCACTGGAAAAACTTTGACAGGGAAGCAAGACCTCCCCCTGGTAAGTTTAGCTCCAAACCGTGGGAGAAGAAAGAAAAGCCCATTTTCAGCAGAGAAGACCTGGAGACTCTCCAAAGTATACTTGACGAACTGAAGAGGAAAAAAAAGGCGAAAGAGGACAAGAAGCCAGATGTCCTAGCCATAAACATTGTGACCACCCCAAATGATCCTTTAGGGTTGCCACAACTCAACCCCGAGGAACCTCCTACTACAAAGGGGGGGATACCGAAGACACAACCAAGCATCCTCCACCCGAAACTCTACAGGGGCCTGAAAACGCAACGCCACCCAGTGCCATTTGGTAGTCCAACTACCTGGGAAACCTCACTCACCCAAAACAGGCGACTCCTTTATCTGCGTTGAACCACCGGTCCAACAATTTCTGTGTGATTTGACCGAAAGGGGGGTTGCACGAAAATTTTTCCTTTCATTGACCCTGGAAGATGTGATGACGCATGAAGCCCTACTGGATACCGCAGCGGACATCACACTCATGTTGCAGGACCTTTTTGAGCACCTACGTGTCGCTGCTAACCGCGCGCACAAAGACTTGAAGCTAAGACCTTGCTCCTTAGCTATTCAACCTTATGCACCCTCAAACACAACTGTGTCACACATGTCATTGATAAAGATCTCTATTGGGCCCATGACCTTGATCCATCCAGTCTATGTGTCCAATCTCAACTCAATTCCATTGCTGATAGGCAAGGATCTACTTAATCGCTTTCAGCCTCTGATAGACTTCAAGAATCTCAAACTATGGGCTCCAGTTCGACAACCTTTCCCAACCACTTTACCTGAAGCAACCAGATCACAGTGCTACACTCTTGACACCTTGGATGTTCCAGGAGTCACTCCACTCGCACTGCTGACCCAACAAAGTTTGACGGAAGGTGACCTTGGGGACCAGGGTGAAACAGGCACCCCTTCCCATGTCACCACATCTGACAACCCAACCTTAAATGAACATAGTTCATTCCTTTGCACCTTAAAACCAGGGGAAGCCGATGACGAGTACTGCACCCAAGTGGTCAAAGGACTGGTTATCCAAAGCTCTCACGTAGAAGACGTGATACTGGCTCTCTGGGCTGATAAATCTGCGATCAGCCAGACACTTTTCAACTCTCTGCACAAGAAATACCCTGACCTTATGGTCATTAACAAGTCTTTTCGTTTCCCTGCTGGGACCAAATCGAACAAAACATTGGTCACCACGAGTATCTGCGCCCTCCACCTTCAGTGGAACCACAGACTGCTAATTCATCCTTTCTTGGTCGTTCCCGACCTGCCACATGCAGTCTATATTGGCAGTGATCTTCTTGTGAGACTCTGAACCCAGGTCGATACCATAAACAATGTTTTATGGTCTCGGACTGGGGTGAGACTGGGGTGAGAGACTGGACGGAAACTCATGCATCCACAAGCATTTTTCCAACCGGCTCCTTTGCTTGACAATCTAGGCTCAACTCTGGAGGCCACGCCCCTTTTAAGCCTAGAATACAGAACTACCACGTTGCCGGTAAACAATCCCACAGCAGAGACCATCGTCCTGCCCAAGGCCACGCCTCTCGGCTGGCTCATCACCACTGATTTTCACGATTTTAAACAGACTGTTCCCGTGCTAGGTGGCCTCCCTGATTCTCTTTGGGCCGACTCTCTTGAATCTACAGTCACATACACTAAGCCTTCTAAGGCCATCGCTCTTGTGTCAATGCCAACCCCTGACAAAGAGTCAGTGGGACAAATTGACTGGACCAAATGCTTGTCCAAGCCACTGAACTCCTTCCATCGGCATCCAATCAGCAGACCAATGACAATCCCAGTGATGCTCCACCGAAATCGGTCCTCACTATCGCTGAAGAGATTGCACAGGTGGTAGCTGATGCTGATGCCCTAATCTCTGACGAGGAACGTGAAAAACTTCACCAGGTTCTTCTTTAAGTACGAACAATCCTTCTCAAAAGACTCCTTGGACTGTGGACTAACCACAATCCACTCAGTACACATTCCTACACCACCTGACACTCCTCCCACCTACGTCAGACAATACAAGATTCCCTTGGCCTCATACGGCCCAGTACAAGAAATAGTCAATGACCTACTGGACCGTGGCATAATCAGGCCATGCAACAGTACCTACTCGGCCCCCTTATGGCCTGTCCTAAAGCCCAATGGTAAGTGGCGACTCACCATTGATTACAGGAAATTGAACACTCAAGTTCCTCTCTCTAGGTGGCCTATGACTCAACTGGAGCAAGAACTCCCTAGAGTCAAAGATGCCAAATTCTTCTCAACGCTGGACATTGCTTCTGGTTTCTGGACTATTCCTGTCCAAGCTGAAGGCCAACACAAACTGGCCTTCACGTTCGTGAATCGCCAATATACATTCACCCGATGCTCTTTCGGTTATGCCAACTATCCTGCAGAGTTCAACATTTTCTTGAACAAACCATCTCCAGACGCCCGAGACAGAGGTAACCTCATCTATGTTGATGACATTCTCATTCGGAGTCCAACTCTGGACACCCACCTGACTGAAATGGACCATGTCTTTGGCCAGCTCACTCAAGCAGGAGCCAAAATTTCTCTTTCCAAGTGCCACTGGTGCAAAACCAAAGTCAACTATGTTGGTCTCTTGGTAGGATCCAAAGGGGTCCTACCACAAACAGTACAAATTCAAGGTGTCTTAAACATCAAGGCCCCTACTAACATCGCCGAACTCCAGAGCTTCCTAGGGGTATGCAACTACTCACGTCTGTTCACTGAGGATTATGCAGACTTGGCAAAACCCCTTACAGACCTCCTATGAAAGGACACCCCTTTCATTTGGTCTGAGGCTCAAGAACAGGCTATGCTAGCGCTGAAGCAAAAATTATGCACAGCACCATGTCTGGCCTATCCCAACTGCGACCAGCCATTCTTCCTACAAGTGGGGTTCTCTGCCAACTGCTTAAGTGCTGGATTATACCAAATCTACGACCATGACAAACGAGTCGTGGCCTATGCCAGCAAAACCCTCTCTGGTCCAGAATGGAAGAACTCAGGCTGCGAAAAAGCCCTTCTGACCACTCAAACATTTTTCCAACTATGTGGGAGGCCAGAGAATCACAGTTGAGACTTGACCACCAACCAGTGGTTTTTCTTAACAGTCAACGCATCAGAGAAGGCGTTGTAACAAATGTCAGAATAGCCTCTTGGTTGATGGCTCTACAAAGCTTTGACGTAGAGGTTTGCTACGCACAGAACTAACCAACTAACTAACCTGCACTTATATAGCGCTTTTCTAGTCACAAAGACCACTCAAAGCGCTTTCACTAGTACTAACCCTCTATTCTAAGGGCCTATAGGAAACAGATATCTAAAGACAATTTAGAACAGCCAATTAACCTAACATGCATGTCTTTGGATTGTGGAAGGAAACCGGAGCCCCCGGAGTAAACCCACGCAGCACAGGGAGAACATGCAAACTCCACACAGAAAGGTTCCAACCCCTGCCAGCCTGGGGATTCGAACCAGGAACCTTCTAGCTGTAAGGCAACAGTGCTAACCACTGCACCACCGTGCTGCACAGAAGCTGAGAAGCCCTCTCGGCACAGACTTGGCTGCCTGCCAACGATGCTCTGAGGACACTCCAGGACCACCCATTTGTGCAGAGCCACCTACAGTCACTGAAGAGCCGAACCATCACTACTTCGACCAAAACATGTCAAGATATGGTCACCGCTTATGTCGATGGTTGTTCTTTCCACCATGAAACTCACATTTGTGCTGGTGTGGGAGTGGCATGGTTGAACAATCAGCCTTGTGAACCCCACAACTTTCAACTGGGTTCCCAATCATCCCAGAATGCGGAAATCGCAGGTGTGCTCATTACACTGCAACTTGCCTCCGACTTGACTCACCGACTCCAACTACGCACGCCTCAGTTTCACTTGTCATTTAGCACTCTGGAAGGCCAAAGGTTTTGTAACCTCCAACCACAAACCGGTTAAACATCAAGACCTTTTCAAGGCATGTGATCACCTGGTCACCTCCAACAACCTCCAGGTGTACTGGAATGTGTGTGTGTGAATGGTTAAGGGATAGCGCCGTACCGTGGCTGCTTCATCCATCCAGGTGGATGCCCTCAATTTCCCCTCTGGGGATCAATAAAGTATACAAAATCAAATCAAATTAAAAAAAAAAGGTCAGAGGTCACTCGCGAACACCAGGTCAGGACAAAGAATGGAATGACCTTGTGGACTCACTTGCAAAACAAGGAGCCATACAAGGCACGCCCTGGTCCTTTGATTCTGCTCAGGTGCCGACTTCACAGCCCCACCCACCCACCCCTACAGTCTGTGCAGTCACCAGGGCCCAGACAAACAGAGACCAACACCCGACACGAACCACAGGCTCCCTCGCGGTTGACCCTGCTTTCACTAACGCTGACCTTATCTCTCTTCAAACCCTTGACCCTGCGATCCATAAAATGATACAATATCTCTCGGATCCTGCACTCAATGCACCATCCGACTCGGATCTCGCTGACATTCCAGACTTGAAACCGCTTTTTGCCGCACGATCGTCCTTGCAGCCGTGTAATGGCATTCTAGTTCATGTTTCCGATCAACTCCCTGTGCTTGTGGTCCCTCGTAACCAGAGGGGGATGATGATTGTTCATGCCCACGATCTCCCAACTGCAGGACACAAAGGCGTCAAAGCGACGTACAATGCGCTCAAACAAGTGGCATATTGTCCATACATGTGAAAGGATGTAGCGGACTACATCAAGGGATGTCTGTTGCCAGTTTCAACCAACCAACCCGATTCACCGAGCACCCCTACAGAAAACAGGCATTTCATTCCCATGGTCTGACCTCCAAATTGACTGGGTAGGTCCCCTTCCACGGTCAGCCAGAGGAAACAAATACTTCCTCACAGTCACATGTGCTTTCACCAAATGGGTCGAGTGCTTGCCTGCTCCTAATGACACGGCAGAAACCACGGCCTACTTGTTGATGAACCATGTATTCTCCAGATTTGGTCTGCCAAGCCGAATCAACTCTGACCGCAGCACTCATTTCACCGCCGAAGTCATGCGACAACTGTGGGAAACCTTGGGAGTTAAAGCTAACTTCCATATTAGCCACCACCCACAATCCTCCAGACAGGTTGAAAGAACCCACCGAACTGTGATCAACATACTGAAGAAGTATGTTTCACCACACTAAAAAGACTGGGATGTAAAACTTCCGCTGGTCTTGATGGCCATCCGAGCCACACCCCATGAAGCTACTGGGGTCTCACCTTTTGAAATGATGACAGGCCGGCAAATGACTTTGCCCCTGCATTTACTCTACCAACCTGGAGAGGCCAGTGTTGCCACAGCTTACACTACTCACCAGTACATGACTGACCTGACCAAACATCTCCAACAGACTTTTCCCTTTGCCCAAAAACTTTTGGACTGATCAGCTGAAGGACGCAAAGCCTACTACGACCAGAAAGCCTCACATGACGAACTCCAAGTGGGAGACAAGGTTTTTTACTACTCTTTAATTCCTCAGACAGGACAGACCAATGCACGAGCAGGAAAACTTTCTCGGAAGTTCCTCCCCAAGTGGACGGGTCCACACACGATCACAGATAAACTCTCTCCAGTCGTTTACCAAATCAAAATACGCAAAGGTCGCCAGGACCTCATCTCCAAATGGGTCCATCGTAATCAAATCAAAGCTTACAAAAACCCCACGGGACTCGTCGGGGACAACACTGTTCCATTAAGTCAATAAACAAACTTAAAATTTTGCTCGCGCCCGATAGATAACTGTTAGCTAACTATCAGCCTCTGGTATACTCGGTCGCATTTCTCTCCCTCAATCCGGTAACCGTATTAAACCTCCAAAAGGAAAAGTTAACCCAAACTGACTTCCTTAAAATCTAACTTCAAAAGACCCTGCAAAGTTTCATTCTGTGTCATCAACTTATTATTTCAAAATAGTACACACAATATCACTAGCTTAGGTCAGTAATCACAAAACCCCACTTAAGGTGAAAAAAACTGAAAGCCTAGAGCTCAGTCTCTAACAAAGTTGTTCCACCTCTGAGAATAATTTTCACTTACCACTAAGGTACCTCAAGAAGAAGAAAATCAACAAGAAGCTCAAAATTAGAATCACTCATTTCCATTCGTTTGCCAGGACGATGGCCCTCCATTTTTCAGTTTAGCCCTCTGCCTAGCACTCTCACCTACTTTTGCCCAGTTACAACTGGACAGAGCCCAGACAAAAAGTCAACAATCCTTTGGAAGATTCTCAACCACAGCCTCATCATTAGGGCGTCTTGCTAGCCTTAGCACGTCTACTGTTAAATCGGTCAACACCGCTACATCGAAACACCAGGTAATTGAACCACCAACCGTTACCAAAACTTTGCAAGATCCTGTGCTGGTTTTGAATGTTTGCTCCAAAGCCTCTTTCATACTCAACAAGGTCTTGAACTTGTCGCTCTTCATGTTAGAGGTTGACCATGCTCACACACACCTAATGTCTATGTTCCTTCAAAAGGTAGCTAGAAACATTAGCTTTTCAGCTAACTCTTTAACAATGAGCCTGCCTTCACCTCTTCTCGCCCCTGTTTCAGTTGTTACAAATTTACTCCTCATTGCCACTCAAAGAACAATGACCTTCCATGTTCACCCAGCCTTCCAGAACAAAGGTCTCAAACACCCTCTGCGTCAGACCTCTGTGGAACCATGGTTTAGTCCAGCTAAACCAATTCAATTCGAACCTCCCTGAGTTACCTCAATATTGCTTAACCTAAAACATCTACCTCAAATAAGCAATTTTTGCGGTTTTGCATTCTTTGTTTTTGATTTTACTCTTAGAATTTTAAATTTATATGCATGCTTATAAACTTAAATAAATTTATAAGGGTTCAGACCACCTTATAAATAATATAAGGTGCTAACCACAGTTTGTCCATAACGAACACCATGTTCAAGCATAAGGGTGTCCATATGTGCACCTGGCACCAGGACACCCTAGGTCGCAGGTCGATGATCGATTTTGTTATCGTGTCATCAGACCTGCGACCGTATGTCTTGGACACCCGAGTAAAGAGAGGTGCAGAGCTGTCAACTGATCACCACCTGTTGGCGAGTTGGATCCGATGGCAGGGGAGGAAGCCATTCAGACCTGGTAGAGCCAAACGTATAGTGAGGGTGTGCTGGGAACGTCTGGCTGAGGCCCCTGTCCAGGAGGTCTTCAACTCCCACCTCCGTAAGAACTTCAACCACATTCCGAGGGAGTCTGGAGGCATGGAGTCTGAATGGGCCATGTTCTCCACCTCTGTTGTTGAAGCGGCAGCCCAGAGCTGCGGCCGCAAGGTGGTCCGTGCATCTCGTGGTGGCAACCCCCGAACCAAGTGGTGGACACCAGTGGTGAGGGGGGCCATTAAGCTGAAGAAGGAGTCCTATCAAGCTTGGTTGGCTTGTGGGACTCTTGAAGCAGCTGAGGTGTACCGGTAGGCCAAGCGGAATGCAGCTCGAGTGGTTGCTGAAGCAAAAACCCAGGTATGGGAGGAGTTCAGTGAGGTCATGGAACAAGACTTTTGGTTGGCCTTGAAGAGATTCTGGCAAACTGTCTGGCGGCTCAGGAAGGGAAAGCAGCTCCCTGTCCACACTGTGTATGGTGCGGATTGGACACTGTTGACTTCAACTGGGGATATCGTCAGGCGGTGGAAGGAATACTTCGAGGATCTCCTCAATCCCACTGATACGCCTTCCACAGAGGAAGCAGGGTTTGGGGACGAGGGGGATGACTCGCCTATCACAGGGGCTGAGGTCGCCAAGGTGGTTAAAAAGCTCCTTGGTGGCCGGGCCCCGGGGGTCGACGACCTTCGCCCTGAGTACCTCAAGGCTCTGGATGCTGTTGGGCTGTCATGGTTGACACGCCTCTGCAACACTGCGTGGAGGTTGGGGGCAGTGCCTTTGGCATGGCAAACCGGGGTGGTGGTTCCTCTCTTCAAAAAAGGGGACCGGAGGGGGTGCTCCAACTTTAGAGGGATCACACTCCTCAGCCTCCCTGGGAAGGTCTATGCCAAGGTACTGGAGAGGAGAGTCCGGCCGTTGGTCAAACCTCGGATTCAGGAGGAGCAATGTGGTTTTTGTCCTGGCTGTGGCACATCGGACCAGCTCTTTATCCTCTCGAGAATTCTTGAGGGTTCATGGGAGTTTGCCCAACCAGTTTACATGTGTTTTGTGGACTTGGAGAAGGTATTCAACCGCGTCCCTCATGGTTTTTTGTGGGGGGTGCTTCAGGAGTATGGGGTATCGGGCTTGTTGTTACCCAAAGCTTATGTTATTACCCAAAGCTCGTGACCATAGGTGAGAGTAGAAACATAGATTGACTGGTAAATCGACAGCTTTGCCTTAGAACTCAGCTCCCTCTTCACCACAACAGACCGGTACAACGTCCGCATCACTGCAGATGCTGCTCCGATCCGTCTGTCAATCTCTCGCTCCATTTTCCCCTCACTCGTGAACAAGACCCCAAGATACTTAAACTCCTCCACTTGGGGCAGGAGCCTGTCCCCAACCCAGAGAGGACAATCCACCTTTTCCAGCTGAGGACCATGGACTCGGACTTGGAGGTGCTCATTCTCATCCCAGCTGCTTCACACTCAGTAGCAAACCGTCCCAGTCAGACCTGTAGGTCATTGCTGGATGAAGCCAACAGGACAACATCATCTGCAAACAACACAGATGAGATCCTGTGGTCACCAAGCATGACACCCTCCGTTCCCTGGCTGCACCTAGAAATACTGTCCATAAACATTATGAACAGGATCGGTAACAAAGGGCAGCCCTGGCGGAGTCCAACTCTCATTGGGAATGAGTCCAACCGAGTGTTGGCAATACGAACCAAACTCTCACAACGGTAGTATAGAGACCAAATAGCTCATAATAACAAGCCCGATACCCCATACTCCCCAAGCACCCCACACTAAAAACCACGAGGGACGTGGTTGAATGCCTTCTCCAAGTCCACAAAACGCATGTAAACTGGTTGGGCAAACTCCCACAAACCCTCGAGGATTCTCAAGAGGGTAAAGAGTTGGTCCGATGTGCTATGGCCAGGACGAAAACCACACTGTTCCTCCTGAAACCGAGATTCGACCAACGGCCAGACTCTCCTCTCCAGTACCTTGGCATAGACCTTCCCAGGGAGGCTAAGGAGTGTGAGCCCTCTAAAGTTGGAGCACACCCTCCGGTCCCCTTTTTTGAAGAGAGGAACCACCACCCCGGTTTGCCATGCCAAACGCACTGTCCCCGACCTCTATGCAATGTTGCAGAGGCGGTCAACAATGACAGCCCTACAACATCCAAAGACTTAAGATACTAGGGGTGAATCTTGTCCACCCCCGGGGCCCAGCCACCAAGGAAATTTTTTAACCACCTTGGCGACCTCAGTCCCTGTGATAGGTGAGCCGTTCCCCTCGTCCTCAAGCCCTGCTTCCTCTGTCAAAGGAATTTCAGTGCGATTGAGGAGATCCTCCAAGTATTCCTTCTATCCCAGTCAAAGTCAGCAGTGCCCCATCCACACCATACACAGTGTGGACAGGGAGCTGCTTTCCCCTCTTGAGCCGCCGGACAGTTTGCCAGAATCTCTTCGACGCCGACCGAAAGTCTTGTTCCATGGCCTCACCAAACTCCTCTCACACCCGGATTTTTGCTTCAGCAACCACCCGAGCTGCACTCCGCTTGGCCTGCCGGTACACCTCAGCTGCTTCGGAAGTCCCACAAGCCAACCAAGCTCCATAGGACTCCTTCAGCTTCATGGGCCCCCTCACCACTGGTGTCCACCACTTGGTTCGGGGGTTGCCACCATGAGATGCACCGACGACCTTGCGGCCGCAGCTCTGGCCAGCCACTTCAACAATGGAGATCTGGAGAACATGGCCCATTCAGACTCCATGTCTCCAGACTCCCTCGGAATGTGGTTGAAGTTTTTCCCGGAGGTGGGAGTTGAAGGCCTCCCGGACAGGGGCCTCAGCCAGACATTCCCAGCACACCTTCACTATACGTTTGGCTCTACCAGGTCTGAATGGCTTCCTCCCCTGCCATCGGCTCCAACTCGCCAACAGGTGGTGATCAGTTGACAGCTCTGTACCTCTCTTTACCTGGTTGTCCAAGACATACGGTCGCAGGTCTGACGACACAATAACAGAATCGATCATCGACCTGCGACCTAGGGTGTCCTGGTGCCGGGTGCACATATGGACACCCTTATGCTTGAACATGGTGTTCGTTATGGACAAACTGTGGTTAGCACAGAAGTCCAATAACTGACCACCACTCGGGTTCAGATCGGGCAGGCTGTTCCTCCCAATCACCCCCCTCCAGGTTTCACTGTCACTGCCCATGTGTGCATTGAAGTCCCCCAGTAGGACAATGGAGTCTCCAAGAGGAGCACTCTCCAGCACCCCAGTCAGAGACTCCAAAAAGGGTGGGTACTCTGAACCATCACTTGGTGCATAGGCACAAATGATGGTCAGGACCTGTTTTCCAACCCGAAGACACAGAGAAACAACCCTTTCATCCGCCAGGGAAAACTCCAATATAGAAACCGCAAGGTGGGGGGGATACAAGAATACCCACCCTTGCTCGCTGCCTCTCATCCGGGGCAACTCCAGAGTTGGCCAAGCTCCATTATAGAAGCAGCAAGGTGGGAGGATACAAGAATACCCACCCCTGCTCATCACCTCTTTCCCGGGGCATCTCCAGAGTAGACTAAGCTCCAGCCCCTCTCCACGAGACTGGTTTCGGAACCGGAGCTGTGTGTTGAGATGAGGCCAACTATATCTAGCCAGTATCTCTCAACCTCATGCATCAGCTCAGGCTCCTTCCCCACCAGAGAGGTGACATTCCACGTTCCAAAAGCCAGTTTCAGAAGCTTGGGATCAGACCGCCAAGGTCTCTGCCTTTGACCACCACCTGATCCACATAGCACCGGACCCCCATGGTCCCTCCTGAAGGTGGTGAGCCCACTGGAAGGTGGACCCATGTAACTCCTTTGGGCTGAGATCGAGCTCCTCCCCCAGGCCTGGCTCCATGGTGGGGCCCCGGTGTCCCCATACCGGGCGGGGTACACTGAATCCTTGTTCTAGCATTCATCATGAGAGTCTGTTGGATAGTTCTTAGTCTGGCCCTTCACCCAGGACCAGTTTGTCTTGGGTGACCCTACCAGAGGCAAATTGCCCCGGACAACATAGCTCCTGGGATCACTGGGGCACGCAAATCCCCACCACGATCAGATGACGATCTATGAAGGGTACATTTTCATTATTTTCTTCATTTAGGGAGCTTGCTGCCATTCTTAGTTTTTCAATTTCATGTTTACTTGTATGCATCCGTCTTCAAGGTCACTGTTTTTGTCAGTCCTAAGACACAGATTCCTTTAGTCATTTATTCAGCTTGTGTTGGGCTAGTTTTCACAGACTGAGTTGCCTGTTTGTCAGACAAGATCTGGTAACATCACTACCAGTCATTTATTTAGATTATGTTGATTACCATGGAAACATAGCCGTTGCTCATGTACACTGAAACTGAAACTCATATTCAGAATATTACCTAAACCCACTGATGTTCATACCGAGGTCTGAGGGCCTGTTATGGCCTACTAGTACATTTTGGCCAACCCCTAATATAGTTTCAACTTTTATTCCCTAGTTTATTAAATTTTCAACTTTTTCCCCACTCTAATAACCCTCACATAAATTTGTGATTTTTCCCTGCATAGGTTTTTGACTTTTTCTCCTCGCATAAATTTTCAGCTTCTTCTTTATCAATTTGCATCTTTTTCCTCTCTAATAAATTTGTATCTTTTCCCCAGTCAGATAAATCTGTCTTTTCATTAACCTTTTTTTTTGCCATTTTTCCCATCTTAAATTAATAACATTGTTTTGCATTCGTGCTATTTTGTATTTAAATTTCAATACTTTTTAAATGTAAAAAAAGAGAACTCATAAAACCAAATACTCAGCCTGTGCCTTTATTCATGACCCTACTACAGGGACTTGGTAAAACTGAATCTGATGCTCCTGCCACTTCCATGTTCCAGAGAAATAAACCTTAGCAGGGTAAAGTGACCGTTACCGTGGACAAGAAGACTCACCAGTTCGACGCCCTGTGGGAACGGACTGTCCTCCCAGTCTTTCTCAGGAAACCTCTGGAGAATCCGACCTTGACCTTCACCCTCCACTGCAGACAGACAGACAGACAGACAGACAGGACTGAGGTCAGAGGTCCCAGCATGTTGTTTATCATGTCTGTTCGGTTTGTTTCTATTCATAAATGCTGAGGTTTTGATAAACTCCATGGGCCCACTGACCACGTTCTCTGTTCTTCTCTCATGTTGGGATCAAAATAAACTGATGGCAGATAATCATCATGATGGAATAAATGTTTGCTTTGCTGGATCACAACAACCGTATAAAAGATGGAAAGAGACATTCTGACATTTTTTTTTCTCATAAATTTGAGACTCTTAAATTCATCTTTTATTTCCTGTAAATTTGCAACTTTTTTTTGGCAAATTAGCATTTAGTAACTGGAGACTTTTGTTTTCTTTTAATATGAAGCATTTCTGTCATAAAACAAACTTCTCTGATTGACTTGGTGACAATTCTCATAAATTTGAATTTATGATTTTATTGTAAATTTGCAACTTTTATAAAAAAAAAAATTATCACAATTATACATTTGCTTATTTCTTAAAAATCTGGAACCTCTTCATATAAACTGGAAAGATTTTGCTCATAAATTTTCTTCTTTTTTCTCATAAATTTCTGACTTTACATACGGGGGGTGGGTGGGGGGGGAGCTGAAAAGTTCACAGGCTGACTGGGAAGGCGTTCTGCTCGTCAGGGCTGAGCCAGTAGCATCTGTGCTTCAGTGGCTGAGGAGCCAGAGTAGAGCTGAGCGGGACAGAGCTGTCAAGAGTACGGGTACAGTAAGCCACATTTGGTCAAATTTGACCCCTGCATCATGGTCAGCCTATAAACTTTTTAGCCCCCCCTCGTACTTGTAGCTTTATAATAAATGTACTCGCTTTCTGGTACATTTACAGCACTAATATATTTTGCTTTATTCTTGAGAATTTAAAACTTTCTTATAAACTGCAACATTGTTCTGACAGATTCAGCAGCTTATTTCTCAAAAACTTCAGACTACAAATTTGAAGCTTTATTATACATTTTCTGTATGCTTTCTGGTACATTTACAACAATTACAAATTTGCTCATTTCTTACAAATTTGAAACTTTCATATAAATTTGAGACTTTTTTCTGCTCAGATTTATTACTGCAAATGTGTACTGCTCTTGTAAATTTACCACATTTATAAATTTCCTTGTTTCTTTAAAAAAAAATGCAACTTTTTCCATGTAATTTTAGATTTTTTTTTCTTAAATTAGCAACTTTTTTCTGATACATTCAGCAGGGTTTTTTCTTCAGAAATTTCAGACATGGTAAATGAGTAGCTTTACTGTCATAAATTTACTACACTAATAAATCTGCTTATTTCTTGAAAATCTGAAACTTTTTCATGCAAAATTTTCAACATTTGTTTATAAAATTGCACCTTTTATTCTGTTAGATTTAGAGACATTTTTCTCATAAATTCAGGGTGCGCTCACACCGTAGTGTGTGACGGAGGTTTGACCCCACAGGAAAGTTTGATCAGTGTCAATGCTCCATACTGTTCTGCAAAATGGAACAGTTGGTGGAGGTCGTCTCAGGAACAGAACTAACGTAAACGTTCAGTCATGTACAAGACCCCGGTGTTTGAAGGGGGAGGGAATGGGAAAAGATTTTCACAAGCAATTATATGACAAAAAGGTTTTGGGGGGTAAAAGGGCATAAAATATCATTTTAGACAATGTAGATTTGTTTTAAAGGTGATTTATATCCACTGCAGTGTATCTTTAATGAACAGACATGAACATTTCTAGAACATATTTATTACTACTCTTGAACTATTAATTTTTTTAATGCACAGAGCCTGCTCGAACTCAATGACAGCTCACCTCCACCCACACACCCTATAGTGAAAATGCAAGCCTGATCAGGGGTTACCGCTTCAACACGGTGCCATTTCATTTTGCACAGAACAACTCAAAATGCACCAATGAGAATGTGACCTTAAAACTGCAAATAAATACATGTGTTTATTTCTTGAAAATGTGCTTTTACCATTGTTGTCTGTGCTAACTAGGCAGACGACAACATGACAAGAGGACATAAGTACCTAAGAAAAATGTGAGACATTTTCCTCATAAATGTACACTTTTTTTCTTGTAAATTTGTCTCAGACTTTTAGGCTAGAAAGCCCCATGTTGCTCTGGAGCTCCAGGTTGTGGACCCCTGTTCTGGCCACTGAAGCTATACCAAGTCGAGCAGCTGCATACGGTCGGTTCCTGTTTTGGGCAGTCCATGTGTTAAACATTGGTGAGCTTGTGCGGTGCTGCCTAATGAGGCCGTCTCCGCTGTTCCACAGCAACACAATGACACAACAAAGGAGCCAATTATGTAATGGACACAAACCCGTCTTTCAGCTGAAGCCCACAACACACACACACACGCACAAAACTTCACGACACAAAAGGATGTGACTCCACAGTGAGACAGCACAAAAACCAATCGTGAACTAAATAAAGCAGAGCTTTTCACCAGCATTTAAACATTGTGGACTGGACCGAGCCTCAGAGAGAACAACAGAGCCTGTGGGGGTTAACAGAGGCACAGACACACAAACAAATGTAGGTCAGCTCCCAGAACGCACAGCTACAGTCATCCCAGCAGCTCCCCGGTGAAGGAGTGATGTGTGGGTGAGGCGCACCAGGGTGGAGCCCACGGAGCGGCGTGGTAACGGAGCAGGACGTCCTGCAGCTGAGGGACCGGTGTGTGGACGCTGTCAGAAAAAGTGTAGCGCAGTCACTACTCTCCTTCACCGTAACACTGGGCCCGACTCAGAGGTCGGCTGACTTCACTGTGGAAGAAGCCAGCATGACACATTTGGCCAAAAAAACCTGCCGACAGCCACAAAACATGCATGAGCTGTAAAATGAAGAGGAAACGTCTTTCACGACGATAAACAGGTCTGTCGGCATCAAACGCTAGCAACGCTTCGCCCTCTTAAATATGCATTTTCAAACTTTGTTAATGTCAATTTACAGGAAAAAAGCCACAAATTTCTGAGAAAAAGTTGCAAATTTATTTTTAAAAATTAAAAAATGTATGTGGGAAAAAGTTGAAAGTTTATAGGCAACTTTTTACCCCACATACATTTGCAACTTGTTACACAAAAATGATAGAATTTTCCCAGCAAATCTGCAATTTTTCTGAAAAATGTGCAACCTTTTTCCTGTAAACTAGCAACATTTCCTCACAAATTCATGTTTTCCACTGTAAAGTCACTCTCCCCACCACAATTTTTCCACATATGTAACCTTTTTCTCTGTAAATGTGCAACCTTTTCCCAGATTTGTAACTTTTTCATATTTCCTTTTTAATAAACCTTCAAATTTAATTTTTCTTGAACTTCTCAATACACCACTCTTACAGTAAATGCACTGCCCATCCTGTGAAATTAACCTTTTTCTTATGAAGTTTAAAGTGACACTTGCCAAAAGAAGGTTTTTTTCTTGTTAACATGTTTTTTACGACTTAACAAGACATATCAAGAGCGAAATCACTCAAATGTCTCATATCTCCGTTTTTTTGCTGTCAAGTTTCACTTAAGCCCCGCCTCCTGAAAAAAGGCGAGTTTAGACAGAGCATTTTTGGTGATGTAACTATGCATGGCACTGGCACGTCAGTAGTGTTGAGCCAATCACGACTCTCTGGCCTAACTGAAGTTAGCCTCTAGGCCAGTTTGCATTTCTAACCAGCTGCTTTAAAAACTTGAACCAAATTAAGATGGGTTTTACCATTAAACTGCTTTAAAGGACTGATGCAGTTTCAGTCATTATTAGGGGTTGGCTCAAAAGATCGATTCTCTGATTCAAATCAATTCATGTTTGACTGAGCCGATATCAATCTGCAAAATCCACAGATCGATCTTTTAATATAACGCATTTATGTCTGCGGTCCTTGAACTCTCGCATGATTCAACAACCACGCAAGAGTTCCCTGTGCTGCACACTCATGTCTTTACTTCTGTGTTTACATAAGTGGAGTTTCCTCAGTGCATTTCTTAATTTATCAGCAAAAGTCACTGCTAAAGACTGTCCTCAACAGTTTCCAAATATTTTTCATAAAGTGGGGATAAACAGTTTTGTACTACGTGCAGCACTGTGTTGGAACAAACAAAAGTCCACGATTGATAAACACTTCAAACAGAGAACGCACGGAGACTGGCTGAAACTGGTGACCAGATCAGACGGAGACGGAGACTGTTGGAGCTGCTGAGACTGTAAGGAAAATATTGTTTGTTTGTTTTTAACATTTCTGTTATAAAATAAATACTATTTCATCCAGCATGATGGTGTTTTCTTTTACAAACTATGGATACAGTAGTTAACTGTTGGTTAAGAGCTGTGAATAAATGCAGAATAAAGGTATATTTTTAGTCAGGACTTCATGAAAGAGGCAGCTGCCTTCATCTAACGTTTGTATTGAAAAACATTTTAAGTTTTGGTCTTCTAGCACTTGAGAGATTTGAAGATGATGATAATAATAATAATCACAAATGAAAATGGAAGAATTAATAAAGGCTGCAGTACAACAAGCCATTTTTACCCAGTAGAACTAAACTGAAATGAACAAATCTTCCAGGAAATGAACTGAAACCCTTTTCAATAATTGAAAGTTAATTTGTAATTAAAATATAAACAACAACAAAAAAAACCCTAAATTTAAATTATTTAAAAACATGATTAATTTTACTGTGAAATCTCTTCTCTTCATCTCCCTTCAGATGTGTGAAGGCTGGGTTTCCACTCCAAGCTCCATCATGCACTGAGACCTTCTGAAGGTCAGAGGTCGTCAGTGGAGGACCGTCCCTGCTTCATGTGGATTTCAGCACAGAAGACGACCTCAAGTTTTTCGGGGTCTTAGTTTTCTAATTCAAGATTCAAGAAGGTGCTGCCACAATTTTCTCCAGACTCTAACATGCATTCAGTGCAATTTAGTTGTTGTAATGACTAATTCTTTTATTTATCTTTTTAAGTTCTCAGCAAGAATACAATGTTGGTCATTTTTTGACAACTTTACTGAGCATTTAATTCTACATAAATCACTGCTGAACATGAAATTTTTGGCAACCCTGTGCTTTTCTGGTGGAGAGAACAGCATCACTGTAAACTATGGAGCAGCTACTTTAAAATCTGGACTTCCTCACACAACTTTCAGTGCAAACATCCTCTAAAAATGTCACAAGTTTTTGGAAAAGCTCCACAAATTCAGACTTTTTGGGCCACAACACAGCCTTGAAATCCTGGAGAGACTGAGATCCAGTGAGATCATGTCTTCAAGCTTCATGCATGAATTTGTTCACTGACTCTGGGCTGTTAACGTGACACCACACACCCTCTGCACTAAAGAAAGCACTTGTGAGCACTTCGTGAAATCATCAGATAAATAACAAAAGTGCATTATTGTAACTGATTTGGGGTCACTTCTTTATGTGGTCATTTGTTAAGAGTATTCCTGCTACAATTTGCAGCATTAGGTCTCTAAGATTTTTTTTTCCTGGCAAGTAAAATAGCTGTTAAAATGGTAATTTCCCTGCTTGAATCGGGATCAGATTGGATGGAATCAGAATTGAATTGATTCAGGAAACTGGTGATGACTCCCAGCCCTAGTCATTATCCTGGGCCACCTTGCATACAGCTGGCAATGTCCTTCAACCAGTAAGTCATTTTATCACAGGATTTATTCTGATAATGTAGTCTTAGCCCCGATTAGCCTTCTGGGATGTGAGTGGGCCTAGTCACAGATCCTGGCATTTGAAGGAGAGGGAAGAATGAAAAGATTTTGACATGAAACTGGAAGACAATGAAAGGTTTTTTAAACAGAAAAAGAGCATCAGATACAATCTTAGACAGTGTAGATTTGTTTTTATAGGGAATTTATAACCACAGACTGCATCTTTAAAGTTTTTCTTTCTCATTTTCATGGACTTTTTTTCCTTTCCTTTATTAAATTTTCCTTAACCTCTTGCACTCCGGGATACCGCGGGCGGTCACGTCTCTGCGTCCTAGGGCGCCCTGGAAAAAAAAAGCTGCATTTCCGTTGTTCCACTACAGACACAGCCGCGAACAGAAAGCCAAAGGAGTGCTTTGATTGGTTTAGATTTGATTGACCTCTCATTCGACTAATAAGAGCCTTGAATTGGGTTTCTGAAACCTTGAAGAACCAATGACTGAAAGCCTAGCAAGAAGGACCCGCCTACCAACGGCTGCGAATACAGCGAGCCAATTGAAGCAGAGAAGTTCGACAATTGAAAGCGTACGTCCCGTGAGTAAAATCTGTTTTGTGTAAGCCGCTGGGTGACACACACGCATTCGCCAGTCTTTTTTCTTACTACTGTTATTTGTTTTGAAAAATCGTTCGCCAAAACCGCAACCATGGAAGCGCAAAACCGCAATAATGGAATCATGGTTTGACCGGGTCGCGTGACCAGAACCACAAGTCGTAACAAGCGGACCACCGTCATGTTCGTCTGACAATGAGGAAGAGAAGTTTGCCAGCAACACTGCTGTTGTGGACAGGTAAGAGTTATAAGCTAAATTATTCTTTATCCCTGAAAATTGTAATCAAAATGACTTTTGACCAATCGGTAAATTACAACTGTGCATCATCGCAACATGACGGACCGGTCCGTGCGCCGCGTCCGGACCGTGAACATGACCCCCCCCCCCCTTCTGTAGTGGATTGCAGATATTTTAGTACAACTGTGAGTAGTAGACCGCGGCGCACCGTCACCGCAGTCCGTCATGTAGCGATGGGCGATGTCCGTCCTCTGTAGCGGGGGGGGGGGATTGTTATCTTCTACATTACAGATATTTTAGTATAATTTTTAGAGCACTGTAGGTTATTTTTTCTTGTTAAAAAAAAAAAAAAAGCCACACATTTTTTACGTGGCATGCTTCTTTGTGTGTGGGGGCTTGTTTGTTCATTCATTCATTCATGAATGAATAACCCCCCCCCCCCCCACACACACACACACACACACACAGCCCTGAGTGTCACTTTTCATTAGAGCCCAAGATGAAGCTTCTATATTGAATCATTCAAAAGTTACAGACGTTTTTCCAAACTGTGCCATTTGGCACAATTTGGCACAGTTCAAAAACGCCTGGGAACAACCTGAGAACAAAGCTGTGTAATATATTCATTTTTTGTAGTATTGTTACAAAATTTTGACCTCAGCTGGATAACACTTGGTTCTACATTTCTGTTGCATTTTCCAACCCGGATCTGAAGCTGTGTGTTATTTGCAAGCATTTGTATCCAAAAAAACACCCAGGCCAAATTTATTTTCTTCAAGGTCACTATGTTTAGACGACTGTTACTCAGTGGCAGGAGCACTTAGAGAGATTATGACTGTTTTGCCAAAAAATTCAAAGTGTTTTCTTTTAAATGAGACCAACCCCATGAAGATGCTGCAAAGTGTTGAAGAACAGCTTTTGATTTACTTTGGGTACATTATTTTTTGGTGTTTTTAGGGAAATTGACCAGAGTGCAAGGGGTTTAACTGTTTACCCCCCAAAATTTTCCACAACATTAATAATTTGTTACCTTTTTATTATAAATCTGAAATTTTATACTGTTTTTTCATAAACCTGCATTTTTTTCCTGCAAATTAGCTTTTTTCTCATCTATATTTCTCTCTCTCTCTCTCTCTCAAAGATATTTTCAGTCAGCTCAATAAATGTGAAACTAGTTTATCAGGCAGAACCCTTGGCAGTGATCAAAATCACATTTTACCTGCTCTAACATGTCAAACATCATAAAATACCTAAAGCGATGCAGTACAGACTGTTGTCACAAGTCCAGCGTGGCCGGACACACAGTTGTGAGTGTCTGTTTGGGGAATGAGTTGACACGTGTGGATTTGGAGGTGCAGAATGAGTCTACAGCAAAGGTCCACACTGCCAATGATGGCTAAAACTTGTGTTGAAACAGAGTGCACACAGAGCAGCTACTGATCTCAGTCAAAGGTTTAAATGGCTCTTATCAGAGTGTGTGCTGTGACAGGAATGTGAAACCATCACTCCTTACAGGGAGAATGGCACGGAGCCATCAGCCAAACCTGTTGTGTAACATCGACTAACGCTCTCATTTCAAGGCTTTCACCGTGGTTCTGGACTTCAGCACCATCTCAGCAAAACTGAGTTTATCCAAGGAACCCTATTTCATTGTTTATGGGAATGTAGATTAATAAGAATGTTTTGGGAAGAGGTGAGGGTAACAATTGAAAAAATAATCTCAAAACAAATCATATTGAATCCTAAACTGGTTTTGTTGGGTCTGTACCCAGAAAAGCATAATTTCAATAAAAGTGAAAGAACATTCATAGACCTCAGTTTGCTTAATGCCAAAAAATGTATTGCACTATTATGGAAAAAGACTCATAGACCAGATGTGACTCAGTGGTTAAGACAGATGTTAACAAACCTTCCATTAGAAAGAATAACATATATACTGAAATCAAAGGAAATTGTGTTTGAGAATATATGGAGACCTTTTATTGATTATGTAAAAAATTTAAACATAACTCTTGAAGAAGAAGGTGAATGATGTGTGTGGACCTTGTAAATTCCAAACTGGTGAACATAATATGTATACTTATGTATTGGATTGTCTAGACTAAACAGAGGAGCATTGTTGAAGACTTGATTTTGTTGGTGGTTGTTGGTGTTTTTAGTGCATTTTTTTTTTTTTTTTTTTGTAGTACTTTAGTGTTAGTGTTTGATTGTTTGTATCATGTTTGTTAAAAAAAAAAAAAAGGTTCAATAAAGATATTGTGGAAAAAAAAAACTGAGTTTATCCAACAACCACTCTGATCATGACCACACACACACACAGCAGAGAGGGAGAAATTAACAAATACAATTGTTTTCATTGTTTAACACTATGAATATTTAACCTGGGGACCAGAAGGTATGTTCCAACTTTAGAGAGATCACACTCCTCAGCCTCCCCGGAAACGTCTATGCCAAGGTACTGGAGAGGAGAGTCCAGCCGTTTTTCAAACCTCAGATTCAGGAGGAACAAAGTGGTTTTCGTCCTGGTCGTGGCACATCAGACTGGCCAACAAACCCTCCAGTCTACACGTGCTTTCAGCCGCACCCCTCGTGGTTTCTTGTGGGGGTGCTTTGGGAGTATGGCTGGGCAATTTGTCCTTAAATCGGCATCACGGTTAACTGACCATTTCATGTGGTTTTTAGTTATTTTTTTCCCCTCCCTTCTTACTGACAAAGCTCACAATTAATTAATCAATATTACACAAGAGTGTGGTCTCATATCACTGTGGTGCAGTAGTAAATGACAATAATATAATAAAGAGCAGGTCTACTGTTATTTCACACACAAAACAAACATTGTCCAGTGTCTATAACACATACCTCTTGACGGTTTGTAGGTCATGTCTAGGGACGGGAATTGAGAACCGGTTCTGAACAGAAACCGGTTCTCGATTTTTCAAGCCCCAGGAATTGTACATCACTGATTCCAATTCCTCTCATCGATGCTGCAGGTTTAAAGACTTCCATGGTTTTTAAAAACGGCATGCGTCATGACATCACACGCTGCTGTTAACAAGCAACGCCATGACATCATTGCTACCACAGGATGACAGTGGAAGCATATATTAGCACTAGCAGCATGGCGTATGATAAACATGAGTTAAAACATCTCGACATGACAGTATGGGATAAAATGAAGGACTAATGTGTTCGACAGTCTGCAAAGTGTGCTCACACCTAACTTCCAAACAGCAGCACCACCATTAGTGATAACAATATTAGCTTATTTTTAGTAGTTACTAGCATGATGCTAGTAGCCTTGCAGGTAAAGTTTAATTTGTTTTTTAACTCACAAAATCCAACTAAAAACGTCTGATATTTAAAAATTATCTTATTCTTTTTAGACTATGACTGCAACAGGTAGCTCTGAGGTTTTACCAACCTGCTCGTCCTCCGCTCCTTGCAAGAATAACGGAGCTGTAATGAAGTTTGAAGTGCAAGACTTGCATTCATTCATGACCAGCAGCTGGAGTTTGGTAGGTGGTACGTGCGATGTAGGTTACAGATTATTACTGAATTACTCTTTCCCAGAATGAGTAACGTCTTGAGGTTTTACCAGTATATTAATATACAATTATTTTATGCATGTGTGGGTGTTTATACACTGTGCATATATACTGTATATATTTTAAAAATAAATGCAAAAATTACACCCAAGTAGAGCATGTATATTTTTGTGATTGCTAAAATAACATACTTGTGCAGCTGTTTCTAATCAATTCAGTATTCCATGTATACTGCTTTTATTTATATTGCTTTTCAGCATTTAAACATAAATGTTACAAGGAATAAATTCCCATTTTTACATGTTTACAGTCTTTTATATTTGATTTTATTATATCTTTTTAAGAGAAGAAGCATTGTTTAAAGTCAGAAAAATAAAACTCCTGCACTGATGCTGAAATCCTGTGAAGGCCTGCTTTTCTCCCCACATGGAAAACTGATGAAGAATTGATAAGGGAATCAATAAAGAATCGGATCACTAAGCAAAATCCACAGTACCATTGATATTGATAAAATCTTATCAATTCCCATCCCTAGTCATGTCACGCGCACAGCGGCTAATTAGCTTGTTAGCTGTGTTGGAGTCCTTCATGCACCCATGAATGTGTTACCACCACATAGTCATTTAGGGGCCAATGTAAAAAGGCTTCCTCGGCTCAGAGAAGGTTAAAAAAACACTCCAGCAGAAGACAGACAATAACTTGGCCCTGGCTAATAGAAGTTCAAATGTACAGTATATGGGTGCATGTATATTGTTGGGGTGTTTCATTCTCACATTAGTGAGCCAAACCACAGTGACCAGACATCGGATCATTTCCACGGTGACTGCAGTAAATAGGAAGACAGAGCTCAGAGATTCGGTATCTCCACATTGTCCTGAACTATAGAGGGGTTGCACGTGATGTCAGTGGTCATGTGCCACATTGTTTTTCTGCCATTGTGGACGGCAAATAGCCTGGACCCTGTGTTGAGAATAATACAGGGATGGCAACAGGAAATTCTGATTTCAGCTGAAATCTAATTTGGTCGATTGACTTATGGGGGGGGGGGGGGCCGGGGGGCACAGCCCCCCTGAAGCTGGGAGGTTTTCAGTAAAACAGAAGTAATTTAGACTGAAAAAAAGATAAAAAAAAAATGAAATACTAGACTTACATAAATCATTAAATTTAATGAAAAGGTAACTTACTTTTTCTTCAATGTTGTCTCACTGTCTTTAGTCCAACATATTTAACAGTTCTATAAGAGTTTATTACACTATTTACACTGGTCAGTCCTTTGACTGGTTAGTCCTTTGAGCGCCTGGTCCTGTCTCACCTCAAGTCCATCACCACACCCCTCCTAGACCCGCTGCAGTTTGCCTACCATGCTAACAGGTCTGTGGACGACGCAGTCAGCCTGGCCCTCCACTCCATCATGCAGCACCTGGACTCCCCGGGAACCTACGCCAGGATTCTGTTTGTGGACTTCAGCTCCGCATTCAACACCATCCGCCCCGATCTGCTCCAGGACAAGCTGTCCCTGCTCAACGTGCCTGACTCCCTCTGCAGGTGGATCACCGACTTCCTGACGGACCGGAGGCAGCATGTGCGGCTGGGGAAGTCTGTCTCGGACTCTGTTAGCATTAGCATTGGATCACCCCAGGGCTGTGTACTTTCCTCCCTACTCTTCTCCCTTTATACCAACTCCTGTACCTCCTCCCACCAGTCTGTTAAGCTGATTAAGTTTGCGGACGACACCACCCTCATCGGGCTCATCTCCAACGGAGACGAGTCCGTCTACAGGAAAGAGGTGGCCCAGCTGGTGTCCTGGTGCAGCCATAACAACCTGCAGCTGAACGCTCTGAAGACAGCGGAGATGATTGTGGACTTCAGGAAAGTCACAACCCCCCTGCCCCCCCTCACCATCACAGGCTCTCCCATCACCATTGCAGATTCCTTCCGCTTCTTGGGCACCACCATCACCCGGGACCTCAAATGGGAGCCAACCATCAGCTCCCTCATCAAAAAGGCCCAGCAGAGGATGTTCTTTCTGCGGCAGCTGAGGAAGCTCAAGCTACCCACCAAGATGTTAGTGCAGTTCTACACGGCCATCATCGAGTCCATCCTCACCTCCTCCATAACTGTGTGGTATGCAGGAGCTACTGCCAGGGACAGACTAAGGCTGCAGCGCGTCGTGCGCACTGCTGAGAAGGTGATCGGCTGCAAGCTCCCATCTCTCCAGGATCTGTACATCTCCAGGACCCGGAGGCGTGCTGGCCGGATCATAGCCGATCCTTCACACCCTGGTCATGTACTGTTTGCCCCCCTCCCCTCAGGTAGAAGGCTTCGGTCCATTTGGACTAAAACCTCCCGGCACATGAACAGCTTTTTCCCCTCTGCCATCAGACTGCTGAACATTAAGTGACTTATTGACTCTTGTGCACTATGTACAGCAGCTCAACCAGACTCATGTCATTCATCACTGTTTTTTCTGTTGCATTATTGACTGCACTGTGGTACCCCATATTATCTGCTACTTGCTAATTTTTTTAAAACTGCCTTGACCAGTACTACTCATTATTACTATTATTATTATTATTATTACTTATTTTTCTACACTTATTGCACGTTTTTAGTCCTTTAGTTTTTTAGTTTATCTCTTTATCTCATCATGTTTTTAATGTTGCAGCATGGCACCGAGACAAATTCCTAGTTTGTGTACTACATGAACAATGGCAATAAATCTGATTCTGATTCTGATTCACCAAGTCACTTCTAATGTGAAACTTTCTTCCTTTTGGCAGCAAGCTGCGTCAGTCTCTGAACTTTGAACTTCATCTCCTTTTCTGGTTTCTTCAAAAATTGTCCGAGTGTTTCTCTTACCTCGTCGAACTTTGAGCCAATTTTCACCTTTACCATCACTTTTCTCTCAAGCCAATTCCATCGGAACTTATTTTTGACACTTTTGTCTATTTCTAGCGCTGATGACTCCTGATCCTTCGATAAAAATCTCATAATTCCGCTGAAAACAACACCGAAAGCTCAGAATTCCAACACGAACCAGGGATGTGATTTGGGGTTGGGGAAATTATCTGAAAATTTAGCAGGGGGTCTGGGGGACACAGTCCCCCAGCGGGGTCAGGGGCAAGGGGGGCTTTGCCCCCCGAAGCTCCAGGGTTTTTATGATTTTTAAGTACCAGAACTGTGCTTAAATGACATAAAACAAACAGCTGAATGCCACTTATTACTGTATAATATTGACTTATGTTCCAAGAAGATAGCATTCCTAAAATATTCCAACAAGCATTATCCATCACATGCTTTAACACTTGATCAAATTAAAATCAGTTAATTTTATCTATTCCATAATAGAAATAAAATTCCAACATACCATTACTTTTTATAATTTCAGCATTCATTTCAGATCACCAGTTTCAATCTCCATTGAGTCTTGAGCAGTTCATTTTGCACAATCACTGATGCAGCCAAGTCTTAGAAATATTCAAAAGTTATGAGTCAATGTCCACTGTGCACTGTCAATTTCAAACTGTTTGGAATCATAAAAGTAATCTAACTAAATTGTTTTGCTATTTTTTTCTCCTCAACATCAATGTCAGGGCGCTACAGGAGTTTTGGGGGATGGTTAACTTTTATAACCGTTTCCTCCCCCGCGCAGCCCAGCTCATACAGCCGTTGTACGCCGCACTCAAGAAACGGAAACCGGCGGACAGAGTCGACTGGACTTCTGAATGGCAGCAGGCATTCTGAGGTTAAAACAGCTCTGGCAAACACTGGCACACCCAGACCCGGCGGCTCGGATAGTGCTCACTACCGACGCCTCAGACATGGGCAAAGCGGCCGTCGTGGAGCAATGCATTGCCGGTTCTTGGCAGCCGCTCACCTTTTTTTTTAGCAGGTCTTTGCACGACAGTGAGCGTAAATACAGCGTGTTCGACAGAGAGTTAATGGCTCTCCACCTGGCCATACGCCACTTCCAGTTCTGGCTGAAAGGGCGCACCTTCACTGCGTACGTGGACCACAGGCCGCTAACGTACTTAACGTACTTTATCTTCCTGGAAGATAAAATAAAGCGGAATTCGGCGAATTACCGGAAGGAGGGAGAGAGAGCTTAGATTTTCTGCTGCACATTCACCAACCACAATGCTCCACACTGTGTGTCTATATATATATATATATATATATATATATATATATATATATATATATATATATATATATATATATATATATATACAGTATATATATATATATATTTATAGTAATATGTACATATGTATACTAGCTGTTCTTGTTTTTTTCTTGCCTTCTGATTGTTGCTCTGAGTGTTGCTATCCCTGTGCTGTTGCAATCCTGGAATTTCCCCATTGTGGGACTAATAAAGGCTTATCTTATCTTATCCCTGAGAACAAGCCGCCATGAATTTTTGACAAAGCATACAACGAGCCATTTGATTGGTCCAATCGTTTGCAACTATCCAATCGCAGGGCTGTTTACAATACAGCAGTAGCTTGAACACAACACATCCGGGTTATCGCAGGAGACTTGACCCGGGGAAGTGCCGAGCGCTTATGTAATAGTGTTGATTTTCGCTAAAATCGGTAACAATAAGGTACCTTACTCCCCCTAAAATTTTCTCAACGGATTTAGATGATTCACAGAAATGATCAATTTGAAAATAAATCCGCGGATCAGCGGAAAATTGCCATCAAAAAAAAAAAAAAAAAAAAAAAATCCCTGATAATAATAATTCCACTAGCACGTACTCAGTCCGACTTGCCACATTGTTCGTTTTCCATTACGACTGAATACCACTTTAAGTGAGTGAGATCTTTACAGCAAGGCGGCCCGACACTCCCATGACATCATTTGTGTGTGACAAGCAAAACACAAGATGGATATCAAGGCAAGCCTGCTGCTGGCTGGCTTTTTGTCAGAGTAAAGGCAAAAAAGGAGGGCCAGAGAAGGCTACAGGTGGTGAGACAAAACACTGGAAAAGTACTGGAGAGTTCAGGAAGCCATGGAGCAGTGGAAGACATGAGGATACAAACTAGATCACATATGAAGGTAAGCTAATGATTGTTTATACTAGTTAGCACTAATAAGTCCCTTGTACTACATTGTAATCATGGCAAATTATCGATATTAGGTACTAAAATATGCATGCTGTGTGTGTTAGCTAGCTCACTGTCTGCATACAGCAGACAACGGTACTGTTTGTTCAAAGTGAGCTTTCCACCACTGGGATAAATAACGGCAAAGATGCATAATATCACATCGCTCACCATCCTCTATCACTGTTTTCAACAATTATGATGCCGTGGTCAGGTCTACGCCACTGCCTCCTGTCTACCTCCACCGTGGCCATGAATTCGTTTCAGGTCACTCCGTCCGGCTCCCTCTGGATTTCTATAATCAGCTACTAAGCACAGAAAAGTCTGCACCTCATTGTTGGACCATGGTGTTGATTTGTGTGTAGCCATTTGTCTCGTTGATTACACTAACTCACAGTAAACAAAAGACATGTGACCCGTGTGACATCAGTGCAACCCCTCTATAAGCAACACTAGAAAGACCTCAGAGAGCACATACTTACAAAGGCAGCTAATTTGCTCCCTTGTACTCTTAATGTCACTATGATAATAAAAGTCGTTTCAGTGAAAACTCTCTTTATAGCAACAATCCTGCAAAATCTAGTAAATATAAAAATTCCTGGATCCAAAAATTTAAATTATTTGCTCCTTGGTTCATTTCCAACATCGCAAACATTTTGAGTTTAACAAGTGTGTGTATGCACACACACACTTGGGATGCATGATTTGAGAAAATTGTGTGATTACAATTATGGCCCCAAATATTCCAGTTAGTGATGGCTGGTGATCATTTATATTTTTGTGCTTTTTAAAATCAATGGTTTCATGAGTCGGCTTGCTTTGTTATCAAGGAACATACATAGTAAATCAGTAATTTTGGAATGTATCAAGTTACATAAAAATACTACACTACGTTCCAAATTATTATGCAAATAGGATTTTAGTGTCATAAACATTAAATTTTTTGTTTTTCAATTAAACTCATGGATGGTATTGTGTCTCAGCGCTCTTTGATGAGATTGATTGCAAAGACATCTTCTTAAGATCTGCTGGCAAGACCGGATTACTGACATGGAAGTAAGAAGACAAGCAGGCATACCCAGTGGTGAGGCACTACTCTTGCAGAGTCAACTGCGATGGAGTGGCTATGTGGTCCGTATGGATGACTCGCGGCTCCCTAAGGCTGTCTTTTACGGTGAACTTGACAGTGGCACAAGAAACAGAGGCAGACCCAAGCTCAGATTTAAGGACATTCTCAAAAGACACCTGAAGACCTGCGCCATCGATGTTGATTCCTGGGAGGTTGGAGCAAGCAACTGTCTCTGGTGGACCTCTGTTGTTAGAAGCTCTGTCTCCCTGATCGATGACGGTCTAGCTGAGGAGACAGCTGAGCGTAGTCAAAAGCGTGCTGCCAAGACTGCTTCAGTTGCTGATCCACAAGCTCATATCTCTTGCTTCTCCTGCCACCACTGCGGCAGACGATGTTCCCACCCTATTGGACTGTACGCCCATGAACGACATTGCTGAAGTCGTCATACTCCACAGGAGTGACAGCCGTAGTAGTCATAATTAGTTTGCCAGGTGAGCCCAATTAAAGGAAAACTACTTAAGAAGGATGTTCCACATTTTTAAGCATGCCACAGACTTCAAGCAATATGGGAAAGAAAAAAAGGCTCTCTCTGCTGCCAAAAAGCGTCAAATATGCCAAATATGAAATGCCTTGGACAAGGTATGAACACATTAGATATTTCACGAAAACTTAAGCATGATCATCGTACTGTGAAGAAATTTGTGGCTGATTCAGAGCACAGATAGGTTTGTGCATATAAATGCATAATAAGGAAGGTTTCTGCGAGACAAATTCATCCGATTAACCACATGGCAGCAATGGTCGCCGATCTGCACCAGTCAGCTTATCTCTCTAAACCAGCTCATACTTTTAAACACAGTCCCTGATGTACAAACCTTTTTACACCACAGGACAGCAGACCGGTACAGCTTTCCTCCTAGCACCAAACTCAGATAATCCCCAAATGCAAAGTTGGTGTAAATCCGGTCTGGACCGGGAGCTTTTTGAGCCATGTGATGACGAGCAAAGAGCCAAGCGTGCACGCACCAGAGGGAAGGCTATGCTCTTTTTGGGGGGCAGATCCTGATTCAGAAGAAGACCCTCTGGCCCACTGAGAAAGATTCCGAATCGGATTACAAGCCTCTTGAGTGTCTCGGATCAAAACCACAAGTAAAACTAAACTGTCTGATGGCGGAAGACTGACGACGTTGTGATTTGCATTTTTTTTTTTTTTTTTTTTTGCATTCAGTGCAGTGCCAAATGGCACACGAGCCACTCTGAAGATTTTTCAGTTTTGCCTAACCGTGGTCAAGTGGTTTTGTGGACGTGGAGGAACGATCCAAAATGCACCGTGGTGCCGGCGCACGTGCACGCGCCACGTGGCCGGAGAGGACATCGTGACAAAATGACTAGTTTCAATGGGAGAAATGGCACAGTAAGTACCAACAATGATGACTGGGAACTTTTGAGAGATTTTTTCGATTAGCAGTCTGTTATAATCTGTTATAATTTCCAAGATACAGGCGTTTGAAATGTTGAGAGTCGCAATATGCAAATTAGGTCACATTATGCAAAATTCAGCAAAATTCATTGATGAAATTTATCCAATCATAAACTTTGGGTCATATGCAATGTTTTTCCAATTTACACTGTGCCTGTATCTGTTAGAATTTCTAAGATACAGGCAAGGTCAAATTTTGCATTTCCTGACATCCTTCCTGGCATCCTTCAGTCTCGGGAGACTATGGATCTGCGCCTTGAATTGGAATAACGGGGTTACGGCAGCATTGCTTGTGGCTGTGTAAGCCGATACGCGAGTGACAGTCACGGTTGCAACGGTCGCAGATGTAGGCGCTTGGTTGTGGTGTCTTTTTCAATGCATCCTTTCGAGATGATCGTTTTTCGTCGGCAGACTGGCGAAGGTGCTCTTCTCCCCTTCTGAGTCCGTCTTTCAGCGCATGTCTCCAGCGGTTTCGGTCGTCTGCAGTATCCTCCCAGTTGATCACGTCCATGCTCAGTGTTTTCATGTCTCTTTTGCATAAATCCTTGAAACGGCGATACGGTCGACCTCGAGTTCGTTTGCCGGATGCAAGCTCTCCATACAGAATGTCTTTCGGTATTCTCCCATCCAGCATCCAATGGACGTGTCCCAATCAGCGGAGACGACGTTCGCGAAGCAAGGTGAACAGGCTTGGTAAACTCGCGCGGGAGAGTGTCTCATTGTTTGTGATACAATCGCTCCATTTAACGTTAAGAATACTTCTCAGCATGCGGAGATGAAAGGCGTTGAGCCGTCGCTCTTGCGAGGCGTATAGACACCATGTCTCACTGCCATAAAGCAAGGTACTGAGAACGCATGCCCTGTAAACAGTGATCTTTGTGTGCCTCGACAGTTTTTGGTTCAGCCATACCTTCTGTGATAATTTTCCGAAGGTCGTTGCAGCAAGGCCGATTCTTCTACTGAGTTCGTTGTCGAGTGAGTGGTTGTCCAATATTCTGGATCCGAGGTATGTAAACTCATGAACCACATCCAGTGAGTGGTTTTCAATATTTATCGTAGGAGGGTTCGAGACACCTTGGCCCATTACTTTGGTCTTCTGCTGACTGATGGTCAGACTGAAGTCGTCGCAAGCTTTATTGAGTGTGTTGATCATTGATTGTAATTCCAGTTCCGAGTGAGTTATCAGCGCTGCATCGTCGGCAAACAGCATCTCACTGATGGATACTTTTTGGATCTTGGATTTTGCACTCAGTCGTGATAGGCTGAACAGTTTGCCATCAGACCTTGTGTGGAAGCAGACACCACCGTTCCGAGTACCAAATGCATACTTTAGCATGACGGCAAAGTATACGTTAAACAGGGTAGAAGCAAGCACGCAGCCCTGTTTTACTCCACGGCGGATGTTGAATGGTCCTGAAAAGCTCCCATCAAACTGGATAATAGCTTTCATGTTGGTATGGAAGGATTCAATAATTTGCAGCAGTTGGGGTGGGGGGGGGACACCTGATCTTCTTGAGAACTTGGAACAGTCCTTCACGGCTAACTGTATCGAAGGCTTTTGTCAGGTCGATGAATGCAACAAAGTGGTTTATTTTGCTCCCTGCATTTCTCCTGTAGCTGTCTGAGAGAAAAGATCATCTCAATCGTGGAGCGCCCAGATCTGAAACCACTGAGATTCAGGATAAATTCTTTCTGCGAGTTTCCGAAGACGGAAGAGAACCACATGCGCGAATGCCTTCCCGGTGACACTAAGCAATGATATCCCTCGATGTGTTGCAGTCGCTTCGGCAACCTTTGTTTTTATACAGCGTCACTATTTTGCAGTCCTTCATGTCTTGAGGCACCTCTCCTTCCTCCCAGCAGCGAGATAAGATCTCATGTAGTTGTTGAAGGATGACATCCTTTGAGCACTTTATAACTTCTGCTGGGATTCCATGGAGGCCAGGTGCTTTCCCAATTGGCAGGGAGTCTAGTGCAGAGTCCTAGAGTCCAGCTCTTCCATGATCGGTAGGTCCTCCAAATTATTCAGTGCTTCCTCCGAAATCGAGCTGTCTTGGGAGTATAGTTCAGAGTAGTGCTCTACCCACCTCTCCATCTGCTCCATTTGGTTTGTGATTGTAGTTCCGGTCTTGGTTTTTAGCAGCGCTGCCTTGCGTTGAGTTGGCCCAATTGCTTTATTGATCCCATCATACATTCCACGTATGGCTCCTGTGTTGGCTGCCATTTGGATACTCTCACAGAGTATTTCCTGACATAAATTTAGAGTATCTAAGGGAGAGCAGCTGCTAAAATACCATTACAAAGCAGCAAACAGGTATTTGAAGCTGCTGGTGTCTCTGGAGTCCCACGAACCTCAAGATATAGGATCTTCCAGAGGCTTGCAGTTGTGCATAAACCTACTATTCGGCCACCCCTAACCAATGCTCACAAGCAGAAATTGTTGCAGTGGGCCCAGAAATACATAAAGACTAATTTTCAAACAGTCTTGTTTAGTGATGAGTGGCGTGCAACCCTGGATGGTCCAGATGGATGGAGTAGTGGATGGTTGGTGAATGGCCACCATGTCCCAACAAGGCTGCAACGCCAGCAAGGAGGTGGTAGAGTCATATTTTGGGCCAGAATCATGGGGAGAGACTGCACACAACAACAAAATTTCAGGGGGGGTTCGAGGTTGAAACTGTCAGACAGGCAGGCACACAGTCACAGCACATTTACTGGACACTGCAAATTCCTTTTTCCCTGTAAACAGCACACCTTGAGTCCTGGCCACTATAATATCTAAAATGTAAAGTTAATACCAACATGACTGTGGAGCGGAATGGCCAGATATGGGGATACAAAAACACGCTGTACAGGAGAGGGGAGTCTGTGGTTGCTCCTCCTTCCTGTGCAGACCGGTGTTATGCTGCTGGTACTAGCCACGCTGTGAATTAAGGCCCAAGTCACTGACGTCATCATACAGGTACTATCACTGAGACACGGCGTCTCACTTTCAAGAGAGCTGTTTAATCAATCAGTCCTGTTAAAGCAGAGCTGATCACAGCAGTCATTTGGCACGTAGAGTAATGAAGCTGGTCTCATTTGTTTTGTGCATAATCATTTCTGAATGATTTTAACATTTTATTTTGCGGCAATGGATTAAGGTGAAGACATTCTGTCCCCCTCAATCATTCAGGGCTCATATTCACTTCCATAAACACAATGCTCTGACATTACATTTTCTTCTGCGCATGCAGGTCACTTCATAGCTGTAGACTGTTCACACTGGAGTCTGACTGCGGGGAGGGGGGTTCACATTTAATTTATAATGTGAACACCCACCAAAAAAAATTTAAAAAAAAATTAAAAAAAATTGGATCTCGGCAAAAAATCGGAAATGAGCATTAAGACCCGCAGTGTGACCCTAGCCTTAAACTCCTCCACTTGGGGCAGGAGCTTGTCCTCACCCTTTTCGGCTGAGGACCATGGACTTGGAGGTGCCAATTCTTGTCCCAGCCGCTTCACACTCGATAGCAAACTGTCCCAGCAAGACATATAGGTTATTGCTCGATGAAGCCAACACAGCAACAGTTGGTCAAAGCTGGACCACTTTGACCAACTACTAAACAACCCTGGAGATCTCACTGAAGAGGCTAAAGAAGCTCTAGCGCAGCGACCAGCTGTATCAAGTCTGGATGAACCACCAAATTTTGATGACCTAATGGCAGCTATCAGGACAACACAGGATGGTAAAGCTCCAGGAAGGGATGGAATTCCAGCAGAAGTGTGGAAATTTGGTGGTGTTCAGCTGACCAACTGCCTGCACAAGCTCATTCAAGAGATATGGGATGCCCAGAAAGTACCTCAAGACTGGAAGGATGCAAGTATTGTGCCTTTGTTCAAGAAAGGTGACAGGAAAGATTGTGGAAATTACCGAGGTATAGCACTGCTAGCCACTGTTGTTAAGATTCTCTCACATGTACTACTTAACAGACTCAGTGAACACATCTCGCAGAAGGTACTACCGGAAACCCAGTGTGGCTTTAGAAGTGGAAGAAGCACAATGGACATGATTTTCTGCTTGAAACAGGTTCAAGAAAAGTGTATTGAACAGAACATGCCGCTTTTTGTAGTCTTCATAGACTTCAGTAAAGCTTTTGATACTGTTTCGCGACAAGGACTTTGGCAGATACTCAAGAAATATGGTTGTACAGAGAAGTTTGTCAGCGTGATCGAGGAACTCCATACAGGTATGCAAGCAAACGTGGCAAAGAGTGGTTCAGTATCGAAAGACTTCAGTAAGCAACGGGGTGAAACAAGGGTGTGTGCTGATGCCTACACTCTTCTTGCTTGAGCTGGCCTTCAGAGACACTTCAGAAGGAGTATACATTCAAACAAGAAAAGAAGCAGTCTTGTTCAATGTGGCACAATTTAAAGCCAAGAGTAAGACATTGATAAAGGTAGTAAGCGAAATGCTCTTTGCCGACGACAGTGCTCTAGTTGCACACAGTGTGGAAGATATAAAATCTTTAGTGGAGAAATTTGCAAGCGCAGCTAGCCAAGTCAGCCTCAAAATCAACATCAAGAAGACAGAGTGCCTTTATCAACCACCAAAGTTCCAATTATCAACATCACTACCAGAAGAGATCAACATTGGTACAGAGCCACTAGTCAAGTGCAAGACTTTCAAGTACCTAGGGATTACTGTTTCAGAGAATGCTAGGCTGGAGGATGAACTCTCTCTCAGAATGGGAAGAGCGAGCGCTGTGTTTGGAAACTTGAGGGAGAGACTGTGGAACAATCGACATGTGTGACATCCGTGTGAAATGCAAACTGTACAAAGTGACAGTACTGGCTACTCTACTGTATGGTGCTGAAACTTGGTCTACAGAGTGCAGGTGAAGAAACTCCATGCGTACATGATGCGACACCTTCAAGCCATAATGAACATCTCATGGAAAGACAAGATAACCAACAGAGAAGTGTTGAAACGAGCTGGTCTACCATCAATGGAGGACATGCTAATACAGATGAACCTGAGATGGCTCGGACATGTTGAGAGGATGGACCACCAGCGTCTTCCTCGGCAGTTACTCTACTTACAGTTATGCGAGGGCAAACGCAATCAGGGTAGACCAAGGCTCAGATTTAAAGACACTGTAAAAAGAAACTTGAAGAAGTTGGACATAGACAGGAGTTCCTGGGAGCGGAAGGCTAAGGACAGAGCTGTGTGGAGGAATCTGATCAGACCTAAATGAAACAGTCATTGTCGCCCACGACAGACTGCTATGATGATGATGATGGGATGTATAAAGAAAAGGAGCAGAGAATTGGGCGTGCACACAATTTTATAAATCTGAAAATTTTTGTGAGCATGCACTTTTCAAATTTTGTGAGTACGTCATCATTCAGTATGAAAGCTGCACAATCCTTTATAGATGAGGCCCCAGGAGAAGTGAGAGCAGAGGGAGGAGAGAAGGATAACACCAGTAAAAAGTCTAAACACAGGATGTCTGGGTGGGAACCCAACTGGCCCAATATTCCAATATTCAAGTCTTGGTTGTACAATACTTCGAGTGGTAAGTTCCATATGCAAAGTTAATGTGCAAAATTAAAAAAAATAGCATAAATAAATAAATGGTATAAAATTAGTATACTCCAGTTACAATAGTGTCATGTGCCCCTCCCCCAGGAAAAATATGTTGCCACCGCGGTAAGGTCTTTAAGCCAGAGGAAACACTGCATTACTTAATTTGAAACTGCAGCATGTGTTGTTATATAATTACAGACTGACATCATGATTGTGATCTGATTAATTTTATAGCCCTAGGATATACACACCCATACAGACGAATGAGCACGCACACACACACACACCAGTGTTTCCTCTGGCTTCAAGACCTTGGCGCAGTGATAACATATTTTGACAGGGACTGGGGGGGGCAGAAAACACATGACAATATTGTAACCAGAATATGTTCATTTTACACTATTTCTTTCTTTTTTTAAATTTTTCACAGTAACTTTGCATATGGGACTTAACATTTGAAGTACTGTACAACCAAGACTTGAATATTGGAACATTGGGCCAGTTGGGGTCCCACCCAGACATCCTGTGTTTAGACTTTTTACTGGCGTCATCCTTCTCTCCTTCCTCTGCTCTCACCTCTCCTGGACCCTCTGCCTGAACACTTTATTCTCCTTGGCTCCTCTCTTCTGTCTCATCTTGCCCTCTCTGAGCTCTGTCTAATTCAGCTTCTCTCTCTGTTTATGGTGGTATACAAACAGGTTACAAAATATCAAGTGTCACGTTTTGTCCTGCAGGATGTTTTTGCTATGGTTTACATAAATGACAAAAATTTGTATTTTTTGGCATTTTTATTCTGGTGTTTTTTTTTCCATTGAGAAAAAGTAGGAAAGAAAAGGAAAAAAAACATTAATAATAGTAATGTACTCATGCATACTTTAATTATATGATCAGAGGTGGGTATAGTAGCCAGAAATTCTACTCATGTAAAAGCAGTGCTATGAAATTAATAATTAAAAGTAGACAACCAAAAAGTTCTAGTTGAGTTAAGGGTACAAAGAGCAGCCACTTAAAAACTTGAGTAATGACTTCAGTCTTCAAGGTTTAAGGTTTTCCCCCAAAATTTATAACAATTTTCTTATAGTTTTCTACTTTTCTCTGTAAATTTATCTAAATTTGAAACCATTTTCCTCAAATTTGCAATTTCCTCTTATAAAATTGACTTTTCTTGTACATTTGTACTTTATTATAAATTTGTGGATTATTTTATGGCTTATTTTTGTCTGTTTTTTTTAAAAATAAATCTGAAACAGAATGTGGCAATTTTTTTTAATTTTTTTTTTACTTTTTCCTTATAACAATTTATATTTTTGACCATAACTTTGCAGTCAGAACAGAACAATAATTTAACTCTAATTACAAAGAAAAAAATATGAATACAATTGTATTTAATGATTTAAATTAACTTAAATGACCAAATATGCAGTTATTTCTGTTATAATATTTATATGTATTTATAGTTTCTTAGAATTCTCCTCACCAACCCGACAGCAGGAAAAACCTCCCTTATTTTGAAATCCAAATGTTGGCACGTTTAGTTTGTCTGAAGGCTGCTGACAGATTAAAGTCATTGACTTCGTGAATTCCGGTCATCTTAACTTGCCAGGTACATAATAGGAAACACAACTTATTGTAGTGGCTGGTGAAATATACACTCAGCAATATATGAAACTGGCTGCATTTGAATTCTAACCACACCTCTTAGCCAAGCGACTCTTCCATTATTGCTCCCGTTTCCAGCGGGTTAAAACCATGGTAAATGCCTCCAGTGCTTACATACCTCTTCTGATTTTTTTCCACGTTTAAAGTACTTTAATAAACTCATGTTTCTCTCGGACAGTCACGCTAGTGTGACACTGCCTGGAAAGCTCACGTTTCGCAGGGCGCTTCTAAACTCCCCACGGATGATGGCCACACACGTTGTTCATGTGCGCGCTTCAGGTTCAGGTTACTTTATTTGTACCCATAGGTAGATTTGTTAATACTTGCTTGCGGAAAGTCATTGCTTCATATATTTTTCTTAAATTCCTATCTCCTCATTAGCGCGGCAGTAATTTTTCTGGTGAGGCAGGCCGCCACCCAGAAATGTTACCAAAGGAAACACTGCACACACCCAATAATATTACCTCTTGGTGGAGGTAAATACAAAGTCTTCAGAGAGTGCATTCCTCTGCCAACACTTACGTTCTACATCTACATTTTTATTTGGATCCACACAGTATTCTACACACTCAGATACACACCTCTCATATTCTGTACACCTGAATTTATTCATTAAGGTAAATGCAGAATTCATTGAGGAAATAAAATTGATTTTTAAAAACAAAAGATTCTACGGGCAACTTAACCTCTAACCAGACCATCAATGACGGAGTATCCCATTCTAGCCTGATGCAATCACCCCAACAGTGTTCAGATCTCCTGACCTTTGATTAATTTGTTGAGAATTAGGACAATTGCCAAGGAGGAGTAGTGATTTTTCTGAAATGACATGAGTGCCCAGATCTCCTCACCTTTGAAGCTCAACCCTGACCTTGACCTCAAGCACAACCCAGATGCACACCCACAACTGATGCACTGAATCATTGTGAGTTTGGTGAACATCAGGGCAAATGCTTAGAAGGACCAGGGATTCCCGCGAAATGTGCACAGACAGATGGACGGATGATGGACACCACACCATCGCATTAGCTTCTTTCATTCACTGGAATGAGCTAAAAATACATTTAAAAAAAAATATCTGACAATGTTTGGGAAAAAAGTGAAAAAGTGATCCAGAATATGCATACCGATCCAGCTCTGCCCCCAAAACCTACTGGGTTCATCAAAGTCTGTGCAGCAGCTTTTGCATAATTCTGCCAACACATAGCCAAATCCTGACAAAACACATCAGCTCATTAGTCAAGGTCATAAGTAAAGACCAGGTAAAAATCAGCTGAATATGGGTGAACTCGGAGGAGAACTCTAGTCAGATTAAGCTGACTTTACAGAGAATAACCAGCTTTCCATGGCAGGGTTCCAGTCAGAGTTTTTGGGTGAATCCTTCTAAACTATGACATCATGATTTCAGTGACTACACCCTCTGTCCACCCAGCTCACACATGCACTGTCTGCATGAGCTGTGTAACATCATGTGAGTCACTGATTAAAAACAGCCTTACAGTTATCAACCCTCATAGGGACACAGGTTCAACACTCATTAGCCCCGTTTCCACTACAGGAACCAATGCTACAGGAACTTCCCCCATGGTGTGTGTCTCCACTACAGGAACCTCACGGAAAGGGAAGGTTTTCAGGAACTCATAGCCCAAACACAGCTCTGGACAGGGACAGGTACTTCAGAGCAGCCCCTGAAAACTGCTGGGTGGGCTTTTAAGATTGACTCAATGCTGACTGGACAAAGCTCGGTATCACGATATAACCAAAAGAGAAGTAGCAGATTTGACCAGAAAAGTAAAGATTAAATGCTTAAATAAAAAAATATAACACTGCAGTGATTATGGAGGGTCTAAATGATTATTTGGGATATGTGGCCATGCAGTGTGAGCTTCTGGAGGATACAAGCTTTACAGCGGAGTGGAGCTTCAGATGTGAGCCCACACAGCCCTGCCATGAATGCTTCTCCCGCTGTACTTGCACAGCTACTGTGTGCTGTATAATGCCAAAAATTTTAAAAGTTGAAGCCACCATAGTTGTGGAGTGGAACAGCCAGATCAATTGTGTAATATATTAGGGATGGTAACAATTAATTGACTTCTGATTAATTGCATCTAAGAATTTTTTTTTTTTAAATTTTGTATTTTTTGTACGGCGCTATCCCTTAACCATTCACACACACATTCACACCTAGGGCCACTTTAGAGTCTCCAATTAACCAAACCTGCATGTTTTTGGCCTGTTGGAGGAAACCGGAGAAATCCCAGAGTAAACCCACGCAGACACGGGGAGAACATGCAAACTCCACACAGATCACTGTTGGTAAGGGGCTGGGATTGAACCAGGGATCCCATGGCCAAGGGTGAGTTGCTGTGCTGCTGCAGTGCTAACCATTGCGCCACCGCACCGCCCCATTTAGTTGACAAAATTAAATTAGTTGTCAATTAATTAGAAACTCAGCAGTCCTTCTCAACTGGCATTTATTTTATGAAATGTAGTGGCATCACCAGTCCAGGTGGGAGTGTGCACGGTCATCCATTGCCGCCTTCAAACCACAACAAAAGAAAAGTGAGTCATATAAACTACAGTCAAAATTCAAAAGAATATTGAGCAAGTTAGCAGATACAGAACATTTTAATGACTCGTCCAAAGTCCATTAATTAAAAAGAGCTGATGTATGTACAACTGTATGTACAAGCTGGAGCTTGTACATACAGTTTTGTCTAGCGTCTGTTTTTTCTCTGTTGCACCATCGTATGAAAAGTTGCTTTTCTGACATTTATTAGTTCCAACTCCATCATAATCAGCTCTTGTCTGTCGTTATTTAATAAACCAAAACACACGATGAACACATATTACTCTGCCCATTGGCAGAAACCGGTTTTGGCAATGCACCAACGAATTCAAACCAGCGGACAAAAAAAAAAAAAAATGTTGATAATGGCATCAGTGACACGTGCCGACAACGGCACTGCTGTGACACAGGTGCATAAGTCCAGCTTTAGTCTATATATTTTTTCATTCAGAATTTATTGTATTTTATGCTGCTGAAGTCTAATATCTGCTATAGTATATATTTATATTTAGCATATACAGTGGTGTGAAAAAGTGTTTGCCCCCTTCCTGATTTCTCATGTTTTTGTATGTCATACTTAAATGTTTCAGATCATCAAACAAATTTAAATATTAGACAAAGATAACACAAGTAAACACAAAATGCAGTTTTTAAATGAAGGTGTTTCATTATTAAGGGTAAAAAAAAATATCCAAACCTACATGGCCCTGAGTGAAAAAATGATTGCCCCCTAAACCTAATAACTGGTTGGGCCACCCTTAGCAGCAACAACTGCAATCAGGTGTTTGTGATAACTGGCAATGAGTCTTTTACAGCTCTGTGGAGGAATTTTGGTCCACTCAACTTTGCAGAATTGTTGTAATTCAGCTACATTAGAGGGTTTTCGAGCATGAACTGCCTTTTTAAGGTCATGCCACAGCATCTCAATCAGATTCAGGTCAGCACTTTGACTAGGCCACTTCAAAGTCTTCATTTTGTTTTTCTTAAGCCATTCGGAGGTGGACTTGCTGGTGTGTTTTGGATCATTGTCCTGCTGCAGAACCCAAATGCTCTTTTTATTACCTCCGCCAAGGAGGTAATGCTTTTACTGGCATTTGTCTGTCTGTCTGTCTGTTACCAACATAACTCAAAAAAGTTATGAACGGATTTTGACGAAATTTTCAGGAAAGGTGTGTAATGGCACAGGGAACACATGATTAGATTTTGGTGATGATCTGAGAGTGTATACCTCCACCAAGGCCTTTGTTTGTATTTGTGCAGCAGGATTACACAAAAACTACTGGATGGATTTGGATGAAATTTTCACCAGAGGTGGTTCTTGGCCTAGACAGGAACCCATTACATTTTGGTGATGATGTGGGAATGCATACCTCAGCCAAGGCTCTTCTCACAGTGTGTCAGCCACAAAACTCCAAAACTAATGGACAGACTTGGATGCAATTTTCACCACAAGTGGCGATAGGCCTACACACAAGCCCATTACATTTTGGAGGTGATCCATGAGAAACGGAAGGAGCCTTGGCGGAGGTATGCGCTCTATGAGTGCTTTTCTAGTTTTAAAATGTGTATAATAGTAATATAATAATATATAATAAGGTATATAGCAAACAATAATTAGCTTTAAATATGATAGCAGGGACGTGATTTGGGGTTGGTGAAATTATCTGAAAATTTTGCAGTGGGTCTGGGGGACGGGGCAGAGCCCCGTTGAGGTTTTTTTTTTATGATTTTTAAGTACCAGAACTGTGCTTAAATGACATAAAACAAACAGCTGAATGCCACTTATTACTGTATAATATTGACTTATGTTCCAAGATAGCATTCCTAAAATATTCCAACAAGCATTATCCATCATATGCTTTAACACTTGATCAAATCAAAATCAGTTAATTTTATCTATTCCATAATAGAAATAAAATTCCAACATACCATTACTTTTTATAATTTCAGCATTCATTTCAGATCACCAGTTTCAATCTCCATTGAGTCTTGAGCAGTTCATTTTGCACAATCACTGATGTAGCCAAGTCTTAGAAATATTCAAAAGTTATGAGTCAATATCCACTGTGCACTGCGTTAAACATATTTTTTAAATAAAGTCCAAAACATCTTCAGCAGGCAAGATGAAGAAAATATTAACTAGATGACATGTATACAAAAACATATCTTCACATACCTCAAAATTCACTACTCTATCCGCAACTGGCACTGGTTTTTGGGGTGGATCATTCCTTTCGATTTCCGTGTCCGATCGTGTCGTTAACAAAGGGTGGAGGCCGTATGGTTTTGATGGTTTTTTCTGAACACCGAAAGTTCCAGCAATTGAATAATTAGTGGACCTCAATTTGACCCCTTGTACATGTTTTTTGCTCCTTCTTGTACATGCTTTCCGCGCCTTCCTGGCACGGTCGATTTTCCATATAAAATCGCTAAACAAATTTGTCTCAGTTTTCTTACCAACATCCGTTGCAATCTCCTTTTCTAGCCAATCCCAACGGAATTTGTTGTTCACGATCTTGTCAATTTCTTTAATTCTCGGAGCATCTTTACGTTCAATCACCGACCTCACTGCAACAGCCGCGTTCATTGGTCACTGCAAGGACGATCAGCCAATCAGGCGCGTCGTTTCATTACGGTTAGGGAATTACTAAAAGTCGGAATCCGGTATATACTCATATGATATTTTTTTTATTTTGGAAGATAAAAAAAAGCAGAATTCCGCAAATTAGCGGAAAAATCACATCCCCGTGATAGACCATATTGATAACAAGGGAAATTCAGATTCTCAGGAAAAATGCTGCTTGTCAATTAATCGTTAATCAATTGATAAAGTGAATCAACTGATTAATGAATTAATTGATAACTTGCATCCCTCTATCACATGCAGCCACCCACCTCTGCATTAATCACTGTCTGAATTCACTGACACATGATGGAAACTATTAGAAAAAAATATGTAAATAATCAAGTCCATCTGAGGTCAAACCCCAAAGCTGCCAATACGGAACAAAACAGAGGGTCAAAATGAAAAATAAAAGCTGCATCTGCCAATGACCGTTGCCCTGGAGACAATGTGGGACATTTTCTTCGTGCTAAAGCTCTTCAGCAAACTCACATCCTTCCTGCTGAACCCCTCCTCCTCCTGCTGCTCCAAACCCAAAGCCCCAAAACAAAAAGGAAAGGCTTTCCAGGAGAGGAAAAGGCCTCAGAGAGAGGAAGAGTAGACTTGTTCTGATTACAGTTAAAACAGGGATCAGCAACTTCTACTGTGGAAAACAGCTATGATCCACTTTATTCCAAAAAATCTGCATGTAGAAACAAAACGTATCTCCAGTATGAGCCTTAAAATGAAGGCTAGAAGAATTACCTGGCCTGTCACACAACAACAGGAGGGTTTTTTACTCTAGCTGCAGACCCCTGGAGTAACCAACAAACAGTAGGACTGCACACATGCTCTGTTAGCAGAGCATGCATTTGCACAAAATAATCAATAAATCCCTTCATAACACCAGACAGCAACAATGAGCTGCTTCTCCTGTGAGCTCATCATCCTGCAGGAGGACAAACAGCTCTGACCTGGATTTATATGTTGGAGCAGAAATACATCCTTCACAGGTACAAACTAGAAAAGCACTCATAGAGCGCATACCTCCGCCAAGGCTCCTTCCGTTTCTCATGAATCACCTCCAAAATGTAATGGGCTTGTGTGTAGGCCTATCGCCACTTGTGGTGAAAATTGCATCCAAGTCTGTCCATTAGTTTTGGAGTTTTGCGGCTGACACACTGTGAGAAGAGCCTTGGCTGAGGTATGCATTCCCACATCATCACCAAAATATAATGGGTTCCTCTCTAGGCCAAGAACCACCTCTGGTGAAAATTTCATCCAAATCCATCCAGTAGTTTTTGTGTAATCCTGCTGCACAAATACAAACAAAGGCCTTGGTGGAGGTATACACTCTCAGATCATCACCAAAATCTAATCATGTGTTCCCTGTGCCATTACACACCTTTCCTGAAAATTTCGTCAAAATCCGTTCATAACTTTTTTGAGTTATGTTGGTAACAGACAGACAGACAGACAAATGCCAGTAAAAGCATTACCTCCTTGGCGGAGGTAATAAACTCAAGTGTTGCTGTTGTGTCCATCTCCTCCATCTCCAAACTCCCAGGCTGCGGCCGTTGCAATTCAACTCACAACCGCGTACAACCCTCAGGCCAATGGGTTATGCGAGCGTTTTCATAGATCACTGAAAGCAGCACTCAGGGCTTCACTGACGGATGCAAATTGGGTAGACAGGTTGCTGTGGGTTTTACTAGGGTTGCGCTCCGTGCCAAAAGAGGATTTGGAAGCTTCCCCGGCAGAGAGCTTGTTTTTGCGCAGCCCCTATGGCTGCTCGGGGAATTTCTGCCAAATAATCCCGTGCCGGACAGCTGCCCGTCTCAGCTTTTGCAGCGTAGCGCAAACACAGACACGCTGCCGGGCCCGGCCCACCACTGTTATCAGTGTGCTTTTGTGCCTAAAACTTTGAAGAACGCGGAGTTCGTGTTCGTCAGACACGACGACCAGCGACCTCCATTGCGCCTGCACACATGTTGAAAATGGCCCTATCTCACAATGTTAAAGAATCCTTTAAAAAATTCCTGGATCCAGACGGTGATCCGGATCATCCCCAAAATTTAATCAATTCTTCATTGTACCATTTCCAACAACGCCTGAAAGTTTCATCGAAATCCGTCCAAAACTTTTTGAGTTATCTTGCTAACCAACAGACAGACAAACAGACAGACAAACCCCGTCAAAAACATTACCTCCTGGCGGAGGTAATAATGTCAGACACATCCAACTGGTGCTGATGTTTAAGTCCACAACATCAGAAATAAATGAGCCATCACAGAGGACAACAGAGGAAATGTTGGGGAGTCATTCAATGGCAGCCAGCAGTAAAAAAATGAAGCTTCTGAATGCTGATTATTATCAGTGTCGGTTCTCTGCCAGATAGACCGCTCACTGGACCACTCCCTGGGCTTTGACACTGGGGTTTTGTGTGAGGGAGCCTCAGCTGATTGCACTGAGGAGGCTGGAGCCTGGAGCGCTGCAGCCGGCAGTGAAACCCTCATCCCAGATGAGCTGAAGAGGAGACACCGCGGGCAAAGGGCTGGAGCGAAGGTGAGGAGGAGGAGGAGGAAGCATAAGCCAGCTGTACCAATGATCATCACCGGGAACATACAATCGCTGGGAAATAAAACAGACAAGCTCACAGCGCTGGTCAGGACGCAAAAGGAGTATCGTGAGTGTAGTTTCATGTGTTTTACAGAGATGTGGTTACACTCACAGATCCCGGATGTAAACGTAGAGATACCTGGCTTCAAGACTATACAGGGGGACAGAGACATGATAAGTAGCAGGAAAAAGAGAGGAGGAGGAGGAGAGGCACTTCTTGTTAATGAACGATGGTGTCATCCTAGACGCACTTATGTGAAGGAAAAGTGCTGCAGCCCAGACATTGAACTGCTGGCTGTCAGTATGAGACCTTATTACTGTATATGCCGCGAGAAATGAAGTGTGCTTTAATTATTATCGTCTACGTCCCTCCGTCAGCTGACGCAGCGGTGGCCTGTGACATCATCAGCTCCACTGCGGCCACATTACTGGAGAAGCACCTGGATGCATTCATGACCATCACAGGTGATTTTAACCATGTCTCAGTGGGAAAAACACTACCAAATTTTCACCAGTTTGTTGACTGTCCCACCAGAGAGAACAAAACACCGGATCTACTGTATGTCAATGTCAGTGATGCATATAGTGCCACAGCTCTACCCCCCATTGGTAAATCAGATCACTGCATGGTCATGTTAACACCCAAGTACGTTCCCCTTGTGCAAAGACAGCCTGCTTATACACGGACTGTGAGGAGGTGGACACAGGAGGCTGCTGATGCACTGCAGGACTGCTTCGAGACGACGGACTGGAGCGTACTCTGTGAACCACATGGGGTGGACATAGACAATATGACCCACTGCATCACAGAATACATTAGATTTTGTGAAGACATGACCATGCCAGCTCAGACTGTACACTGCTTCTCCAACAACAGACCATGGGTCACCAGTGACCTGAAAGCACTTCTGAACAAAAAGAAGAGAGCTTTTAGGGCTGGAGACAAGGAGAAGCTGAGGGGAGTGCAGCATGAGCTGAGAGAGATGCTGAGGAGGTGCAAGGACAATTATAGGAGGAAGCTGGAAGAGAAACTCAGGCAAAACAACACTAAAGATGTGTGGGAGGGAATGAAACAAATAACTGGGTGCAAGGGGAGAGTCAGGCAGCCATCTGGGAGCCAGGAGAGAGCTGAGGAACTGAATTTTTTTTTTAATAGATTCAACTCACAGTCTGTCACCCGAGCAACACAACCAGACCCCCACACACCCTCCTGTGCAGAACCTCTCTCCATCTCTTCCTCCTCCTCCTCAGGGGGCACCAGGACCCTCCCTCACTTCACGGTGACTACAGATCAGGTGGAGAAACAGCTGGAGAGACTCCGTCAGCGAAAGGCTTCGGGCCCTGATGGCATCTCCTCAAGGACCCTGAGGACCTGTGCCAACCAGCTAGCTACTGAAACACCTGCACAACCTGAGCCTGAGTCTGGAGAGAGTACCGATGCTGTGGAAGACATCCTGCCTGATTCCTGTCCCCAAGAAGTCATCTCCATCGGATTTCAATGACTATCGACCAGTTGTCCTCACATCTCATGTGATGAAGGTCCTGGAGAGACTGGTCTTTGCCCACCTGAGGCCGCGGGTGAAGACGTGGCTGGACCCTCTGCAGTTTACATATCAGCCCCATTTAGGAGTTGAAGATGCTGTCATCTACCTGCTGCAACAAGCCCATCTGCACCTGGATGGTGGAGGAGATACTGTGAGAATCACTTTTTTGATTTCTCCAGTGCCGTTAACACCATCCAGCCACTGCTGCTGGGTGAGAAGCTGCGGGTGATGGGGGTTGACAGCTCTGTGAACTCCTGGATTACTGACTACCTGACAGGCAGACCACAGTTTGTCTGGCTGGGCAATGTCTTGTCTGGAGTTGTGGCTAGTGATATGGGAGCACCACAGGGAACTGTGCTCTCTCCTTTTATTTTTACCTTATACACCACTGACTTTCAGTACAACACTGAGTCATGCCACCTACAAAAATTCTCTGATGACTCAGCTGTTGTGGGATGTATAAGAGGAGGAGAGGAGAGGGAGTACAGGGCACTGGTAGACAGATTTGTGGAGTGGACGGAGCAGAATCACCTAACTAACTAACTAACTAACTAACCTGCACTTATATAGCGCTTTTCTAGTCACAAAGACCACTCAAGGTTGAATGTCAGCAAGACCAGAGAGACGGTGATTGACTTCAGGAAGAGGAAGGCTCCTTCTCAGCCACTGCAGATTAGGGGGGGAGGATGTGGGAGTGGTTGAGGACTACAAATATCTGGATGTCAGGATCAGCAGCGGGTTGGACTGGAGATCCAACACCACTGCTGCGCACAAGAAGGGGATGAGCAGACTGTAGTTCCTGAGAAAGCTGAGATCCTTCAATGTGCGCAGCAGGATGCTGGAGCTTTTCTAAGCTATGATGTATATAGGTTTTATAGTCGTGTTAGTTTTTACTTTCCATGGGTAATCCCTTTGTCTGTCATGTGTGTGTTTCTGTTGTTTGGTTGTCTACTGTCATGCTGCTGTTACACTGTAATTTCCCAGTTTGGGATCAATAAAGTACATCTATCTATCTATCTAGTAGAGTAGAAAAGCACCCACTTAAAAAATACTTGAGTAATGACTTTAGCCTTGAAAGTTTGACATTTTTCTCCTAAATTTACAACCATTTTCTTCTCTGTAAATTTGTTTTTACCAGAATTTGCAACTATTTTCCTCATAAATTTGTAATTTTCTCTTGCAAATTTATGACTCTTTTTGTACATGTCAGACTTTATCATCATTAATTTGTGGATTATTTTATGGCTAATTTTTTGTCTATTTTATAATTAAATTAAAAATTTTCCTCATAAATTTGAAACAGTCTGTAGTAAAATTGATTCTTTTCTCAAATAATTGAAACTTTTGATCATAATTTTGCAGAGCCAAAATAATTTCAATGAAACCACCAAGGTGCAGATGCCTCAGTGCCTGTGGCATGGGGGGGGGGGGGGGGGGGGCTGTAAAAAAAAACAAAGGCACACTGCTACCTCTACTGGCCTGGCATGGTTATTTCAATCCCTTTTTCCCAGCTGCAGTGACAGTAAAGGTGAGTTAAATTGGTGTATTTTGATAACAAAGCCATATGTGGAAATTTTGCCAGACTGACACAAACTGAAAGGGTTTTAAACTGGATATTCTCAGGATAACTCAGGATATTGAGCCTCTTATTTACAGTCAGGCTGAGGATGAGAGTTGTGCTAGAACTAACTAATAAAACGTCACAGGAAGTCCTTGTCTCCAAATCTACTGCAGTCTATTATCTTTCACGCTGCACCTGCGCCACAGCCGCCCATCAGGATGCATCTGATTTGTTGGCACCGATAAAAGAGCCATCCTCCTTTGCCAAGAAGTCCATCCACCCGACACACTTGCACATTTGTGTCGTGGGCTGAACTTATAGGGTAGGGTCTGTATGAAATAGCTCGCCAAAACACAAAAGGTTTCATTTTCAGCAGTGGTAAAACATATAGTTGTACAGTTTTTTAGTTTTTTTTCTGGGCTGCACGGTGGCGCAGTGGTTAGCACTGTGGCAGCACAGTTTACCTCTCAGCCAGGGGATCGTGAGATCGTGGGTTTGATCCCAGCCCCCGACCAACAGTGATCTGTGTGGAGTTTGCATGTTCTCCCCGTGTTGCATGGGTTTACTCCGGGATTTCTCCGGTTTCCTCCCACATGCCAAAAACATGCAGGTTAGGGTATGGAGCGCTTGTGCACGCAGCAACCGGCAGCTGGTGGCTTGTCACCAGACTGCAAAACAAATCTACCTACGGGTACAAAATAAGAAATAAAAAAAAGAAAGTTTTCACCACAGACACCAGAATTTGAACCTGAACTGGTCCAGCTCAGTAAATTAGAATATTGTGGAGAAAAAATTATTTTTGTAATATCATTCCAAAAGATAAACTTTCATATATTCCATATTCACACATGGTAAAATATTCATGCATTTTTTATTTTGAAGATTATGGTTATAGCTTTTTTAAATTAAATAGCAAATCTATTCAAATGCACCGGTACAGTCCTGATCTACACACTTGTAGCATAGTGACTTTTTTCAAAGTTTTATCCTAAAATTTCACCGTTTCTTTTCATATAAATCTATGTTGTCACACATATTTGCTTTTTTATAAATGTGTTTTTTCTTTTAAATTTGTATCTTTTGTTCATGTAAATTATCAAGTGTTTTTTCCCACCTTCATTTTTGTAGTATTTTCTAACTTAATTTTACCCCTGCTTTCCAATCACTTATTTCACATCTGAAACTTTTTACCTTTAAATTTGCAACTTTTTACACGTAAGCATGTCATTTTTGGGATAAATTTGTAGGTTGTTTTTTTTCAGTTAAATTTGAAAACCGTTACTTCCACATTTCTAAAGACTGATCAAAGCACAGGGAGCCAGTGGTTAAGCACAGAAGAGGCCCGTGTGGCTCTTAAGCAGCAGCTTTGTCAGCCCTCAACACAAACATGTCATGCATTACATACATGGAATCACTTCTTTTGCCTCCTCCAGTCTAACGCTGAACTTTAGCTGCTAATTTAGCCTCCAGACACCTGACCGCAGCACTAATCACCCCCCCCTCACACACACACACACGGAAACGAGGTATCACTGTTACTATAGCAACCAATAACCACCAAACACACTCATGTCTCATAACCAACCAGGAACCAAGTGACAGTGAAACAGTGGAGCTCAGTGTGTTTATCGTCATTTATACAGAATTTAAAATGAAATCAGAACTCATTAAAAAGTAACTAGATTTACGACATTGGCCTCATTTAGGAATCAGCAACACTTAACTATGTAAAGAGTCATTATGAACAATTTTTAGCTGCAAACATTCTGTGTGGAAAAAATATATCTGAGCCTTAAAATGATGAAAACACAGTTTAATTATTAGAATAAACTAGGCTAGCATCAATTCTGATGTTCAAATGTTGCTATGGGCTAGCACACTTAAACTGCTCCACTGTCAGCTGAAAATATTGCCTGAAGTGGCTGAAGCAGCACCAACATTTTGCGTGTGACCAGTTCACATTTTCACATTGCAGCAGAGTGAAACCACAGAATTTTCTTCCGTTATTATGCTTTTGATGTGGTTACCATGGTGTCCAGCCTCCTAACAATCCCCACCTCCAGTATCGTTAAATCAAAACTGCCCTGGATGCCCTGGAATCACCACTCAGGGACTGTCATCAACTGCTCCCCTGAGAGGTGACGGGCTAACAGAGACGAGCTCCGACTCAGCCTTTGTCCTGAAAGGAGACCACCAAGTTTTACAAATTCCAGGGAAACCATCAAAGCACTGAGAAAGGGGGGTCTATGCATATATATGATATTTAGGCAATAATACACACGAGGGAGTGCTGCATCAATGAATAGAGTAACAGTGGGTGATTCATGGTAGGCCCGACGTGGAGCAGAGGGCCCAAGTCTTCCACTTATTTTGCTCCCTTCTAAATGTACGCGGTTAACTGTTGCTAAGCACCTCAGTCAGCATCATGTAGAAAGGGTCCACCGTCATTTCACACACATGTAAACAAATTAGTATTGTACAGTGCAAAAATGAATGTTCATAACACATACCAGGCACCTGTTGAGTAGGTTTGTGGTCTCCGTGAGATCACGCAGGCGGCGAGTTAGCATGTTAGTTATCTGGCTTTCTGCACGCTTTGCTCGCGTTTTCTTTGCATTTTTAGTTGAAATAAAGTAGTCCATCACCACAAAGATGCTATGACTGGCTGATTGAGACAATAAATTTAAGTCTCGCCTGCCTGACGTGTAATAGCTGCAGATGTTTACAAGGGTAGGACCTCTGGCTCACAGACATGATTTCTTTTCAAACAGCGCCTCACTGTGGAAATTAAATTAAATCACCCTTTATTGTCATTCTACTGTACAACCAATCATGTACAGTAGAAGGAGATTGTGCTTTACCTATCTACTGTGTTAATCACACACACCCCAAGTGTAGAATCAGAGGGCCGCTGCCATGCAAGGCGCCGCCACAGATTTCCCTCCTCCATTCCATTATTGCTGAGCACCAAGCTGGATGGCAGGAAGTTCCACTTTTATACGGTCTTCGGCATGACCCGGCCGGGATTTGAACCCCTGCCTCCCGGGTGTGGGGCGGATGCTCTACCAACTGAGCCACCACTCCGGTGGTGTTGAGGTATCCAACACAGTACTACAATGCTCAGCTATAGGGAGCCTCTGATCGAGTTCAGACTTGACAGTAAATAACAGTTAGTAGGCTAATTAACGTATACTAGAACACCTCTGAAGCGGACTGATACATATACAGTGTAACCTCAGGGTGCGATCATCAGGGAGCACACACACACACACACTACAGGGATAAGATAAAATCAACGCCCACCTCAGAAAGTTTTTCACAGCAACATATGACTGGTGAAAGAACCTGGCTTTGTTAGCAAAAATGACATCATTAGTAATCAAGTTTATCAGCACAGGTTGAACGATTTCAATTTACCATTATTACTACACCAAGTATTACCTAACAGCAGGAGTATAATTTGTCACTAATTTGTTTTTAATGGACGGACTGGATGTTGTGTTTTTGACCAGGACGGCCTTCCATACAAACAGGAGTGTTCAGCAGTAGTTTGGGTGACTGGGGGAGAGCACAGGACGGTGGCACCAACGCTCGCAAGTCTGCCATAAAGCTCTTAACATTAGAAGACTTAAGCGTGAATATGCTCAAGTAATTTTCTGAAGAAAGACTCCCAGAGTTGCAGTTTAAAACACACCCTGAGTTTTTTCTAGCTGGAATAGCCAAGATGAAGAGGAAACGGAGAGAGAAGCTAAATTACGTTATCATGTCATTAACGTGACAAATTGTATTCAATAGCCCTGATATAAGCATTTTATGCATCGCACATTTGACAAATGTACCGACACATCGAGTGTATCACCTAGGCCCAAAATCATTTTGACTGATTTTAATTAGATCACCTTCAGTGTAATTAGAGGTGGGAGAAATAATCATTTTTTCAATGCATCTCGATGAAGACATGAACGATTCTGAATCGATTCACAAATGGCAAAATTCAGATTCCTAAACATGTATTTACAGCGTAATTTTATGTGGCCGGAATGAGAAAAAAAAAAAATGGAACCTTAAACGTGAAAGTTGGTGCCTGCCTGGATGGTATTTCACGTGACGCACAACACTGAAGAGAGACTGCTCGTTTTATCCGGGTTGGATTGCTAGTGTGTCAGTTTCATGCCGTCTGTATATATAGACCGTAGATTAATAACACAACTAATGTTAACAGAATAAAAATGCAGACTCTTAAAACACGGAAGTTGGCGTCCAGACGGTGTTTGTCGTGTCATGCAAACCTCTTCATACCCGTGGTCGCGGCACTCAACACCGGCACAAAACTCATTTAACTCTGGGTGTTCACATCAGTTTGCTGGAGCGTCGCCGTCATCCTGTATGAACATGTGGACCAGAGATTACAGTCAGTGCACGCGTGTGAAATGAAGCTGTGAAGAGCAGCTCATGGGACCTGCATAGCCGTGGCTACACCAAACCAGGGGAAGACTGAAACCAGCAGGTAAGAAACTTCTGTTTTTCATTACAAGTGCAGACAATATTTTTTTCACAGAAGAAGAGAGTCATAACACTGTTAAAGTCACAGCCTTTATTGGTGTTAAGACTAACACAACACTTCTGTGTCTGACTCTGTGCTTGAAACATTACTATTATCATCATCATAATTATTTATCTATTATGCACCTGATAACTGTTCTGGGCATCTTCCACTCACTGCCACATGTGAATTACAACAGTTAAAAGGATGTAGGAAATGAGCTCTGGCAACAATCAGGCATATTTACATTTAAAGTGTTAATATGCAATGTCCTGAAAAATTAAATGAATGATGAACCATGCCCAGAAACTCATTTTTCTATATTTACTTGTTAGGGAAAAATGCATCATAATCATAAAAGGTACCTAAAGTTTCCCACCCCTAATACTTACAGATGTATTTAAAACATTAGATGTTTATTTTCAATTTTTCCATTGTAGATGGTAAATGGCTTTCCCTTATATAGCATTTTTTCTCATCTCTAGATGACCACAGCGCTTCACAGATCCTGCTGTCCACCCATCATGCACCGGTGCTGGCCTGACCACCAGGAGCAGCTGGGGGTTCACTGTCTTGCTCAAGGACACCTGGACATGCAGACTGAGCGGGAATGGAACCCCCGACCCTCTGATCAGTAGTCGGCCACACTGCACCTGTGCCACAGCTGCACTTGTTTTTAAGGAAAGAGCTTTCCATTTCCAATTATAAACAATTCATCACACATTTGTGTAATTAATAGTGTATTTATTTCATTTAGTCACTGCTGACCATCAACAGTCACACTTGGGAGGGAAAAATCCAGAACAGAAAAAAAGGAGAAGATGCTTCGAGATGTATGAGAATTGTAATTGGCTGGAACGGTGAGGTGCTTTAAGATTCCCACCCCTCAGTGTAATCTGTCAAAATGATAGACAGCCTTCACATTTTTCTGTCATTGCTGAACAAAATCTGTCAAGGACATACCAACTTCAGACAAGTCGCCAAAATTCCCTTTTCAGAAACCTCTTCGGCTATGACTCAAACACTGAAACCATCCTAAAGTACCAGATCATCCAGGGTGGTGTGTGCCAGGGGTCTGCAGCCTGTGGCTCTGAAGCCTCGTGTGTCTCATTTATCCAGACCCAGTGACTCTCTGAGTTAGGCAAAAAGATTAAAAAAAATACAAATTTACATGCAACATGTCACTAACTTTTAACAGCTGTATCCGTATCTTGTTTTCAAATGATATTTAGATATTATAAATTATTAAATTTACAAAAAAAAGTAGTCCAAGGTCACAGACTTACGTGGGGTCTGCCAAATATCACCGCTCAAAAAGAGAAAAAACCAAGAGTGTGAGCAAAGTGGCGTAGCCTTCAGTGGCTTACAGAGCCGTGGGCACGGACTTGGTTTTCTGTGATGCTCACATGGGCATGCAGACTGGGTTTTCTCTCCGTTTGAATGGACAGTCATGTGCATGGCCCTTTAGTGACTACTACAGCTGGGCATCCTGTCTAATGTAGGGCACAACAGCCGGGCTGTTCAGCCCCCCCCGGGGTGCACGTCACAGTCTCTGAGCAACACACACACTAAAATCTGTTCCACATAGCTCTGGAATATAAGTTGAGTGTGTTACATCTGCCTGTATGCCTGGTTTAATAAAGAAGCATATCAGTACACCCCCCCCCCCCACTCCTGTATCTGTGCAGCAGGAATGAGGGCACATCGGGGGCCCTGGGGCCATCATCTCCCACATGAATAATGAGCATTCAAATGAAGCAGACAGACCGTTGTAATCAAACCACACACACACACACACACACACACACACGCCGCTGCACCACTGCAGTCCTGACAATAACCCACAGTGCTATACAGTCCAGTCACTAAACCCGTGTCATGTTCCATTCCAACCACATCAGACCAGAGGTGGCAACGGACTGGGTAGGGTTTGCAACCTGCGTCTCTGGAGCCACATAAAACTCTTTGGCCTAGGACCACTGGCTCCCTGTGAGTTTCATTTTTTCCTTTTTAAATCTCACATTTTTAAGTAGGGCTGCAACGATTACTTGAATAATTCAATTACAAAAAATTCTCAATTCAAAATTTATGCATCAGCGTGTCGTTTAATGTAGCACTTCCAGTCTATATGACCTTCTTCCGGTCACACCACCTAAACAAAACGCAGATTTGTTTAATGGCACCGTGTCAGAGCAGCATAGTGACGGGCCTGCAAAGATGAAGAAATTTGTTTTTAAAAATGATAAAAGTATTTCAAGTCTGGAATCTTTTTAAGCTCAAATTGAAGGAAAACATTGTGCAGTGTGTACACGTTAAAGCCGAGCGGCGAGCTAGCATGCTACAACGTTGGATGTTACAGTGTCTCGGCAGAAAGCATCCCACATCATGCACAGCCAGCACATCAGAGACAAGCTACGTGACTGAGATTTTAAATTAAGATGAATAGAATGTAATCATCTACACTAATTATGCTTATATCACCAAAAAACATATAGCCACCGCCGTTAGCTTCTGGATGCTAATGGCATCTGTTTGCGGATGCTAACAGCTAGTGAACGGAACTTTATGGTGTAATTTACCATTTAAAGTTACATTCTACGCAATAAACATTGCAACAACATGTGCAAGCATCAACTCTTCATTTTAAAATCTCCATCGCTGTAGTGAATTGTCAGGGACAGGCAGGGCTCAGTTATTCTGCTTGATCACAGCTCAGCTGTAGTTACAAAGCACTCCACAGTTGTGATATCATCTGTATTTTTCATACACTGCAGGTAATGCAGCTTTGGAGAAGATGCATGGATCACGTATTTCTTGTCCAGTGTTGTGACCATGTTCCTGAAGCCTTGGTTGCTCATACAGTATTTAGTGGACACACGTCTTTGGCCAAATAAAGCACTATTGCATCAGTTACTTCAGCGTGTCTTTGGGAGGTGGATGGATATGGTGAAGCTCTGTGCAGGGTTGACACTATGGTGGCCTGGGTCGGCTCCGGACACAGACTGTGATTTAGTGAAGTGACATTTGCTTTAGCCTTCATGCATTTATTGGACTTGTGTTTGTGGTGTTTTTTCAGGTGGTTGAATGAATTAGCTGTGTTGCAATCTTTGCATAGAATTGTTAGAATTGTCATAGAATTGTCATAGAATTGTCATAGAATTGTCAGTATCACTTGCCCTGAATCCAAAGCACGTCCAGACAACGGATGATCATCCTTTTGAGGCACTAGCTTCTCGCTTCCATGTGTTGCCGTACTGTCACCTTTAGGGCTGCAACTAAAGATTATTTTAGTAGTTGACTAATCTAACGACTATTTTTTTCAACTAGTCGACTAGTCGCGTTTATTTTTCTCATGTCCACCATCTCTGCTTCTTGTTGGGGCTCTATTCTAGAGCATATTTTACCTCAGCCGTTGTTTAATGCCTCTTAATGTTCTGTCTCCTGTGGGCGGGAGGCATTTAAATGCCATTTTGTCTCAGCTGGACACAGTGCAACACAGTGTAACTGATATTCAGAATGAGGGCTAATATTAACAAAGATGAAAAAGAGATAGCAGCTCCTGCAATTCAGTCATTTACTACATTCAACACGTTAGCCATGACAGCTCAACCCTCAGCAACCAGAGAGCTTATTGTCAAAAAGGTAAGCTAACAAACAGGACATACTAACAGCATCGTCATTTTTCTAAAACTTGAAACAGCTGGCCATGGAAATAAGCGGCGCCAACTCTCTTTACTTGCTAAAACTTACCCAGCAGATGTTAATTTTGTGACTCCTGGCTGCCGTGCTCATGTGTCTCTGTAGTGCTGCCGTGGTAAGAGAGGTCTGCCTTGCAAAGTCTGCATTTTACTTGTTTTGGGTTTTTTGTCTTCTGTAAAATGTTCCCAAACAACAGAAAGTTTGGGTCTGCCTTTTTTTTTTTTTTAATCCCCTTCGACATTCGCCATACTCAGACTGAGCCATATAATGTGCTCCTCTTCTTCTTCACTGGAAATTGTTCACATATGCCGAACAACAGAGCCACTACTGCCCTCAGCAGTTCCAGTTGTGCATTGCTGTTACAGCTGCAGTTACAGCTGAACCACAGCATGCATATAAACTTTATAATTAAACGATTTGTCGACAATAAAAATATTTGCTGACAAAATTTTATTGTCAACGTTATCGACAATGTCAACTAATCATTTCAGCCCTAGTCACCTTTTGCTTCTGACATTTTGTTTGTGGTTCACCATCACACCAGTCAGTTATTGATAACTTAATTAAGGCTGCCACGACAGGGTGTGCTCACTTGTCAGTTCTGCAGCTTAATGTTGCCCTAACATTTGTTCACACCCTGGTAGTTGGCTGACTGTTGGTTGAGAAAATTCTTGATTTGATATGCAGCAGAGCCCACATTTTAACTGTCAATATCGCCGATGAGCATGTTAATTTAATTGTGGCAGCCAAAATCATGATCGCAATTAAAATTTGATTAATTGTGCAGCCCTAGGCATTGGTTACAGGCGTATTTTTAAACTGCTGAATGTTCCAGTGAGCACTGTTGGAGCCATCATTCGGAAGTGGAAAGAACATCATTTTACCATAAACTGGCCATGACCAGGAGCCCCACCCAAGAGTTATGACAGAGGAGTCAAAAGAATTATCAGAAGAGTGATCCAAGAGCCAAAGCCCACTCGTGTAGAGCTCCAGAAAGACCTGAAATTAGCAGGTACTGCTGTTTAAAAGAAAACAATAAGTAATGCGCTCAACCAACATGGGCTCTATGCCCGCTCACCTCCAAGACTCCATTGCTGAAGAAAAAGCATGTTCAAGCTTGTTTAAAGTCTGCTGCACAACATCTGGGCAAGCCAGTAAAATACTGGGAGAATATTGTCGGGTCAGATGAGACCAAAATTCAACTTTTTGGAAGCCACGACACACAGCATGTTTGGAGGAGAAATGGCACTGCACATCAGCCCCAAAACACCATACCAACAGTGAAGTTTGGAGGTGGGAGCATCATGGTGTGGGGGTATTTTTCATCACATGGTATCGGCAGATTTCATGTAATTGAAGGAAAGATGAATGGACAAAAAAAAGGGGGACCGGAGGGTGTGCTCCAACTTTAGAGGGATCACACTCCTCAGCCTCCCTCGGAAGGTCTATGCCATGGTACTGGAGAGGAGAGTCCGGCCGTTGGTCGAACCTCGGATTCAGGAGGAGCAATGTGGTTTTTGTCCTGGCCGTGGCACATCGGACCAGCTCTTTACCCTCTCGAGAATCCTTGAGGGTTCGTGGGAGTTTGCCCAACCAGTTTACATGTGTTTTGTGGACTTGGAGAAGGCATTTGACCGCGTCCCTCATGGTTTTTTGTGGGGGGTGCTTCGGGAGTATGGGGTATCGGGCTTGTTGTTACGAGCTATTCGGTCTCTGTACGATCGTTGTGAGAGTTTGGTTCATATTGCCAACACTCGGTCGGAGTCATTCCCAGTGAGAGTTGGACTCCGCCAGGGCAGCCCTTTGTCACCGATCCTGTTCATAATTTTTATGGACAGGATTTCTAGGCGCAGCCAGGGAACGGAGGGTGTCATGCTTGGTGACCACAGGATCTCATCTCTGTTGTTTGCAGATGATGTTGTCCTGTTGGCTTCATCCAGCAATGACCTACAGCTCTTGCTGGGACGGTTTGCCGCTGAGTGTGAAGCAGCTGGGATGAGAATCAGCACCTCCAAGTCCGAGTCCATGGTTCTCAGCCGGAAAAAGGTGGATTGTCCTCTCTGGGTTGGGGACAGGCTCCTGCCCCAAGTGGAGGAGTTTAAGTATCTTGGGGTCTTATTCACGAGTGAGGGGAAAATGGAGCAAGAGACTGCCAGACGGATCAGAGCAGCATCTGCAGTGATGCGGACATTGTACCGGTCTGTTGTGGTGAAGAGGGAGCTTAGTTCTAAGGCAAAGCTATCGATTTACCAGTCAATCTACGTTCCTACTCTCACCTATGGTCACGAGCTTTGGGTAATGACCGAAAGAACGAGATTGCGGATACAAGCGGCTGAAATGAGCTTTCTCCGTAGGATTGCTGGACTCACCCTCAGAGATAGGGTGAGGAGCTCAGTCATCCAGGAGAGGCTCAGAGTAGAACCGCTGCTCCTCCACATTGAAAGGAGTCAGTTGAGGTGGTATGGGCATCTGATTAGGATGCCTCCTGGACGCCTCCCACTTGAGGTGTTTCAGGCACGTCCCACTGGAAGGAGACCCCGGGGCAGACCCAGGACTCGATGGAGAGACTATGTCTCCCAGCTGGTCTGGGAACGCCTTGGTATCCTCTCTGAAGAGCTGGAGCAGGTGGCTGGGGAGAGGGAAGTCTGGGCTTCTCTGCTTGATCTGCTGCCTCCGCGACCCGGACCTCTGGAAAAGCGGTAGAAGATGGATGGATGGATGGATGGACAAATGTACAGGGACATCCTTGATAAGAAGCTGTTGCCATCTGCCAAGATGCTGAAGATGAAATGAGGGTGGACATTTCAGCAAGACAATGATCCCAAACACAGAGCCAAGGAAACTCTCAACAGGAGTCAGAAAAGGAAAATAAAGCTGCTAGAATGGCCCAGTCAGTCACCTGACCTGAATCCAATTGAAAACCTATGGAACGAACTGAAGATCAGAGTTCATAGAAGACACCCACAGAACCGTCAAGATTTAAAGACAATTTGTGTGGAAGAATGGGCTAAAATCATTCCTGAGCAATGCCTGTGCCTAGTCTCTCCATACAGGAGGTGTCTGAAAGCTGTTATTACCAACAAAGGCTTTTCTACTAAATATTACATAAATTTCACCAACTGTGTTCAATACTTATTCCCTGTGTCATTCCACTTCATTAAATATAACTTGTTTTGTGAACATAGTTGCCTTGATTTCTTTGTATGTATGGATCACTTGGGTTGCTACTGACATCTGGTGAAAATCTCAGGTCAAGAGGACTTCCGGTTATGGCGGCCGCGTAGGAGGGTGTGCTCCACTCTGCTCTGCTCCTAATGATAAAAAAAAGTAGGCTAAAACTCTCCCAATTGGAACAAAAACCTATTCTAGCGTTTGGGGGCAGATATGGTAAAAACTAAGGCTGTGAAATCAGGCGGAGGAAAAACTGATTCGTCGAGACAAGCCAAGTTAACAGATTTCCACGCTCGTGACGCAGCAGATAAATCGCCTGTGACCATGGCTGAGGAGGGAGCTAGCAGTGGTGCAGTGACTGCCGAAGGAACGAATGCGGTCCTTGCTGCCATCAGCGCTATGAGAACAGACTTTTCGTCTAAGTTTGATGGGATTATAGCTGCATTAGACGCTATGAGAAGAGAAATAAGCGACTGTATGGAGCGAATATCGCAGGCAGAGCTCCGGATCTCCAACGCTGAAGATGATGTCAACAGCCTGCAATTAAAGGTCCGAACATTGGAATTAAAAAATAAACGTCTGGAAGATAACGTCTTGGACTTAGAATCCCGGTCGAGACGGAATAATTTAAGGCTTGTGGGCCTTCCGGAGGGGGCGGAGGAACAGGATGCGTGTTCCTTTTTGGAAAAGTGGATTCCAGAAGCGCTGAATAACGCAGATCTACAGTCATCAGTCGTCTTGGAAAGCGCACACCGAATAGGCCCACCGAGAGATAAGAAGACAACACCGAGGACGCTGATTATGAAGTTCCTCAACTACAGGGACAAGATGACGGTCTCCAACGCAGCGTGTACTAAAGGAGAAATTAAATACCAGGATCAACAGGTGCGGTTCTACCCAGATTTGGCCGCAGGAATCCAACAATTAAGGAAACAGTTTGACCCCGCCCGTAAAGAGCTGCACAGCCTTGGGATTCGTCATGGAGTGATTTATCCTGCAAGACTGCTGGTCACGTATAAAGGGAGAACCCAAGTCTTTAAGACCCCTCAGGAGGCGCAGGAACTCAATTAAGCAGATTCAAGGAGAGACTGGCGAGAGCCAAGCATGAAGCAAGAACAAGATATAAAAGGTAGAATATTTAAGCAAGTGTTCAAGTATCTGACTGATTTGAAACATATAGCATGTCTACAAAATATAGATTGTATTATATATTAAAAAAAAAAGTTATGATGTACAAAGTTGCTATAAAATTTTGGAGTTAAATTGGAAAAACTACAGAAGAGAGTTATTGTCATGTCATTAAAAGTAGCAGAGTCAGGGTGATAGAGAGGAGGAAAGAGTGAGTGGTTTGACTGATCCTCACGGGGGAGGAGCAGATTCAGGCTATAACGGGAGACGGATTTTTTTTTTTTTGATTTTGGGGGGGATTACCACGAATGTGGGAAGGGGGAATTTGTTTGTGTGTAGTTTGTGGGATGAATGTTCAACCATCCATGTTTTTGCTTCTCTGTATGAGCATGTTTATATTGCAAGGTAATCTCAAACTCTTTATTGATCATAAACCAAAGCGTTAATCTTAATTTAACATCATGGAATTGCAGAGGTCTACAAAATCTAAAAAAACTTAAACAAGTTTTGAATAAAATAAAAGACATAGGTTCAAAAATTGTGTTTTTACAAGAAACTCATCTAATAGAGGAGGATGTAAAAAGAATAAGGAGTAGATGGCAAGGAAGTGTTTTCACCTCATCATTTTCATCTCGAGCCAGGGGAGTCATGACTCTCATACATAAATCAGTCCCATTTCAAGTGAAAAATGTAATTGGAGATAAATTGGGAAGATATCTAATCATCCAAGGATCTTTGTTATTAGAAAATATAAATCTGGTGAACTTATATGGTCCCAATATAGATGATCAAAACTTCTTCGTTAATTTATTTCTTACTTTAGCATCACTCACAGGGCTATATATAATAGCAGGGGATTTTAATTGTACATTGAATCCCAGTATAGATAGGTCAACAGGACAGGACTGTACGCACAATGGATGTAGGATGACCATTAATCATTTTATGAAAGAATTGAGATTGCTAGATATATGGAGAGAAATGAAACCACAAGTCAAAGCCTATTCTTGTTATTCTAACACCTACAAGACATTTTCACGTATTGACTATTTTTTGATCTCCACAGAATTAAGGTCCAAGATTCAAAACTGTTTCTACGATAACACTGTGATCTCTGATCATGCACCCTGCTGTCTAATATATGTAGATAAGAAACTGACAAAGGTTCCTGGTAGGTGGCAATTTCAGCGTAAATGGCTTCAAGATGAGGAATTTGTTAAGTACATAGAAAAACAGATAGCTGAGTTCTTTGATATCAACACTACACAAACATCAGCATGTATAAAATGGGAAGCTTTCAAAGCTTTTATTAGGGGGCATATTATTAGTTACACAGGTTCAAAATCTAGGAAGACTCGAGAGGAGAGAGTCCAATTGGAACGTAAAATAAAAATTCTTCAAGAAAAAGTGTATGTAGTAAGTAATCCCAAATTAGAGAATGAATTACTGATTCTGAGAGCTGAATATGACAAAAAATCAGCGAATAGAGCTGCCTCGAGTCTTCTAAAGATTGAAGCAAACCTTTTTTGAACAAGGTGAAAAATCAGGGAAATTATTGGCATGGCAGATTAAACAATTAGAATTTAAAACACCAATTACCAGTATTATAAGTAACGGACAGGCAGTCGTAGATCCTTTAGAAATTAACAGTGCCTTTAGAGATTATTATGAAAAACTATATGATACAAAAAAATGAAACTGACTTAACAAAACTAAATGGGTTTTTGGATGGATTATCTATACCGTGTATTCAAAATGAAAATAGGGAGATACTGGAGTCGAAAATTAGTCAAGAAGAAGTTGGGCAAGCCATTGATAATATGAAATCAGGAAAAAGTGCGGGACCTGACGGTCTTCCAGTTGACCTCTATAAAAAAATTTAAGAATAAATTAATAAAGCCATTTTTGGAAATGGTTTTAGAAGCATTTCAAAATAGTAAATTACCGCCATATATAAATAATGCCTTAATTATACTGTTGCCAAAACCAGGTAAACCTTCTAATAAATGTGAAAACATGAGACCAATAAGCCTATTAAATGCAGACCTTAAGATAATCTGTAAAATTTTAGCAAGACAACTACAAGAAATATTACCAAATATAATTAACCGAGATCAGAATGGCTTTATAATGGGAAGACAAGGCTTCCATAATGTAGGAAGACTATTTAATATTATTTATTCTAATAAAGAAGCACCGGATACAGCTCTCCTATCATTGGATGCTGAAAAGGCCTTTGATAGGGTTGAATGGCCCTTTCTTTTTGAAGTTTTACAAAGGTTTGGACTTGGAAAGAATTTCATAAAATGGGTTCAGATAATATACAATAATGCTACAGCAGAAATCCTAACAAATAGAAATATCTCAAAATCAATAAAAATTAATAGAGGTTGTCGACAAGGCTGTCCACTTTCATCTTTACTGTTTACTATGGCAATTGAACCTTTAGCGATGGCAGTACGTTTACATCCACAAATATATGGAATTAAAGTAGGACCAACAGACCATAAAATCTCCCTGTATGCTGATGACATAATTTTGTTTATGTCGAATCTTAAAACAATCAATTCCGACCTTGTTAAATTTAATAAAGAACTTTGGGGAAATATCAGGATATAAAATAAATAAAACTAAATCTTCAATATTAATGCTAAATGAGACCCAGAGAAAGCACCCAGTTCCTGAGGTAAATCAATTCAATGTTGTAAATCAGTTTAAATACTTAGGAATTCAAATTGTGCTAAGTTAGAATCAGCCACTAGTATCAACTATGAAGCCTTAATGACAGATATTAATGAGTTACTTCAGAGATGGATGCCACTACCAATGTCGATGATCAGGAGAATCAATATACTTAAAAGTAATATCTTACCCAAAATACTATTTATTTCAATACATTCCTTTACCACCACCTTCAGATCTATTCTCAAGAATTAAAAAAAAGTTAGTGGAATTTATATGGAACAATAGGAGGGCTAGATTACGTCTGTCCTTACTATATTTACCATTTGATCGTGGAGGTCTGAAATGTCCAAACTTTATGTTGTATTACTGGTCAGCACAACTGAGGTCTATGACATATTATTTTTCATCAAATGATCTCCCTCACTGGACGGAGATGGAATCATACAATTTACCTTTACCTCTTCCCTTATTCATATACTCAGACTTGGCTAAAAAATTACAGAAACAAGTTAAAAATCCTATTGTAAAGCATATGATCAAAATATGGTATGAAATCAAAAAATATTTAAAAGAACCGCACTTATTGTCACAATTTAGCCCAATATGGGGTAATCAATATTTTACACCAGGGAGAGCGGATGCTGTATTTAAATTATGGAATTTAAAAGGGATTCAAAAGATTCAAGACTTATATTTGGCACGTTCAGACAACATAATGTCTTTTGAAGAACTGAGGGCCAAATTTAATCTTAATAGAACACATTTTTTTTTAAATATCTTCAGCTTAGGAATTTTATTCGATCAAATCAAAATAATGCTCTCACCCGACCTACCTATTCATACTTGGAAAAAATTTTGATGAAAAATAGTACCGGTAAGAGAAAGGGTATTATTTCAGAGTTCTATAACTCATTGATATTATCCTCAAGTGAAAACTCACAGAAAAGAATGAATTATTGGAAAGAAGATCTGCAAATTGAAATTTCAGAGGAACAATGGGAATTGGCTTGCACAGAAGCTCAAACCAAATCAATAAATGTACGTCTTAAATTGATACATTTTAAATGGTTAATGCGGATGTATGTTACACCGGTGGAGTTAAATAGATATAACAAAAACATACTAGATATATGCACAAAATGTATGGAAAGTAAAGGAACTCTCTTTCATTGTTTATGGGAATGTAGAAAAATTAGAATGTTTTGGGAAGAGGTGAGGGTAACGATTGAAAAAATAATTTCAAAACAACTCATATTGAATCCTAAATTGTTTTTGTTGGGTCTGTATCCAGAAAAGCATAACTTTAATAAGAGTGAAAGAACATTCATAGACCTCAGTTTGCTTAACGCCAAAAAATGTATTGCACTACTGTGGAAAAAGACTCATAGACCAGATGTGACTCAGTGGTTAAGACAGATGTTAACAAACCTTCCACTAGAAAGAATAACATACATACTGAAATCAAAGGAAAATGTGTTTGAGAATATATGGAGACCTTTTATTGATTATGTAAAGAAACTAAACATAACTTCTGAAGAAGAAGGTGAATGATATGTGTGGACCTTGTAAATTCCAAATTGGTGAATGTATAATATGTATACTTATGTAATGGATTACCTAGGCTAAAAAGAGGAGCATTGTTAAGACTTGTTTTGTTAATGGTTGCTGGTGTTTTTAGAACATTTATTTTTAATTTACTTTAGTGTTAGGGTTTGATTGTTGGTGTCATGTTTGTTAAAAAAAAAAGGTTCAATAAAAATATTGTGGAAAGAAAAAAAAAAAATCTCAGGTCAATGGCTCCATCAGAAATATGTTTAACCCCTTGCACGCCAGTCAATTTTCCTAAAAACGCCAAAAAATAATGTGCCCAAAGTAAATCGAAAGCTGTTATTCAACCCTTTGCAGCATCTTCATGGGGTTGGTCTCATTTAAAAGAAAACACTTTGAATTTTTTGGCAAAAAAAACCATGATCTCTCGAAGTGCTCCGGCCACTGAGTTACAGTCATCTAAACATAGTGAACTTGAAGGAAATAAATTTGGCCTGGGTGTTTTTTTGGATACAAATGCTTGCAAATAACACACAGCTTCAGATCCGGGCTGGAAAATGCAACAGAAATGTAGAACCAAGTGTTATCCAGCTGAGGTCCAAATTTTGTAACAATACCACAAAAAATGAACATATTACACAGCTTTGTTCTCAGGCTGTTCCCAGGCATTTTGGAACTGTGCCAAATTGTGCCAATTGGCACAGTTTGGAAAAACGTCTGTAACTTTTGAATGATTCAACATAGAAGCTTCATCTTGGGCTCAAATGAAAGGTCACATTCAGGGCTGTGTCTGTGTGTGTGTGTGGGGGGGGGGGGGGGGTTGTCCCCCCACCCCCCCGCTACAGAGGACGGAGATCGGCCCTCACTACATGACGGATTACACTCGGATGTGGCATGTTTCCACAGCAACGCTGTCACCGCGGCTCCCCCCACCCCCCTGCTACAGAATCGTAGCGGCGGCGGGGGGGGGGGGGCGTTCATGGTTCGGAGGCGGCGAAGAACCGTGTAACGCGGCACCCGCACTTCGTACTTCGTGCGCCGTACAGTTGTAATTTACCGATCAGTCAAAAGTCATTTTTTGATTACAAATTTCAGGGATAAATAATAATTTAGCTTATAACACCTTACCTCTTCACAGCCACATTGTCCTGGCGAACTTCTCTTCCCCATTGTCAGACGAACGCAACGCTGGTCCGCTCGTGGATCCCAGTCAAAACATAATTCCATTATTGCGGTTTTGGCGAATGATTTACGACCTTTGTCGTCGGCCTCCCGTCAGTCTATGATGACGGAAGAGAATCCTAAACGTCTATTCTGCTGGAATGAGTGCAGGTCACACTTGTGGGTGGTCTCTGCTGGGTCTGTCGCAGGTTCTTCCAGCGTCCTTATTTTTATCTGTTGCAGCAGTAAGTCTCTCTTCACCCAGCCCGAACTTCTGTGCTTCAATCGGCTCCTGCATTCACAGTAGGCGAGTCCCCCTTCCTAGGTTTTCATTCATTGGTTCTTCAAGGTTTCAGAAACCCAATTCAAGGCTCTTATTAGTCGAATGAGAGGTCAATCAGATGAACTAATCTGTTCGCGGCTGTGTCTGCAGCTTTTATTTTCAGTGCGCGTTTGGACGCCATACACCACCTACATCACAATCTCCATTATGCGTCCTAGAGGGCACGAGAGCGCCCTCGTGCGCTCTAGGACGCAGAGACTTGCCCACCCGTGGGACAACAGAGCGCAAGAGGTTAACAGACCCAAAAGTTCTATTTGATTTCTCTGAATCACTTAAGTGTTGGACTCAAACTGCCATCATGATAGGATGGCAGTTCTCAGGAAGGAACTGGAAGAAACCTGGTGAACCTCCTTTCCAGGAATGGAAGACGGAGCCAAGCAAAGTAGATGCATAACAGAGGATGCTGTACAGACTGCAGGACTGAGCTGAAAAATATTTCCAAAATTGGGACATGTACCTTGACACCATTTCTACATCGATGTAAAAAAAAAAAAAAAGAAAAAAAAAAGCAAGTGGTTGTGCATTAACAGGGATGTGAATTTTCTTTTTCTTTTAATTTGTTTATTTATTTGCTCATTTATTTTTTGATAACTTTTATGCTTGAGAGATGACCACTTTCGGGGGTGGGGGGGTAAACATACCGGAATACGTTAATTTTATACTATTTATTTCTTTTTTAAATTTTACACAGTAACTATGCATATGGAACTTACCATTTGAAGCATTGTACAACTGAGGCTTGAATGTTGGAACATTGGGCCAGTTGGGGTCCCACCCAGACATCCTGTGTTTAGACTTTTTCATGGTGTCATCCTTCTCTCCTTCCTCTGCTCTCACCTCTCCTGGACCCTCTGCCTGAACACTTTCCTCTCCTTGGCTCCTCTCTTCTGTCTCATCTTTCCCTCTCTGAGCTCTGTCGAACTCAGCTTCTCTCTCTGTCTATGGTGGTATACAAACAGGTTAGAAAATATCAAAGTGTCTTGTTTTGTCCTGCAGGATTTTTTTGTCATGGTTTACAAAAATGACAAAAATGTGTATTTTTTGTATTTTTATTCTCGTGTTTTTTTTTTCCATTGAGAGAGTAGAGAAGGGAAAGAAACATTCATAATAGTAATGTACTCATGCATACTTAAATTACATTATCAGGTAATGTAACCAGAAATTCTACTCATGTAACCAGAATTACATTCTAACCAGTAACCAGAAATTCTACTCATGTAAAAGCAGTGCTTTGAAATTAATAATTACAAGTAGATAACAAAAAATTTCTAGTTAAGGGTACAAAGAGCAGCCACTTAAAAATTTGAGTAATGTCTTCAGTCTTGAAGGTTTGAAGTTTTTCTCAAAAAATTATGTTTCTTATCATTTTCTACTTTTCTCTGTCAATTTATCTAAATTTGAAACCATTTTTCTTAAATTTGTAACTTCCTCTTGTAAAATGGACTTTTCTTGTACATTTGAAACTTTATTATAAATCTGTGGATTATTGTAAGGCTAATTTTTGTCTGCCTTTTTTAAATAAAATTACTGTTTTTAAATAAATTTGAAACAGACTGTGGTATTTTTTTTTTTTTTTTTTTACTTTTTCCTTATAACAATTTACATTTTTGACCCTAACTTTGCAGTTAGAACAGAACAATAATTTAACTCTGATTACAAAGAAAAAACATGAATACAATTGTATTTAATGATTTAAATTGACTTAAATAACCAAATATGCAGTTAGTTCTGTAATAATATTTCTATGTATTTATAGTTTTTTAGAAATATCCTCACCAACCCAACAGCAGGAAAACCTCCCTTATTTTGAAATCCAAATGTTGGCATGTTTAGTTTGTCTGAAGGCTGCTGACGGATTAAAGTCACTGACTTGGTGAATTTCGGTCATCTTAACTTGCCAGTTACATAATAGTGAACATAACTAAATATTGTAGTGGCTGGTGAAATACATCCTCAGCAGTTCATCAGTCCCCCTTGCCTTTCCCTTCATATGAAGTGGCTGCATCTGAATTCTAACCACGTCTCTTAGCTTAGCGACTCTTCCATTATTGCTCCCGTTTCCAACGGGTTAAAACCATGATTAACACCAATGCTTACATATCTCCTCTGATTTTTTTCCGCGTTTAAAGTACTTTAATAAACTCATCTCTCTCTCGGACAGTCATGCTAGCAAGACACTCTGCCTGGTGACTGACTGGAAAGCTTGCATGGGCATGGCGCTTCTAAACTCCACGCGGATGACGGTCATGCGCGTTATTCATGTGTGCGCTTGCTGAAAGTCATTGCTTCATATATTTTTCTTAAATTTATATCTCTTACCAGAGGAAACACTGGAGATGATTCACCCCTCCTTGTTGGTGTCAGGATGGGGGGGGGGGACAGGGTGGGAAACTAAAAGAATGTGTTTAAAACACATATACTACTTGTTAGAGGTGTTGGGGGAAAAAAATCAATTACCTAAGAATCTAGATTCTCATTTTACACAATCCCAAACCGATTCATGAAAATTAAGAATGGATTTTTTTTTTTTTTTTTTTGTGGTGTTGCCGGGGTCCTGTCATGTGACGGGTATTGCTGCTCTGTGATACGCAATTACACATTAATGCTGCCAATGCAGAAGAACCACGCAGAGTAGTTTACTAGCTAGCAGCTGGAGGAAGCAGTCAGAATAAAGAAAAAATGGAGCAGTGAGAAATTCATCCAGTTCCATCTTCAATGAAGGCAAGTGTGTGGGCGCATTTTGGTTTCTACAACATTCCGGGAAAGAAAATGCTAGACATGACACAGGTAATATGAAAAGTTTGTAAAACAAAAGTCGAGTACTTTGGTAACACCACAAACGTCAGGGCTCACATTAACCGCCATCACCCAGAGCTGAAAGAAGTAGAAAAAGTTGTCCGTGCTCCTGCTGAATGACCACACTACACCACTTTAACAAACTCCAGCAAATTCTGAACTGGCAAAAAAAACAAAACTTCAACTTGTTTTTAAGTCTCTGAAGAATTTAGATACTTATGTTTATATTTGTTCAGGTTTAAAATTAATGCTACTTATGCATCATTGGCATTCAGTTCTTACGGGCTTTGTTCATTGCATTAAGTTAGTGTATAGGTACTGTACACTGACTGCATACAGTCAGGTAGCACTACTGTTTAAATGGATGTTCACAGTATTTGTGACTGAATTTACTTTAGTTTTTAATGAACAGCCTACCGGTACATTTCTAGAATGCTGGAGGACGACCAAACCTACACACTGTGGAAAAGATGTTAGCAATTGCGATATGCTGAAAAGGAACATTTTCTAAATTTCACTTGAGTACAATTTCACTTTTGAAACTCACAAGTTGTCAAGAAATCCATCTATAAATGCAACAAATATCTGTCTGTGTGTGTCTGTTCCTCGGATATCTCCCAAACCGTTTGTCAGACTGACCTCAGGTTTCATAAGTGCTTTGCTAAGGTTATGAGGGAGTTGCTTCGTCAAAATATGTAATTTTTAATCAATAAAAGCTTAGCCACCACTCCATTTCCTCACGCTCTGGCTTCTAGAAGGGTGGGTGGGGTTTCAGATTGACTCCGCACTGATTGAATAATATGCGGCATGACGACCAGTCACCAGAGTGCTCAGTGAACAAAACAAGGAAGTGAAAAGTGACACATTTGACCAGAAAAAGAAAATGCTTAAAAAATTATACTATAATGTTGCCATGACTGCATTGCTGTAAAGGATAATTTGACATATGTGGAGAACGCGAGGTGCGTGGTTGCACTTGAGGAGGAGAGAGCAGCAGCCAGACCGCCTTACCACAGTCCTTCGCAGGGAGCCAAGTCCAGCCTGCCCGGTTAACGGGAGTCTCAGCTGCTGCTTCACCCATGCTTCCCCCGTGTGCCATTGCTGCCCTTTGTGGCACCGCGAGTTCGACATGGCACTCCTCCTGGCCATCTAAAAATTAAAAGTTAATAATAATACCACCATGATTGTGGAGCGGAATGGCCAGATGAACTGCATATCATATGCGGACACATATGCATGCTTTGACTGAATGACAACCGTGACCAAATACACAAAAACACCCAAATAATGAAATACATCATTTTTTATTTGCTGACAAATGGGCAACACTGATACAACAGTTGCAGCCAAAAGGGTCATTCTGCTGTGTATAATAATGTTCGGTGTATTGTACTTATAATATTGCTAAAATATAAAATGATCCACGACAACGGGTCTCAAATATTTGTAAACGTGTCCCGTTATAGTACTGCATGACTTTACTGACGACAGACTATAAACTACACATATTAACTAAAATTGTAATGGTGCGTGAACAACTCCCATTCCCCAAAGTGCAAGATACAACACTTTTATGAATATAAGTCATAAAGACTAGATCACACAAATAAGTCTGACAAACAAATAAACAAGTGGTTCTTAAACAGTCGCCAATACTGGATATTGCATTCATTTTCAATAATTCTGTAATTAATATTCACACAATCAAATAACTCTTAGTGTTCATTCCCTTTTATAGTTGTCAAAGTCTAACATGTGATTGCCTACATATAAGCTCCACCTCTGTATTCCACTTTACACACAGCCTACATTTGGGCCTGGAAAGCCTGATTGGGATCCCTGTTTCAGACAGGAAGACTTGGTTCTACGGGCAATGCAGTAGTTCATAATAATAAAGCATCAGATTTATATAGAGCTTTTCATGGACACTCAAAGACACTTTACAATGGATACATTATTCATTCACTCCTCAGACACTGGTGGTGGTAAGCTACTACTGTAGCCACAGCTACCCTGGGGCAGACTGACTGAAACGTGGCTGCCAGTCCACGTCAACAGCCTCTCTGACCACTGCTGAATATTTTTACACATTCATGCCCAGTGTCATGGACACTGGAGGCAAGGTGGGTAAAGCCTCTTGCCCAGGGACACAACGGCAGGATGGCTGGGGAGGCGGGATTCAAACCACCAACCCTCTGGTTATTGGACGACCCGCTCTACCTCCTGAGCCACTGCCACCCACAATTTTTTGCAGTGCAGTGGACTTTTTTCTGAGATTAGTGGTTTGTTGTTTTTTTTTTACTGAACTGATGACCAAATTTGAATTGAAAAATCTATCTTGAATCGAATCGTGACCCCAACAATCTCAATCGAATTGAATTGTGTGACTTCTAAAGATTCACAGCCTTCTACTACTTGTAACTTGTGAAAAATAAATAAAAAATGCAAGCCATAAAAAAACAAAATATGTTTAATGAGAAAAATGTTGACGTGTTCAATACCTATTTTCCCTGCTGTACTTTCCATTAAAATAACAACAATTAGTTCCAACCAAGAGATTTGATTGAACAATAGGGATTTCAGGAATTACTAAAATCCAGAATAACTGCATTCCAGTTTAACTGGATATGTATGTTCAAAGGTGTTCATGTAACCATTAATTACTAACCCTAATTTACTGTCAACTAACTCTCAGTAGCCACTGTTACATGGGCAAAATTTCTTCAGTCTGATTACAATTCAGATCAGAATTTTACTGTTTACATGGATCCTGAAAAAGCTGATCTGATTAGGATGTGCGTTTCCATGTGTCACACATCTGAACGGAATAAATCATTTTAACATGCGCACGTTGACATTTCGACATTCCGAAAATAGTAGAAGAAGAAGCAACTTCCAGTGTTAGCAAGCCCTGCTTTGTGTCGAAATGGACCTGTATTGTGTTATTCAGATTGTACTTTTGCTTCTGCTGGTCTCCGTAATGAAGCTACAAGTACATACTTCTGCATATGACGAGCAGAGGGAGACAGCAGGACGATACAGACCAGTTTTGTTTTACACCCGCTATGTTTTCCGCTAGCTGCTGCTTAGGTGGAAATACGTCACGTCGACGTGTGGCTGGTGTACAGACATGCGCAGTAAACATATTTTCTGCCCAACCTTCAGAATAAGTGTTTTCATGTGCACCATTCGGATTAACAATCGGCATAACCCACCCTTGTCAATCGGAATGAAATTTTGATCCGACTGAGCGTGATCGGGTCAGAATATTCAGATTGGAATAAAAATGCTTCATGTAAACACGCCAATCAGGCTTTTAATCCGGTTACTTGTGTCCATGTAAACATAGCCAGTGACAATTGCAATACTATGTTGAATACCTTAATTTCCACAGTGAGGCGCTGTTTGAAAAGATTTCTTACCTGACACGGAAGTCCCACCATTTTGAAATAAGCCTTACATCCTGCCCTTGTATAAACATGGTGAAGCTGTTTCACGTCTGTTTAAAAAAAAATAGGCAAGTGCTAGAGTTGTATTTGTTGTCTTGGTTAACAAACCACAGTACCTCTGTGGTGATGGACTCTTTGTTCCAAGCAAAAAAAGAAAAGCAAGCAAAGTGTGCTAAATTGCTAGCATGCTAACTACTAGCTACCCGCAAGCTACCGGCGTTCTGACGATTGCCCTTTTGATCTCTGGTCTTCTGCAGCACCAACTCAACAGGTATGTTTTATAAACACATTACTTTTGCACTTGACAATATTTATTTGTATGCATGTGTGTGAAATGACAACAGATGTCTTAAATGTAGTTACTGGCTGCATTTAGAAGGCACTTTTTTCTCAGCTGTGCAAAATCACTGGTTAAACAATCAAATACACAATATTTTGTCCAGTATTGCTGTCATTTAATAAACTGTGCTTACAGAACTGTTGCATAAAAGCAATATTACACTCAGGGTCGTTATGGTATCATGAATATCCTAACTCCAGGTGTGATACTATGCGGAGGGCATCAGCTGTATCACGACCCGGAGTTACGATATTCACCGATACTGTACTCCTTCTCCTGTAATATGGCTTGAATGAATGAATGAATGAATGAATGAATGAATGAATCTTTATTTTGGATAGATTAAAAGTAAAGATTAAAAGAAACAGAATAATATAACAAAGGGGAAAAAAGAAAAAAAAATCCAACAAGGTCAAATTAAACAATAACTCCTCTGATTATACAGTTCAACATAAGTTATCCGAAATATTGCTTAAATATAAAGGGAAAAGAATGAGTAAATTTCTGGGGAAAAAATCTAAAATTTACACGAATATATAAGCAAACTTGCTACTAAAAGAAGATGCAAATTTAAGGGGAGAAAAAAGTGCAAATTATAATGAAAAATATAAGGAAATAAGTTACATTAACAAGAAGAAATGTAATTTAGAAAAAAAAATGTTGCTAATTACCAAGAAAAAGTCAAATTTACAGGAAAAATCTTTTCAATTTTCTAGAGAGAAATCACAGATTTATGAAGGATGCACCAACTGTGAAATTTTGGGCCGATATGATACAATAGTTTGCTTTGAACTTGCTATGTGTCCCTACTTCATGTCAGGGAAACAAAGAAATGTACATCATCACAAACCGCTGAATTGTTAAAGCAATTCAGCCCTTCTATCACATGGATGACTGGCAAAAACAAAATCACTTTACAGAGCATCAGTCTCCAGCCTTTTTTGCTTTGGAGACCAGTAACAACTTTGTTTTAAAAAAATTCACAGGTGGGGTAAAATGAACATTCCCCCATCTACCCCAGCCACTGGTGCTTCAGTGGAGAGCGGGCAGGGGAGGCACAGCCGGGGCACCGTTGCTGTAGGCATCCTGCTCAAGACAACCCCAGCTATCTTCCCAAGACCACACCTGGGAACATGCAGCACCTTAGGACATCTGACCTTTGACCAGATGGAAGCCCAACCTAATGGACCTGGTTGCTCTAACTACTGACAGCGGGGCTAATGTTGTCAAAGCACTGCTAGTAGACGGATGCAGTGTTTTTAGCCACACACTTTATCTCTCTATTGATGAGTTGAGCGCAGTATTGAATGAACCGATATGAAATAAGAAAAGAAAAATCCCAATGCATAACGCTCAGTCAAAACTTAGTTTACAGTAAGAATAACTTACAGGGCTAATATGTTAATATTGTCTGCAACATGAAACCTCTTATACAACGGCCACTATGGGTTGGACAAAAGATTGATTCAGTGGCTGATTGCAATACTTGACACTAACGACGATGCACCAATCCCTAAACACATAGATCGATCTTTGATTAATTTTATATAGTAGTGTAAACGTTGCATACTCTTGGGTATTAATCAACCAAGTGCATTTTCAGGCCACTAGATGGCACAAAGCACGCACTCAGTCAAGTGAAGTCACATCTTGCCTTGCAAGATTTCCAGCCAGCTTTGAAAGTTAAGAAGCTTTAGAAGTTAGCTCAAATGTCAGGCCGATTTTGGATTTTGTAACAAAGATGGAACGAAAGACACTGACATGACACATAACCAGCAAAAAGTACTGCACAAAAAAAAAAAAAAAATATATATATACTCCAAACATGTGGGCCAGCACACGTCTTGGAGCAGCATTAGCTAAAAACACACCGACATGGAGCTTGCTCTTTCTCTGAGCACCGCTAACCAGAAATCTCCAGACACCTGCCACCATCAACCTCAGAGCGAGCCAAGTAAACAACACCATCCACCCCCCTCCCTGTGTGCAGAGATGTGTCTCCATGGAAAATGAATGTCCGAGAGCGTGAACAGCAGAAAGGACCACAGCAACTAGAAGACTGAGAGCCCGCAGTCACCAAAACAAAAGCGGTCACAGTGAACTGAAGAGAGTTAAAACTTATATGAAATAGATATTGACAGTTGTACTTTAGGGACAAAATTTGCCATTGACATGGGAGGGGGGATGTATGGTATCGTGCAATTGTAATAGGATTGTGACAGTATTGGATCGTGACCCAAGTGTCGTGATCTGAATCAGATTATGAGGTCCCTCGGGATTCCCACCCGTAGCAACCACTGCTGAAACTAAAAGTTCATTCCATAAACTATCAGACCTATTAATGCATGTGTGAGAGAGAGAGGATATACAGTGGTGTGAAAAAGTGTTTGCCACCTTCCTGATTTCTCTTTTTTTTGTATGTTTGTCACACTTAAATGTTTCGGATCATCAAACAAATTTAAATATTAGACAAAGGCAACACAAGTAAACACAAAATGCAGTTTTTAAATGAAGGTGTTTATTATTAAGGGGGGAAAAAATCCAAACCTACATGGCCCTGTGTGAAAAAGTGATTGCCCCCTAAACCAATTAACTGGTTGGGCCACCCTTAGCAGCAACAACTGCAATCAAGCGTTTGTGATAATTGACAATGAGTCTTTAACAGCGCTGTGGAGGAGTTTTGCCCACTCATCTTTGCAGAATTGTTGTAATTCAGCCACATTGGAGGGTTTTCCAGCATGAACCGCCTTTTTAAGATCATGCCACAACATCTCAATCGGATTCAGGTCAGCACATTGACTAGGCCACTCCAAAGTCTTCATTTTATTTTTCTTAAGCCATTCAGAGGTGGACTTGCTGGTGTGTTTTGGATCATTGTCCTGCTGCAGAACCCAAGTGCGCTTCAGCTTGAGGTCACCAACAGATGGCCAGACATTCTCCTTCAGGATTTTTGGGTAGAAAGAAAAATTCATGGTTCAACGTATCACATCAAATCTTCCAGGTCCTGAAGCAACAAAACAGCCCCTGACCATCACACTACCACCACCATATTTTACTGGTGGTACGATGTTCCTTTACTGAAATGCTGTGTTACTTTTACGCCGGATGTAATGGGACACACACCTTCCAAAAAGTTCAACTTTTGGGTTGTCAGTTCACAGAGTATTTTCCCAAAAGTCTTGGGAGATTGTCAAGATGTTTTCTGGCAAAAATGAGCCAAGGCTTTATGTTCTTTTTGCTCAGCAGTGATTTTCGTCTTGGAACTCTGCCATGCAGGCCATTTTTGCCCAGTCTCTTTCATATGGTGGAGTCGCGAACACTGACCTTAACTGAGGCAAGTGAGGCCTGCAGTTTTTTGGATGTTGTTGTGAGGTCTTTTGTGACCTCTTGGATGAGTTATCGCTACGCTCTTGGGGTAATATTGGTCGGCCAGCCACTCCTGGGAAGGTTCACCACTGTTCCATGTTTTCGCTATTTGTGGATAATGGCCCTCACTGTGGTTCGCTGGAGCCCCAAAGCTTTAGAAATGGCTTTATAACCTTTTCCAGACTGATAGATCTCAATTACTTTGTTTCTCATTTGTTCCTGGATTTCTTTGACGATATCTAGCTTTTGAGGATCCTTTGGTCTACTTCACTTTGTCAGGCAGGTCCTATTTAAGTGATTTCTTGATTGAAAACAGGTGTGGCAGTAATCAGGCCTGGGTGTGGCTAGAGAAATGGAACTCAGCTTTCCAAAGATGTGATAAACCACAGTTAATTTGTGTTTTAACAGAGAGGGGCAATCACTTTTTCCCCCCACACAGGGCCATGTAGGCTTGGATTTTTTTTCACCCTTAATAAACACCTTCATTTAAAAACTGCATTTTGTGTTTACTTGTGTTATCTTTGTCTAATATTTAAATTTGTTTGATGATCTGAAATATTAAGTGTGACAAACATACAAAAAAATGAACTCCTGCAAACACGGATAATTTTTTCCACACATAAGGAGTTGTTCAGAACTCCTTATACAAAGATACAGAGTGATGATAATCAAGTCAGTGGCGGTAATGCACCTGTAAGCTGGTTGCCAACCGCCAATCAAATCTAAAAGAAGAACATCATTTGATCAGGACCAAATTACAGTATACACATCATCAGTGTATATCAAACCATGGTACCAAATTTCATAACAATCGGACCAAAACTGTAGGAGGAGTTGATTTCACAAAAGTGGAACAGATGGACGGACGGACTGATCCATAACATAATCCCCTTCCCTTCAGTCTTCGCCCAAAGGACTTTTTGACCCCTTCAGGCTTCGACCGATTGGGATAACAATTGTCAACTGGTCACTCTACCACACATGGCTCATCACAACCATCAGGTCACATGGGCTAACTGTTGCTGGGGTGATGCAGCAAATGCTCGGCGACAGCCACAAACAGGCAGTGGAGCGGCTGACATGCGCGTACACACACACACACACACGAGCTGTAGAGCACCACAACGGTGGCTGCAACCCGGCGTTCCCAATGAAAGGGCCAGATTGTGAAGGCTATTTGTGGAGGCCTGAAAGCCAAGAGGAAGTGGCTGGCCACAGTCCGGCCCCGCTGGCAGCGCCACATTCACAGTACGCTCTACCCAGAATCAGCCCTTCAGACTGAGAGCTTTCTGTTTCAGCTGAGCTTTTATACACCACTCACTTAAGACTGCATGACAAAGATAAGGCCACAAAAGCAACAACAACTTCATGATAAATATTACTCAGGTTTATCCAAATCATCACACAGTCATCTGTAGTGAGGCGAGTTCATCGAGAGAGTGAAGATGAAGCGGTTCACTGTGAAACTTCCAGACTCGTCACCAAAACAAAACAGGACACTTTATACTTATAACTCACCTGCTCTGGCTTCATTCTGGGCTTGCGCAGCTATTAGCAAGTTAAATTTATGACTTTTAAAGACCTTCTTCAAAACTATTTAATCAAACTAAAGACCTCACATTTGCAAAACATCTGTGAGCACATTACAAACAGGCTGGAACTCAAATTATAATTATAATTATTATTATCCCAAAGTGAACCTGTGTAGCAAATGTGGTGACCCTGGAAAGCTTCAAATTGTTGACCAGTGTGGGATTAAAAAAAAGCAAATTTAGGAGGTAAATCTCAGAAATTGACAAGAAAAAAATAGCAAACTGATAAAGTCAGAAATTTTACTTAAAAGGTAGATAGATATACTTTATTTCGAACAAAAAAGTATAACAAAAACAAAACAAATGACAAATGCAATAAAGTAACAGTATACAGTGTTTGAAAGGGAGAAGGAAGAAGTGAACACTTATTAATTCCATCTCCTCTTTTCCATAAATACACCCATGTGAATTATATACAAATTACCACATTTAAGACCCCAAGTAAACAATTTACTGTATTTTGTACATATCAACATTAACACCCATCCATCCTAACATACATTGATGTCCATACATCAAAACCAGCCTCAAACAACACAGATATACACAGTGCTGTCCCACCCACCATTCCATAGTGTCCCAGAATGAGCATAGTGAATCGTACATATAAATACTACCCTTCTAACATATATCCTTTCAGCAAATAATGTTTGTACCTCTTTTTTGTACATAGTTTCAGTTCCAGCTCCAGACTGTTCCACAAATCCACCCCACAGACAGATATGCACAGACTTTTCTTGGTTGTTCGTATCTTGGGTTTTGTAAAGTTTAAGTCTCCTCTCAAATTATGATCATTGTCTCTTTTTTTAAATATTTTTTGTAAATTAGTTGGGAGTTGATTATTAATTGCCCTGTACATGACTTGTGCTGTCTTAAATTTAACTAAATCGATGAACTTTTTGACATGTGACTTTAAAAACAATGAATTGGTATGGTCTCTATAGCCTACATTATTTATTATCCTTATAGCTTTTTTATGTAATGTGCATATTGGCTGTAGGTTGGTCTTGTAGGTGTTTCCCCAGACTTCTACACAGTAGTTAAGATAAGGTAGAAACAGTGAATTGTACAGTAAGACCAATGATTTATAGTCCAAGATGTGTCTTGTCTTCCCCAGTATGCCTATACATTTTGCTAACATGGCCCGGATGTGACTGATGTGAGGTTTCCAGCAGATTTTATTGTCTAGCGTCACCCCCAGAAACTTATTTTCCTGTACTGTTTCTATTCTGGTATCATCTATCGTTACCATTATTTCACGATTTATTTTATAATTTCCATACAACATAATCTTTGGTTTTTTTAGATTTAGAGAAAATTTATTTTTGTTGAACCACTGCGTTAACTTTTTCATTTCAGTTGTGACCACCTCTAAAACCTGCTGGAAATTCTCACCAGTGCAAAGGATATTTGTGTCATCCGCAAACAAAATAAATTTCAGAATTTTTGATACTTGGCATATGTCATTTATATACAAAATAAAGAGTTTGGGTCCCAAAACTGACCCCTGGGGCACACCACAAGTGATGTCCATGAAGGGTGATTTGTGCTCACCAATTTGTACAAATTGTTGTCTGTTACTTAAATAACTTTCCACCCAACTCAGTCCGATCCCTCTTATCCCATACCTTTCCAGTTTCCTTAGTAGTATTCTGTGGTCAATGGTGTCAAAAGCTTTCTTTAAATCTATAAATACTCCTACAGCAAACTTTTTTTTTATCTATACAACTAGTAATTTCTTCTATAAGTTCGATCAGTGCCAAAGATGTAGATTTATCTGCTCTAAAACCATACTGGCTGTCTGTAAGGAGGTTGTGTTTTTCAATGAAATCATCCAGTCTCTTAGTGAAGATATTTTTCAAGTATTTTGGAGAATTGTGAGAGTAAAGAGACTGGCCTGTAATTTGTGAAACAATGACTGTCTCCTGTTTTGTACAGAGGTATTATTTTTGCTATTTTCATTTTGTTTGGAAATTTACCAGTTTGAAATGACAGGTTACAGATGTGGGTGAGTGGCTTAACAATTCCTTCAATTACTTTTTTCACTATTGTCATGTCAATTTCATTCCAGTCCGTTGATTTTTTTTGTTCTTAAATTTACTCACAGTCTCGATAATTTCCTTTTCAGTAACTGCACCCAGAAAGATTGTGTTTGGATTTCTATCTTCTATTTCATTTACAGAACCACTGTTTGTTTCTGCTGTCACTATTGATTTTGCTAATTCAGGACCAACGTTTACAAAAAATTTATTGAAACCACTGACCACATCCTCCATATTATTTATCAAATTGCCATTTTCAATAAAATATTCTGCTTAATTAGCATTCTTAGGTCGATTACTAATAATCCCATTGAGTACTTGCCATATTCCTCTTAAGTTATTTTTATTATCCTCTAATATTCTGTTGTAATATTCTTTCTTACAGGTCCTCATTATATTAGTAAGCTTATTTTTATATCTTTTATATTTGATCTCAGCCGCCACCATTCTGCATTTAATGAATTGTTTATATAATGTATTCTTCTTTTTACATGCATTTATTAACCACTTGGTGACCCAAGGAATATTTTTTTGTTGTTGTCTGTCACTGTACAGTTTTTATTGTACAATGATTGAAATATTTGTAAAAATTTATCATATGCTTTATTTAGATCATTTTCATCATAAACTATCTTCCAATCTTGTATTAATAATTCCTTTGTCAGTAAATACATAGATTCTTTGGTTCTTATTCTTTTATATTTAATATTTTTGGTATACTTTTTCTTCCTATAATCACATTGATAGACAACAAAAATCGGCAGGTGGTCACTGATATCATTCAATAAAAGCCCACTCCTGATATTATTTTCCATAATGTTTGTGAATATGTTATCTATTAGTGTGGCACTGTGAATTTACATGAATGAATTTGCAAATAAAAGAAAAAATATTCAAATTCATGAGACTTGTCAAATTCATCATGAAAAAAGTCCCAAAATTCACCCACAAAGCAGCAAAATTCAAGAAAAAAAATTATATTTACAAAGAAAAAAGATGCATATTAAAAATAAAAAAAATGAACATTTACAACAAAAAGATCTCAAATTTATAGAAGCCAATTTTTTTTAAAAAGTTGTAAATTTACATGAAAAAGATCATCATAAAATTCCCATTTCTGGAAACACTGATGCTGATCCGGTTTAGTGAGGGACAGAACATTCAGATATTCATGTGGAACCCCAACCCTGGTATCAGGACAGCCCTAACTATGAGTGACGGCTAGGGCTGAAATGATTAGTCCACGTTGTCAATGATGTCGACAATACAAATTTGTCGACAAATCATTTAATTATAAAGTTTATATGGATACCGCGGAAATGTTCAGTTATAACTGCAATGCATGACTGGAACTGCTGTGGGCAGTAGCGCCTCTGTTGTCTGGCATGCATGAACAATTTCCAGTGAAGAAGACGAGGAGCACAGCACGGTGAAGCAAAAAACAAATAAGTGTAAGTGGAGCTTAAAAAAAAGCAGACCCAAACTTTCTGTAGTATGGGAACATTTCACAGAAAACGAAAAAAGTAACAAGTAAAATGCAGACTTAGCAAGGCAGACCTTTTCTGTCATGGCAGCTCTACAGTGATGCAGCTGGAATGAGGACACCTGGGAGCCACAATGTTAACGACTGCTTCTGCTTGGTTAATTTTAGTGAGTAAAGAAAGTTAGCACTGCTTATTTTCAATGACAATACTGTTAGTACTGCTGTTTATGTTAGCCTAGCTGTTTGACAATCAGCTCTCTGGCTGCTGAGGGCTGAGCTGTCATGGCTACCATGCTGAATGCAGTAAATGGCTATTTTTACATGGACACAAGTAACCGGATTAAAAGCCTGATCGGAATAAAAATGCTTCATGTAAACACGCCAATCTGAATATTCTGACCCGATCACGCTCATTCGGATCAAAATTTCATTCCGATTGAGAGGGGTGGGTTATGCCGATTGTTAATCCGAATGGTGCGCATGAAAACACTTATTCCGAACGTAGGGCAGAAAATGTGTTTACTGCGCATGTCTGTACACCAGCTGCATGTCGACATTACGTATTTCCACCTCAGCAGCAGCTAGCGGAAAACATACCGCGAGTGAAACAAAACTGGTCTGTATCGTCCTGCTGTCTCCCTCTGTTGGTCATATGCAGAAGTATGTACTTGTAGCTTCATTACAGAGACCAGCAGAAGCAAAAGTACAGTCTGAATAACACAATACAGGTCCATTTCGACATGAAGCGGGGCTTGCCAACACCAGAAGTTGCTTCTTCTTCTACTATTTTCGGAATGTTGAAATGTCAACGTGCACATGTCAAAATGATTTATTGCATTCAAACGTGTGACACATGGAAACGCACGTCCTAATCAAATCAGCTTTTTCAGGATCCATGTAAACAGTAAAATTCTGATCTGAATTGTAATCAGATTGAAGAAATTTTGCCCATGTAACTGTGGCCAATGACTGATTTACAGGAGTCACTATCGATTTTTCATCTTCATTAATATTAGCCCTCATTCTGAATATTAGTGCATCTGGGTTAATTAGAATATCCCAATTTGTAATTTAATAAATACAAATCTACAACCATAATTAGGGTGTCACAGTAGAGGAATTTCCCCTGCGGTGACAGTGGATATAGATAGGTACTATTGCAAATGTTTTTAGGACTCTGTGGTCTCATAATTTAAACAGGGTTCATAACTTATGTGGCAAATGATGGAAGCTGTGAGAAACTCGCTGCAGCTCTCAACTTCACGTGTGTGTGACAATTGTGTGGAGCTCTGGTCTTACTAAGCATGAACTGCTGATTCTGTTTTTAAAAAAAAAAGATCATTTTCATAAAGCAGTGGCAGGAACTCCAGTATTTAACTACGGCGTGTGAGGACTGGACACTGCAGCGACATTCAGCTGATTTAAACAGGACTGTCTCCGTACAGGACCCTGCGTGGCTCCTGTCTCCATGATTCTTGGATTTTTGCTGCTGTCTAAAAAATCATGTTCAAACAAGCAATGCACTACGTCTTAGTTTTCTAATTCAAGATTCAAGAAGGTGCTGCCACAATTTTCTCCAGACTCTAACATGCATTCAGTGCAATTTAGTTGTTGTAATGACTAATTCTTTTATTTATCTGTTTAAGTTCTCAGCAAGAATACAATGTTGGTCATTTTTTTTAACAACTTTACTGAGCATTTAATTCTGCATAAATCACTGCTGAACAGGAAATTTTTGGCAACCCTGTGCTTTTCTGGTGGAGAGAACAGCATCACTGTAAACTATGGAGCAGCTACTTTAAAATCTGGACTTCCTCACACAACTTTCAGTGCAAACATCCTCTAAAAATGTCAAGTTTTTGGAAAAGCTCCACAAATTCAGACTTTTTGGTCTGCAACAATCATAAAAACAGCCTTGAAATCCTGGAGAGACTGAGATCCAGTGAGATCATGTCTTCAGTGTTCATGCATGAATTTGTTCACTGACTCTGGGTTGTTAACGTGACACCACACACCCTCTGCACTAAAGAAAGCACCTTTAGCACTTTTAGCACTTTGTGAAATCTTCAGATAAATAAAAAGTGCATTATTGTAACTGATTTGGGGTCACTTCTTTATGTGATAATTTATGTATTAAAGGCCAAATGTCACGTAATTTTTTTTTCTAAATGACAACGAATTTAGATAAAATACACATAGCTTAAACCAAATATTCATACCGGAGACCATATCACCCACCTGTATTTACATAATTGCACAAAATACACCAGGTGAAGGCCCCACCTTGCTTGCTGGCTTGTGACAGCCAGTCCAGACCACGCCCATGTTTTTGACATCACCAGTTGTACCCTGGCTGCCCTGCCTATCCACATTCACACTTATCAACATTGGACAATCATGACGGAAAGTGACAGCAATTGTGAACAAATTAGTTTAGTTTTGTCTTTTTTTTTTGTCTTTTTTTTTTTGTCAGTGGTTCAGACAGTGACAGAGGCATAGAACCTTACCGGTTCGAGCCGTCCGAGACGGAATCAGATGCTTTGTCTGATGACAACAGTTCCAACGATGACCAGAGAGCAGAACCAGTGGAAAATGTCACTGAACTGGACATTAATCGCCTCCAGAATTGCGAAGCCGGAGGGGGTCTGTCGAGGGCGCCCCATAAATATTGATTTTTCGGAAGCCATTATTATTACAGTGGAGGAGAGCCGCTGCTGTCAAGAAATTGACCAGATCAATATGAAAATGGAGGCGCATACCTGTCAAGGGAGACGTTTTCGCCGTATTTTGGTGCCAAGCGCGGCTGTGGGAGACGGCAGAGTGGTTTGGGACACTTTTCTGGGAAATGTTTTAAATGTAGTTCGTGTTGTTATTGTCAAATATTTTAAGGAAAATACGGGGAAAATGCAATTTTAGCAAAAACGGGCGTATTGCCATTTCTGTACGCCCAAAAGAAAAAATATACTGGAAAAAAAACTGAGTGTCTTGAGGAGCAGTCCTGTGTGTGATCACCCACAGCTGGGGCGGGCTGATCGCTCAGCGGGAGCAATTCTCACTACTGTTCGAAGTGTGGAGTCACTCATTAGTTTAATTGTCTGGGCAGGCTGATCGCTTAGCGTCAGCTATTCTCACTACCATGAGAAGTCATTAGGACAATGGTTTAACACGCTGAGCTGTGCAGCGGTTGCGGAACAGACAGATCCCAGAGAGATGTGCCTTGTTGCTCCGCCGTTCCTTATAGCCGCTTTTTACGGTGTTGAAGTACGGCGAAAACGTCTCACTTGACAGGTATGAAAACATTTCCCAGAGAAGTGTCCCTTATTACCCAGCTGTCCCTGATAGTCCCGTTTTAAGGTATGGGTGAAATATCCAATTTTTTCTTCCTTGTTGCTCACTTCAACCTTCCAGTCTCCATATAAACAATCAATTGAAATACCCCAAGCATCAAACTAGGGTGCAATCGATTTCGTCACTTCCGCCTTCATCCCCAGGCGATTCCAGGGGCCGTGTCAGGCCAAGCGCGGCAGTTTTAAATTAACGAATATTCCGTTGTTACTGAAGCATATGCACCAAGACCCGAACGGATCGGTTCCCTTTTATATCTAGTTTCAAGATATTTAAAGTACCCTGTTACGTGACAATTGGCCTTTAAAGTTAAGAGTATTCCTACTACAATTTGCAGCATTAGATCTCTAAGATTTTTTTTCCTGGCAAATAAAATAGCTGTTAAAATGGTAATTTCCCTGACTGATTTGGGATCAAATCGAATTGGAACTGAATCAATTCAGAACCTCAAGAATTGGAATCAAATCTGGAAATTAGTGATGATTCCCAGCCGTAATACTGAATGTTAGGGCTGGGAATCTTTAGAGGTCACACGATTCAATTCAGTTTCAGTTTTTGGGGTCACGATTTGATTCAGAATCTTTTTTGTTTTTTAGATTCAAAACAATTTTCGGATCAGTATAAAAACCCACTAGTCTCAGAAAAAAGACCACTGTACTGCAACAAAAGCTGAGGTAAGTCTGAAAGCAGAGTCCAGTGTGTTGATGTTTTGGGGGTTATAGTTTTAAAAACTACATCCACTGAGTTGATAAAATACTGTTAAACGAACTTAGGTTTAGGCTTAGGTTAGTCACTGCTTTTATATTTCTTGAAAACTTGTGATTTTCAAAATGAAATTACACACAAGTGAAATGTTGAAAATGTTCCTTTTCAGCATCACAATTGCTAACAGCTTTTCCACAGTGTGGAGGTTTGGTCTCCCTCCAGCATTCTAGAAATATAGGCTGTTCATTAAAAACAAAAGTCAATTCTATCACAAATACTTTGAACATCCATTTAAACAGCAGTGCTGCCTGACTGTATGCAGTCAGTGTACAGTATCTATACAGGAACAGCAAAGATAAGTAGCATTAATTTTAAACCTGTACAAATATAAACCTAAGTATTTAAATTCTTCGGAGAAGAAAAACTGTTAGAAATTTTTACAATTTTTTCTGGGAGTTTGTTGAAGTGGTGCAGTGTGGCTGTTCAGCAGGAGAACTGACCACTTTTTCCACATCTAACTCTGGCTGATTATCTGCTCATGGTCCTTTGCCTGGTGAAGCTTCTCCAGTAAAAGCTAAAGGAAATGCAATCATTTAAAACTAACAAACAAAAATAAACTTCCATCCAGTGTTAATTTCGTCAACTAAAACCACATCCATTTTTTTATCCATTAAAGTTAGAAATTAAACTAAAACGATCATTTATGCATTTTACTTTTGACACCTAATGTGAGTCCACATTTATTGTGATTTTATTTTTATAGTTTTATTTTAGTCCGTTCAATATCAATAGTTTTTGTCTACTTTTAGTCAATAACAAGACTTGGTTTTTATTCAATGAAAACAACACTGCTTCCATCACTGTCAAAAAATGTTAGGAAAAAAAACCATCAACTGTGGCTGTCAGGGTTGCTAGGCAACGGGGTAGCACGTGGTCATGCAGACAAACATCATCCAAAGACTTGACCCAGGGTTTCCTCTGGTAACATTTCTTGGTGGTGGCCTGCCGCGCCAGAAAATTTACCGCCGCGCCAACAAAGAGATATGAATTTAAGAAAAATATACGAAGCAATGACTTTCCACAAGCGCACACACAAACAACGCGCGTGGCCGTCATCCACGTGGAGTTTAGAAGCGCCCCGCCCACACGAGCTTTCCAGTCAGTCAGCAGGCAGCGTCTCACTAGTGGCAGCAGCATCTTCATGGAAAAGGAGTGAAAGCTGTGACGTCAACCAGCAGAAATAGACTATTTGAAAAGAAACTTTGCGAAGAAGTCCGCCATTTCTTCGTTGGTGAAAACCCTGGCGCGTCAGCACCTTGGCGCTACCTATCAGGCGGGAGTGAAACTACAAATGATGGCTGTGTGCATGCATCAACCGCTTGGCCTGGGTAGCTGAAAAAACAGAACATGTACAGCGCCGCGTGCGTGCCAGGCTCGTCCAAAGCGTACGCGGACCAAGGCGGACTAGAGGGGAAATGCAGCATGAATAAGGCTCGACTGTCCGACAGAAAAATGTTTATTAAAGTACTTTAAATGTGGAAAAAAAAAATCAGAAGACTTAAGTAAGCACTGGCGTTTATCATGGTTTTAACCCGCTGGAAATGGGATCAATAACAGAAGAGTCGCTTAGCTAAGAGGCGTGGTTAGAATTCATATGCAGCCGCTTCATATGAAGGGAAAGGCAAGGGGGACTGATGAACTGCTGAGGATATATTTCACCAGCCACTACAATATTAAGTTATGTTCCCAATTATGTACCTGGCAAGTTAAGATGACCGAAATTCACGAAATCAATGACTTTAATCTGTCAACAGCCTTCAGACAAACTAATCGTGCCAACATTTGGATTTCAAAATAAGGGAGGTTTTTCCTGGCGGTGAGGAGATTTCTAAAAAAATAAAACAACTATAAATATATAGAAATATTATAACAGAAATAATGGCATCCTTGGTCATTTAAGTTAATTTAAATCATTAAATACATTTTTTTTTCTTTGTAATGAGAGTTAAATTATTGTTCTGTTCTGACTGCAAAGTTATGGTCAAAAATATCAATTGTTATAAGGAAAAAGTTAAAAAAAAAAAAAAAAAAAACAGTCTGTTTCAAATTTATTTAAAAAACAGTAATTTTATTTTAAAAAAAAAAACAGACAAAAATAAGCCATAAAATAATCCACAAATTTAGATAAATTTACAGAGAAAAGTAGAAAACTATAAGAAAACTGTTATAAATTTTGGAGAAAAACCTCAAACCTTCAAGATTGAAGTCATTACTCAAGTTTTTAAGTGGCTGCTCTTTGTACCCTTAACTCAACTAGAAATTTTTGTTTGTCTACTTTTAATTATTAATTTCAAAGCACTGCTTTTACATGAGTAGAATTTCTGGTTACTATTGGTACATTACTATTATGAATGTTTCTTTCCCTTCCCTACTTTCTCAATGGGAAAAAAGAAACTAGAATAAAATTACAAAAATATACACATATTTTTGTCATTTATGTAAACCATGACAAAAAAAATCCTGCAGGACAAAGCATGATACTTGATATTTTCTAACCTGTTTGTTTACCACCATAGACGGAGAGAGAAGCTGAATGAGACAGAGCTCAGAGAGGGAAAGATGAGACAGAAGAGAGGAGCCAAGGAGAGGAAAGTGTTCAGGCAGAGGGTCCAGGAGAAGTGAGAGCAGAGGAAGGAGAGAAGGATGACGCCATGAAAAAGTCTAAACACAGGATGTCTGGGTGGGACCCCAACTGGCCCAATGTTCCAACATTCAAGCCTCGGTTGTACAGTACTTCATATGGTAAGTTCCATATGCAAAGTTACTGTGCAAAATTAAATAAAGAAATAAGTAGTATAAAATCAACATATTCTGGTAACAGTAGTGTCATGTGTTTATTGCCCCCCATCCATCCATCCATCTTCTACCGCTTTTCCGGAGGTCCGGGTCGCGGAGGCAGCAGTTCAAGCAGAGAAGCCCAGACTTCCCTCTCCCCAGCCACCTGCTCCAGCTCTTCAGAGAGGATACCAAGGCGTTCCCAGACCAGCTGGGAGACATAGTCTCTCCACCGAGTCCTGGGTCTGCCCCGGGGTCTCCTCCCAGTGGGACGTACCTGAAACACCTCAAGTGGGAGGCGTCCAGGAGGCATCCTAATCAGATGCCCATACCACCTCAACTGACTCCTTTCAATGTGGAGGATCAGCGGTTCTACTCTGAGCCTCTCCCGGATGACTGAGCTCCTCACCCTATCTCTGAGGGTGAGCCCAGCAATCCTACGGAGAAAGCTCAGTTCAGCCGCTTGTATCCGCGATCTCGTTCTTTCGGTCATTACCCAAAGCTCGTGACCATAGGTGAGAGTAGGAACGTAGATTGACTGGTAAATCGACAGCTTTGTCTTAGAACTAAGCTCCCTCTTCACCACAACAGACCGGTACAACGTCCGCATCACTGCAGCTGCTGCTCCAATCCGTCTGTCGATCTCTCGCTCCATTTTCCCCTCACTCGTGAACAAGACCCCAAGATACTTAAACTCCTCCACTTGGGGCAGGAGCCTGTCCCCAACCCGGAGAGGACAATCCACCTTTTTCCGACTGAGGACCATGGACTCGGACTTGGAGGTGCTGATTCTCATCCCAGCCGCTTCACACTCAGCGGCAAACCATCCCAGCAAGAGCTGTAGGTCATTGCTGGATGAAGCCAACAGGACAACATCATCTGCAAACAACAGAGATGAGATCCTGTGGTCACCAAGCATGACACCCTCCATTCCCTGGCTGCGCCTAGAAATCCTGTCCATAAAAATTATGAACAGGATCGGTGACAAAGGGCAGCCCTGGCGGAGTCCAACTCTCACTGGGAATGACTCCGACCAAGTGTTGGCAATACGAACCAAACTCTCACAACGGTCGTACAGAGACCGAATAGCTCGTAACAACAAGCCCGATACCCCATACTCCCGAAGCACCCCCCACAAAAATCCACGAGGGACGCGGTCAAATGCCTTCTCCAAGTCCACAAAACACATGTAAACTGGTTGGGCAAACTCCCACGAACCCTCAAGAATTCTCGAGAGGGTAAAGAGCTGGTCCGATGTGCCACGGCCAGGACGAAAACCACATTGCTCCTCCTGAATCCGAGGTTCGACCAACGGCCGGACTCTCCTCTCCAGTACCTTGGCATAGACCTTCCCAGGGAGGCTGAGGAGTGTGATCCCTCTAAAGTTGGAGCACACCCTCCGGTCCCCTTATTTGAAGAGAGGAACCACCACCCCGGTTTGCCATGCCAAAGGCACTGCCCCCGACCTCCACGCAATGTTGCAGAGGCGTGTCAACCATGACAACCCAACAACATCCAGGGCCTTGAGGTACTCAGGGCGAATCTCGTCCACCCCCGGGGCCCGGCCACCAAGGAGATTTTTAACCACCTTGGCGACCTCAGCCCCTGTGATAGGCGAGTCATCCCCCTCGTCCCCAAACCCTGCTTCCTCTGTGGAAGGCGTATCAGTGGGATTGAGGAGATCCTCGAAGTATTCCTTCCACCGCCCGACGATATCCCCAGTTGAAGTCAACAGTGTCCCATCCGCACCATACACAGTGTGGACGGGGAGCTGCTTTCCCCTCCTGAGCCGCCGAACAGTTTGCCAGAATCTCTTTGAAGCCGACCGAAAGTCTTGTTCCATGGCCTCACCGAACTCCTCCCATACCCGGGTTTTTGCTTCAGCAACCACCCGAGCTGCACTCCGCTTGGCCTGCCGGTACACCTCGGCTGCTTCGGGAGTCCCACAAGCCAACCAAGCTTGATAGGACTCCTTCTTCAGCTTAATGGCCCCCCTCACCACTGGTGTCCACCACTTGGTTCGGGGGTTGCCACCACGAGATGCACCGACCACCTTGCGGCCGCAGCTCTGGGCCGCCGCTTCAACAATAGAGGTGGAGAACATGGCCCATTCAGACTCCATGTCTCCAGACTCCCTCGGAATGTGGATGAAGTTCTTCCGGAGGTGGGAGTTGAAGACCTCCCGGACAGGGGCCTCAGCCAGACGCTCCCAGCACACCCTCACTATACGTTTGGGTCTACCAGGTCTGAATGGCTTCCTCCCCTGCCATCGGATCCAACTCACCACCAGGTGGTGATCAGTTGACAGCTCTGCACCTCTCTTTACTCGGGTGTCCAAGACATACGGTCGCAGGTCTGATGATACGATAACAAAATCGATCATCGACCTGCGACCTAGGGTGTCCTGGTGCCAGGTGCACATATGGACACCCTTATGCTTGAACATGGTGTTCGTTATAGACAGACTGTGGTTAGCACAGAAGTCCAATAACTGAACACCACTCGGGTTCAGATCGAGCAGGCCATTCCTCCCAATCACCCCCCTCCAGGTTTCACTGTCGTTGCCCACGTGCGCATTGAAGTCCCCCAGTAGGACAATGGAGTCTCCAGGAGGAGTACCCTCCAGCACCCCAATCACAGACTCCAAAAAGGGTGGGTACTCTGAAACATCATTTGGTGCATAGGCACAAATGATGGTCAGGACCCGTTTCCCAACCCGAAGGCGCAGGGAAGCAACCCTTTCGTCCACCGGGGAAAACTTCAATATAGAGGCAGCAAGGTGGGGCGATACAAGAATACCCACCCCTGCTCGTCGCCTCTCGCCCGGGGCAACTCCAGAAAAGGCCAAGCTCCAGCCCCTCTCCAGGAGACTGGTTCCGGAACCGGAGCTGTGTGTTGAGGTGAGGCCGACTCTATCTAGCCGGTATCGCTCAACCTCGTACACCAGCTCAGGCTCCTTCCCCACCAGAGAGGTGACATTCCACGTACCAAAAGCCAGTTTAGAAAGCTTGGGATCAGTCCGCCAAGGTCTCCGCCTTTGACCGCCACCTAATCCACATAGCACCTGTGGTGCTATGTGGATTAGGTGGCGGTGCTATGTGGTAGTACCGGTGCTATGTGGATTTATTGCCCCCCCCCCCGCCAAGAAAAATATGTTGCCACCGCGCCAAGGTCTTTAAGCCAGAGGGAACACTGCTTACGTGAATTGATTTTTCCAACACGCTTACTGAATTATATTGTTAAAAAATGCACCTCTTGAAAACTTTCACTTAATGTTAGTTTGTGGGTTGGAGCAGATCAGTAATTCAGTTGTATGATATTTAATCAGTTGTTTAATTGACATCAGGCGTTAAAACTGATATATAACCTTAACCTGTTGAACTCTGTTCAACTTCCCTAAAAACGCCTAAAAATAACATGCCCAAAGTAAATCAAAAGCTGTTCTTCAACCCTTTGCAGCATCTTCATGGGGTTGGTCTCATTTAAAAGAAAACACTCTGAATTTTTTGGCAAAACAGTCATAATCTCTCTTAGTGCTCCTGCCACTGAGTAACAAGAAAGTTCACCTGGATGTTTTTTTAGATACAAATGCTTGCAAATAACATACAGCTGTCAGATACTGGCTGGAAAACAACAGAAATGTAGAACCAAGTGTTTTCATGCTCAGGTCAAAATTTTGTAAAAATACCAAAAAAATGAATATATTACACAGCCTTTTTCTCAGGTTGTAACAAGGCTGTGTCTGTACTGGAAGACCGGAAATACAGTGGGGGGGTTTTTCAGTGCGCACTGAGACGCACTAAGATGCAGAGATGTGACCGCCTGCGGAATTCACAGAGTTCAAGGGGTTAAACTTGTGATAATTAATACAGCTTTCTTGTTTTTTGTATTTAGCTCTGGAAACCACGTATAAAATGTTCTATTAAAGCAGGGACTGACAAGGTGATTTTCACTGGTGCGCAGGCTTAAACAGCGGGTGAGATAAAATATGCACCAGAGCCCCACCAGGAAGCAGAGATAAGATAAGATAAGATAAGATAAGATAAGCCTTTATTAGTCCCACAATGGGGAAATTCCAGGATTGCAACAGCACAGGGATAGCAACACTCAGAGCAACAATCAGAAGGCAAGAAAAAAAACAAGCAAGCAAGAGCAGCTAATATACATATGTACATATTACTATAAAATATATACGTATATACACACACACACACACAGTGCAGAGCATTGTAGCTGGATGGAATAAATATGTAAATATATAAACACCCACAGTACGGAGCATTGCAGCTAGATGGAATAATATGTAGATATATAAAAACACAGTGCGGAGCATTGTAGCTAGATGGAATAAATATATAGATATATAAATATAAACACACCCAGATGGTGGATATAATCGCGATTAGTCCACTAATCGAAAAAATAGTCGTTAGATTAGTCGACTACCAAAATAATTGTTAACTGCAGCCCTAGTGATGGCGGCCTCCATTCTGCCGCTCATATACTGAATCTTCTCTGGATCCTTGTAGGAGTTTTTGGTTTAAAATTTGTTCAAAAAGTCTCTTTCCACAGCAAAAGCTGCTGCCTGGCCCAGACTCATCCTCCAGCCTGAAAACAGCCGTCCTGCATGTGTTTGGAGCCGCCGCCTCCCCGACCGACAGCCTCAGACTGCGGGGCCACAATAGAGCCTGTGTGTCAGTGTCTGTGCAAGCATTTGTGTGTCTGTTTGCCGTCTTAAATGGGTCGCCCTACACAAACCAAACACGCCTCTTTCCTGGCTTTCTGACACGCACAGAAGGACAATAAGGATTCTCACTCCAAAGTGAGAATCGGGCTCCCTCGGCACCTCTCCCCAGCTTCCTGTTTGGGCCTCAGACCACAAATCTGATTGGCCACCGGCTCGTCAGCACTGTCAAAACAGGCCAAGACGCTGCACCGTTTCTCAGGAGACGACTTCTTTTAGATTTGACTGGCGGTCGACAACCAGCTTACAGGTGCATTACGCTGTGAGAGGAGGACCACACCCCGCTGGAGGCTGAGGACTCCTCCAGCTCACAAGCAGCCATCTTCACTAGGAACTGCCGACAGCCTCATGATCCATGGAGTAGGGGATTTGAGGGGGGATGCCTCTCCCCCACCCCGAGCAAAATGACCCAAAATCATCTCTGCCATCCCCCAATCATAGGTATAAATCGGGGGGGGGGGGGCACTCTGGACACTCTTTTTTCCACTCTGGAAAAAGAGAGGCAACTGTACTTGCAGTGCCATCATAAACCGTTCTCTATCATCTTACACAACTGGATAAAATTCATTTGAACCAGCAATTCGAAGCAGAAAAACATAAAAATATATATTTTTTTTTACTTTTTTTCCTCATAAATTTTGCAAATATTTTCTTGTTAATTTACAATTTTTTCCTGTAAATTTTCAACTTTTTTAACATAAATTGTCAACTTTTCTCTCAAAGATTTGCAACTTTTTTCCTCAAATCTGCAAATATTAAACCTGTAAATGTTCGACTTTTTTGCTCATGGATGTAAGATTTTTCTCTCGTAAATTTGCAACTTTTTTCCTCAAATCTGCAAATATTAAACCTGTAAATGTTCAACTTTTTTGCTCATGGATGTAAGATTTTTCTCTCATAAATTTGCAACTTTTTTCCTTAAAAATGTGCAAGTATTTTCTCATAGATTTGCAACTTTTTTCTCATAAATTTGTGATTTTTCTCTTTAAATTTGCAACTTTTTTCCTCATAATCTTAGAATTTTTTTCTTGTTAATTTCCTATTTTTTTTCTATAACGTCAGCTTTTTCCTCAAATTTGCAACTTTTCTGTCATAAATCTGTGGGTCTTTTCCTGTAAATTTTCAATATTTTTCTAATGAATTTGCAACTTTTTACTCATAAATCTGTGATTTTTGTCTTGTAAATATGCAACTTTTTTCTTGTAAATTTGCAACTTTTTTCTTGTAAATTTGCAATTGCTGGAAACTGGTTGAATTTTATAATCACTGTAATTAAACTGTAATTTGCAACTTTTTTATTTTTAAATTGGCATCTTTTATCAAAGTTTTGCACCTTCATTCTTTCAAATTTGTGCCTGTTTTACATTTAGAAGTTGGCACTTCATGTTAAAATTGTGAATACCCCATCCCCCTTGTTAAAAAATAAACTGCTCACTGGCTACATGAGCAGCTGCTCTGTGGTTTTACCGTTTCACATTCACTGCCTATGCAAAACACGTGACCATGAATTTTTGGAATGACGCGCTGAGATCTGAGCACCTAGTCACTCACACCTCATTTGCATAAAGTTGAGGTCTGTTCTCTTTTATGCAGAATAATTAGTGGCAAGTGTCAGCTAAAGAAAATCGGTGCTCAACATTTAAACCTGCAGCTGCTGAAGTCAAAAAGAAGTGTCACCACGTGGGACAAGAGCACTCCGAGGTGAGTGCAGTATCCGCCCACCTCCATTTTCTTTGAAAATGCCAATACTGACTGACAGAGAGCAGTTTTCAACTTTTCAATATAATCACTGTGGCAGAACCAAATTATGACAAACCACCATCCATGAATATATAATAAAGTAAACAACCCATAGCTGTAGGTCAGGATCCTGAGGTGAACCTGTGTAGCAAGTATGGTGACCCTAGAGAGCTTTACACGTTCTATTGTAAAAGATCATAGGGAATGCCAACCTTGACCTTTGACCCCAAACCTGTAGTCAGAGGTCATGGTCTCAGAGTGAACCTGTGTACCAGGTGTGGTGACCCTATCTTTCTTTGCTGTTGAGATCTACTTTATAAGGCATTTTGATGTTGACCTTTGACCTTGTGATCCCAAAACCACAGTCACACTTAAGGGTCACGGGGTGAACCTGTGTACAAAGTTTGGTGGCCCTAGCTTTACTCATTGTACAGTAATAAGGCATACAAAATGTTAATGTTGACCTTTGACCTTATGACCTCCAAACCCATAGAAGTAGGTCAGGATCCCAAGGTAAACCTGTGTACCAGGTCTGGTGGCTCTAGCTTTACTCATTTTATAGTAATAGTAACTGTAGCATTTACCACTGAGCAACTGCAATGTTAACTTTGACCTGTGATCCCTTGACCCCAACCCTATAGTTAGGTCAGGGGGTAAGTCGTCCAAGATGAATATTAGATGCAACTACTGTATCGAATTGAAAAGCTGACATCATTCCTTTCAGTAGTTACTGTGTTTAGAAGACTTAGGGAAAATCTGACCGCTGACCTTTGATCTCAAGGTCATCCATTCATTCATTCATCTTCTTCCGCCTAATGCCTTTTGGGTTGCAGGGGCGGGGGAGGGGGGGCTGGAGCCTATCCCAGCACCTTTTGGGCGAGAGGCAGGGTCCACCCTGGACAGATTGTCAGTCCATGGCAGGGCCAACACAGAGAGACAGACAACCATTCACTCTCACAGTCAGACCTAAGGACAATTTAGAATCCCCAGTTGATGCCAATTAACCTAACTTGCATGTTTTTGGCATGTGGGAGGAAACTGGAGAAATCCCGGAGTAAACCCACACAGACATGGGGAGAACATGCAAACTCCACACAGATCACTGTTGGTCGGGGGCTGGGATCCCCCAGCCAAGGGTGAGTTGCTGTGCTGCCGCAGTGCTAACCACTCCGCCACTGAGAGTCAAACTGCAATACGGGCATCATCAGAGCACATCAAACCATGGTAACAAGTTTCAAAACAATCGGGTCAAAACTGGAGGAGGAGTCGATTTCACAAAAGTGGGACAGACTGACCCATTGAGCCGGGCTTTGACCGGCGGGGGATAAAAAGGGTAGAACACGTCCATTTTAGAGACACAAGTTTGCTGCCTAACCCCCATGCTGGATGTGTTTTGACATCCATGAGTACACAGGTTGGCCAATCAGGTGCAGGTTTGTGCCTCCACCCCTGCAGTAGGCTACACCGTAGAGCAGAGATGTCAAACTGGTGCAGTGGAGGCCCAAGAGCCTGCAGGTTCTCTCTTCAGCAGGTGTTTTCGCCAATCACTGGAAAGAAATTCAGTGAAATCACCTGTTGAAGACACTGGTTGGAGGTAAAGCCTCCTGGTGAGGTTCTAGGAGAGTTGTCAATCACTTACTGTTATTTTCACCAAGTGTGCAAAGATTTAAGGCCTGTCTACACCTACGTGGGTGAATAGTGATGTCACTGAATGGCTTCAACCAGACGCAGGTGGTGTTCCAACTGGCTACAGTGTAGATGTACAAATGGTACCCTCAAGAAAATGAGACCACTTCACATCTCAAACAGCAAGAGAAGAAGACTTCACACAGAACATAATTTTTCTAGCATCTGTTCAATTTCCTTCCACGAGTTTTGGACTATAAGGGAACCTCCATGTTCTCACACTGAGGCATCAAAAAGATGCTCACTGTCGCAGAGTCTTCCTTCCATCTCATTTTCAATGCCCCGACAACTTCATCTTCTCCTTCTGTTTGAATTCTTCTTCTGTGGGTTTTTGGATCTGATTATTAGTGGTTGGCAATCAATTACCACCACCTATTGAGCTGGAGCGGTGAGCGCCACCAGCTGTGCCCCATACACCAAGTTACAAAAAATAGGGAGGACAAGAAGACACCAAAGTGCACTGCGTGACAAGTCGCAACATCATTTTTGGCACACGAAGTCATTTGGGAGAGCCAGCGTGTCAGGCACAAACAGGCCTTAAAAAGCAGGACAATCCTACCCACAACAAGATGGCCCAACTGAGTTCAGCCAGCGAGCAGAAACACAAACGCACACAGAACAAGGATGGGGTGAAGACAGTACTTCCACACCCCCTGCAGGGGTGAAGTCAAAACTAGATGAAGGCAATAAAACAGAGAAAGAAGCTTGTAGACAACCACATTGTTCCTCTAAGAGGAAGATGAGCAGCGATGATGTCAGCCATGAAAACCCGTCAGAGACCAGGCTGCTGCAAAACACACACACAGGATGTATGAAGTATTTTGAGAGCAGAGGAAACTCCACTGTACTGCAGCAGAATTCCTGGTATTCTTAGGATCCAGGACTGCACATTGTTGATCCAGAGCCAAGTGTTTTCTTTGCAGTCACTTGGTGCAAAAAAAAATTTTTAAAAAATGCTCCAGCTGGAAAAGTTGTAACACATGCTGCACACCTACAGTTAGAAAACGCCATCGCCAACTCTACATTCCATGACATCTTCAGTCATATTCCAGCGATGACGCCACAGCAGACAGACATTTAATCTACCTCGCAACAGAGAAAACGCAACAGAGAAGTGTGAGTCAAACAAGCTGAACTGAGCCAAAACAGGGTCTGCAGCCTGCGGCTCTGGTGCCACAGGCATGCTTCCACGTGGCTTCATAAAAATTATGGAGGAAAAGACACAGATATTTATTGCAAAACAAAGTCAATTACATGAGCAAAAAGTTGCAATCTTAAAAAAAAAGAAAAAAAACCCACTAATTTACAAGAAATACGTTGCAAATTTAGAATAAAAGATGCAAGTTTAAGAGAAGAACCTTGCAAATGTGTGAAAAGTCATAAATTTGCAATTTTCACAATTTAGCAATTCTATGGGTGAAATTTAAAAACAAAAAATGTTGAACTTTACATGGAAAAACTGTACAAAAGTCAAAAATATGAGAAAATAAATGTGAAATTGAGAATACAGTCAAAATTTCACAAAAAAGCTGCAAATTTACAATGAAAAAGCTGTAAATTAGCAAGGAAAAAAATCCCAAGTTTACAAGTTAAAAAAAGCTGCAAATTTAACAGTAAAAAGGTGAAAATTTACCAGAAAAAAAGACACAAGTAAAAAGTCAAAAATTTAGAAGAAAACCTGCTACAATTTTAGTGGCAAATTTAAAAGCATGAAGTGAAAAAAGTTGCAAATTTAGAAAAAAATAAAAACCTGCAAATATACACAATAAAAGTGGCAAATGTAAATGGAAGAGAGTTGCAAATCTGCATAGAAGGAATTGGCAAACTTACAAATAAAAACCTGCAAATTTACAAGAAAAAATCTGCAAAATTACAAGGAAAAAATGCAAATTTAGTCATAAAAACCTGCAAATTTACAGGAAAAAACTCTAATGTAGAAGAAAGAATAAAGTCCAGGGAAATGTCTGCCAATTTACAAAACAAACAAGACAAAAGCTGATCATTTCAAAGGAAAATGCAACTAATTTAGTAGTAAAAAGTTGCAAATTCACAAATTTACTAGTAAAAGCGTGTAAATTGGACTTCCGGTTATGGCTGCCACGTAGGACGGACGTGTCTCGCTCTGCTCTGCTCCTGGAAAAAAAAAATCGGCAAATAACTCTCTCATTTGGGACAGAACGTATCCCAGCATTTGGGCGAGGATATGTCGGCGAAGCCTAAGGCTGGAAAACCAGGAAAAGGAAAAAGCGAGCCGCCGAAACAGTCCAAATTAACGGACTTTCAGGTCTGTGACGCAGCAAACAAAACTCCATATATGGCGGAGGAGGCTGGCAACGCTGCGATTTCTGCGGGGAATGGCGCAGATGCGCTGATGGCTGCCATGAGTTCAATGAGAGCGGACTTTTCCTCTAGATTTGATGGGATTATGACAGCGTTGGAAGGAATAAGAAAGGAATTGGGTGACTGTGTAGAACGAACGGCGCAGATGGAGCTCCGTCTCGCTAGTGCTGAAGATGACGTCACCCGTCTTCAATTAAAGGTGCGCACTTTGGAAAAAAAAAATAAATCTCTGGAAGATAATATTTTGGATTTGGAATCTCGGTCGAGACAGAATAATTTGAGGCTGGTGGGTCTTCCAGAGGAATCAGAAGGTCGGGACGTATGTTCCTTTCTGGAAAAGTGGATTCCGGAGGTGCTGGGCAGCGAGGAGTTGCAATCAGCAGTGGTTCTGGAAAAAGCACATCGTATTGGCCCACGGAGAGATAAGGGACCGCCGAGGACCTTAATTATGAAGTTTCTTAACAACAGAGACAGGATGAAGATCTTCAACGCTGCACGTGCTAAAGGAGAGATTAAACACCAGGACCAGCAGGTGCGGTTCTACCCAGATTTGGCCACAGGAATCCAGCAATTGAGGAAGCAGTTTGATCCCGTACGTAAGGAGCTGCGCAACCTTGGGATTCGTCATGGTGTAATCTATCCTGCGAGACTGCTGACCACGTATGAGGGCAGAACCCACATCTTCAAGACCCCAGAGGAGGCGCAGGAGTTCATCAAGAAGATCAAAGAAGAAGAAGAGACTGGTGGGAGCTAAGCATGAACAAAATATAAGGTAGAATAATTAAGCATTTGCACAGGCATCTGACTGACTTGAAGTAAATAGTAAGTTTACAAAATATAGATTGTATTATATATTTAAAAAAAAAACAAAAACAAAACAAACAAACAAAAAAAACTATGATGTACAAAGTTGTTAAAAATTTTGGAGTTAAGTTGGAAAACTACAGAGGAGAGTTAATGTTACGTCATTAAAAGCAGTAGAGTTAGGGTGATTGGGAGGATGAAGAAGGAGTGGCTTAGGCTGTTCCCCGTGGGTGTGGAACGGTCGATGGCTATATCGGGAGACAGAATTTTTCTTTTGATTTTGGGGGGTTTGCCACAAGGGGAAATTTGTTTGTGTGTAGTTTGTAGGATGAATGTTCAACCACTCATGTTTTTGCTTCTCTGTATGAGCATGTTTACACTGCAAGGTAATCCCAAACTCTCTATTGATCATGGACCAAAGTGTTAATCTTAATTTAACTTCATGGAATTGCAGAGGTCTACAAAATTTAAAAAAACTTAAACAAGTTATGAATAAAATAAAGGACATGGGTTCAAGAATTGTGTTTTTACAAGAAACTCATCTGATAGAGGAGGATGTTAAAAGAATTAGGAGTAGATGGCAGGGAAGTGTATTCACCTCTTCATTTTCATCCCGAGCCAGGGGAGTTATGACTCTCACACATAAATCAGTTCCTTTTCAAGTGAAAAATGTAATTGGAGACAAATTTGGAAGATATGTAATCATTCAAGGTTCTTTGCTATTAGAAAATATAAATCTTGTGAACTTATATGGTCCCAATATAGATGATCAGAAGTTCTTTGCTAATTTATTTCTCATCTTATCATCACTTACAGGGCAACATATAATAGCAGGGGATTTTAATTGTACATTGAATCCAGGTGTGGATAGATCAACAGGACTGGATTGTACGCACATTGGATGTAGGATGACTATTAATCATTTTATGAAAGAATTGAGATTGTTAGATATATGGAGAGAAATGAAACCACAAGTTAAAGCCTATTCTTGTTATTCCAGTACCTACAAGACATTCTCACGTATTGATTATTTTTTGATTTCCACAGAATTAAGGTCCAAGATTCAAAACTGCTTTTATGATAACATCGTGATCTCTGATCATGCACCCTGTTGTCTAATATATGTAGATAAAAAATTGACAAAGGAATCAGGTAGATGGCAATTTCAGCATAAATGGCTTCAGGATGAGGAATTTGTCAAGTATATAGAAAAACAGATAGACGAGTTCTTTGACATCAATACTACACAAACATCAGCATGTGTAAAGTGGGAGGCTTTCAAAGCTTTTATTAGGGGACATATTATTAGTTATACAGGATCAAAATCTAAGAAGACTCGAGAGGAGAGAGCTAAATTGGAACATAAAATAAAAAATCTTCAGGAAAAAGTGTATGCAGGAAGTGACCCAAGGTTGGAGAATGAATTACTGATTTTGAGAGCTGAATACGACAAAAAATCAGCGAATAGAGCTGCCTCGAGTCTTCTAAGATTGAAACAATCTTTTTATGAACAAGGTGAAAAATCAGGAAAATTATTAGCATGGCAGATTAAACAATTGGAAATTAAAACACCAATTACCAGTATTATAAGTAATGGACAGGTAGTTATAGATCCTTTAGAAATTAATAGAGCCTTTAGAGATTACTATGAAAAATTATATGATACCAAAAATGAACCTGATTTAACAAAACTAAATGGGTTTTTGAACGAACTATCTATACCGTGTATTCCAAATGAAAACAGGGAGATATTGGAGTCTAAAATTAGTCAAGAAGAAGTTGGGCTAGCCATTGATAATATGAAATCAGGAAAAAGTGCAGGACCAGATGGTCTTCCAGTTGACCTTTATAAAAAATTTAAGAATAAATTAATAAAACCTTTTTTGGAAATGGTTTTAGAAGCATTTCAAAATAATAATTTACCATCATACATAAATAATGCCTTAATTATACTGCTGCCAAAACCAGGTAAGCCCTCTAATAAATGTGAAAATATGAGACCAATAAGCCTATTAAACGCCGACCTTAAGATAATCTGTAAAATTTTAGCAAGACAAATACAAGAAATTTTACCAAATATTATTAATCGAGATCAGAATGGCTTTATAAAGGGTAGACAAGGCTTCCATAATGTAAGAAGACTATTTAATATTATCTATTTTAATAAAGAAGCACCGGATACAGCTCTCCTATCATTGGACGCCGAAAAGGCCTTTGATAGAGTTGAATGGCCCTTTCTTTTTGAAGTCCTACAAAGGTTTGGACTTGGAAATAATTTCATAAAATGGGTTCAAATAATATACAATAATGCTACAGCAGAAATCCTAACAAATAACAATATTTCAAAACCAATAAAAATCAATAGAGGATGTCGACAAGGCTGTCCACTTTCACCTTTACTGTTTACTATGGCAATTGAACCTTTAGCGATAGCGATACGTTTACATTCACAAATATATGGAATTAAAGTTGGACCAACAGAACATAAAATCTCCCTGTACGCCGATGATATAATTTTGTTTATGTCGAATCTAAAAAAATCAATTCCAACCTTGTTGAATTTAATAAAGAATTTTGGGGAAATATCAGGATATAAAATAAATAAAACTAAATCTTCAATATTAATGCTAAATGAGACCCAGAGAAATTACCCAGCCCCTGAGGTAAATCAATTCAATGTTGTAAATCAGTTTAAATATTTAGGAATCCAAATTATGCCTAAGCTAGAATCAGTCGCCAGTGTCAACTATGAAGCCTTAATGTCAGATATCAGTGAGTTAACTCAGAGATGGATGTCACTACCAATGTCGATGATCGGGAGAATCAATATACTTAAAAGTAATATTTTACCTAAAATACTTTATTTATTTCAATACATTCCCTTATCACCACCTTTAGATCTATTCTCAAGAATAAAAAAAAAGTTAGTGGAATTTATATGGAACAACAGGAGGGCTAGATTACGTTTGTCTTTATTATATTTACCATTTGATCGTGGAGGTCTGAAATGTCCAAATTTTATGTTGTATTATTGGTCGGCACAACTGAGGTCTATGACATATTATTTTTCATCAAATGATCTCCCTCACTGGACTGAAATGGAATCATACAATTTACCTTTACCTCTTCCCATATTCATATACTCAGATTCGGCAAAAAAATTACAAAAACAAGTTAAAAATCCATTTGTAAAGCATATGATCAAAATATGGTGTGAAGCTAAAAACTATTTAAAAGAACCACAGTTATTGTCACAATTTAGTCCAATATGGGGTAATCAATATTTTAAACCAGGGAGAGCGGACGCTGTATTTAAAGTATGGAATTTAAAAGGGATTCAAAAGATTCAAGATTTATATTTGCCATGTGCAGACAACATAATGTCTTTTGAAGAGCTGAGGATCAAATTTAATCTCAATAGAACACATTTTTTTAAATATCTTCAACTTAGAAACTTTATTCGATCAAATCAAAATAAAGCTCTCACTCGACCTATTTATTCATCCTTGGAAAAAATGATGATGAAAGATAGTAAAAGAAAGGGTATTATTTCAGAGTTTTATAACTCACTGACACTATCTTCAAGTGAAAATTCACTGAAAAGATTAAACTACTGGAAAGAAGATCTGCAAATTGAAATTTCAGAGGAACAATGGGAATTGGCTTGTACAGAAGCTCAAACCAAATCAATAAATGCACGCCTTAAATTGATACATTTCAAATGGTTAATGCGGATGTATGTTACACCGGAGGAGTTAAATAGATATAACAAAAATATACCAGATACATGCACAAAATGCATGGAAAGTAAAGGAACCCTATTTCATTGTTTATGGGAATGTAGATTAATAAGAATGTTTTGGGAAGAGGTGAGGGTAACAATTGAAAAAATAATCTCAAAACAAATCATATTGAATCCTAAACTGTTTTTGTTGGGTCTGTACCCAGAAAAGCATAATTTTAATAAAAGTGAAAGAACATTCATAGACCTCAGTTTGCTTAATGCCAAAAAATGTATTGCACTATTATGGAAAAAGACTCATAGACCAGATGTGACTTAGTGGTTAAGACAGATGTTAACAAACCTTCCATTAGAAAGAATAACATATATACTGAAATCAAAGGAAATTGTGTTTGAGAATATATGGAGACCTTTTATTGATTATGTAAAAAATTTAAACATAACTCTTGAAGAAGAAGGTGAATGATGTGTGTGGACCTTGTAAATTCCAAACTGGTGAACATAATATGTATACTAATATATTGGATTGTCTAGACTAAACAGAGGAGCATTGTTGAAGACTTGATTTTGTTGGTGGTTGTTGGTGTTTTTAGTGCATTTTTTTTTTTTTGTAGTACTTTAGTGTTAGTGTTTGATTGTTTGTATCATGTTTGTTAAAAAAAAAAAAAAAGGTTCAATAAAGATATTGTGGAAAAAAAAAAAAAGCGTGTAAATTTACTCGGAAAACATTTGCAATTTTACAAGCAAAAAATCTGGAAATTTACAAGAAAAAAGCATCAAATTTTGAAGGCAAAATCTATAAATTTAAAAGAAAAACAAAAGTGTTTACTAGTAAAGAGCTGCAATTTAACAAGAAAAAAATTTACTAGTAAAAAGTTGCAACTTGACAAGAAAATGTTTGGAAATTTACAAGAAAAAATCTGGAAATTTAAAAGAAAAATAAAGACAACATAAAAAGTGCAAATTAATGAGGATTTTTTTTTTTTTTTACCAGAAAAGACAGGAGATTATTATGAGAGAGAAGTTTGATCTTGCAGTAGAAAATAAAACTGTTGACGGTTGCTCAGGCTGACCGAGCAGTCCGCCGTTCCAACTGGCCTCTTCCACCGCGGCTCTGAGGCTCTGGGACGCTTTCCTGCTCCGCTCACAAGCTGACTTTAACAGAGCACTAAATGACAGCGACGACAGCTACGGGGTTTGGGGGGGGGTGCTTTCCCCAGCAAAACACCTCCACCCAGAAACCTAGCATGGACTGAAGGGACGGAAGAGACTGTAAAACTGCAGCAACCATCATCAGCCTTAACCGTTTGACTTTTACGATGCATTAAAATCACACAGGCTTTAATGTCTGCTCCCACATGCTTTCTTCTTTTCTTTTTAACAGGCTTGCTCTGCTGCGGCGCTGCACAGGAAGGGAAGTTTGTGCAGCGTTTGCAAGTGTCCACATTACAACATCCTGTACTCACCTAATTCTGAAGGGGGGGGGGGGGGTCAAGATGCAATAAGTGCACTGGTGCATCAGTAAATTCATGCAGGCTCCAGCATTACGGAGCTAAAAGCCAGTTGCTGCTGCTCTCAGCCACACAGGGATCGTCATGTTACGGTTTGCCTCTTCTGAATAAATCATTACACTCAACAAAAGAGGACCACCACACAAGTTGCACGGCTGAATATTTCATGATTACACAGCACGGATGTAGGGCAAGGCTCTCTGGGCCAGAACCAGGAGCTCATGAAATGTACTAGAAAATTTTCAAATATTGTGGGGGGAAAAAGATGACAATTTTACAAAAACTCTGACTCAAATTTATAAAGAGGAGGTGCAGAGTTAAAGAGCAGAAAAACAAAGGCTGCTGCAAACAGCAGTGTTGGGATGCAGAATACAGTGGAGTGGTACACAGCAAATACCCAGATATTCTCATTCATCCATCAGTCTTCTGCCACTGATCTGGCACCCGGGTCACAGCACCATGATCCCTCCTGAAGGTGGTGAGCCCACTGGAAGTGGACCCATGTGGCTCCATAGGGCCCCCAAACTTTTTGGGGTGCACTGGATCCTTGTTGTGACTTTTCAGAGGGATCTACTGGGCTGCTCTTAGTCTGGCCTTTAACCCGGGACCAGCTTGCCTTGGGAGACCTTACCAGGACCAAGCTGCTCCTGGGATGCTTAGGGCACACAAACCCCTCCACCATGATAAGGTGGCAGAAAGGTTGCAAATGCAATCTTCTTGTTCCAAAATTTGAAGCTTTTCTTGTAAACTAGGCAGCTTGGTGCCTAGTTTACTGCGGCAGCACAGCAGGAAGGTCGTGGGATCGATCCCGCCACACCGTGGCCACCTCATCCATCCACGTGGATGTCCTGAAATTCTCTCTGGGATTAATAAAGTATGCAAAATAAAAACAAGAAACTTTTATAAATTTGCTATTTCTGTCTGTAAATTTGACTCCTTTTCTTATGTATGGAGGGGGGGTGCAAATGCAAATATCTGAATACCAAACTTGAAAACCATATAGCAGAATAATAAACAAACATTGGGATCATTAAATCTTTGAAGACACCACTAGGAAAACCTTGCAAATTTTTTTTTTTTTTTAAAGTTAACACCACTCCTCTGTGGATCGCCACCTCACCACAGTGGAGGAGTCTGGTGCCCTACAGCGGCCCCAGGGTGATGCTGGGTGTTGGCAGCTTGTCCCTGGTAGGGTCTTACAAGACAAACTGATCCTGGGTGAAGGACCAGACCAAGGTCGGTCCAGTAGATCCCCATGGAAGTTAAAACAAGGACCCGGTGTACCCCCCCACCAGTGGGCTCACCACCTGCAGGAGGGATGATGGTGTAGCAGTCTGGGCTACTCCACTTGGACTGCGGCCCCCACAACCTGGATGCCCGGAGCAGCAGTGGAGGATGAATGGATGGATGATGTTAACAATTAAAAGCCAGGATGAGAGTTGCAAATTTATGAAGGGAAAACTAAAAAAAAGGTCAAATGTATGAGCAACGAGGTAAATTTGCTATAGAACCATCTCAAATTTACTCCAAAAAAAGCATACAAATTTACAGCTAAAATATGCATATTTATGCACAACAGTTTGCAAGTTTACAAGAAAACAAACAGAGGGAATAGATCATAAATTTATGAAAAAACTGTTACACTTGAAAACCATGCTGGGGGGGCATTTCATGCCCGCAGTTTCTTCTTTACTGTGAGGCTGTGAGCGTCTGTGTCGCCATGCGAGCGTCTGCAGCACAGGCTGCAGGTCCGTCATGGACCACAAGGCTCCGGGCGCAGGAGGAGGGGGCCTCGGATAACGGTCCAAACCCTGCTCCGGGAGGGGGGGAGGGGGGGGGGTGAAGGAAGGGCTATCTGGGTTAATCCGTGCACAGACAGAGAAAAACAAACGGGGAGAAGCACCGATGTGACACACTTTAAAACGGTTCCGATGTGCACCAGGTGGGAATCATTAGCAGGGTTCTGTTCGGGACACTGCAGCGAAAACGCCGACAGAACTTGTGTGTCACATCCGGTGTGGAGTTCAGCTCCAAAAGCGTCACACCGAAATGGAACAAGTCAGACGGGCAAAGAGGCAGAGAAGGCGAGCCGTGAAGATGCTGCTGAAAGCGGCGAATAAATCCGTCTTAGGTCCCAACAGCCAGCCCGCCTAGCCTTAGCTTCTAGCGGCCAAAGTTAGCTGTCAACAGGGGGACTCAGACTGTCTGGGGGTCTAAATGTCGGAGGTTTTAACATATTTAAATACACACTCTTTATTCCTGCAAGAAATGTGTCATATGGGCGGTCATTCTGGCCTTGAACTAGTCTTAATCCCGTGAGGCCCACTGAGACCCCGGGCTAAATTTGACAGCTAGCGCTAGCGGCCAGCTCCTGCAATCGGTCAGCTGTGACGTGCGGCCCGGCCCGTCCCCGCCTCCCTGCGATTTAATACGCCCGTCTCACTGCTAGCTCGCCAGGCTAACTCGGAGCACCCACCTCGCTTATCCAGGTCGTAACCGACCACAACGAAGTAGTCGGCGAGCCGGGCCATCCTCCGGTGGTGGGGGGGGCTCACGGCGACGGGCCTCTCTCGGTAAATCCTCTGCTCTTTCCTCCGTCAATAGTCCATTTACGTCCGACAGGCGACAGTAGCATCCTTCCAGCTGCACCGCGCCGCCATACTGTCGCTCGGCCGAGCCCTGACAGCGGAGGGATTCTGCGCACTGAGGGACCTCCGGGGAGGGGCCGCGAGACCCGCCGCCCTGTCCCGGCGGGGAGCCGGAGCCTGACCCCGAACCCCCAACCTGGCACTGACTCAGCCAGTCTCATTTTACAGTGGCTGAAGTATGGTCAGATGTGCAAAAACCAGCAACAAGAGCGCGAACAGACACTTTTAAATAATCACATGACTGCTGAAGCAGGGGTCTGCAACCTGCGGCTCCGGAACCACATGTGGCCCTAAAATACTGAGAAAAAATGTTGCAGATTCATGATTAAATATCACAAAACTGTGTAAAAAATGTATGCCAAAATATTGCAAATTTTGGGGGAAAAGTTGCAATTTTATGAAAACATCCATATAAAATTTCAAGAAAAAAGTCAGCTTTTTAAAAAAAATCACAAATTTACTGGAAAAAGATGCAGTGTAGCCACACATGTGACTTACTTAATGCCTTACATAATGCCTCACATCTTAGATAAGAACAAAGTGCAGAGTTTCCTTGGAGATAACAGGAAGCTGTGAAAGTGTAATCTTTGGTATGCAAGAGACTGCTTGGAGGATCCTTTGTGGGCCAAAGACTAACTACTACTAACTAACTAACCTGCACTTATATAGCGCTTTTCTAGTCACAAAGACCACTCAAAGCGCTTTCATTAATACTAACCCTCTATTCTAAGGGCCTATAGGAAACAAATATCTAGGGACAATTTAGAACAGCCAATTAACCTAACATGCATGTTTTTGGCATGTGGGAGGAAACCGGAGAAATCCCGGAGTAAACCCACGCAACACGGGGAGAACATGCAAACTCCACACAGATCACTGTTGGTCGGGGGCTGGGATCGAAGGGGGAGGCTAAGGGATTAAAGAGGAAATGCATTGTTACTTTTGATTTGAATGCGAGACCTGGGTATATAAGGGACGAGTTTTTTTCTGACATGTCCTCTTTCTACTTTGCTCATGTTGGAGACGTGTAATAAACTGCCTTGAGACAAACCTGCCTCATCAATTACACACTCCACAGCAGTTTAATAAAAAAAAATGCAAATTTACAAATAATGTATCAGAAAAGCAGAAAATTTTTACCAAAAACATTAGAAATTTAGGGGGGAAAATGCAATTTTATGAGAAAAACACAAATTTGCAAGAAAAGTCACAAAATTTCAGAAAAAAATCCCATATTTAGAGGAAAAAGTTGCAACTTTCTTACAAAAATGTCACAAATGTGCATAAAAAGTGTTGAAATTTTATCTACAAAGGGAAACAAAACTACAAATTAAAATTAGAAAAATGGAAAATTTATGCCAAAAATATCACAGATAGAGGGTTGGTACTAGTGAGGTGCGTTGAGTGCTCTCGCTCTTCAGGTGCTCTTGAGTGCATTCTATTATGCTGAACACCAAGCACGAAGACAGGAAGTACCATTTTTATATGGTCTTTGGCATGACCCAGCCAGGAGTTGAACCCCCAACCTCCGAGTTGTGGGGGAGATGCTCTATCAACGAGGTCACCACTCCTGTAGCTTCCATACTTTGGCGTCAGCATCCTCTACTATAGGCAGAGCCACTGTGAGTGATTTCTGTTCAAAGCAGTTTACATGGAGCAAAAAATCTGAGCCTGAAAACAAAGGCAGGGCAGTTTAATTTGATGGCACATTTCGTGTCCAAGACAGTTCAAAGCGCTTTACATAAAAACATTAAAGCATTAGAGCAAGTTGCAAAAGGAATACAGTGTGGAGAGTGGAAATAACGGAACCAGACTTGCACAGCAGACGACTTTATTCACTCTCACTTCAGTCATACACAGAAAAGCTTCCTCAATACACCAGGGTCTCTGCTTTTATATCATCCCTCCATCTCCCTGCTGCATGAAATCTTGCATCACAATACATTCAACCCTTCTCCCCCCACTGTCCCCCAGCTACTCCTTCCTGCTACATCACCATAATCTCTCCCATCTCAATACCTATTGTCCCCATCTGTTAACCCCCCCCCCCCACACACACACACACACGCTCTACCAGCAGAGGGACTACATACCTCCCCTCTGCATCCAGTCTGGGATGATTATCCCAGCGTGGGTTACCTACACTGCCCCCCCCCCGAATCTCAGACCGAGTTTCAGTCCTCACATCCTTTTGGCTTCAGTCTCCTCCCATATCTGCTGTAATGGGGGTTCTCCGCCTCCGCGGCGCTGCTGTGTCGGCGGGGGGCTCCTGAGGGTGTGTCTGTCTGTGGGTGGGCCATGGCGAGGGGGGGGGGGACATTCAACTTGCCCGTGTGGCTGGTCTGACGAATCATTTACCTGGGGAGTTCTCCGTGGGGGTCTTCCACGCCGAGGGGCCCAAGCCAACATCACTTGCTCGTCCGCCACTACAAAGGTGGGCTTAAGTCTGTCTATGCATATTTAATACCGACAACCCCCCAAGTCTAACAAAAATGTTTGTCCCCTGGTTCCAGCACTCTGAACGGGCCATCGTAGGGTGGGCGCAATGGGGGGGGGGGGGTGGGCATCGTGCCTGACAAACACGAACGCCACGTTCTTCAAAGTCTTTGGCGCAAAAGCACGTGGAAAACAGTGGTGGGCCGGGCCCGGCAGCGTGCCTGTGTCTGTGCTATGCTGCAAACGCTGAGATGGACAGTTGTCCGGCGCGGGATTATCTGGTAAAAATTCCCCGGGGAGCCACAATGGCTGAGAAAAAACAAGCTCCGCCGGGGAAGCCTCCAAATCCTCTTTTGGTGCGGAACGCAACCCCAATAAAACCCACGGCAACCAGTCTACCCAATTTGCATTCGTCAGCGAAGCCCTGAGCGCTGCTTTCAGTGACCTATGGAAACGCTCGCATAACCCATTGGCCTGTGGGTTGTACGCGGTTGTGCGATGAATTGCAACACCCAGGCTGCGGGCCATCGCGGACCAGAGGTCGGAAACAAACTGAGGGCCCCTATCGGACATGATGTCCGACGGGACTCCAAAACGTGCCACCCATGTCGTCAAAAAAGCATGCGCCACATCCGCGGACACTGCTGCCACCAGCGGGACTGCTTCTGGCCAGCGTGTGGTGCGGTCCACCACTGTCAGAAGGTGCGTGCACCCCTGCAATGGCGGGAGGGGGCCCACGAGGTCCACGTGAACATGGTCGAACCTCTTAGCCAGTATACGAAACGGCTCCAAAGGAGCCTTCATGTGTCTGTGTACTTTGGCTTGTTGGCACGCTACGCAGGCTGCAGCCCACTCTTTAACTTGTTTGCGCAGGCCTGGCCACACGAACTTCGCTCCCACCATTTTGACTGACGCATGCACTCCTAGGTGCGCCAGAGCATGAACTGACTCAAACACTCTGGACAGCAACTGGGACCACCGGGCACGGGCGTCCCATGGAGACATCACAGACAGCCTGGGGGGGGGGGCTTGCGTCTTGCAGCACCTTGCTCTCCAGCCTTAACCCTGTTGGTCCAGACTGGAGCGCGCGCACGTCTGCATCACCAATCTGCTCTGCGGCCATGGCTGTATAATCTATCCCCACGCAGACCGGGGCCACTACTGCGCGCGAGAGGCAGTCCGCCACCACATTCAGTTTACCCGACACATGCTGAATATTAGTCATAAACTCCGAGATCGCGGCCAACTGTCTCTGCTGCCAGCCCGGCCATGGTTCCGAAACCTTGGCCATCGCGTACGTTAGCGGCTTGTGGTCCAAGAACGCGATGAAGCTGCGCCCTTCCAGCCAGAACTGGAAGTGGCGTATGGCCAGGTGGAGAGCCAGCAACTCCCTGTCGAATGCGCTGTATTTACGCTCACTGTCGCGCAAAGACCTGCTGAAAAAAGCGAGCGGCTGCCAAGACCGGGGACACGTTGCTCCACGACAGCCCCTATGAGATTGAGATTCAACTTTATTGTCATTACACATGTATGAATACAAGGTAACGAAACGTGACTTAACGGGCCCTTACCGACGCCACATCTGAGGCGTCGGTAGTAAGCGCTATCTGGGCCGCCGGGTCCGGGTGCGCCAACAGTGCGGCGTTTGCCAGGGCTGTTTTAACCTCAGAGAACGCCTGCTCTCGCTCCGGAGTCCATTCGACTCTGTCCGCGGGTTTCCGTTTCTGAAGCACGGCATACAATGACTGCATGAGCTGAGCTGCGCGGGGGAGGAACCGGTTATAAAAGTTAACCATTCCCAAAAACTCTTGCAGCGCCCTGACCATCTGAGGTCAGGGAAAATTCGCCACGGCACGCACCTTGTCCGGCAAGGGTATCACTCCCTCCGGTGAGATGCGGTGCCCCAAAAAATCAATCCCTGTCACACCGAACTGGCATTTCGCCGGGTTGATTATTAACCCGTGCTCCTCCAACCTCCGGAAAACCGTCCTGAGGTGGGTTACGTGTTTGTCCTCGGATGCACTGGCCACCAGGATGTCATCCAGGTAGACTAACACAAACGGCAGATCACACAACACTGCATCCATCATGCGTTGGAATGTCTGTGCTGCTCCTTTTAATCCGAAGGGCATGCGTAAAAACTCAAACAAGCCAAATGGAGTTATTACCGCTGTCTTGGGTATGTCCTCCGTGCACACTGGGACCTGGTGGTAACTGCGGACCAGGTCTATTTTAGAAAAAATGCGTGCCCCGTCGAGGTGAATGGAAAAATCCTGAATATGGGGAATTGGGTAGTGGTCGTGCGCTGTGGCGTTGTTTAATCTGCGGAAATCTCCGCACGGTCGCCACGATCCCTCGGCCTTAGGGGCCACGTGTAGCGGGGATGCCCATGGGCTGTTTGAGCGCCTGATGATGCCCAGCCTTTCCAAGTTGGCGAACTCCTCATGCGCTATGGCCAGTTTAGCTGCGTCCAGGAGCCGAGGTTGTGTGAAAACAGGCGGCCCGGTGGTGGTGATAAAGTGTTCCACCCTGTTTTTAGTGCTGGCCGCTGAAAACGTCGGGACCGTGAGTGCTGGGAACTGAGTGAGCAGTGTGTGGAACTTACCGCCTGGAGCTGTGACGTTGGCTAGCGTTGTTGGCCCGGCCCCTCGAGCTGTACGGGGGAGAAAATCAAAAGACAGTGCATTAACCAGGCGTCTGTTAGCAACATCGACTAGCAACCCGTGTGCACACAGAAAATCAGCTCCCAGGATTGGGGAACTCAATGTTGCTATGACGAAAGTCCACTTGTACATACGGCCGTGTAGGGATAAAGTCAGTGCTCTCTCACCAAAAGTCCTAATGTCTGAGCCATTTACGGCTACCAGCTCGGGGCTGCTAGCTCCCGCTAGCCGGTTGGTGTAGGATGGCAGGATGAGGCTCTTCTGGGAGCCGGTGTCTACAAGGAACAGTCTCCCTGAGAGCGAGTCCGTCACTTAGAGCAGCTTGTTTTCTTCACCGGCGGTCGCAGCTGCTACTGACTGCTGGCCTTGGCATTTCCAGAACGCTTGAATTGGCACAGTGGCACACATCTGTGTGCGTTCTTTCCAAAGCGGCGGTGGTAGAAGCAGAGCGTGTCTCTCTGGCGCCTTCTGGCCCCCGCTGCCGCTACCGTCGCCGGCTCCTCGCCTCCGCTGGTCGTCTCGCTGGGTTCCGACGCTGCTGCGTTCACTGTGAGGGCTCTGATGGTGAGGATGATCTGATCTGCCTCCTGGGTAGTCACGTGCAGCCAGCAACGGCGAATTGGCAAGAACCACTCTCGCCTCTGTTGGGAGGTTCCGGAGGAAAAGGTGGGCAAACAGGAAATGCCCGTCTTCCATGCCCATCAACGCCAACATCTTCTCCATCAGTTCGACCGCCGACCCATCTCCTAACTCGAAGCACCTCAGGAGCCTCTCTGCTCTCTCACAGGCCGAGAGCGTGTAGCGCTGGGTCAGCGGGGCCTTGAGAGTCCCGTATTTATCGTGGGCTGGAGGCTGTTGGAGCAGGCTCGCCACTTGCTGAGTTGTGCCAGCGTCCAGCGCTGCGACCACATAGTAATATCTGGTGTCATCTGCCGTTATTCCCCGGAGGGCGAACTGAGACTCGGTGTGGTGGAACCAAGCTAGAATACATGTCCTGTCCATTATTATTTAGAGACTGTTATTAAAAAATAAGTAGAAAGTCTGACCACAGGAAAAGCAGAAGTGCTGAGCTGTGAGTGACAAGCTGTTGCTGGGATACAGGGCACAGACTTTTTTCCCAGAGCACAGCACACAAACGCTGAAAAAAGACATTCAGGGCTGTCGGGCAACAAAAAACATTTTTGGTGTACATGCAGCCTAATACATCTGCTGCTGTATGTTTCTGCACTTCACTGCAACTATTTGCACAAATGCCATATCTGCTGCTGTCTGTCATTGCAGTACTGATCATGTGCAGTCCTATCTGTCACTGTCTGCACCTACACTACCGCATTGAACTTGGTACTAAGAATAATACTGCTCTACTTTTCTGTATATAAGATTGCTGGGTCTCATCGTTTATCTCTATTTGCACTATGGGATGTCTGGGTCTGTCTTTTGTCGCCATTTGCACTACAGGTAGCATTACTGTACATAGACTGCTGTGGTTGTTTTTCCAGCCTTATTCCTTTTGTTTTTTTATACTGTGCACACCACTGAAGAGAGCGAGAAACACCATTTCAATTCTCCTGTATGTCCTGTACGTATAGTAGTATTGACAAATAAAATCTTTGAATCTTTAATATTAAGAGTTGTTTTTTCTCTAAAATTTGCAACTTCTTTCCCGTAAGTTTGTTAAATTTTTTAATAACAAAATTGCAACTTTTTCTACTGACGATTTATTTATTTGCTGAAATTTTATGACTTTCTTGCAAAATTTTAGGGGTGTTTTCCTCTTTAAATTGTAACTTTTCCCCAAAAAATTTGGCAGAATTTTTCTGCTTTTGTCATAAATTTCTTTGTTTGTTTTCTTTGTATATTTGTTACCTTTTTAGGGAAAACTGATGCAATTTTTACATAAAATTGTGACACCCCCCCCCCCCCAAAAAAAAAATCAAGTGACTTTTTTCTTTCAAATTTATGAGGGTGATTTTTCATAAAATTACAACTTCTTCCCTCAGTTTTAAAGGTCTGATGACACGTTTTTGACTTCCTCTAATTTTTCAACACATACAGTAATACAACATGACGAAATAGGTTGGTCTGTGCAGTTCTAAGTCAAACAGCCTTTTTTTCATGCGAATATCCGACGTTTTCGTGAGCGCCACGTTACCAATTGCATCAGTGGCTGGAAAACCCCGCTGCCATGTTGTAACGTCAGCGTCAGAACACAGTGCTTAGCTGCTCATTGTACACACAGGATGGAAGCGGTTGAAAACATCAACGATGGTTCCAGCACATGTAGTCTGGAATTGGTTTGTGTTGTCCAATCTTCAGACGATTATAGTTCTGAAGAATGGGATGATAATGAAGAATCTGGGGGCATCAGACCGTATAGGTATGAGCCGTGCCAAGTGGGCATTGTGCCGAGCGAGTCAGACTCAGAGAGTGACAGCGGAGAGGCATACTTGCCCGCCGCAGCAGCAGCGGCAAACACACGGCAGGGGAACACCGAGTGTTATGCTTTTGTTACAGATATTGCAACAAATTATTTGTTCATACTGTAAATATAATTTATTTAAACCCGATTTTTCAATAAAATCATAGCAGTGTATCTCTGTGGCTCAGGCATCGGGTTTATTATGGATTATCCTTTGATTTCTTGTTGTTTTTGTTTTGTACATGTGTTTTATGTGCGTTTTGAGCCACTTTCAGGTGGGCACTGTCCAAGATTCGCCGATCCGACCACATGCCCTCTCTCTTTGACAGTCAGCTGTTCATGTTTTGCGTGCATCATCTGCCGTGTTGTCAGCCAGCCAATATTGCCAACACTATCACGACGTGTTGGCCACTCCACACAGCAGTGGTTTTGTTGCGCCCCTTGAAGTGATGTCGGCCCTGGGGTGCAACCGTGGTTAACACGTCTCCTCTCCATGTTTGCTGGGTGATGTCGGCCCCAAACGCCAACTGTAAGTGTTTCTGTATATTTTTGTAAGTCTTCACCTTTTTGGGAACTGTTGTCATCATTCTTATGTTCAATACATGTGCTGTGGTGAATTCTGCGCATAAATCCATTCATCATGACCCTCTGTGTGCTCTTATGCAGGGCACAGAGAGGGAGGATGAAATAATGAGGATTTACATGTAGGGTTCACCACAGCACATTTAATACAGGAAAACAGACAATTCCCAAAAAGGTGAAGACGTACAAAAAACACAAACACACTTACTGATGGCGTTCGGGGGCCGGCATCGCCCAGAGAATGAATGAGAGGAGACATGTTAGAAACAGTTGCTCCCCAGAGCCGACATCGCTTCAAGGATGCACGAGAACCACGGCGAACATGGAGTGACTAACACATTGTGAGAGTGCTGACAATACTATGGACCAGCAGTGCATGACTGGCAAACGGCCACGAAGTACACGCACTGCTGGTGATGGTGTGATGAGAAGCACCTGGGCGAGGACCGGGAAACATGATCAGCGGGAGGGGGAATCAGCTGGTGATACTGAGAGAGGGGACGTGGCCGGACAGGCGACAGTCAGCATGTGATCACAGAAAGTAGGTCAAAGCTTTGCATAAATCCATTAATCCTTCCCTCCTCGTGCGCTTTTATGCAGGAGGAGTGCACGAGGAGCACACAAAGAGGCTTATGACAGTTGGAGCTGAAGCGTGTGATGTGGTCTTTCACGGCCTGCTGTTTATCTAAACCTTTGACACAACGCAAAGGCACAGCCGTAAAATTAAAACAAGAAACCAGAGAAACTGTGAGCTACAAAGCTGCTGTCATTCCAGTTAACAACACCGGAGTCCGTTCTGTCGCTTAAGTCATGGGGGTGCCGCCCTTAATTCGGTGGGCGGCACACAGTCCAGTCAGCGGCTGCTGTTTTTTGATGATAACGAGTTTATGCAGGCGCGGTTGTAAATATTATATTGATCATCAACAATGACTTTTGGGTTTACACAACATCCTAAAAAATGTCAAAATTGTGTCATCAGCGCTTTAAGGGCCTATAGAAGTACCTAGGGACAACTTAGAATAACCAATTAACTTAACATACATGTCTTTGGACTGTGGGAGGAAACCTGAGCTCCTGGAATAAACCCACACAACACAGGGAGAACATGCAAACTCCACACAGAAAGGTTCCTACCCCTGCTAGGCTGGGGATTTGAACCTGGAACCTTCTCACTATGAGGGAACAGTGCTAACCCCTGTACCACCCAAATAATCCTTCGGTGCCCTGATGTATGGAAGAAGATGTGCCAAAACGCAACTAAACAAATAACCATGTTTCAAAATCTAGCATTTTCAAAGATAGCAGAGAGAATGTGTGGACACTCCAGGCGTTGACAATATCTACTATGCAAAGAACCACTTCTGAGAGATTTTTGACCAGGAAAATCCACATGGAGCCACAAAAAAGGGTTAGGTATCAGGTATCTAGCTGGCCCCTTCTTCCAGGTTCTTAATTTCTCTCCCATCTGGTAGCTTGATTCCTTGACATTCAACAACCTTTCCTCTCCAAATGACAAGTTTTGTACATTTCTTAACCCCAAAATCCATCTCAATATCTGCACTGAAGACTCCAAAGGTATTAACAAAGGATTCTAAGCTTTTCTCTGACTTTGCATACAGCTTAAGGTTGTCCTTGTAAAGTAAATGGTTGACTTGTTCACCACTGAGATTGCATCCGTACTTGTTCTTCTTTAACAGTAGGGTGAATGGGATCATCCACATCAAAATCACCAAAGGTGATAAGAAATCTCCTTCTCTCCTTATGTTGGTTGCTATTCTGAAAAAAGTCTTGACATTCCTTTATCCAAGAGTGTGGCAGCATGTCATATGCTTTTCGATAGTCAATCCAAGCCATGAACAGGTTCTTTTTACCAGCTCGAGCATTCTGCATTATCATCTTATCAATAAATAGGAGGTCACGAGTCCCTCTAGGTCTTTTCTGCGCTCCATTTTGCTCCTCTGGTAACAACTCCATGTCGTCTAGATTCCAATATACAGTGGTGTGAAAAAGTGTTTGCCACCTTCCTGATTTTTCATTTTTTTGTATGTTTGTCACACTTAAATGTTTCAGATCATCAAACAAATTTAAATATTAGATAAAGATAACACAAGTAAACACAAAATGCAGTTTTTAAATGAAGGTGTTTATTATTAAAGGGGAAAAAAATCCAAACCTACATGGCCCTGAGTGAAAAAGTGATTGCCCCCCACCTGTTAAAACATAAACTAACTGTGGTTTATCACATCTTTGGAAAGCTGAGTTCAATTTCTCTAGCCACACCCAGGCCTGATTACTGCCATACCTGTTCTCAATCAAGAAATCACTTAAATAGGACCTGTCTGACAAAGTGAAATCGACCAAAAGATCCTCAAAAGCTAGACATCATGCTGCAATCCAAAGAAATTCAAGAACAAATGAGAAAAAGTAATTGAGATCTAGCAGTCTGGAAAAGGTTGTAAAGCCATTTCTAAAGCTTTGGGACTCCAGCACACCACAGTGAGAGCCATTATCCACAAATGGCAAAAACGTGGAACAGTGGTGAACCTTCCCAGGAGTGGCCAGCTGACCAAAATTACCCCAAGAGCGCAGTGACGACTCATCCAAGAGGTCACAAACGACCCCACAACATCCAAAGAACTGCAGGTCTCACTTGCCTCAGTTAAGGTCAGTGTTCATGACTCCACCATAAGACAAAGACTGGGCAAAAATGGCCTGCATGGCAGAGTCCCAAGATGAAAACCACTGCTGAGCAAAAAGAACATAAAGGTTTGACGATCCGATCAGTTTGATGATCCCCAAGACTTTTGGGAAAATACTCTGTGGACTGACAACACAAAAGTTGAACTTTTTGGAAGGTATGTGTCCCATTACATCCGGAGTAAAAGTCACATGGCATTTCAGAAAAGGAACATCATACCAACAGTGACATGATTAACAGACCCAGAGAACAGACACAGGCTCGGGAATAGATACAATTATCTTTATTATATAGTGAGAGTGTGAGTGTGTGGGTGCGTGTATGTGTGTGTGAATGTCAGAGATGATGTCGTAGCTGAAGGTGAGCAGAGCGCTGTATGTCCTGGCAACCCTATGGACAGAGTAGAGACAACAGATGTTAGTGAAGCCCTCCAGAGGGAATGTATGTGAATGACTGGGGCTTACTGTTTGCAGAGGTGGTGCTGAGCTCAGGTTGGCCCGTAGGCTACAGCCAGGAGGACAGCGCCTGCTGTCACTGTGCAGCTGGAGAGGTGAAGGACTCGGGGATGAAGCGTGGCTTGGCCGCCAGGCAGAGTGAGAGGATTCTGCCACCATGGAACTCCGCCTGTGCACAGAGGACCAGCGCTGAGAAAGGTGAGAGAATAATGGCTTACTTGTTATGAAGGAAAAGTTCCTTCCAGGAGGTAGAGCCAGGAGATGAGGAAGACTTAGGAATGCCAGCAATGGCTAGACGATTGTTTGATGAAGGCGAAGACGAGACCAGGACTCTTCAGCCCAAGGAGACAGACGGCTCCGTGCTGTTCTGAAAGCAGCGAGGGTTAAGTAGCCCGAGGGTGATGGAGAGCAGGTGTGCGCGCAGCTGCGGAAGATAATGATACAGAGCGAGCCATCACAAACAGTAAAATATGGTGGTTGTAGTGTGATGGTCTGGAGCTGTTTTGTTGCTTCAGTACCTGGAAGACTTGCTGTGGTAAATGGAACCATGAATTCTGCTGTCTAACAAAAAATCCTGATGGAGAATGTCCGGCCATCTGCTCATGACCTCAAGCTGAAGTGCACTTGGGTTCTGCAGCAGGACAATGATCCAAAACACACCAGTAAGTCCACCTTTGAATGGCTTAAGAAAAACAAAAAGAAGACTTTGGAGTGGCCTAGTCAAAGTCCTGACCTGATTCCGATTGAGATGCTGTGGCATGACCTTAAAAAGGCGGTTCATGCTCGAAAACCCTTCAGTGTGGCTGAATTACAACAATTCTGCAAAGATGAGTGGGCCGAAATTCCTCCACAGCGCTGTAAAAGACTCATTATCAGTTATTGCAAACGCTTGATTGCAGTTGTTGCTGCTAAGGGTGGTCCAACCAGTTATTAGGTTTAGGGGCAATCACTTTTTCACACAGGGCCATATAGGTTTGGATTTTTTTTCTTCTTAATAATAAACACCTTCATTTAAAAACCGCATTTTGTGTTTACTTGTGTTATCTTTGTCTAATATTTAAATTTGTTTGATGATCTGAAACATTTAAGTGTGACAAACATACAAAAAAAAAAAGAGAAATCAGGAAGGGGGTAAACACTTTTTCACACCACTGTGCATCTTCAGATATTAAACCAGTTAAAAGTTTCCACATTAGTGGAAGACATGTGACGGGCATAACGTTGCTGGGGTCACTACCCAAACTGGTATCTTTGACGCACAGAAGAGTTCTCCCCTTGGTCATGCATAGAGACCTGCCTCCAGCCAAGTATTGAGTTGATCAACCAATTATTGTTGTTATTATTATTATTATTGTTTTTTTTTTTTTCAGATTACAGAATTGTACTTTTTTTTGTCAAAATATGTAACTTTCTGTCATTTTTTCTTCTTTTACATTTGTGGGTTTTGTGAATTTACAATTTTTCATACACTAAAGATGTTTTTGTAAATATGTGAGTTTTATTCCTGGTAAATGTGCCACATTTTCTCTCTATTTTTGATGTTTCTTGCAAACTGATGATCTTGCAAATGTGCAACTTTTTCTTTTAAATATGTACTTTTTTTGGTCATGACTGTGTGACTTTTTCTTGTAAATGTGCAACTTTTATCCTTGCAATTTTTAAAAAAAGTCATAACCAAGTCAAATTTTTAGTTGTGAAATAACTTAAAACATACCGATTATGGTTTTTTAAAAAAATCAAATAAAGTAGTGCACTATGAGGACAGCCTGATGGTCCACATCTGTGTGTCCTGTTCTTGGCTCTCATCTGCAGAGGAATCCACCACTTCCTGTGGTTTGACATTTGACCCGGCGTGCTTATCACTCCCTGCTCCTACAATCCAAACATGTCACATAATTGGTGAAGAGCTTTGTTTTTCCGACTCCTGTCACAGTTATCAGCGGCTGTAGCCAAGGAGGGGCTGCTCTTTGATAAGTGACAACAGGAGATAAAAACTCACTGTGTCCTGGAGCTGTGTAGCATTTATAATTAGAAATAATCTGCTGCATCTTGACCTTCAGCCTTGTATGACCGGGTCCCTCAGAGTAGTACAACATCTGGGACAGAAGAGACTGTCCCCCCAGACAATACTGAGCCACCGTGGTGTGTAAGACTCTGTGATGTGTCCTGTCTAATGGTGAACTGAAAGTGACACCTCAACTGCAGTGAACCTTGAAATGCTTATTTCCATGGTGTCCCTGATGTAGCTGCAGAATGTAGGGAAGTTTCCATTGGACTGCTAGAGGAACACCTGACCGTGCACTTCATCCCGTCTTTCACCAGGGTGGAAAGTCCACCAGTGCATCAGGGAAAGAGCCGTCTTTTGGGAAAATAAATAATAAACACATACATACACATACTGCAGTTATAATGAAGATATGTATTTTGTTTTATGTTTTTTGTTCTTCCAGATCTTTAATCTTTTCACTGTTTTCTCAAATGTAGAATGACCTTTTTTATTTCTCCTTTTTTTAATTTGTATCTAAATGTTAAATTGACTTTTTGTTAGCTGAAATTGGTGACTTTTTCCATTTGGAACCAGCTGCCTATCTGCACTGGGGAGTCAGATTCAATCTTTGTTTTTAAGAATAGGGTTAAAACCTTTCTTTTTGATATAGCCTATAATTAGAGAGGGATCAAGTGCCCCTGAACCCTCCCTTAGTTATGCTGCTCACAGGTTTAGACACCTGGGGGACCTCCAACAATGCACTGGGCTTCACTCCTTTCTTCACTCTCAGTGAAATATTTTTGCTGCTCATCAACATCTGTTTGTTCTCTTCCATAGCTTGAGTCCTCGTCATGCTGTTTGCTCTCTACATGTCTGCTCTTTTCTTCTTCTTCTCTATCCCCTCACCCCCCAGCCAGTCGCAGCAGATGACTGCCCCTCCCTGAGCCTGGTTCTGCTGGAGGTTTCTTCCTGCTAAAAGGGAGTTTTTCCTCTCCACCCTCACCAAGTGCTGCTCACAGGGGATCACCTGAATGCTGGGGTCTTTCTGCAACTGTGAGGTTTTAGATAGATTAGATAGATCTGCATTCTTTTATATCATAAATTTAGATTTTTCTCAGAAGTCTATGCCTTTTTTGTCTGAAATCTATGCCCTTTTCTCTCCTGAACACTCTTGTATTTGCAAATTTTCATGTAAATGCAGGACCTGTTTCTTTTGCTGCTTTTAAATTTACAACTTCTTGTGAAAATTTGTGGATTAAAAGCAGAGATCTCCAACCTCGACTACAGGACATTCATTCATCTTCTTCCGCTTAATCCTTTTCGGGTCGTGGGGGGGCTGGAGCCTATCCCAGCATCTTTGGGCGAGAGGCACTGTAAATTAACAGTTTTTTTCCTTGCAAATTTGTAGCTTTTTTTCCTTCTGAATTTTGTCTTTTTTCTTGATAAATTGCATTTTTTAGTAAATTCGGAGTTTCTTTTTCTTGCATATTTGTGATTTTTTTCCCAATAAAGTTGCAGCTTTTTGTTTAAATTTGTAATTTTTTTGTCTGCAGCCACGTACCAAAAGCCAGTTTAGATCAGTTCACCAAGGTCTCCGCCTTTGACCGCCACCTAATCCACATAGCACCGGACCCCCATGATCCCTCCTGCAGGTGGTGAGCCCACTGGAGGGGATATAGAGCTAGGGTAGGGAGAGGAGCTCAGTCATCCGGGAGAGGCTGAGAGTAGAACCGCTGCTCCTCCACATTGAAAGGAGTCAGTTGAGGTGGTTTGGGCACATCCCACTGGGAGGAGACTCCGGGGCAGGCCCAGGACTCAGTGGAGAGACTATGTCTCCCAGCTGGTCTGGGAGCGCCTTGGTATCCTCTCTGAAGAGCTGGAGCAGGTGGCGGGGGAGAGGGAAGTCTGGGCTTCTCTGCTTGAACTGCTGCCTCCGTGACCCGGACCTCCGGAAAAGCGGTAGAAGATGGATGGATGGATTGTCTGCAGCCCACAATAGTGAATTTGGATCTTTTTTGTCATTCTTGTTTTGTGACTTTAAAAAACTCATAAAAACCTTGATGTATGTCCAGAAAAATAATCTTTACACTTTTATTATTTCATGTCCGACATTCATCTCTTACTTTCCCCTTTCACACTTTTTCTGTCTACATCTTAAAAAAAAGCCAAGGGTTACCTGCCCCATCACTGACTCTGATAATCATGTGTCTGTGCAGGATGCATCGATCACATGACTTCCTGTTCACAACCATCAGACAGGAAGTGGTTTCAAGGCCTCCTGCACATCATCTTTTCTCCAGACGTCATTTTCCCTTCAGATCAGGTGAAGCAAAGCGACTGAAGCCGTTCAGCTGCTGCTGCTCAGATCACATTTAGGTTTTCTATATTTGAGGTCTACAATGGCTCTGGAGCCACACAAGATTGTTACAGGGCCGTTTCTAGCTTTCTGGGGGCCCTATGAATGACTGGGGGGTGCCTAAATTTTTGTATTGAGGAAGCGTATTAAACCTTTAAAAGAAAACAAATGTCTCCCTTGTCATGTCTCAGACCACTGCAAAAAATGAAATCTTAGAAGAAAAAACATCTTAAATCAAGTATATAATGCTTGTTTTTTGCCCGACAAGATATTTTTTCTTGTCATGCAGTTTTCTGTAAGAAAATTTTACTTGTTAGACAGTACATCCGGAAAGTCTTCACAGTGCTTCACTTTTTCCACATTTTGTTATGCTACAGCTTTATTCCAAAAGGGATTAAATTTATTTTTTCCCTCAAAATTCTACACACAATACCCCACAATGACAACATGCAAAAAGTTTTTTTTAATTATTTTTTCAGATTTATCAAAAATAAAAAAATGAAGAAATCACATGTACATCAGTATTCACAGCCTTTGCTCAGTACTTTGTTGATGCACCTTTGGCAGCAATTACAGCCTCAAGTCTTTTTGAATTTGATGCCACAAGCTTGGCACACCTATCTTTGGCCAGTTTGACCCATTCCTCTCTGCAGCACCTCTCAAGCTCCATCAGGTTGGATGGGAAGCGTCGGTGCACAGCCATTTTCACATCTCTCCAGGGATGTTCAATTGGATTCAAGTCTGTGCTCTGGCTGGGCCACTCAAGGACATTCACAGAGTTGTCCTGAAGCCACTCCTTTGATATCTTGGCTGTGTGCTTAGGGTCGTTGTCCTGCTGAAAGATGAACCGTCACCCCAGTCTGAGGTCAAGAGAACTCTGGAACAGGTTTTCATCCATGTTGTTTCTGTACATTGCTGCATTCATCTTTCCCTCTATCCTGACTAGTCTCCCAGTTCCTGCCACTGAAAAACATCCCCACAGCATGATGCTGCCACCACCATTGGCATGTTTATGAACGGTGCCTGATTTCTCTCAAACATGAAGCCTGGCATTCACACCGAAGAGTTCAATCTTTGTCTCATCAGACCAGAGAATTTTGTTTCTCATGGTCTGAGAGTCCTTCAGGTGCCTTTAGGCAAACTCAGGCAGGCTGCCATGTGCCTTTTACTGAGGAGTGGCTTCCGTCTGGCCACTCTACCATACAGGCCCGATTGGTGGTTTGCTGCAGAGATGGTTGTCCTTCTGGAAGGTTCTTCTCTCTCTACAGAGGAATGCTGGAGCTCTGACAGAGTGACGATCAGATTCTTGGTCACCTCCCTGACTAAGGCCCTTCTCTCCCGATCGCTCAGTTTAGACGACCAGTTCTAGGAAGAGTTCTGGTGGTTCTGAACTTCTTCCATTTATGGATGATGGAGGCCACTGTGCTCATTGGGACCTTCAAAGCAGCAGAAGTTTTTCTGTACCCTTCCCCAGATTTGTGCCTCAAAACAATCCTGTCTCAGAGGTCTACAGACAATTCCTTTGCATTCATGCTTGGTTTGTGCTCTGACATTCACTGTCAACTGTGGGACCTTATATAGACAGATGTGTGCCTTTCCAAATCCTGTCCAATCAACTGAATTTACCACAGGTGGACTCCAATTAAGCTGCAGAAACATCTCAAGAATGATCAGTGGAAACAGGATGAACCTGAGCTCAATTTGGAGCTTTCCGGCAAAGGCTGTGAATACTTATGTACATGTGATTTCTTAGTTTTGTATTTTTAATAAATTTGCAAAAATCTCAAAAAAACATTTTTCATGTTGTCATTATAGGGTATTGTGTGTAGAATTTTGAGTGAAAAAATGAATTTAATCCTTTTTGGAATAAGGCTGTAACATAACAAAATGTGGAAAATGTGAAACACTGAATACTTTCCGGATGCAATGGAAGATATATTTTTTTACTTGTTTAAAGTGATTTAATCTGGTTTAATTAAAAAAAATCTGCCAATGGTTCAATTTCTCGTCGCCAAATGTTATTTCCACAAACCTGGCAATGACGACTGACGAGGATGCCGCCATTTTGGCTGCCGACTGGTGGCGGTAGCGCAGGGGTAGTGTGACTGACTACTGATCGGAGGGTCATGGGTTCAATTCCCACCCTGTCTGCTTCTCGAAGTGTCCCTGAATAAGACACTGAACCCCCAGTTGCTTCTGGTGGCCTAGTTAGCACCTGTGTGTATGGCAGCTCTTCCGCCATCAGTGTGTGTGAATGGGTGGATTGTAGGATCTGTAAAGCGCTTTGGTCATCCTAGATGAGAAGAAAAGCGTTGCATAAGTGAACGGCATTTTCTTTATTACAGATAAAGGTAGAATACAAGCATGTGTACAATGGGGCCTGCTGCCAACCATATTTCATACCATTGAGTGTCTGACTCCAACTGCATACAGCTGACTGCTGAGATGGCGGGCTGCCCAATATAGAAGATGTGGTAACGTCATCCGCAGGATGCCGCACCAGACCTCAGAACACCTGGTATTTGTACACCACATTTTCCTCCCCCCTTGCAAAAATTGAAAAAAATTATGATTAACTTTAGCAGATGTCCCTCCCCAATTTAATAATCAAATCCCACTATGCAAATACTTTCAATTACTATTATTCAAACACTTACTATTAAACACATTAGACATTTCTTAAAGATTTGCATATGTGATAAACACATTAAATATAATGAGCATTGCTATTCAGCCATGATCAAAAATGACAAAATTAGGTTTAGCTGTTCAGGCATTAAATGAATCAAAGAACTTATCATTTCTATGTATGTTAACTATAAAGCCTTATTGATGCTGCATTTCCCTTCTAGTCTGCTTTGGTCTGCGTGCGCTTTGGATGCTCACTTTTTTCGTCTACCAGGCCAAGCAGTTGACTCATGTGCACAACTGTTATTTGTAGTTTCGCCCCAGCCCTATGGGTAGCACAAATGCGCTAACACGCCAGTTTGTTCACCGGCAATAAAACATAAGAGTGACGCACATTTTTTTGTAGCAACAACAATGGTGTTGTTTCAAGGAAAGGGGGAATTACAGTTTTCCAGTGCTCTTCTCCGCTCAAGCTGATGCTGCTGCAAAAGGATTTATGTATGTTTATTCTCGTCTTCTGCCTCGTCATTGTCTTCCTCATCTACTTTGTCTTTGTATGCTGTGTTGATAGCGCCACCTCGTGAATGGGACATTCAGTCTTGCACATGCTCTGTCAATGCATTCAGATCGTCCGCGGTAGAGTCCTGCGTACACCAGCGGAGTGGAGATGATGACATAAATTTCATCACACGAGGTTTCCGGTTGAACGTACGCGGACAGCAGCGGTGCAGCATGAATCCAGCTTATGGAACACTTATGGCTATTATCTGTCAAAGAACATTTTTTTCAGTAAAGAACACACATACACTTGTTTGTATTTTATTAAAGAACACTTTTTTTTTTTTTTAAAGAACATACCAAAACAACTAGGGTCCGCGGGTAGACTACCGTGGGACCCAATGCGGCTGGGTGGGTTATTCTGCTACCGTGTCAACCGTGCTCCTAATGGAACAGTGTTTTTGCAGATGGTCCTTGTTATGTATTTTGTTTTACTACGGCACCCGTCGTAGTGCTTTTGCTAAAAGCATTGTGGGTAACCTGTAATGTCAGAGAGTGTGTGGTCCAAGGATGGTTGTGAGAGGTCGATGGTCAGTAAAAAGTGTAAACTTCCGTCCATACAAGTACTGGTGGAATTTTCTGACACCAAACACAATGCTCAGAGCCTCTCTTTCCAGTTGAGCATAGTTAGCTTCTGCCTTGTTTAATGTCCTTGACGCAAAAGCGATTGGCTTTTCCTCACCGTCTAGCATTACGTGGGAAATCACCGCCCCTACGCCATAAGGAGAGGCGTCGCAGGCAAGCTGGATCGGAAGTGATGGGTTGAAGTGGGTCAGAACCTCTGATGCAGTCAGCGCATCCTTTGCATTCTGAAAAGCCTCCTGACAGCTTGCTGTCCACTTCCATGCTTCCTCTTTGCGCAGCAGGTTATGCAGTGGTTTTAATAGTGATGCCAAGTTTGGTATGAAACGTCCATAATAGTTCAGCAGTCCCAAGAAAGACTTCAGCTGACTGACATTTTGGGGTGGAGGTGCATCCACAATGGCTGTGATTTTCGATGGTGCAGTGTGTAGTCCCTTAGCATCGATCACATGACCTAAGTATTCCACGGATGACTGGAAAAACTCGCATTTATCCTTGCGGATTCTCAATCCATATTCCTCCAGTCTCGTGAGAGTTGCATCCAAGTTGCGCAGATGCTCTTCATCATCTGCTCCTGTACACAGGATATCATCCAGGTAGCACTGCACTCCTGGTAATCCACTCAGGATTTGATCCATAGCTCGCTGAAAAAGTGCTGGAGCAGATGTGATGCCAAAAGGCAGTCTGCAGTATCTGAAGAGTCCTTTATGGGTGTTGATAGTCAGCATTTCACGTGACTGCTCGTCTACATGCATTTGTAAGTAAGCCTGGTTGAGATCTATTTTGCTGAACTTTTGTCCCCCACTCAGCCCCACAAATAAGTCATCAATCAGTGGAAGGGGATACTGCTCTGCTGTTAGTACAGGGTTTACTGTTACCTTAAAGTCTCCACAGGTCCGGATTCCTCCGTCCTTTTTGGGTACTGGAACTATGGGCGTGGCCCACTCACTGGTTGTCACAGGCTCCAGAACTCCATTCTTGACCAGAGCATCTAAGTCAGCCTCCACCTTTGGTCTGATGGTGTACGGCACTGGTCTGGCTTTCATAAACACTGGTTTACTGTCAGGTTTGACATGCAGCTTCACTATAATTTTTTTCATACTGCCTAGCTCATCACGAAAAACCTTTTTGTGCTTTTCCAGTATGGCCTGCAGCTGAGTGGAACTGTGTGACAGCTTCCTTACTTCTTGCCAGTCAAGTTGGATTTTCTTTAGCCACACACGCCCCATTATAGCTGGACAGTTGTTCTTGGTAACATAAACTGGAAGCTCAGCAGTTTGCCCCTTGTACTGAACAGTTACCTCTGTCATCCCTTTCATGGGCACTCGGTGTCCAGTATACGCCCTGAAGACGGTGTCTGAAGGCCGGAGTGGACGATGTTTCATAAACTTCTTGTAAATGCCATGCGACACAAGTGATGCCTTTGATCCGGTGTCTATCTGCATTTTAATAAAATGTCCCTCCACTTTTGGTTTAGTCCAAAAGCCTTCTGAGCCTTCATTCACATTCATAATCCGGACAGTATTTATTGCATTGACACCTCTTCCTCTGAGGAGTCGCTCACTCTGTCCTCGCCATGTTTAACTGTGTGAACATTTCTTTTCTTTTTGTATTTTACCATGTCACTTTTATTCCTTGTCTTTGGGCCTTTGTCTTTGCTCCTTTTGCTTCTACATGCCCGCTCCACGTGGCCTTTTTTTCCACAGTTGTTACAGTCCATCTCTTTGTACCAACAGTCATTAGGAAGGTGTCCCACCTTGCCACAGCGGAAACATGGGCCTGTTGCATTGGTTTTACCACTGTTGAGCTTATGTACTCTGCCTGTAGCATGCAGTTGGTGTGCTTCTTTGGAAGCCATCTCCATCATCACACTAATGTTAATGGCTCTTTCAAGCGTCAGATCACTTTCTGTGAGTAACTTCTTCTGTGCTGCTTCATTTCGTAGTCCACACACAAGCCTGTCTCTTAATGTGTCATTTAAAACATCTTTAAATTCACAGTGTTCGGCTAACTTGCGTAGCACTGCAACAAACATGTTAACAGACTCACCCTCTTCTTGGTTACGTCTGTGAAACCTGTATCTTTCTGCAATCACTAGAGGCTTGGGTGAGAAGTGGTGGGTCAGTGTGTCCACCAGTTCTTTGTAGGTTTTAGAGCCTGGCTTTACTGGCTGTAGGAGGTTGCGTAGTAGGTTAAATGTCTTGGGACCCATCACACTCAGAAAAGTGGGCACTAACTTTTCATCCGTTATTCCATTTGCCGTGACAAAATAGTCAAAGCGCTCTGTATAGGAGCTCCATTGTTCCGCGCTCTCATCAAAGGGCCCGATAGAGCCAATGACTCCAGCCATTTTAACACTCCTGGTTGAATGTCGCTCTTTCCCTCGCGGCTCCTTTCTGTAACGTCATTTCTTCCCTCTGGCGTTACTCACGGAGTTTTTTTTTGTCCTTAACGATTTCCACTGCTCCGCTCCTCCCCGCTTAACAGACAGCCCGCAGCATCCACCTCAGCACAGCGGCGCGGTGCATCACCCTGTCAGCACGAAGTAGCGGCGGGAAAAAAAACGACAAAAAAAACTCTCCTCCGTCGTGGACTGCAGCGTCGGTCCAGACGTGCTCGTCGCCACTTTTTGTTATATCTTTCACCCTTTACGTTACTTAATATAACAATAATAACTCGGACCATCGACGTGCTGTTCACGGTTTATTAGCGTAGCAGCAACTCATAGCACACAGCCAACGACCACACACTCTCTGACATTACAGGTTACCCACAATGCTTTTAGCAAAAGCACTACGACGGGTGCCGTAGTAAACCAAAATACATAACAGTCCTCCACAGGGAGAACAGTTCTGCCTGAGGGGCTTTGTGGCGGGCCCGTAGCGGCCTCATCCCTGGAGCTGTCAGAGCACCAGGGCCAGGTCCAATGTTCATAACGCTGGGCCCTGGGTCTCACACTGCGGTAGCTGACTCCTGCAAAGGCTCGCCGTCTGGAGCAGCCACCTGGACATGCTGTAGTTGGTTCACGTGCCAAACCGAACCGTCTGTCAGTGGGAAGCACGCTGTTCTCAGCTTCGCCACGATCCTCAGCGGCGCCCGGTGTTTTGTTGGCTGTGGCCTGGTCAGTCGTCCCGGTCTCTCACCGGCGCGAACCAGGTCCCAGTCCATGACCTGGAGTGGCACCATACTTGGTTTAATGCGTTGTTGCGCTCCCGGTGGCTCTGCGTGCTGGTTCGGCTTGGGACCTCTGTCATGTTGCGGTGGTTCTGTAGTCACCGTGTTCGTTGTGGACCCTTATCCAGTTGTCTCCGTCGTCAGTTGAGGCTCGTCGTGAGTGCAGAAGGTGTACGGAGCCTCTCTGGTGTCGCTTGTTGAGGTGGACTCTTCACCTGTTGGCTCGGTCGTAACCGCTGTAACTTGTCGAGCGAGGTTACAGAAGTCATCCGGTTCCTCCTCTCTTCTGTCTGAAGAGTTCTGCTGTGCTGTGTCAAGAGCGTTGTTTGTGCCTGGTTGCTGTTGCTGTGCTCCGGGGCTCTGTGCATGCTCGGGCTCCCTTCCCTCCGGCTCCAGTTCTGGTTCTGGCTGAGCGAGGGACAGAGGTGAGTCCGGCTGCATCCCCTCCGGGTGGCTGTCCTCCTGAGAGTGCATGGTGGACGCTTTAGTGTCGGTGCCGCTTGTAATTACCTCGTCCCACACCATGTCGTCGTCATCCTTGAGGTCCGCTGTGCTCCAGCTGCCACATCCGGGCCATTCGAACCCCACGCTGTCTCTGATGGTGAAGCTGAGTCTGTAGAAGAGGTCGCATCCCATGATGTTGTCACCGTGCATGTCATACATGATTTTAAACTTGTAATAAACAGTCAGTTCTACTGTTTCAGCATTGCACAGTCTGTAACCCTCGTATCCGTACAGCGGTGTTTGGTTCTTGTGGATTTTGTGGTTGGGGAAAAACTTCTTCACCATGGCCCAGTTTAACATCAACCGCACTGCCGCTGTGTCGAGCTGGAGCAGTATGGCTACCCTGTCTAGCTCAACTCATGCTGTATGAATAACCGTTGATGTTGGGGCTTACCGCATGAATGGTCATTGTTGGCGGGTGGGCTGGCTTACTTGGCGGGCCCCATGGTGCTTGCGACCAGCACACTCTGGCAAAATGGTTCAGGCGCCCACACTTGTTACACCGTTGTCCTTTAGCCGTGCAAAAACGTGCTCTGTCCTTGTGTGATGGCGACCCATAGCTCTTGTAGATGGAGCCTCTCAGAGCAGACCTTCTGTTGTGTGAGGATTTGGCCCTTGGAGCTCGCCACAGCCGATGCCAGGCAGTCGACGTGGTGACGCCAGGCGGGCTACGGCCAGTATGTATATTGAGCATGAATCTCAAAAAAGTTCAGTCCATTGCTCGGTGGAACACGGCTCACGTTTTGCATTATTAAGACATAACGTTTGGTGACGTCGGATTAAACCATGGGAACGTGCACAAGACCACCTCCTCCATTTCTGGAGTCTCCGGGTGTGCCAGCTACACTGTGGCACTGCTGGTTGGAGGTGTTCGATAAGTACATCGCTGCAGCTGGCTTTGGCGGTGCTGGCAAAAAGAGATGGAAGAGCACGCTAATCTACTGCCTTGGTAAAGAAGGCCAATGTGTGTTTTACGCGCTGGGTAACAAGGACTCATTAAAGGAGTGTTTGGACATGATGGAGAATTTTTTTGTCAATCAGTGCAACATCATGGCTTGAAGACATAGGTTCTTCGACTGTTGTCAACAGGCTGGGGAGTCCACTCAATACTTTCTGATGGAGCTCCGTAACCTAGTGAGCACGTGTGCCTTTGGGCCTGTAGACGAAGAACTAATCCGTGATAAGCTGGCACACGGTACGAGCAATGAGTGGCTTAAAGAGAAGCTAATGCTAACTAAGGATGTCTTCATGCTGAAGCAAGTAATAGAGATGACTAGCCAAATACAGTCCGCTACCCAACCTGGTTTACAAGTACTGGCTAAAGAGAACCTAGCCACCCAAGCTTCCCCTCTGCATCAAGCCATTAGCAATGCAGCTAACTCCTCGGGGTGGACCCCCAAAAGGTGGCAGACCATGGCACGGACAGGAGCGGGAACTCGGGGACTGTGTGGCGGCTGTGGCTACCCTCGTCACCGGTTGGGTGTGTCCACTTGCCCCACTAGAGGGAAGAAGTGCTTCAACTACTAACTAACTAACTAACTAACCTGCACTTATATAGCGCTTTTCTAGTCACAAAGACCACTCAAAGCGCTTTCATTAATACTAACCCTCTATTCTAAGGGCCTATAGGAAACAAATATCTAGGGACAATTTAGAACAGCCAATTAACCTAACATGCATGTTTTTGGCATGTGGGAGGAAACCGGAGAAATCCCGGAGTAAACCCACGCAACACGGGGAGAACATGCAAACTCCACACAGATCACTGTTGGTCGGGGGCTGGGATCGAACCCACGATCCCACGATCCCCACAATCCCCCGGCCAAGGGTAAACTGTGCTGCCGCAGTGCTAACCACTGCGCCACCGTGCAGCCCAACTGCACGGTGGCCCAACTGCAGCCGTACTAATCACTGGGCCAGGGTTTGCACCACTGCCAACAAGCCAACAGACTCAGAGCCCGAGGGCATGATGTCGGTGTGTAGCAGGTGCTAAGTAGTGGCCGTTAAAGTGGTATGTTTTGCAGCTTGACGGGGCTGATGTACCGCTTATGGTGGACTTGGGCGCTGGTAAAGCCATACTGAGCATGTCCACGATGAGAAGATTTTTCCCAAAGAAATCTATTAAAGCAGGTGCTGTGAAAATGTTTGGCTATGGGCACTCTAATTGGCATGGTGGGCATAGCCAGTATCTCAGTAGCGTGTGGGTCAAAAATTATTCCTGCGTTTACCTTCCAGGTTTCATGCCAGGGGGCCGACTTGTTGGGAATTGACTTGTTGGGAGAGTTAGGATTCTCCACCACGGATCCAGCGGACTCGACGGTGTGGACTGTGTCTCCCAGGTGGCAGGCTCGCTGGCCGGCATTGTTTGTGGGTCTGGGTTGTGTGAAAGCTTTCAACCACCGCTAACCCAGACGTAACGCCCAAGATCCAACCATTACGGCGGCTTCCCCTCGCCCTGCGGGACGACGTTATGACGGAAAATAAGTTGCTTAAGGCCAGCATTATCGAGAAAGTGGGTGCCTCACCATGGATCTCAAACATCGTGGTGGCCAAGAAGAAGATGGGCAGCATTTGGCCGTGCATCGTATTGTGTTGTAAATGGCACATTATTGTGAAGTGCGGTGTAGTGATGTGCACTTCCCATCATGTCACTGTGTAACACTGCTATTAAATACAGAATATTACCAAAAGCACAGGGTTGAAATGATTCCACTCTGTACAAGCTCGTATGGTTTTGTGGGTTATTACTGAAACTCAAGGTGAACAAAATAATAATTGCACAACAAATAATTTCCTTATACCTTATTCACACTCCTCCTGGTTATCCCACACACACACACACGTTTTATTTACAACCCATAGTCCTTATTTTTTACAATCCCAATCTCGGCGTCAACCTGTCCATAACCAAGTCCCAAATCTTCGCCAGCACCCAAAAAAGAAGAAAAAATGAAGTGTTCAACTAATGTCACCCAAAAATTAACAGAACGTCACTGTTTGTTTAGTCACAAAACCCCCCCTGAGCTCAGTCAAAGTGCAGATGGAAACAATGAGGAGATAGACATGTAGGGAACGCTCTCCCCGGCCTAAGGTCCAGTCGCCCCTCACACCAGGTGTGCTGTGGATTCCTTCTAGACCAGGCGTCCTACTTCCTGGGCCAAACCAACTCCCCATTCCTCGGAGTGGATGTGCCGACACCCACAGGTCTCTCTCAGCCTTCCTGCGGTCCGAGACTCCTTTGGTTGCTCCAGTCATTTCGGAAAGCTCCTTCCTCCTCGCATCTCTCCTCTCTCCTCTGTGTTCTGTGTCTCGCGGCGACTTATGCCTTCCTCTTAAACTGCTGCCAGCTGCTGGAAATCAGCTGATTACCCCTCCCATGACCTGCTGACGCTGTGACAGGTTGATTATTTTTTCCATCATACATGCATGCAACTTGATAGTGGAACTTACTGTAGCTATTAAAGAGGCACAGTGAATGGAGCATTTAAATATTGCATCTTATCAATTACGATACCTAGGCTCACCTTTTATGTATTTACCATTTTCTCCATAAAAGGGGCGATGCAAGAAAATATATGGCAGTGCTACAACTGCACCACCCTATATAAGGCAGAGGGCTCCATATTGCGGCCTCTTTGACAGGTGCCCTCTGCCAGGTGCCTGCTGTGTAACCACTGTTCATCACCATTCAATAAAGCTGTATTCATTCAGTCATCTTGCCTCATCCTTCACCCAAGGTATTCTACCATACATACACACTTGGCAAACGAGGATTAACTTATGGAGGCATGTATTACACCACTCCGCACCTTTCTCAAGCTACCGGGTGAACTGCTGGCACCTTGGCCTATGTGGTTTGAGGCTTTCCAGACATATATCACCGCGCTGGACCTTGGTAAGCTCAACAAGCTAAGAGCATGTGCGCTACGCGTTCACAACCTGGGTATTGAGGGCCAGAGAATCCTGCGCACACTTGGAGCTTTGGACTCTTATGAAGATGTTGTGTAGCTGCTAACCAACTATTTCCACACCTCGGATAGCGTGACTGTCTGGAGGATTCGTTTTCGGCAGCGACATCAGCGAAAAGGTGAGCCTATTCACCAGTTTATCGCCAACTTGAGGCAGCTAGCTAGTGAGTCTCGCTTTGCGCTGCTGGAAGATGAAATGGTACGTGACCAACTCGCGGAGCACACATGCAGCGCCGCATTGCAGGCTAGGCTACTCATGGCGCCCAGTGACTTAACATTAGCCAGAGCCGTCGAACTAGCTCTCCAGCTGGAGGCCGCAGACAAGCTAGCTTCGGAGCTAACCTAGCGTCAGTCACAGCAGCCACCGGAGCCTCCTGCCACGGCAAATGTTGCGGACTCTGATAGCAAGGATAGCTTGGACGATGATACTATGGAAGCCAACACTGCCAGCCAAAGGTCTGCCCCGGGAAAACCCCTGTGTAGGGGTTGTGGGTCTGCAACATACCACAATAAGGCTAAGAACTGCTCGGCTGGGGGAAAACATAGCAGATGTGGACGCTTGAACCTTTATGCTAGAATGTGCCGTGTATCTGAACCGGAGAGCCCACGGAAGAAATCACTCCGCCCTCCCCCGACAACCATCCATATGGTGTCCCCCAGCACAAATAGGTACACATTTTGCACAGTGGAATTGGATGGCATGGAGGTGCTGCTGCTGCTGGACGTGGGAGCGGAGGGGTTGTTGCTGAATTGGGCCACAGTGAGGAAGTTTTTCCCCCACTACAGGATCAGAGGTAACCCAATGCCATTGTATGGTTATGGAGGTGGCAGGCTGTGCATGGTTGGGACTTTGGACTTAACGGTCCGGTACAAGTCAGTGAAGATGGTTGACTTCACGTTCCATGTGATGGCCCAAGGCGATAACATCATGGGCTGTGATTTGTTTTACAGACTGGGTTTCATCATAAAAGACAATGCTGGGAATGAGTGGTCGGGTTGTGGCCAATGGAACTTCCTGGTTCCGATTGTCAATGAGGACGTTCTGTGGGATGAAGAGCTAATGGACACTACGGCGGTCAAGCAGGACCAGCCTCACTCAGGTTCGACGCAGGAGGGTCTCAGTGCTGGAGCTTGGGATACGGTAGAGGGGGTACCAAGTGTGGCGGCGAGGCACCTGCGAGTGACACCGATGTGCTAGCCCCAGACGCCTCTGGAGCTTGGCTGCAGGTGGATGGAGGGTCTGTAGCTTTGATGGTGAATGCTGCAACGGTTTTAGAAGAGGTCAGGGCCTGACCGATGAGCATGGAGGAACCGCATGCTCAGCAGCACTATTTCAGGCCGAGCTGGGCCCCACCCAGGGTTTTGGACTTGGTTCGGGTTTGGGGTGAAGAACATCCATGGGGAAGATGGGCCAGATGACAGCCAGCTAAACATCAGGGGTGTCTGCACTTAGTGGCTAAGCTGGGTGCAGCATACTTAAGCCTGTCCAATGGCTCGGCGAGGCACGCCAATCAGCTTCAGCGTGTCCAAGAAGGGGCTCCAGGTGATGAGGCTGGACGAGAGTCAGAGTCGGTGGTGAAGAAGTGAGGCTCCATCGTCTGGACAATCAGCCATTGTCCTGGGGTCTATTGTGAATTATTGTGAAGTGCGGTGTACTGACGTACAGTACACTTCCCATCACATCACTGCCCTATATAAGGCAGAGGGGGTCCATATTGACGCCTCTGTGACTGGTGCCCTCTGCCAGGTGCCAGCTGTGTAACCGCTGTTCATCACCTTTCAAGAAAGCTGTGTTTGTCCAGTCATCTTGCCTCATCCTTCACCCAAGGTATTTTACCATACATAACACACCAACCTTAGAATGGTTAATCAAGCGATCATTCTGGATAAATACCCGCTTCCCACAATGGAGGAACTCACCACAATGTTCAGCAACTCTACGGTGTTTACAAAGCTGGACCTCCGCCAAGGTTGTCTGCTGGCGCCCCTCCATCCAGTCAGCCGCCACCTGACAGCGTTCGTGATCCACATAGGTTTTTTCAGGTACACCCACATGCCTTTTGGTCTGAGCTCGGTGCCAAGCTGTTTTCAAAAAATCCTGTCTACAATCCTCGCTGGCCTCAGGGGTGTGGCGGTGTACCTGGATGACATTGTGGTCCACGGCGTGTCATGGGAAGCACATGATGAATGTTTGGGATGAGTAATGGAGGTGCTGTTGGAGCACAGGGTCATGCTGAACGGGGAAAAGTGCGTCTTCTCAGCGGATTCCATTGAGTTTGTTGGGTTTCAGTTAGTGGCTGAGGGCTGAGCCCCCTACACTCGAACATGGAGGCAGTCCTGTGTCTCCCCGACCCCACGACGCCTGCACAAATGTCCTCGTTTCTGGGCATGGCGAACTTCTACAGGCATTTCATTCCCCATTATTCAGAGACTATCGAACCTCTCCGAGCTATCCTGAAGCAGGATGCTCCATGGCAATGGACTCTAGTGCTCTCAACGGCAGTCGCTAGACTGAAGTCTCAACTCACCTCCCCGCCAGTGTTGGCCCACTTTGATCCAAAATGGCCAACTTTTGTGACTTGTGATGCATCTGGTTCAGCGGTGGGGGCGGTTATGTGTCAAGTGCAAAAAAGTACAGAACACCCAGTGGTATTTGCGTCGAGGTCCCTCTCACCAGCTGAGCAGAAGTACACCGTGGGTGAGAGAGAGGCACTCGCATGTGTCTGGGCATGCAAATGCTGGCATATTTACCTCTACGGATGCCATTTTACCCTGCGCATGGACCACTGGGTGCTGATGACGCTGCTGGAGATGACTGGTTCGGGACACAGGCCTCTGCGGATCCACAGGTGGACTGAACGGCTGCAGGCCTACAACTTTACTACCCAGTTCACCCCTGGCAAGGAGAACGTAGTGGCAGACCTCCTGTCCCGTGCCACGACCAACATCGCACAACCGGATGACAGCAACTCCTTGGAGGCGGATCTAGTCAACACGCTTCACGGACCCCTCCAGGACATAGTGTCTCTCCAGGAGCTCCAGGTGGAGTTGGAATGGGACCTGACATTGTCACAGCTTTGCTCTGTCATCAGGGAGGGTTGTCCCACGAAAGTGCAGGGTGATCTGGCATCTTTTCACAGGTTCAGGGATGAATTGAGTTGCTGGAATGATGTGTGTGTAGCGAGAGGACACTGCACGTTGATTCTGGTGTTGCTGAGATCGCGTGTCTTGGCTATGCTCCACGAGGGTCATCTGGGGGTGGTCAGGGTGAAACAACATTGCAGGGATTCAGTTTGGTGGCCTGGCATTGATAAGGACATTGAGACTATGGTTAAGAACTGTGTTCCATGTTTGGAAAGTGAGAAGACTGGCGTACCACCTCCTTCACCTCTGTGACTGTTACCGTATCCGGAGGGCCCTTGGAAGCACATCCAGCTGGATATTTGTGGTGAACTACACATGGCCCCTGTGAACAGCCTTCTCCTACTGGTGGTCAACGATCTGTTGTCCAAACGGCCAGAAGTGTTGCCCACAAACTCGGTCATGACGGGCGTGGTCACTGGTTTCCGCTCGTCACTGTTTGCCAGGTGGAGGGTTCCAGATGCCATCACAATGGACAATGGCCCAGAGTTCATCTCTGGGGGGTTTGAGGAGTTTTTGGGAGAAAGGGGTGTAGAGCACATCAGAACCGTGTTTCACCACCCACAGGCCAATGGGGGTGTAGAACGTTTCAATAAGACTCTGAAAAGTGGTCTGCAGGCCCATCTGGTGGACAGCTTTACGTTCTCTGACGCCCTTCAGAACAGCTCCTCCACTACAGGTCAACGGCCCACGCCACAACAGGGTGCTCCCCAGCGAAGCTTATGCTGGGGTGTGAGTTACATCTGCCCCTGGACTGACTGCGGCCCCTTGTGACCTCCCCTCCAGCGGACACAGATCCATCATGAGACCGGGTCATTGCCCAACAGCAGAAAATGAAACAACGTTTTGATAGGAAGCACAGGGTGAAGGTCCATGGACTCAATGTGCCGGATTAGGTCAGGATCAAGCACCCCAACCGTATGCATAACCTGCAGCCTTTCTGAACAGGATCCCTGCAGATCGTGAAGCAGCTGGGCCTGGACACATTCAGGCTCTTGGACAGGTCACAGTGGCATTCTAGCTGACTCAGGAAGTTGTTGCTGACCCAGGGTCCGGGAGCTGTGGCGGATTTGACTGATGATGGTTGGGACTTGCCTGACAGGGGTATTGGGGATACTCAGGTGTGGCCGACGGAGCCGGAACAGGTCTTCCTCTGGTGAGGCGCTCGGCTAGGATGTGTTAGAGGTCCAGACACCTCAATAACTTTGTGGTAGAAGTAGCCTTAACTGAAGTATGTTGGGCATAGGTGGCATTATAATCTGCCCTAATACGGGTGGGCACTCTGTTGGACAGAACACCATCACAGCACCCAGAACGACAGACTGCACTTGTGGCCCTGGAAATGAACAGGTACAATGTAGACATAGCTGCACTTAGTGAAACAAGATTGCCTGGATATGACAGCTTGGAAGACCATGGGTCCATCTTCTTTTGGAGTGGGAGATCAACTCAAGAAAGGAGAGAAGCAGGAATGGGCTTTGCAGTTAGAAAGGAGATAGCAGCAATGCTTGATGAGGAACCGGTGCCAATCAACGACAGGATAATGACTATGAGACTCCCACTACAGCGGAAGATGTATCCCACACTCATCAGTGTATATGCACCAACAATGACCAACACAGAGGAGATGAAGGAAGAGTTCTACAGTGCACGTCTACCTTTCCTTTTCTCTCTTGCCTCCTAACACACCTTCCTCCACTCCTCCTCCTCAATCTTCGACCAACAGTAGCCCAATTTCCACCGGCATCCTGTCGTTTAACAGCACCAGGGGCAGTCATTGTTAACCCAGGCCTCGACCGATCTGGTATGAAAGTGTCATTCATCATGATCCACATGTTTGATTTGGCAAAGGTTTTACATTGGATGTCCTTCCTGACACAACCCTCCTCATTTACGCATACATGGACTTGGGACCGGCACTGGGGTACACTGGTTTGTGCACCTCCTGTGGCTGGGTTGTACATCAACAATAAATAAAATATAAAAACATAAGATATAAAAACAATAAAATACAACTAAAAAATACAATACAAGACCAATAAGCCTATTAAATGCCGACCTTAAGATAATCTGTAAAATTTTAGCAAGACGAATACAAGAAATTTTACCAAATATTGTTAATCGAGATCAGAATGGCTTTATAAAGGGAAGACAAGGCTTCCATAATGTAAGAAGACTATTTAATATTATTTATTCTAATAAAGAAGCACCGGATACAGCTCTCCTATCACTGGACGCCGAAAAGGCCTTTGATAGAGTCGAATGGCCCTTTCTTTTTGAAGTCTTACAAAGGTTTGGACTTGGAAATAATTTCATAAAATGGGTTCAGATAATATACAATAATGCTACAGCAGAAATCCTAACAAATAACAATATTTCAAAATCAATAAAAATCAATAGAGGATGTCGACAAGGCTGTCCACTTTCACCTTTACTGTTTACTATGGCAATTGAACCTTTAGCGATGGCGATACGTTTACATTCACAAATATATGGAATTAAAGTTGGACCAGCAGAACATAAAATCTCCCTGTACGCCGATGACATAATTTTGTTTATGTCGAATCTTAAAAAATCAATTCCGACCTTGTTGAATTTAATAAAGAATTTGGGGGAAATATCAGGATATAAAATAAATAAAACTAAATCTTCAATATTAATGCTAAATGAGACCCAGAGAAATTACCCAGCTCCTGAGGTAAATCAATTCAACGTTGTAAATCAGTTTAAATATTTAGGAATCCAAACTGTGCCTAAGCTAGAATCCTAAGCTAGAATCAGTTGCCAGTGTCAACTATGAAGCCTTAATGACAGATATTAATGAGTTACTTCGGAGATGGATGTCACTACCAATGTCGATGATCGGGAGAATCAATATACTTAAAAGTAATATTTTACCTAAAATACTTTATTTATTTCAATACATTCCCTTACCACCACCTTTAAATTTATTCTCAAGAATTAAAAAAAAATTAGTGGAATTTATATGGAACAACAGGAGGACTAGATTACGTCTGTCTTTATTATATTTACCATTTGATCGTGAAGGTCTGAAATGTCCAAATTTTATGTTGTATTATTGGTCGGCACAACTGAGGTCTATGACATATTATTTTTCATTAAATGATCTCCCTCACTGGACTGAAATGGAATCATACAATTTACCTTTACCTCTTCCCATATTCATATACTCAGATTCGGCCAAAAAATTACAAAAACAAGTTAAAAATCCATTTGTAAAGCATATGATCAAAATATGGTGTGAAGCTAAAAACTATTTAAAAGAACCACACTTACTGTCACAATTTAGCCCAATATGGGGTAATCAATATTTTAAACCAGGGAGAGCGGACGCTGTATTTAAAGTATGGAATTTAAAAGGGATACAAAAGATTCAGGATTTATATTTGCCAGGTGCAGACAACATAATGTCTTTTGAAGAGCTGAGGATCAAATTTAATCTCAATAGAACACATTTTTTTAAATATCTTCAACTTAGAAACTTACTGGAAAGAAGATCTGCAAACTGAAATTTCAGAGGAACAATGGGAATTGGCTTGTACAGAAGCTCAAACCAAATCAATAAATGTACGTCTTAAATTGATACATTTTAAATGGTTAATGCGGATGTATGTTATACCGGTGGAGTTAAATAGATATAACAAAAACATACCAGATACGTGCACAAAATGCATGGAAAGTAAAGGAACCCTATTTCATTGTGTATGGGAATGTAGAATAATAAGAATGTTTTGGGAAGAGGTGAGGGTAACAATTGAAAAAATAATCTCAAAACAAATCATATTGAATTCTAAACTGTTTTTGTTGGGTCTGTACCCAGAAAAGCATAACTTTAATAAAAGTGAAAGAACATTCATAGACCTCAGTTTGCTTAATGCCAAAAAATGTATTGCACTATTATGGAAAAAGACTCATAGACCAGATGTGACTCAGTGGTTAAGACAGATGTTAACAAACCTTCCATTAGAAAGAATAACATATATACTGAAATCAAAGGAAACTGTGTTTGAGAATATATGGAGACCTTTTATTGATTATGTAAAAAATTTAAACATAACTCTTGAAGAAGAAGGTGAATGATGTGTGTGGACCTTGTAAATTCCAAACTGGTGAACATAATATGTATACTAATGTATTGGATTGTCTAGACTAAACAGAGGAGCATTGTTGAAGACTTGATTTTGTTGGTGGTTGTGGGTGTTTTTAGTGCATTTTTTTTGTAGTACTTTAGTGTTAGTGTTTGATTGTTTGTGTCATGTTTGTTAAAAAAAAGGTTCAATAAAGATATTGTGGAAAAAAAAATACAATACAGCACAAACAGTAGTCATACAAAAAAAGTAACAAAAACAAATAAAATCAGTGTCTCAAACTGGGTCAAAAGCCAGAGAATAAAAATGGGTTTCAAGATAAGTTTTAAAAGTGGACAGTGAAGAGGCCTGTCTGATGGACAAAAGCAGATTATTCCACAATTTAGGAGCAGCAACAGAAAAAGCTCTGTCCCCTCTGAGCTTCCTCTTTGATTTCAGTATCTCCAGGAGCAGCTGATCAGCTGACCTGAGAGACCGAGCAGGAGAGTAAGGATGGAGCAGCTCAGAGAGCTATGGTGGGGCAAGGCCATTTAATGATTTAAAAATAAATAAAAGAATTTTAAAATGAAACCTAAAGTGTACAGGCAGCCAGTGTATGGAAGCTAAAATGGGTGTAATGTGGTCTGTCAGGAGCCGAGCCCGCTTGGTTTCCCCCGGCTCGGTCCTGGCCTCTCTGTGGGTACGTGCCACGTTGTATGTATGTTAGTATGTATTTCTGTGTGCTCTGCCGTACCCATAGCCACTGCTTTCTGGCCAGCAGCAGTGAGGCAGCCTCTTGGGCTCACACTGGAATGAGCACTGTCTGTCTGCCGGTCTGACCACGCCCCCTCTCTATTACTGACAGCTGTTCCCACTCCTGTGTGCCATCTCCCCGCTCCTCGCCCAGGTGTGCCCAATTTGTGGAGCCAGCAATGCATGTACTTAAGGAGCATTTTTCCAGTCATGCATTGCTGGGTCATTGCGCTTTATGTGGTCGTCAGTCACCGTTTAAAGCCAAGGTCAACAAAACGATTGTAATCCTCAGAGCTTTATTTGGACTCACTCGGACACCTCCAGTGTGAGTATTTACTGTGCATGTTTTCCCGGTGTCCTCTGTACAGTGCTCTGGAGGACTCCTTAGCTTCTGAGGCATTTGTCTGTTGGAACTGTTGGTCTGTGTTTTGTGTTTAATAAATGTGTGTGGTGTAACCTGTGCCTAAATCCTCATCCTTTTACCCCTCCTCCGTGCGCTGTGGAGAAGCGCACGGGAAGATGATGACATGTTCCCTTTTATGTGTTCCAGTTAAAAGGCATGCAGCGGCATTTTGAACCAACTGGAGACGTGAGAGGGAAGACTGCCTGACTCCAAAATAAAGTGTATTACAGTAATCCAGCCAAGACGTGACAAAAGCATGGATTACATTTCAAAGTTTTGCCTTAAAAGAATGGGTTTAACCTTTGCCACCCAGATTAGTAACAGTTGTCTTAAACTGTGCCAAGAGGCCCAAGTCAACAGGGGGGACTCACCGGTACCACTGGGTCCAAACACCATCACTTCAGTCTTCTTTTTATTAAAATTTAAAATGTTTAAAGCAATCCAAGCTTTAATGTCATCAAGACATGCAAAAAGTGGTTTAATTGAGAAGGCCTCCTTCTGCTTTAATGGTACATAAATCTTACTGCCATCAGCGTAACAGTGGAAAGAGATACCATGCTGTTTAAGGATTTAACCCAGCGGAATTAAGTGCAGGGAGAAAATCAAGGGCCCTAAAATTGAGCCCTGTGGGACTCCACATGACAGGGAAGCAGAGGAAGATTCAAAGCCAGCGAGACTTACAGATATGAGTCTATCTGCCAAATAGGACTTGAATCATTCAAATACAGGATCAGAAATCCCCACTAAATGCTGTAGATGGGATATTAAAATGTCATGGTCCACTGTATCAAAGGTGGCAGTTAGGTCAAGCAGGACAAGAATCACAAAATCACCAGAATCTGACACCAGGAGGATGTCATTAAAAACCCTTATCAAAGCTGACTCTGTGCTATGGAGGGTTTTAAATCCAGACTGGAACACTTCCAGGACATCATTCTCATCCAAAAAAGTCTTTAGCTGAAGATAAACAATTTTCTCCAATATTTTTGAGAGAACACAGTCTGATCAAGACCAGGTTTCTTTAGCAAAGGTTTCACTACTGCATGTTTAAAATTTGCAGGAACCACACCAGGAGACAAACTGTTGTTTAAAATTCTTAAAACGGACTGACCTATACTCGATAAAACCTCTTTAAAAAATCGCGGAGGGGGGGCATTGCTGTGTTGTTATGGGACATGTTATTGTATGACATGGGTGATGGCTCCACCTTTCCGGTTCCACTGCCACCAAGGGTATAAGAGGGCTGTGAGGTAGAGGGATGGTCTCTTTGGCCTCCTCTCAGCCTGACAGCAGCGCCTGTATAGTAACAGTGAGTCACTAAATAAAGTTGCGTTCAGTTCAACGCTCGGTCTCTTCTTTGGCTCCTTTTACCAACATAACATTTGGCGATGAGGATAAAAAGTATGGACGCGGGAGTTGCTTCAATTCTGCCGTTTCTGGAGTTTCCCGGTGAGCCACCCATTCCTTGGCAGAGGTGGTTCGCCACTTTCAAAAATTATTTAGTGGCAGTGAACCTTGGAAGAAATCTACGGCCCCAAACCAAGAGGACTGATCCAACTAAAGGCTATGGATAGTGAAACGGTTTTGCAGGAGAAAGACAAGATCCTGGACAGATTTGCAGACCACTTTGACCAACTACTAAACAACCCTGGAGATCTCACTGAAGAGGCTAAAGAAGCTCTAGTGCAGCGACCAGCTGTATCAAGTCTAGATGAACCACCAAATTTTGTTGAACTAACGGCAGCTATCAGGACAACACAGGATGGCAAAGCTCCAGGAAGGGATGGAATTCCAGCAGAAGTGTGGAAATTTGGTGGTGTTCAGCTGACCAACTGCCTGCACAAGCTCATCCAAGAGATATGAGATGCCCAGAAAGTACCTCAAGACTGGAAGAATGCAAGTATTGTGCCTTTGTTCAAGAAAGGTGACAGGAAAGATTGTGGAAATTACCGAGGTATATCACTGCTAGCCACTGTTGGTATGATTCTCTCACGTGTACTACTGAACAGACTCAATGAACACATCTCGCAGAATGTACTACCGGAAACCCAGTGCAGCTTTAGAAGTGGAAGAAGCACAATGGACACGATTTTCTGCTTGAAACAGGTTCAAGAAAAGTGTATCGAACAGAACATGCTGCTTTATGTAGTCTTCATAGACTTCAGTAAAGCCTTCGATACTGTTTCGCGACAAAGACTTTAGCAGGTACTCAAGAAATATGGCTGTACAGAGAAGTTTGTCAGCCTGATAGGGGCACTCTATACAGGTATACAAGCAAACGTGGCAATGAGTGTTTCAGTATCTAAAGACTTTTCAGTAAGCAATGGGGTGAAACAAGGGTGTGTGCTGGCACCTACACTCTTCTCTCTATATCTGGCAGCCATGCTTGAGGTGGCCTTCAAAGACACTTCAGAAGGAGTATACATTCAAACAAGGAAAGAAGCAGACTTGTTCAATGTGGCACAGTTTAAAGCTAAGAGTAAGACATCGATAAAGGTAGTAAGAGAAATGCTCTTTGCCAACGACAGTGCTCTAGTTGCACACAGTGCGGAAGACATGCAATCTTTAGTGGAGAAATTTGCAAGAGCAGCTAACCAATTCAGCCTCAAAATCAACATCTAGAAGACAGAGTGCCTTTGTCTGAGATGGCTCGCTCTGTGTCATTTTCTCCCACAGCTGCGCGCACACCGGGTCCCAATCACTCTCGGGCTATTTAACACGCTCTGCCTGTAGACCGGCACAGAGCCATCTGTCTCCCTGGCTGCAGAAGCCCAACTCTCGTCTTCAAAGCCTTCTATCCTGGGTTCTTTGTTCCTGCCTAAGCCCTTCTAAGCCTCGGCTTCATCCTCTGGAAGGATTCAGCCTCATCAAGCCAAGTAAGGGCTTGATGAGGTGAGTAGTAAGGGCTTGATGAAACCTTACTACTCACCCTCTCCAGTTTCTTCCCCTGTGCACAGGCGGACACCTCTGGCGGCAGAATCATTCCTCCTCGGCGGCGGTATCATTCCTCCCCAGCGGCGGAACGTCCCCTCCTCCTCCCAGCGGTCCACCTGTCCATCACGGCATCGTAACAGCAGGCGCTGTCTTCCTGGCTGTAGCCTCCGGGCTGACCTGAGAGCGTCTCTCCCACCTGTGAAGTAAGCTCCAGTCAATCCTTTAACACTCTTCTGTTGGGCTGTGCCAATATCTGCGCCTCTGCTTTGTTATAGGGTTGCCAGGTCGAATGGCGCTCTGCTCACCCCCAGCCAGAACGCTACAGCAGATGATTCCAGCCACATCCTCACACACTACATACACACGCACTCACACACCTTACACTTTATCAATAAAGATAATTGAATCCACTCTGAGCCTGTGTCTGTTCCCTGGGTCTGGTAAACATGTCAGTACGGCTCCATCAGGCTGCATGGATTCCCACAGGAATAATGCACCAAACAGAAAAAATAGCCGCGTAATACAAACAAAATTCACGTGGGGTAATCATAAGAGTTTGTAGATGTGGTACATGGTGTAAATGGCTGAGCAAACACACAAACATCGACTACGATGGACGAAAATGAACCGGTCACGTGGGCGGGCGAGCCCCGGTAACAGGTCAGGCATTGGCTTGCTTGCTACCGGATAACCATGAAAACTGGTACTACCTGTCTCATAGGTCAGGCCGTCGGCGACTCAACCGGCATCCACGCCCTTCTGAGGGTGTGGAGAGTGAAACAGGGCATCCCGGCAGAACTAAAAACAATATCTGCCACAGGTCTGTGGTGGACCACTCCCAGTTACACAGGGTGAGACTGGACATCCTGGCAGATAAACACATCTGTCGCAAGGTCTGTGGTGGACTGTGCCAGTCAGTGCATTGTGACATGCACTACACAAAGATCAGAGATAAACAAACCTATCATCTGGTCAGTCACTGCAACAGATACTGGAGTCAGTTTGTCTTGGCTTGTCCTTGCCACTGATAATACCTTTATCTGCCAAGAAAGTGCTGCTAGTCCAGCAAAAGCTAGCAGTACTCAAATACTTTGCAAGCAGTTTCATGAAATGGTCAATCAGAAAGCAACTCATACCAGCTCGGACATCGCCCAGGCTTACAAGGTCCGCGCTGATCTGTTCACACTCCGACAGGCAGTGAAAAGTAAGCTAGGAGCAGGAAGACAAAAGAAGAGGAAAACAGCAGCCTTGTGTGTAGCAGAATGGAATGTACGCACTCTGTTGGACAGAACAACATCACAGCGCCCAGAAAGACAGACCGCACTTGTGGCCCTGGAAATGAACAGGTACAATGTAGACATACCTGCACTTAGTGAAACACCAGCCTCATCATTATATTAAGGACTCACACAGGAAAAGTCTGAAGTTATCACTATAAAAATCATTACCAAGTTCATGATGAGACTTCTCCATGAAGAGAATCGCTAACTTAATCAGTTTTGTTATCATTGCCTGCAAAGCAATGAGGCTGTGTGTATCCGAATTATTAATATGACCATTTGCATTATTTTCATGGATAGAAGTACAATAATAACCTCCTATAACAGGGCACACACCCCTACGGGTGGCAATTAGTTGACCAAGAACCATTCTATTCCATGTTATAATTTTACAAATAACTGTAGCCTATAATTAAGTGTTTTAATCCCTAAGGTATTCTTACCTCAAGTGGACGCCTCCCACTTGAGGTGTTTCAGGCACGTCCCACTGGGAGGAGACCCCGGGGCAGACCCAGGACTCGGTGGAGAGACTATGTTTCCCAGCTGGTCTGGGAACGCCTTGGTATCCTCTCTGAAGAGCTGGAGCAGGTGGCTGGGGAGAGGGAAGTCTGGGCTTCTCTGCTTGAACTGCTGCCTCCGCGACCCGGACCTCCGGAAAAGCGGTAGAAGATGGATGGATGGATGGATGGATGGTATTCTTACCCACTCTCACTCAAGGAAACAGTGAACGAAAGACCCTCACTCCTGTGCTTTCCATCTGGAATCGCATTCATGCCCCAAAATGGCATCATGTGGTAGAAAAGCATCTCTCTTCACCCTGCCCACCTGCCCTGCCGACATGATGAGGGTATGGTCAGTTGCCAAGACGGGATACACAACCCTGCCCAGTTTCCTGGCCAAGTGTGAGTACGTCCAATGACTCAATAACCCCTCCCCTTTGACAATGCAGATCCTTAGTATAACACTTGCTCACTTCCTTGGTCAAGCAGGGTAGCAGTACAGGGGAGAGACGCACTGTAAGCCGTTGCACACTTAGAGTGTTAAGCTGCTGAACGGGACATTACCGCTTCAGAAAAGAGGAGTTCCCTGATGAAATTAACCTTGCCTTCGCAGAGTAAGGAGTGCCATCATGTTTCCGATCAGTGGAGTGATAAGTGTTGTGACAAGTGTGATTCAAAGTGATGTTTGCTGTGTTATTGCTATATATAGCCTCTCTTAAGAAACGAAACAGCCTGTAGTAGCTGCATTATTTTAGCAGTAGCAGATAATTTGTTCAACTGTTAGAGTTATTAAGGAACAAACATAACAATTCTCTTCGTTGTATACGCAGTGGAACAACTTAATAACAACCAACACTAAGTGTTACTACGAGGATGATGAGGATGATAAGGAAACAACACTAACCACACTTTTCTTTCCCTTGTATTTTTGCCTCGTCATGATAGACAAACAGCCTGCTTCTCTACTGCAAAAGCCGTAGCTGGATGCCAAGGAGCGCCATCAGCTGACACTTGCATAGAGAAACAGTTAAACAGTCACTTTTTTTTTTTTAATGAGTATGCAATGTGTATTAAACAGTCTCTTGCTGAGGGTTTCAAGTGGGGTAAAACGTTACATGTACCCAAGTGCCACGTCCTTCATTTTCCGCGGCTGTTGGCGTCACCAGGATAACCTTTGTGCTGTCCTTGCCGGGGAATTTTGGTCCAGTTTCCTTTGGTGACCAGATCCCCTGGTTCGGTCAAAAGATGGGTGCACCTCCCATGGTTCCTTCATCACATGGTCCCTCCTGGGAAGGGCAGTATGGATAACATCGCTGTCAGTTGTCATTCTTTGCATGTAATCAACCAGAAACCCTTCCTCATCACCTAAGTTAAATGGCTTCAATAATAGGGTTTGCCATTCACAATTTCCCTATTTTCTTATTTTCTTAATCCATCTTTCATAATCTTATTTGTGCATTATGCTGATCCTGTAGATTGTTGATGGTAAGCTAAATGGTTTCCTAGGTAAATGTTTGGTACTAATAATTTGGGTACTGTACCTAAATGTGATATGTGGTCATCGTTACAGATCAGAATCAGAATCAGAATCAGAATCAGAATCAGCTTTATTGCCAAGTATATTTACAAGTAAACACACAAGGAATTTGACTTGACATTGGGTGCGCACGTTAGGCGCATCCAATGACACGGCAGCCATGAAGGCACCTGTCATGCAGTGAGGGTAAAGAGGGGAAGGGGGGGGAAACACAATAGGCAGAGAGAAAAAACATAGTTATCAGAATAACGCTCGTATAAGCTCATATAAGCTCAATGAGCCAAATTTTGATTACACAGAAAAAAACCCTCTATGCACATTAGCAGACAATAGATACAATCACACAGCAGAGGGAGGGAGAGCAGTGTGTGTATATTTGCATGTCATTGTGTAGTGTAAATGTAACAGTTGTTAGTGAGCAGCAGAGGGTGCCTCCTGGCAGTGGATAGATGTTATAATCATGTGACTTATAAACAAGTCCAGAGTTCAGAGTCTATCTCTCTTTTTCTCTTGCTTGCAGAAGGCACATGGGCATTGTCCTTGAGAGTCCAATCCGCTGACGACAACAACTGATTGTTGATTGTATGGGTAGACATAAGCCACTTCTCCGGCGTTATCTTCATCGAGGAGGAATGTAAACAAGGGCACCAAAACACAAGGTCAAATCTGCACAGTGCACTCAGAGAATAAAAAATTTCCCTCTCTTCGATTCTGTGCTTCAATTTCATACAGGCTTGAATCATGCTTTAGATCATTCTCTGGAGAGCACTCAGCGATCCACAGATGTTATCCACCTACCGAAACATAGGTAAAACATGTCCAAGAGAGTCCGTTCTCTCTTCAATGCATGCTAGGTAGTAAATTCCATGTTAATCCTGCCGCTGACAGTCAGTGCTCCCCCCAGCTGGACGAATTGTTGAATTTGTTAAGGGAGCTACGCCGGGGTCCGCATTTGATTAGCTCACCCAGATAATTTCGATACACTAGGAAAACTCCAGGGGCCAAACAGAAGATCCTGTGATCAGTTCAATCTCAGTCGAATCACACAGACACATGAATTCCAATGCCATGAGTCTCCCTTGGGTTCCCCCTGACCCGATCTTCTTCTTTTAAAGTGGTGACAATCGCATATAAGCCGCTTTCCAGATCCATAATTTCCATTTGGATTAAGATTCAGCCAGGAGAAGAGCGACATTGCAAGCTGGGATCAGAAGGGAGAGGATTAGGAGGGAGAGGGAAGAAAAGCGTCTGCTCTCTCTCAGAAGCGGAAGTGAAGATCACTGAAGGTCAAAACCACCCGTCACAGGAACAGTTTCTTTCCTCAAGCCATCACTCTGATGAACTCCTAACATTCACCTAGTCCTACCTGTTGCTGTACTCATGACTTTTCATCCATTCTTACATTGCACATAACTCTCACACTGCTTTTTACTTCATTCACATTATATCACTGAATCTGAGTTCACATTGAAATACTGTGTGACTGTATATTTTTTCATATATTTCTGCAAAGTGTGGATAGTCTGAGTAAATAACTGCATATATTCCTGTATATATTTGCATCCTTTTATAGAAACGTGGACAGACTGTAATTTACTGTACATACTTTGTTGTCATTGAATCCTTATTTAAATCTTATTTAAATCCTCCACCTGAACAACGAGAGCAAGTTTTTAGCCAAAGTCAAATTCCTTGTATGTGTTGTGCATACTTGGCCAATAAAGCTGATTCTGATTCTGATTTGCAAAGTGTATTCCACTAAATGTATTTCATTATCTATGTGAATCACTTCAGCTATTTTAAACCTTGATATTGTTTTAATTAAGGGTTTCAGTGTCACTATAGCAGTATTTAGATTAGTGCAGGGGAAAGCCTTTGTTTATTCAATAAGTATGTCAATAATTTCTAAACAACATTTTTACCTTCACTCTTATTTAACTCAATGAGATCCATGCAAAGGTTTCGAAAGACTAAGTTTATGCAGGGAAGGTCAAATTATTTTGCTTTGAGCTCCCTACACCATTGTTCTCTTCTTACATAATTGAGTAAGAATCTGTGTTGTCTTTATAGTAGATTCTAAATTGAGCCCCACAGTAAGCATAAATTCAGCATAAATTGGACCTTCCTTAGACATTTGGAACTTTTCTCATAAATTTGCATGGTTTTCTGCTTCCTTATCAGTTTATCCTGTTTCTTATAAACATGATATTTCTTTTTACAATTAATCTGCAAATATTTTCAGCACAATTTTCTTAAATAACTCAAAATCTATTGATGTAAATTTAACTTCTCCTATTGAATGTTGTGATTTCATTACCAAGCGGTTTCATCTATATTTTTCTCTACATTATTGATCATTTATTGATAATTTTTATGTATTATCTATTTTTCTGAGGATTTTTGCAAATTAATTGTTGTGGTACCCCCCCCCCCCCCCCCCCCCCCCGGATAAATGGAGACACACATGCATCAAAGTTACAGTGTACTTGCTTGATGGGTAGTGTCCTTTTAGTAGAAGAAGGAAATGTTTTGTGCTATTTATATGTGTTACACATGGTTAATTTAGATGAAAGTTTGTGAGTAATCTGACACCCCCAAAATGAGGTTTCCAGTACTCATGGCTTCTTTTGTGAGTGTCCTCCCTTTACCTAGTTTACAAATTTCAGTTAGGAAAAGAAATACAGCTGTCTGTGCAGATTAAATGCGATGTTGCTTTTATTGTAACCATGTGTAGAAGAGCTTGGAAGAACGAGGCGGTGTGATATATACACCAAAGTTTATTATCAGCTCCTCTAACAAGTCTCATCTAAGTGCAGAAGCAGAAGCAAGAAAAGAGACCGAATACCTCCGGCTCTGTGAACTTATACTTGCACATAACAAAAGACATGCATATCAAAGGCTGACATCCCTCATTATCTTAATCCCCCCATTGTCTCCGTACTCCTCCTCATGGCCCTGGGGGGTGAGGGCAGCTCCTCCGGTCTCCACCGCAGTGTCTGGGAACGTCTTTGTTCTTCACTGGCGGTTGAGAGTCTTTGTCCTTTCTGAGGTGTGAAGTTGCCTTACATATGTAATCACCAAACATTCCCACATGCTTCAACATATGTAGGTTATGGAATATATGATTAATATAGCCCACACCATTCTGAGTTAGTCATTAAGGCCACATCTGCCTGTCGTGTTGAACACAGACAGTTTGAATTTGTGTAAGTGTATCCTTGTGAAAGGTTATGTCACATTCCTTCAGTCAGTGGAAAGTTGGACATATTGCTTAATTAGAATTTGGCTTCATTTTGCACAAAGAATGCTTTATTTTATATATTCCTTTCTAAATTATGGTGTGGTCTGTAGTCCCGAGGCCCTGCTCGGCTGAGGCCAAGCACCGGGAGCACAGCCCAGCTCTTTAGCACGTCATTGTCATACAACAAAATTATTCATTATTACTGTCACATTTCTAAAATATGATACTGTCATACCATTATCTGGTGAGAGGCATTATTGCAATGTGTCAAATGTGTCCTGCAATGTCAAGTCATGTAAACACTACATTTTCAAAGTCAAAGTCAGTGAAATTGATATGCTTAATGTCACTGTCAATGTCATTTGTTCTACTTAGCTTCGGCAATGCTTGTCCTCTGTGAGGTCCCCTTCTCCCCATACTGTGCCCCCAGCCAATGATCCTGATGACCAGGTTGACGATGAATGCGTTGTTCCCCTTGCCACAGCCAGCCTGCCCCACACTGACCGCCGTCCTCCCATCTCCCACAAAGATTCAATCGCGGGGCTATCCTGTAAAAAGAAATTGGGGGAAGCCCGAGGCTACCCCCTGTCCATGCATCAGAATTCAAAACAACAACAAGAGTGCAAATGTTGTCATCCCATAAATTGTTTTTGCAAGTGTACTGTTATAATCATTCAAGTTTTGTCCTTTAGAGTTTTTACAGTGGTTATTCCACTGTCTATTATAATGTTTAATGTTAAGAAACACAAGTGAATTATTGTTTTTATTATTTTGTTTCATACTGTATTTGGTCACCAAGGATTTGTTAGAATTAAAGCTAATGGTGATCTTGTGATTCGTATTTTTCACCTTTTTGATTTTGCAATTCTAAATCCTGGTGAAAGATAAAGATTTTGTGAATGCTTTCCTTTTCCTGTTGAAAAAGGAAAACATGAACAGGAACGGAGAATAACACAATGACTTTAAATTATACCTAAAGCTTCCATTATTTGAATAATGTGATTTCTTAAGTACAACAACAACTTTTTTGCTAAATATTCAGTGAATCACTAAATGTTTTACCAATCTGCAGTGGTCAGATTACTTTAAGATCACTGTTTAATAAAACAGTGTCACATATATTAGAAGCCTTAAGGCAATGCACCATTTAAAAGAAATAAAAGACACACATACAGTATCACTTCAAAAGTTAGCAATTGTTGCTTGTAACTTAAAAGAAAAAAATGTATGGTTACACACGTGATTAACTGCAAAGTGTAGGCCTAAGCTTTTTGCTGGAGTGGGAGAGATTTGTTCTGTCCTTATGGCAAAGCTTGTGACCTGTTTCTAGTTATCTGTGGAAGAGGTCATAGTGCAGCAGTCTGTGTTCAGAATTTTATCACTCAGGAAAAAAATTTACAGCCTGAGCCGAAACATGGACCCAAGGCCAGAATGGTTGATGCTCCGAGTTCCACCCTGTGCAGGACATACTGAATGCACTGAGGAGCTCATTTAGCAGCAGACTACATCATCCCAGGTGCACAACCGAGAGGTTTCGCAGGTCCTTCCTACCAACGGCTGTCAGACTGTACAACCTAAGCAGGGCTGCTCGCAGAGATAGCAAAAAGACGTAACAAACTAATAGTTTTTTGAATGCAAAAGATGCAATAGACTTACACAATGGTCCCCCCCGGCATACAACTAGGAAGATACCGGTCGCTATGGAGAGTGAGAATATGTATGGGTACATAATCATACCATGTAGGATAACTAAGTAGACGGTTGTGCTGTTTCATCCCATCTAGCAACAATGCTCTGCACTGTGTGTGTTTATATATTTACATATTTATTCCACCTAGCTGCAATGCTCCACACTGTGGGTGTTTATATATTTACATATTTATTCCATCCAGCTACAATGCTCTGCACTGTGTGTCTGTGTGTGTGTATATATATATTTTATAGTAATATGTACATATGTATATTAGCTGCTCTTGCTTGCTTTTTTTTTTTCTTGCCTTCTGATTGTTGCTCTGAGTGTTGCTATCCCTGTGCTGTTGCAATCCTGGAATTTCCCCGTTGTGGGACTAATAAAGGCTTATCTTATCTTATCTTATCTTATCTTATCTAATCCTTTTTTCCCCTCTAAATCCTGTAATTCTTCAGAGTTTTTGCCTTCTTTGTTTTTCATGGACAGTAAAAGGATTAAAACTTTAATAAGCACATAGTCATTTATTAAAAGTGACTTTAGTATTTGGGAAAAAACAATAATATGACATAGAAGCATCAAAACCTCTGTTTGATATTCAGCAGCTTCAGGTAAATCATATGCACAAACATAGTCATTATCAACCTGTTCTGTGCTTTGAATCATGTAATATAAGCTGTATTTAAAGCCTTCAGTGGTTGGGCATTATTAAGTGACAGCATTATACCATAATCTTCAGTTTAATTTGTCATTGTCATGCTGGTAGCAGTGATTAACATGTATGCAATTGTACTTAACTTAATGGCTTATCCATCATGGCTTTGTTGTTGACGGGAGGAGTGCGGTGGGCAGGGGTGAGGTGACATTGTTTTGCTGGGCTCCAGAGGCAGGGTTCTGGCTGAGAGCGGGGAGCATGGGGAAGGCAGAACCCTGGTGTTGTCATGTAAGACTGTTAGTCCGTCGTCCTTTTTCCCTGTAAAGTACGCTGATATCCCTTGGTCAGAGAGACAACACAACTGATTTAATAAAAACCAAACTGATACGTCAAAAAATTAAATAAAAATAGCCCAATGTTGTTTATCTGCTAAGGAAAAAATCTAGTAAATGAAAATGCTGGCTTTAAAAATATGTGAATGTTTACCAGTTATGCAACATTAGATTCAAAATCCACAAAATTAGATTGAAAAACCCACAAAGGGAAACTGTAAAACCCCTAAGATTTGCAAAAATACCCATACTGTGGCGGTTCGTTTTAACCCCACAACAGACTAAGGACACTCAGCCCTCTTTTCTGTTTTTCTGCTGCATTACTGAGAAGCAATGTGCCATTCATGTATTTGTGATGCAAACATGCATGTGTTGTGATGTAATGCGCCATTCTGTATAGTGTGCATATGGCTTGTCCTTACTTTGTTTTTTCTGAGCATCTTAGATGTGCTTTGGTGTATTAATGTCTACAGGTAGACGAGTTTCTTCTGTCTCACCTATGTGATGTTAATCGATGCCTTTCATCCTTTGTACTCATGCGTCCTGTCCTTACTGTGACCTAGAGACTCAGATCAATATGTAGATGTGCTTGTTAGCCTCTTTGTCTTGCACTTAGAGCGAGGTCTAGCTAATCTGCCCATTGTGATGTATGGCTTACAAATGCAAATACCTCCTGCCTGTTCTGTTGTCCCTTTGATCATTCTAGACTGTGGGGTATGTCTTTTTGATGTATTGTTATGATCAAGTATTTAAGGTGCAACTCTGTAACGCAATCTCTCTCTTACTCTCTCACTCTGATCCTGCAACAGGTGGACACACTGTGTCCGCCTCTCCTTCTCTGAGAACTTAGGGATCCCGCTCCGGGCTGCTCCACTATGCACCGGAGAGGGGATCCCGTGAAGGCGACATGATATAATAAAACCTGCTTAAAACCACAGCACTGCTGCTTATTTTTCCATGCCGCCTCAATACATAGATTTTTTTCTCTTTTTTTTTTTCTCCTCTTCCCCGTCTTCTCAGTCACTCACTGTCAAACACAAGGGCCCACACATACACACGCGTAGCCCTGTTATCTCTCCAAGGTTACTTTTGGGCAGCTGCTCGCACAGAGAAACAAGAAGATAGCCTTAAAACAAGCTTGAAATGGCAACCCAAAGTACTTGTAAAAACAACTCTGGCAACCCAACGTTCTCATGTCAACTTTTTGTCTTTATTTGCAAGCTCCCACAAATAAAAGTGTTACTCCGTAAGCCAATAATCACATAACCGTCCCTTTACACGCCACAAGAACCAGAAAAACAATGGACAAACATGGCTTCAACCATTGCGGCACTTGTGCTTCTGCCTCTGTGGTCTCACCAGGACAAACCGTATAACACAGCAAAACCAGACAGACAAACAAAACTGCAGTTATTTTTAAACCAGCGCTGTTACAGAAAATAAAAATTACCGGTACACCCAAGTCAGTGGTCACTGTAATTCCCCATAGTATCTTGCATTGATTTTTTTTCCTCCCTTTTTTTCCACTGCAATATTGCCAGACAGAATCTTACCCCTCAGGGTTCACTGCGCAATATTAACCAGTCTTTTGCCAAATTCAACGCTCACTGTAGCGGAACAGCAGAATCTTCCCTGAACTTATAAATTAATTGCTCACTGCAAAATTGCTGGAAAGAATCTTGCCTCGATTTATATCTAAGGGTTCACTGCACAATATTAAACAGTATCTTGCATTAATTCCTGCGCGCAACACATCTGAGCCTCCACCTCGCCGACACGAAATTTCCCAAAACCAAAAAATCCTGGGTCAAACCAGCAATTTAGTGCAAGCAGAAATTTAACCAGGCTTTCCGGTGTCAAACGCTCAGGCTTAAAACCATATCACATTATACACATATTTAACTCACTGGGATTCAAACCCAATGTCCATAATTCAATTCAGTTCAATTCAGCTTTATTTATAATGCGCCACATCACAACAAAAGCCGTCTCGTGGCGCCACAGTGCAGAAAAAAACCCACACAGTCACAGAAAGACCCAGCAATCAGACGATCCCCTATGAGCAAGCACTAAGCGACAGTGGAGAGGAAAAACTCCCATTTGGAAGGAAGAAACCTCTAGCAGAACCAGGCTCAGGGAGGGGCAGTCATCTGCTGCGACTGGCTGGGGGTGAGGGGATAGTGCAGCAGCTCACTAACTTTAGAGCCAACCCTGGAGCGGCTGAAGGGAGCCCCTCGCTGGCAGAGGACCTGAATATTTTCTTTGCTCGTTTTGAGGTGGAGCCTCCAGAGATAGAAACAACAATGGAGCCTACAGCTCCCAGTAGCCCAAGCCTCATTGTTGAGGAGTATGAGATGAGGAGAGTTCTGAGAGCGGTCAATCCGAGGAAGGCCACTGGACCTGACGGTGCCTCCGGGCGTGTGCTGAAGGACTGTGCGTACCAGCTGACTGGAATCTTTACTAGGATTTTTAACCGGTCCCTGTCACAGTCCACTGTCCCACACTGTTTAAAATCCTCCACCATAATTCCTATACTTATAAAACACAATGTTACCAGTCTTAATGATTACCGGCCAGTGGCTCTGACTCCAGTGGTGATGAAGTGTTTTGAGAAGCTTGTCAGAGCCCACATCATATCACTTCTCCCACAGTGTTTGGACTCCCACCAGTTCGCTTATAGGGCCAACAGATCCACTGAGGATGCTGTTGCCACGGCCCTCCATGCTGCCCTGTTCCACCTGGAGCAGCCGGGGAGCTATGTGCGGATGCTATTTGTGGACTACAGCTCCACCTTTAACACCATCCTTCCCGGCAGACTGGTGCCCAAACTTAGGGAATTAGGACTTCCATATTCCACTTGTACTTGGATCCAAAGCTTCCTCTTGGATCGCAGCCAGAGGGTCAAAGTGGGACCTCACATGTCCACCACCATCAGCCTCAGCACCGGCTCCCCACAAGGCTGTGTGCTGATCCCCCTACTGTACAGCCTTTACACCTATGACTGCACCCCCATACACCACAGCAACAGCATCATCAAGTTTGCCGACGACACCACAGTGGTGGGGCTCATCTCGGGGGGAGATGAGACCGGTTTTAGGGGCGAGGTGCAGCAGTTGATAGAGTGGTGTGGAGACAACAACCTTCTTCTAAATGTCACAAAAACAAAGAAGGTCATCATAGACTTCAGAAGAAATAAAACAGACATTCAACCTCTGATTATTAGTGGCATGGGTGTGGAGAGGGTCGAGGATTTCCGCTTCCTGGGGGTCCACATTCAGGAGGACATGACATGGGGGGTGAACACAACTGAGCTGCTGAAAAAGGCCCAGCAGAGACTACATTTCCTCAGGGTGCTAAGAGGAAACAACATCTGTCAGAGGCTGCTGTTGTCTTTTTATCGTTGCTCTATTGAGAGCATTTTAACTTATTGTATTTGTATTTGGTTCAGCAGCTGCACGGTAGCTCTGAAGAAAGCTCTTCAGACTGTCATCAACACAGCCAAAAAAATTATTGGTTGCCCTCTCCTCAGCCTTGAAGAACTGCACCACGCCCGCTGCCTTAAAAAGGCACAAAAAATCCTGAAGGACCCCTTCCATCCCAGTCACGCTCTCTTCCAACTACTACCATCAGGAAAGCGGTTTAGAGCAATCAAAACAAGGACAAACAGATTCAAAAACAGTTTTTATCCAACCGCAATTACCTTTCTGAATTCTAGTAGAACATGAGGTTTGAAACTGTGAAATTGAGTGTGTGTGATATTTAAAATTAGTAATTTATATAATCTTTTTAAGCTTCTTTTTACTCCTCATTCACTGAATGGTTTGCATTTTAATTTCGTTGTACTTGTTATAATGACAAATAAAGTCTATTCTATTCTATAGGGAGGATGGAAAGGACAGACACAAAGAACATAGCAGTAAGATGCCAAGTACAATATTGGAGGTCAACCAGCAGTATGGATCACATAACAGTAGAACAAGAGTGGGGTTAAAAGACACAAAAACCCTCCTTAAACGAAAGCTATATTAAAAAGGAAGGATTTTACCCTGTTCTTGAAAACAGAGACCGAGTCTGACTCCCGGACCCAGAGTGGTAACTGGTTCCAGAGAGAAGGAGCTTGGTAGCAGAAGGCTCTGCCTTCCATCGTACTTTTAGAGATTCTGGGTACCACAAGTAAGCCAGCATTTTGGGAGCGTAATGCTCTATTAGGATGGTAAGGTAATATCAGATCTTTTATATATTGGGGGCCAGATTGTTAAGAGCTTTGAAAGTAAGAAGAAGGATTTTAAACTTGATTCTGAATTCAATGGGAAGCCAATGGAGGGAGGACAGAACCGGGGAAATATGATCTCTTTTTCTAGAACCAGTTAAAACTCTAGCAGCAGCATTTTGAATCAACTGAAGATTTTTCAAACATACTTTAGGACAACTAGATAGTAGTGAATTACAATAATCTAATTGCGAACTGACAAAGACGTGAATCAGTTTCTCAGCATCACCCAGAGACAAGATGCTCCTGATCTTGGCAATATTGCGCAGATGATATAAGGTGGTCCGAGAAACAGTTTTAATATGTGAATTAAAGGACAAATCCTGGTCAAAAATCACTCCAAGGTTCCTCACACAACTGTTCAGAGTGAGAGTGGCCGCATCCAAATTAAGGGCATCTGAAAAGGAATTTCTAAGATGTTTTGGGCCAACAACAATGACTTCAGTCTTATCAGAGTTCAATAGTAAAAAATTACAAGTCATCCAAGCTTTGATGCCCTTAAGACAGGCATCTAACTTGGCCAACTGATCACAATCATCGGGCTTCATTGACAGGTATAGTTGCGTGTCATCTGCGTAACAGTGAAAATGAATACAGTGCTTTCTGATGATATTGCCCAACGGGAGCATATATAGACTAAAAAGAGTAGGGCCCAACACAGATCCCTGTGGAACTCCGTGACTGAGCTTAGAGCTGGAAGAAAATCTATCATTGACATGGACAAACTGAAATCTATCAGACAAATAAGATCTAAACCACTGCAACGGGGTTCCACTGAGTCCAACAACGTGTTCCAATCCATCAAGTAGAATGGCATGATCGATAGTGTCAAAGGCTGCACTGAGATCTAAAAGAACAAGAACAGAGACAAGTCCATTATCAGATGCAGTCAGGAGGTCATTAGAGACCTTCACTAAGGCAGTTTCAGTGCTGTGATGAGCTCTGAACCCAGATTGAAACACCTCACACAAACCAACTCCCTGCAAATGGTCAGATAATTGCACAGCAACAACTCTTTCCAAGATTTTAGAAATGAAAGGCAATTTAGAGATTGGTCGATAATTGGCCCAAACTCCAGGATCGAGCGTCGGTTTTTTTAAGTAAAGGTTTAATTACAGCAGTTTTAAAAGCCAGTGGAACATAACCCAGAGTTAAAGAAGAATTAATGATAAGAAGAATACGGCTACCAATAATTGGGAAAATAATTTTAAATAACCTGGAAGGAATAGGGTCCAGAAGGCAAGATGAAGGCTTAGACGAGGAAATTATTTTATCCAACTCTAAGAGGTTGATTGGAGTAAACTTATCTAAGCAGATATCAATTGAGGGAGTTGTAGTAGTTAATGTACTAAAGTTTATGGTAGGAAGAATCTGACTGATTTCATCTCTAATAGATATTTTTTTTTTTTTAAATTTAAGTTTTTGTAAAGGGTATACAGGTCATTACAGCATTGCACTGTTTACATTTTCATCACATGTTCCCTTATTTTTTGCTATTTGACAACATTGGAAGAATAATTCTTACAACACCCCCTCTTTTTTTTTTAAAGTGAAAGAAAAAGTGAAATTAAAGAGAATAAAAAACAAACAAACAACAAATAAACAAACAGAAAAATAAGAAATAAATAATTAAAAGCAAAAGAGCCTCTGAGTAGCATTGGAACAAAGAACGGAGCCATTATTGAAATGGTATTTGTCAAAGATTAGATCTAATGGAAGACACATATGCGATCCAGGGTTGCCAAAAGTTCATGAACCCATCCATGTCTTGTCTCAGTGCGAATGTCAACTTTTCCATCGAGTAGATGTCTTGGATCACGTTAATCCAGTCTTCAGGTGTAGGACAGTCCTTCAACATCCATTTTTTAGTTAGGGCTTTTTTACTTGCCAATATTAAAACACTGAATAGGTATTTTTCTCCTTGTCTTTCCAGTGAGTCCGGTAGTAAACCCAAATACAAAGTTACAAAAGAAAAGGGAACTGTTATTTTGAATATTTTCCCCAATATTGTCTGTACATTGGTCCAATATTGGTGGATAACTGGGCATGACCAAAACACATGAAAATGATTTGCAGTCTCTTCACCACACAAGCGCCAACAATTCAACTCCTTACGAGTAGATTTGTTTTGTGCAGGTGTTCTGAAAAATCTTACCAAATTTTTCCATCCAAATTCTCTCCACTGCAGGGATGAGGTACTTTTCCATTGCTGTTTGTTTAGCTTTTCCCATATTTCCAGTTGTAAATTGAAATTCCCCTCTTTTTCCCATCTCTCTTTTATATATGATGTGTTGTCTCCTTTTAAGTCTTGAAGACCTTGGTATATTTTAGAAATGTATCTGATCCCTGGGATCCCTTTATATGCCATTAAGAAGACCTTCAGAACACCTGACTGGGCCCTTTCCAAATCCTCCTTTTTAAGTATATTGTTTATGTGGTGTTTAAGCTGAAAGAACCTGTAAAGGTCTTGATTTACTAGGCCTTGTTTTTTCAAATCTTCAAAACTTCTTAAAAATTGACCTTTTAAAAAAATTGTAATATTTTATCAATCCGTTCTCTTTCCACTTTTTAAATCTAGTGTCTGTTTTATTAGGAGTAAAGTCTTGATCATAGGCAATCCATTGCAGAAGTCGATAGGGCTCTTTAGTTTGATTCTCTCTGACTATCTTAAACCAAATTTTTAGGGGGGTCTCTATCCACGGGTTAGTGTTATTCAAAAGTTTAGGTAAGGTATTGTTCCCTATTATCGCCTGTAGGGGGATGTCACTTGTTATTTGGCATTCCATCTCCTTCCATTGTGCAGTGTAGACTGGGTTACATATCTCCATTAAAGTTTTAATTTGTGCGGCTTTAAAATAGTCCCTGATATTCGGCAGCGCAAGCCCACCTTTGTCTTTGTTTAGCTGTAAGGTTCTATATCTGATTCTTGGTCTTTTGCCCTGCCATATGAATCTTGAGATCCTTCTGTCCAACTCCTGCCATGTTTTTTTGGGAGGTTCTACCGGTATTGTTTGGAAAAGGTATAGAAGACGTGGAAGTATATTCATTTTGACTGCTTCAATTCTTTGTGCTGTACCCAAGAATGGTATCATATTCCATCTTGCTAGGTCAGATTTTATTTTTGTCACCAGTGGATCGTAGTTTACTGTTATAATTTTGTTGAGTTGTTTCGGGATATTGACCCCCAGATATTTCATAGATTCCATCTCCCAGTTAGTTTTGAGTTTGCTTAGTGAATAATGATTTGGGTCATAGTTGAATGTTAAAACTTGGGTTTTGTGCATGTTTAATTTGTACCCCGACAAATCTCCATACTCTGAAAAAACTGAGATTAGTTCTGGTAAAGAGGTGTCCGGCTGCCCTAGGTATATTAAAATGTCATCAGCAAAGAGTGCTATTTTATGTTCCTTCTGACCAAGTGTAATACCTTGAATTTTTTGATTCTGTCTTATCCATTGGCTCAGAGGTTCTATGAAGATTGCAAAGAGCAGTGGAGACAGGGGGCAGCCCTGACGACATCCTCTTTCCAGCTCAAAAGATGATGATAAATTACCGTTAATCCTTATTTTAGCTGTTGGTTTTTTATATAGTGCCTGGATAGTTCTAATGAAATTGTTATGGAAATTTAAACTGGATAAGATTCTGTATAGGAAAGACCAGTCAACCGAATCGAATGCTTTTTCCGCATCTAATCCCAATATGACTGCATTTAAGTTATATTTTTTTATACGATGAATTATGTGTAAACTGCGTCTAATGTTGTCTTGTGTCTGTCTTTGTCTTATAAAACCTGTTTGGTCTAAGTGAATTAAGTCTGTCAGTATATTTTCTAACCTTTTGGCAAGGATAGTGGTAAAAAGCTTATAGTCCTGATTTAATACACTGATTGGTCTGTAGTTGGAGCATTCTAGTTTATCCTTTTCAGGTTTAGGTATAACTGCAATGACCCCTTCTCTCCAGGAGGGGGGGGGATTTCCTCTGTGTGGAGGACATAGTTAAATGTTTTCAGGAGGAGAGGAGATAGTTGCTGTTTAAAGGTTTTGTACCACTCTGCTGTATAGCCATCTGTTCCTGGGGATTTGTTAGCTTTAAGTTTCATAATTGCTTTATCCAATTCTTTAGGTTGTATTTCTGACAGTAGTGTTTTATTTTGTGACTCCGTAAGTTGGGGAAGGTTTAATGTGTTTAGGAATGCCTCGGATGCGTTTTTATGATTTTTGAGGGAGTATAAGTTCTTATAGTAGTTCTCGAAGTTTTTAAGAATATCCTGAATTCTGAATTTTATTTCCTTTGATACTGGATCTCTGATTTTGTAGATTGCTCTTTCTGTTTGTTGTTTCCTCAATTTATAGGCTAGTAATTTTGCCGATTTACTGCCTGCTTCATAGTATTTTTGTTTCAGAAATGTAAGTTTCTTCTGGATTTCTATTGTGTAGATCTCATTTATTTGATTTTTAATTTCCTTAATCTTGGGCGAGTCATTCGAATGAGTGTTGCTTTTGTGTTCATTTTCTAGGTTCTTAAGTTCTGACTCTAATGTGGTTAGTTTTTCTTGTCTCAGTTTCTTTTGGGTTGCCAGTTTTGCAATAATCTTTCCCCTTATTACAGCTTTGCATGCATCCCACAGTATTAAAGGGGATACTTCTCCATTATCGTTTTCTTCCAAATATCTGAGAATATCTGATTCCAATTCATCTTTCAGTGGTCCTTTCAGGACATTTGAATTCAACCTCCAAGAAAATGTATTATTTGTGTATTTTTGGATCCTTAAGTCCATATAGATCGGACTGTGGTCAGAGAGATCCATCAGTCCTATTTTACATGTTTTTACTCTTCCAATGTCTCTATTAAACATAAAAAAATAGTCAATCCTTGAGTAAGATGAATGTGGCGTTGAGTAAAATGTATAATCTTTTACACTGGGGTTGAGTTCCCTCCACACATCACAGATTCCCATTTCTTTTAGTACCATCCGAGTTTTCCTGCTTTGAGTGTTATTTTGATGCGGGGAATTACCTGATGCATCCCAGTATGGATTCAGTCTTAGACTGAAGTCTCCACCACATATCACTAAACCTTGGGCTTTAGTTATCATTAGGTCAAATACATTTTTATAAAATTTCCAGTTAGCCCCTGGTGGTGCATATACATTCAGCAGGGTGATATCTTCTCCCTCTAGCCGCCCTGTTACCAAACTGTATCTCCCTTCTTTATCTTTGTGTTCTGATTTTTTTTCGAATGTAATTTTGGTTGATATCAATGTCGCTACTCCCCTCCTCCTCCCTGACTTATATGAAGATGAAGAGATCATTTTAAACCCTTGTCTACTGAGTTTAGTGTGCTCCACGTCTGTTAGGTGGGTTTCTTGTAAAAATATTATTCCTACTTTGTCTTTTTTCATTTTGCCTAGAATCTTGGATCTTTTAACTGGATTCAGGATTCCTTTTACATTATATGAGATTATTTTGGTTACACCCTGCTTCTCCATTGTGTTGTTTTATTTAGTATAACAGTGGGGTGGCCCTCTTTTGTGCTACTCAGAAACTGAAAGAACATTAAGAACATAAAAAACATTAAGAACATAGTGTATAAAACTTTAAAACAAAAAACTGACAAAAGAACTTCCTGAGCTGAGGTCTTTTTAGAGACCCTGGAAGAGCCTTGATGGAGTGTAGGCTCTGAGGGAAATTCCTCAAACTCTGTTACGTGTTGAGGGCCCTCTCTTACCCCTGTAAGTTGTCCCATGCTTTTAACGTGAATTTCAGAACCCAATCCGAACTTGTAATGATTTTTTTTTTTTTTATGCCTATACCCTGTGAAATTGTGTGCACCCTCCCACCCCCATCACAGCGGACATTCACGCTAAAACAGTATTTGTTAGTGTGGGGAGAACATATGGATCATTGTCACATTTTTATTTTAAAATTTATTATTATTTTTTTTTTATTAAAAAGACTTATTTGTTTCTAATATTATGATGTTCCATGAAATATTTTACCACATGCTGGATATGCATCTCCTTTAATGCTTGTTACCTTGTATGAGGGGGGTTGGATGTGCAGATTGACCCAAAAAAAAAAGAAAAAAAAGAAAAAAAAAAAGGTCGCTATTCCAATCTGAAAACGGCCAGTTTATCCGTGACGCTCTGGCGGTGGGTTTCCCGCTGCTGGCCCGTGGATTTTGAAGGTCTCTGTGTTGTCCACGTTTGAGCCTTGATCCTATCGCTCGGGTCTGCTGCGGGTTTAAACACCGTTACCGGGAGCCCTCTTCTATAATTTAGCTTCTTCCGCCAAATTATAGAGATATGTCTCCTCACCGTAGAAGACCCTTAACTTCGCAGGAAATGGCGTCTGAAAGCGCAATTTCTTCTTTCTTAGCACCTTTTTCGCATCATTGTATTCCCGGCGCTTTTTAAGGACCTACGGGGCGTAATGGTGTTCCACGAAGACTTTTCTCTCTTGGTGCATAAATCCTTTTTTCTGCCAAGCCAGTCTTACAACCTCTTGTTTTATTTTGAAATTGGAAAATCTCACCAACACCGAACGTGGGGGCACTTCTGCCGCTGGCTTAGTGGCTAATGTACGATGGGCCTTTTCTATCTTCAAGTCGGTGGTTTGGGGGATATCCAATTTCTCTCTTAGTAAAGATTCCACGCAGTCTGCCATTGAGTTGAAACCATCTTCGGCTCCTTCTTTCAGACCATGAATTCTTATGTTGTCTTTTCTTTGTCTTCCTTCTTGGTCGGCTAGCTTAGCCTCTATTGTTGACTGTCTCTTGCGTAGGTCCAGAACAGAATCTTCAAGCACTTTTATTCTTTCCTCCGCTTCCAAGATTCGGTTCTCGGCCTGGTCCACTCTGCTGTTTGTCCTTTTTAATTCGTCTCTGAATTCACGAAATTCGGCCCAAACCTCTCGGTGAAATCGTCGTAGTTCTTCAAATAGCGTTTTCAAGCTAACCTTCTTGTTAGCTACATTCGGCTCCTCGTCTTCTGAACGGAAATCTTCCGGTTCAGATTCTCCGGCCGATGCGTGTCCTGGCCTGGGGAATTTCGGTTTCTTCTGTTTTCCTTTAGACATGATGATTTTGTCTTTTGCTTTTCACTCTTCCAAAAATCCGTTAAATCCGATTTTCAAGATATTTTCTTGGATTGGGTCTGGGAGCTTCAGCGTTAAGCTGCTATCACCATGGCGTCCAGACCGGAAGTCTAATAGATAAAATTTTAAGATTGAAATAGTTCAGAAAGTCCTGACTAGAAAGGTCAGGGGGGATGCGAGGATTGACCAAGTCATGGCTCTTTGTAAGCCTGGCTATAGCGTTGAAGAGAAACCTGGGGTTATCCCTGTTCGCTTCTATTAATGCAGAATGATAGCTTGATCTAGCTTTCCTAAGAGATTTTTTTTTATAGATTAAGAGATGATTTCTCCATGCCAAGTAGAATTCATCTGAATTAGTTGAGTGCCATTTTCTTTCCAACTGACGAGTTTTCTGTTTTAAGCCACGAGTTTCTGAGTTAAACCAAGGGGTAAGAAATCTCTGGTTAGACTTTTTCTTTTTTAAAAGGGGCTACCAAATCTAGAGTCCGATGCAGAGAGGCAGTAACACCATCAACCATGCTATCAATCACGAATGGAGCAGACTCTTCATCACTTATTTCAGGTGTTTCTGTTGTGTTGACCCATGGCATAGAGAAGACAATCTACAAAAATTTAGCAACAACGTCATCAGAAAGACATCTGCTGTAGTAGTATTTTTCTTTAGGAAATAAGTGATCAGAGATAATGAAATCAAAAATTAACAGGCAATGGTCAGACAGTACAGGATTATGAGGAGACACAACCAGATTTTCGATATCTATACCATAAGTCGAAACAAGGTCCAATGTATGATGGAAATAATGGGTAGAATTTTCTACTTTTTGGGAAAACCCCATTGAGTCTAAAACTGAATTGAAAGCCTTATTAAGACAGTCACTCTCAACATCAACATGTATATTAACCCCTTGCACTCTGGTCAATTTCCCTAAAAACGCCAAAAAAAAAAAAATAACATACCCAAAGTAAATCAAAAGCTGTTCTTCAACCCTTTGCAGCATCTTCATGGGGTTGGTCTCATTTAAAAGAAAACACTTTGAATTTTTTTGGCAAAACAGTCATAATCTCTCTAAGTGCTCCGGCCACTGAGTAACAGTCATCTAAACATACTGAACTTGAAGAAAATAAATTTCGCCTGGGTGTTTTTTTGGATACAAATGCTTGCAAATAACACACAGCTGTCAGATCCGGGCTGGAAAATGCAACAGAAATGTAGAACCAAGTGTTATCCAGCTGAAGTCAAAATTTTGTAACAATACCACAAAAAATGAATATATTACACAGCTTTTTTCTTAGGTTGCTCCCAGGCGTTTTTGAACTGTGCCAAATTGTGCCAAATGGCACAGTTTGGAAAAACGTCTGTAACTTTTGAATGATTCAATATAGAAGCTTCATCTTGGGCTCTAATGAAAGGTGAAGGGCTGTGTGTGTGTGTGGGGGGGGGTTGTTTATTCATTCATTCATAAATGAATGAACAAACAAGCCCCCCCACACAAAGAAGCATGCCACGTAAAAAATGTGTGGCTTTTTTTTACAAGAAAAAATAAACTACAGTGCACTAAAAATTATACTAAAATATCTGTAATGTAGAAGATAACAACTCCCATCCCCCCTCCCCACTACAGAGGACGGACATTGCCATCGCTACATGACGGAAAGCGGGGACGGTGCGCCGCGGTCTACTACGCACAGTTGTAATTTACCGATCGGTCAAAAGTCATTTTGATTACAATTTTCAGGGATAAAGAATGATTTAGCTTATAACACTTACCTGTCCACAACAGCAGTGTCGCTGGCGAACTTCTCTTCCTCATCGTCAGACAAACATGACGCTGGTCCGCTTGTTACGGACTTGTGGTTCTGGTCACGCGACCCGTTCAAACCATAATTCCATTATTGCGGTTTTGCGCTTCCATGATTGCGGTTTTGGCGAACGATTTTTCAAAATAAATAAGAACAGTAGTAAGAAAAAAAGACTGGCGAATGCGTGTGTGTCACCCAGCGGCTTACACAAAACAGATTTTGTAAGGGAGGCACGCTTTCTAACTACTGTGCTTCAATTGGCTTGCTGTATTCGCAGCCGTTGGTAGGCGGGTCCTTCTTGCTGGGTTTTCAGTCATTGGTTCTTCAAGGTTTCAGAAACCCAATTCAAGGCTCTTATTAGTCGAATGAGAGGTCAATCACATCTAAACCAATCAAAGCACTCCTTTGGCTTTCTGTTTGCGGCTGTGTCTATAGTGGAAGAACGGAAATACAGGGTTTTTTTTTCTCAGTGCGCACTAGGACGCACAGTGTGCATCCTAGGGCGCCCTTGTGCGCCCTAGGATGCAGAGACGTGCCCGCCCGCGGTACACCAGAGTGCAAGAGGTTAAAGTCCCCTACAATAATTATTCTATCGGTTTTCAGCACTAAGTCAGCTAAAAATTCGGCAAATTCCGATAGAAACTCTGAATAGGCTGTGGGAGGACGATAAACTATGGCAAAGAGAATTGGGTTCATGCCAAGATTGGCAACAGGCCCCACACTGAGGACCAAACCTTCAAAGGAATTAAAACATAATTTCTGCTTAACATTAACTAGTAATTTAGAATGGAAAATTGCCGCCACTCCACCACCACGACCAGAACCTCTGGGGTTATGACAGTTTAAATACCCAGAGGGAGTTGATTCATTCAAACCAACATAGTCATCAAGCCCGAGCCAGGTCTCTGTGAGGGATAGTAGATCGATCTGGTGATTGATTAATAGATCATGGACCAGAAGAGACTTAGAAGATAGAGACCTAATGTTTAATAAGCCACATTTAATTTTTAAACTTTGGGGGGGAACAGAGGCCAAATTATTGATTTTAGAGACTTGAGGCTGGATTAGAATTTTACCAACATTTTGTTTAATCAATCTGGGAACTTTATGCATTCTATTTTTTTTATCTTTTTTATTAACTATAGAGGGAGCAGAAAAAGGTTCTCTAAGGGAGGAGACAGGGACAAAGTTGAAAGGTGGTGGAAGAGGAGGAGATGCAGAAGTGTGAGTGTTTTTCAGGTTGTGTTGTATTTGTCCTGGGTTACAATATTTAGGGCAACGGGAGACAGACTCGATCTCTGAAGGATTATAAATGAAAGGCTGATCCAAACGGTAAAGACCACCTGAGTTAATGGGACCGATACAATACATGGGAACAGGACCAAAAAAGGGCAGTTTGGCACACCCAGAAACTTCAGAGTGAGTAAACACACCAAATTTCAGTCACTGTACCAGAAAATAAAGAATAAAATAGAAAAGATTGTCTGTTAAAACACGTGCACCAAGTCTATTTGGGTGGATGCCATCAGGCTTCATGAGTGATGGGCGGTTCCAAAATAAGTTAAAATTGTCAACAAAACCAATGTTAAAAATAGGACAAGTAAAACACAGCCAAGAATTAAGGCTGAGAGTTCTGCTAAAACGATTACAGCCTCGCCTGAGAGGTGCCAAAGGCCCAGAGATGAGCGCACGTCTGCCACAGTTCATAAGAGTTGACAGAAGGCTCCTGAAGTCACTTTTTAAAATCTCAGATGCTTCATCTGGGATGTTATTGCATCCCACATGCACAACAACAGTTGGTGGGGGAATTCATTCAGTGGGGGAATTCATTCAGCAGGTCAGGGATAAGAGCCTCAATGTCAGAGACTCTAGCCCTGGGAAAAAATCGAGTCACACAGTACCTGCTTCTGACGTTCCTCACGATCGAGTCACCAATTATCAGTGTCGTCTGGGGGGGGGGGGGGGGTTATTGGTGGATTCTGATGTGGAGAGGGATTGTGAAGAGGATGATGTTATTGTTGCGAAGGCGGGGAGATGCGCTCTTTTCTTCTATCTGGAGCAGGTGTGTAATTTGACACACCCTAGGTGGTCTTTATCCGGGGTTTGCGGATATGAGCCGCTGCTGAAGGAGAGGAGGGAGGATGAGGGGCGTCCACGGGCGGGCGGCCAGCGTCCAGGTAGGGAAAATCCTCCAGGGAAAGGATATCAAATCTGTTATCCAAGGACAGCGGAAGAGAAGAGGCGCGGCCCATTCCGGTTGAACGACGATGGCCATTAGCTGGTCGAACCAAGGTCCAGGGCACAGATGGAGGATGAGAGGGACCAAGCGAAGCTTTTGGTTTAGCCCCAAGACAAAACCAGTGTTTATTGCTGAGGCCATGGTCGGCTGTGCAGGCTGGAGCAGGTGTGGAGGTAGGTGGGGACACGCTGAGCTCACCCAAATAAGTAGCAGTTTCCGCCATCTGCGAGGCAGTAGCCGGAGCTAATGATCGCCCGAGAATGATAGTGTCGATGTGGTCTTCGGCCTCCCAAATCTTGTAAAGACTGGAGAGCCTCGTTTCCAGCTCAGAGACCTTATCAAGGAGCGATAAACAGTGGGAACATGACGGAGAAGGAGCCATGGCATTCCAGACGATGAGATGGGTAGCCTGCAGCTAGCCAAAAACAGCTACTCGTGCGTCAGAACGGACTTTTAGGCGAGGCCAATACCGAGGTAACAGTAAATAAAAACTAATAACAAAAAGCAATAAAAAAACCAATAAAATCGATAAAAACAATCAATAAAAACAAACAAAAACGGAGAAATAAGTACTCTGACGCGATGAGTGTCAGACGCAGCTGTCAACTCGAAGCTGTCAACCCCATAAGCTTAACAACACATAAATGTACTTACATCCAAGCTGTTTGTAGGGTTCCTAGATCCATCACCCAGTCAGTTCCAGTGCCCCGGTTTGAAATGCCTTCACTGCAGTAACAGTGAGTCTTGTACCCAGCCTGGGAAGGTCTTTCATCAGCTGTGACTCGCTGAAATCGAGCAGAGGCGCCGGAAAGACGGAGATGTGGATCCGCTGTTCGGTGCGCCAAATGATAGAATAATTTTTAACATAATTATTCTGAGTCAAAGATCAGTCAGAGTATTGGATTTAAGTATATTTATTATAACAAATAAAAGAAGAAGAGATAACCCCAATGGCCATTTGGGGGAGAGACTACAGAGCATGGCCTTCAGCAACACACCCCGAATCTCTGAACATACATTTTCTAAGCCTGGTATTTATCTATCCTGAAGAGCAGCTATAAACAGAGAAGGAGATGTCAATGACATCTTAGAGACAGACAGAGTGTCTATAAATCTAATCTATAAGAACTGAAAGTTTTAGCACATTCCTGGTCACAGAAACTTAGCAGGGCATGTCAAAGAGATTATCAATGCAGCTTAGGTCATCTTTTACGCTTGTACTGACCCTCAGTCTCAGTACTCGCACACATCCTCTGAAGGCCACAGTTAGACAATAATTGCTCACAGACATGAAAGAATAATATAAAGGAATATATGGACTTATTCTACATGGAATGCACATATAAACATCAGACACGAAATAAAAAAAGGCATGGTACAAAATGAGAATAATAATAATAATGTGGATAATATGGAATTTTTCTATCATCTGTAACTTGATCTTTGACCTTGCCATAGAACAAGACTTTCGGGTACCCTTGAAGATATTCTATAAAATTTTCCAGCAACTCAGAAGGAGAAAACAACTCCCTGTTCACACTTTGTATAGATGCTGTTGATGTCAAGTAGGGACATTGTCGGCTGGTGGAAGGATTACTTGGAGAATCTCCTCAATCCTACTGACACACGTTCCATAGAGGAAGCAGTCTGAGGACAAGGGGGATGTCTTGTCCATCACTGGGCTGAGGTTGCTAAGGTGATTAAAAAATGTAGTTGCAGTCCTCTGGAGTGGATAAGCTTGGCCCGAGTACCTCAAGGCTCTGGATGGTGTAGGGTTGGCTTGGTTGGTACATCTCTATAATACTGCATGGATGTCGAGGACAATTCCGCTGATAGTGCTCTTTCTTTCAGAAAGGGTGCCAGACGGGGTGTTCCAACTTCAGAGGGATCACACTCCTCAGCCTTTCCCAGGAAGGAGAGTCCAGCCATTGGTCAAACCTCAGATGAAGGAGGAACAATGCAGTTTGTATCCTGGTCATGGAATATCTGTACTAGGAGTGGGAGTTGCGAGGGACCTCAGGATGCGATTCAGATCTTGATACATGGGTCATGATGCAATACTATCACAATCCATTGATACCATACATCCCCCCAAATTTCAATATCAAATTTTGTCCCCAAAGTACAACTGTTAATATCTGTTTTATATAAGTGCTCACTCTTTTCACCTTATCGTGGACACTTTTGTTTCAGTGCTGCAGGCTCTCAGTCCTCTGTGGTGCCACTGATACTACGTATATATACTGTGTGCATATATCTCCTGGGCTATTTTTATTTCAGTTGTGTATTTAATCATGTGTTCTGTAACCGTGTTTTATCTAATCCTTCTCTCTTAGGTGTAGGCTTTTACAGTGATAACTGGGGAACAGCATGGAGGAGGGAGGGTGGTAACTGTAACAGAACCTGAGATAAGAGGACAGAGATGCTGTAAAAAGAAAATGAGGCAAATGCTCATATCATAAAAAGTGACACTAAAAAGAAGTGCCTGCTTTCATGCGGCTGCTCTAACAAACAGATTTACGATCATTATGGACACATCCTCTTATATGATTGAGTAAAATATATGTAGAAGTGGAATATTTAGAATTTATGTAGTTTTAATCCCAAAACATCTAAAAATTTGCATTGTGCTCTTAAATTTATCGAGCGGTGGTGGCCTGAAGTTGATTCATAACTTTCAGGATGAAATGACCTCTGTACGGTACTAAAAAGTCTGACTTTATTTCTGCTGCTGGCGTATGAGCCTCTCTGAACACGCCCGATCGCTCCTGCTGCCGCGGTGGTTCTAACTTTACCCACTGTAATGACAGACTGCTGTTACCTGTATGGACTCTTTAGCTAGATGGCATATTGTACATGCAAGGTTAAAACCCCCCCATAACTTTAAAATACTAAAACACTTTTCAACTTATAAGAATATACACATGGTTGGAAGTTGTAAATGTTATTTATTTGTTGGCTAAGGAGTTTAACATTATTCTGTTGTGTATTTAAATTGCCAAGTAATAACTGGTAAAGAGCTAATGCTAACGTTTAAGTTAACTGAGTGAAACATAGCGATGGCAAAGTCAAAACAGTGTTTTAGTACGTACCGAAACCTAGGTGAAACTTCTGAATTGAACCACTGTTCTGAGGTCCATACCAGAAAGAGGAGGTCACGTGACTGTTCCATGTCGCGTTCCATTGCGTCACCGACTGTTTTGAAACGTCACCGTTGGTTTATGCGGTGGTTTTGTTATCCTGTTTCTAAAATGGAATAATAAATAAAATACTATCATTATACAATATGAAAATGCCGATTCTATGCACAATATACTGTATGTATTATATATAAATACTTTTTATGTAAAATAATAATTTCTCGTGTTCTTGCCTGACTGGCTGCTGATTTATCAGCCCACATGCTTTAAAGCATTTCAAAGCTCCTCTAAAGTGCAGTTTCTTTGCCAAGTCTTGCCTCTCCGAGTGTCTTGGACTGAACTGCTTTTGGATTTACACTATCTGGAAATGGATGGGGGTAGAAAGCGTCCCAGGTCAGCTGTTTGGGATCACTTCCACCTTCTTGAGGGAAAAAAAGTTAAATGTATGCATTGTATGCAGCATCTTGCATTTTGTAATAATACAGCTACAGTCATGTGAAAAAATTAGCACACCCCATTAAATATTCAGTTCTTTATTAAGAAATGTTCACATATCTATGTCTAACCTTGTTTTTGTTTTTATTTGCATTTTTTTAACATTTATTTTAGCCATTTTAAGTGGGAATGAATGTGGGGGTGTCCTAAAAAGATGGGGGGTATCCTCATTTATTCCTCACTATATTTTACATAAAATTAAAAAAAAAGTCTTTAATTCATTTTTAATTGTTTAGTCCTATTACATGAATCTCCCATTATTTTAAACACTGATATTGTAGTACCTTGTGTGAGCCAGGTTATCTAGCATCTCAGACAGGAGACAGTGATAAGCTTGGGATAACAAAGAGCAGGAGGTTCCTGGTGAGATAGCAGGAAGGAGTCAAGGATGAGGGGGTTGAATGCATTGTGATGCAAATGTCATGTTGTGTGTGATGTAAACGCCATGAAACTTAAGAGGAGAGTTTCTGCTTAAATGTTCAGTCTGTTCTGTGCTTGAAAGATGTGAGTGTGTAATAAATCATCTGAAATGATTCCGCCTCTGATTTCACACACTCCACAACATTAAATATCCATATATCCAAATATGTAAAAAAAAACAAAACAAAACCCACACAGACTTATACAGGGTGTCCTAATTTTTTCACATGGCTGTATGTGGAGACGCCTACGGACAAAACATCCTGACGCCTGCATTCCTAGCACAGCACAACCGGGTGCTGAATCAAGCCATGGCCAGCATAGTGTTTGTGGTATGTATTCATGGTCTTTTAATACACATACAAGTATATATTTATTATTTCTACACCTTTATTATCATTTACAATAAATATAATTATGCATTTGATCACTAAAAGAAGCCATATTGTTGTACATTTACATATTTTACATATAGTTACATGTATTTACAATATTTACCATACATCAAGCTGCATGACAGCATTCCTCCTGAAACAGTCTTTTTGTTGTTCCTTGACAGAAAGGCCAAAAGAATTAGACGAGGCACTAGTTGACCTAACTGTGAAGGACTCACAACCTTTTTCAATTGCGGAAGATGAGGGTTTCAGGCACTTTGTCAATAAACTTGACCCCAGTTACATCCTTCCATCCAGAAACACACGAAAACACTTGACTGTTTGAGTGTAGTATTATAACATTTGGCCACCAGATGTCGCTGTGGGGAGATGTTTCAAATGTTCCAAAAGATCGATTTTTTTTCTGAATCAATTGTTCCAAATGATTTGATCTCTCGAACGTTCCATTTCTGCCATCACTAGTGAAACAAACAAAACCACTTACCTCTGCCAGCATACTTCCTGCCGGTGTCTCGGGCAAAAGATTCCCCAGGGGCTCGGGCACCTAACAAAGGGTTCCAGGAGGGTAAAAACATGCAGTAGGTGGGTAGAGGGGGTTTGATGTCAGATTTAAATGTAAATATTTGTATAGATTATTCATTGATGTTTATTTGTTATGTCTGAGCTTTGTAAATACTGTATAGATATTGTCTATACAGTGGGGCAAAAAAGTATTTAATCAGCCACCAATTGTGCAAGTTCTCCCACTTAAAAGATGAGAGAGGTCGACTTCCGGTCTGGACACCATGGTGATAGCAGCTTAACGCTGAAGCTCCCAGACCCGATCCAGGAATATACCTTGAAAATCTGATTTAACGGATTTTTGGAAGAGTGAAAATCAAAAGACAAAGTCATCATGCCTAAAGAAAAACAGAAGAAATCGACATTTACCAGGCCAGGACACGCATCGGCCGGAGAATCTGATCCGGAGGATTTCCATTCAGAAGACGAGGAGCTGAATGAAGCTAGCAAAAAGGTTAGCTTAAAAATGGTACTTAAAGAATTAAGACGATTTCGCCAAGAGTGTTGGGCCAAATTTCGTGAAATCAAAGACGAAATAAAAAGGACAAACAGCAGAGTGGACCAGGCCGAGGACCGAATCTTGGAAGCAGAGGAAAGAACAAAAGGGCTGGAAGATACCGTGCTGGATCTACACAAAAGGCAGTCAAGACTGGAGGCTAAGCTAACCGACCAAGAAGGAAGACTAAGAAGAGATAACATAAGAATTCATGGTCTGAAAGAAGGAGTCGAGGATGGTTTCACCACAATGGCTGCATGCGTGGAATCCTTACTGAGAGAGAAGTTGGATATTCCCCAAACCACCGACTTGAAGATAGAAAGGGCGCACCGTACATTAGCCCCTAGGCCGGCGGCGGAAGCGCCTCCACGATCGGTGGTGGTGAAGTTTTCCAACTCCAGAATAAAAGAAGAGGTTGTAAGACTGGCTTGGCAGAAAAAAGGATTTATGCACCAAGACAGAAAAGTTTTCATGGAACACGATTACGCCCCGGAGGTCCTTAAAAAGCGTTGGGAATACAACAACGCTAAAAAGGTACTACGAGAGAAAAAACTGTGCTTCCAGACACCATTTCCGGCGAAGCTGTGGGTTTTCTACGGGGATGAGACGTGTCTCTACAACTCGGCGGAAGAAGCAACCACGGATATGGCAAGAAGAGGGCTCCCGGTAACGGTGTATAAACCCGCAGCAGACCCGATCGAAAGAATCAAGGCTCAAACGTGGTCCACACAGAGACTCTCAAAATCCACGGGCCAGCAGCGGGAAACCCAGCGCCAGAGCTACAAGGAAAAACTGGCCGTTTACAGGAGGGAATAACAATATTTTTAGTAAATCTGCACATCCAACCCCCCCTCCTACAAGGTAACAAACATTAAAGGAGATGCAGAATCAGCAAGTGGTAAAACATTTCATGGAAGAGACATAATATTAGAAACAAATAAGTCTTTAAAAAAAAACAAAACAACAAACTTGTTAAAATAGAAATGTGACAATGAACCACATGATCTCTCCACACTAACAAATACTGTATTAACGTGACTGTTTGCTGTGATGGAGGTGGGAGGGTGCGCACAATTTCATAGGGTATAGGCATAAAAAAAAAAAAATCATTACAAGTTTGGATTGGGATCTGAAATTCACGTTAAAAACATGGGACAACTTACAGGGGTAAGAGAGGGCCCTCAGCACGTAACGGAATCTGAGGAATTTCCCTCAGAGCCAACACACCATCATGGCTCTTCTAAGGTCACTAAAAAAACCTCAGCTCAGGAAGATCTTATGTCAGTTTTTTGTTTTAAAGTTTTATATACTATGTTCTTAATGTTTTTTATGTTCTTAATGTTCTTTCAGTTTCTGAGTAGCATAAAAGTGTCACGCCGCGCCATTCATCAGCGGCGCCACCTGCTCACGCACCTGCTACTCGTCAGTGGCGAAGGATAAAAGCCGCCTCGCCCTGAGCGTCGGCCTGAAGCCGTAGACTTCATTTCCTTTGTATGGACTTCTACCACATTCTCTTCAGCATCCTCATCTCCGGTAAGAAGATCACTTACCTCATCTCTCCAGTCTGCTCCCCTGTGCACAGGTGGATTCCTCGGCGGCGGACAATCCCGTCCCTCGTCTCTCCTCGCTGCTGCACCGAGCCCTGCAGGTGGCTGTCTCCCGGGCTTCCATCCTTGAAGCGCCAGTCATCTGCCCAAACAAGTAAGCTTCTCTCCCTCGCCTATTCTCCTCCCGTGTTGGTGTGTGCTCATCACCCTGTGTCTGATTTCTCCCATAGGGTTGCCGGCTGAACGGTCTCCTGCCTCTGGGTCCGAAGCAGACGCCACCACCAACACATTAACATTCCGCAGACACGCACCCAAACATCCCTGTTGTTAATAAACAGTTTGAACTACTCTGAGCCTGTGTGTGTGCGTCTCCTGAGCCGAACGTTATGTCAGTACGGCTTCAGCAGAGCGGCTCGGCGGACGGCGGGCTCGCACACCGGTTTACCATCCTCGAGGCTCGGGTGGATCAGATTGTTTATCAGCAACAGGTGGTTCTTCATCAATTATTAGAACTGACTAACCGATTGAACCGCTTGGACCCCCAACAGCCGTTCCTCCCGACTCACCAGGGTGGCGCGGCTCCTGCTGTTCCAGCGGCCGTCCAGCCGGCTCCAGTGGCACCGGTTCGGCTCACGCCGATTCCGACCCCCGCCCGCTTTAGCGGTAAGCTCGGCGGAGCGCGGGGGTTTATTATGCAGTGTGAGTCCGTGTTCCACCGTGTGCCCGGAGATTTCCCCTCGGATCACAGCCGAATTGGTTACATAGGGAATCTTCTGGAGGGGCGTGCGTTAACCTGGACCTACGCCGTAATGGCGAGGCCCAGTTATGCCACCCTCACCTATGACCAATTCGTGAGGCGCTTTCTGGAGGTCTTTGACCACTCACAAACCGAAACGGTCCAGGTCGATCGGCTTCTCGCTCTCCAGCAGGGAAGCCGGTCGGCAGCGGACCACTCGGTCGACTTCCGGGTAGCGGCGGAGGAATTGGGCTGGGAGGAACGCTCCCTCTGTGGCCTGTTCCTCCGCAGCCTCAATAGTGATCTGAGGGATGAACTGGCTGGTCGGGATATCCCTGGGACGCTAGCGGAGCTGACATCCTTAGCGATAAGTTTGGATAACAGGCTGCGCGAGCGCTCCTCGGGGCGGAGGTCTTCTTCTTCTCGCCCTCGTGGAGCCTCGCCGCACCTGTTCCAAGCTCGCCCCCTGGCGGCGCCGCCAGCATCGCGCCCCGAGGAGTCGGAGCCGATGGTGACGGGCTGGACTAAACTTTCCCCTGTGGAGAAACAACGCCGCCGTGAGTTGGGCCTCTGCATGTATTGCGGAGGCGACCAACACACCGTGGAGCGTTGTCCACGGAAAGCCAGTCGGTGGGGTCCGCGAGTCACTGTTGGAAGCCTCGCGGATGTCAATCGGTTAGGATCACTTACTCAATTGAAGCTGCCCATCCGTTTCTGCCATAACCCTACTGGGCACCTCACCCACGCACTGGTGGATTCGGGCGCAGAAGGCAGCTTCATTTCACAAGGCCTGGCAACCCGATTGGGCATCCGCTGCCAGGCACTCAACACTCCCATCTCCCTAATCCACCTCTCCCGTGCCACCCTCGGGAGAGTGACACATCAAACTGTTCCCCTACCGGTCATCATCTCGGGAAACCACCGGGAGGAAATGACCTTTTACGTCCTTCCCAACTCTGTGTCGCCCGTCATCCTGGGGTATCCCTGGCTCCGCCTTCACAATCCGGTCCTGGATTGGAAATCAGCTGGGATCTCGGCATGGAGTACGTTCTGTATGGGCACCTGCCTTCAGTCCGCTGCCTGCTCTCCGTCCGCTCCTCCCCCTGCTACGGACGCTGCACCCCCGGACCTGTCTCTGGTGCCCCCAGAATTTCACGACCTGGGTATAGTGTTCAGCAAAGCGAAAGCTATGTCTCTTCCCCCTCATCGGCCCTATGACTGCGCCATCAACCTCCGCCAGGGGGCTCCCTTACCTTCTGGTCGCCTTTACAGCCTGTCTGCGCCGGAGAAGGAGACGATGAACGCCTACCTGAAGGAATCATTAAGTGCTGGGATTATCCGCCCATCATCGTCACCCGTGGGGGCAGGGTTCTTCTTCGTGGGGAAAAAGGATGGGTCCCTCCGCCCTTGTATCGACTACCGGGCCCTCAACAATATCACGGAGAGGGACCGTTACACCCTGCCTCTCATGGACACTGCCTTCCACTCCCTCCAGGGGGCGACCTGGTTCACCAAGCTGGACCTACGCAGCGCTTACCACCTCGTCCGGATCCGGGAGGGAGATGAGTGGAAAACGGCCTTCCGTACCCCGAACGGCCACTTTGAATATCTGGTGATGCCGTTCGGGTTGACCAACGCTCCTGCAGTCTTCCAGCGCCTCATTAATGACGTCCTCCGGGACTTCATTGGCCTTTTCGTGTTCGTCTACCTGGACGATATCCTCATCTTCTCCAAGTCCAGGGATGAGCACCAGGTCCACGTGAGGCGGGTCCTCCAAAGGCTGCTGGAGAATCGTCTGTACGTTAAGGCGGAAAAGTGTGAATTTTACGCCAGGAGTACATCCTTCCTGGGGTTCATCATCGCCCACGATAAGGTGCTCCCCGACCCAGAGAAGGTAAAGGCGGTGGTGGAATGGCCCACACCTGCATCTCGGAAACAGGTGCAGCAATTTGTTGGCTTCGCCAATTTCTACCGCCGCTTTGTCCCCAACTTCAGTGCCATCGTGGGACCACTGACCCGCCTCACGTCCCCGAAGGTCCCGTTCCGGTGGACCGAAGAGGTCGCTGCCGCCTTTGAGGCGCTGAAGGCGGAATTCTCCTCCTCCCGGGTCCTTCGCCAGGTCGACCCCGCGCTGCAGTGCATTGTAGAGGTAGACGCCTCGGACACGGGAGTGGGAGCAGTGCTGTCCCAGCGGTCACCGGACGATGGCGCCAAGCGACCGTGCGCCTTCTTCTCCCGGCGCTTGTCCCCGGCGGAGAGAAACTACGATGTGGGGGACAGAGAGCTCTTGGCCATCAAGCTCGCCCTGCAGGAGTGGCGCCACTGGTTGGAGGGGGCAAGCCTGCCGTTTGTGGTCCTCACGGACCACAAGAACCTGGAATACTTACGGTCTGCCAAGCGCCTGAACGCCCGCCAGGCGCGCTGGTCCCTGTTCTTCGCCAGGTTCCAATTTTCCATCACCTTCAGGCCTGGCTCTAAGAACGTCCTGCCTGACGCCCTCTCCAGGCAGTTCGCCCCCGTGGAGTTGGAGGAGGCGCCCCACTCCATCCTGCCCAGGTCGTGCGTCGTGGGAGCCATCTCGTGGGACATTGAGAGCAAGATCCGGAAGGCACAGGAGGTGGAACCTGACCCTGGCGGCGGACCGGAGGGGAGGCTGTTCGTGCCATCCGCGGTCCGAGGAGAGGTCATCCACTGGCTCCACACCTCCAAGCTCACCTGTCACCCTGGCACCTCCCGGATGATAGATCTCCTCCAACGGTCCTTTTGGTGGCCAGGCCTGCGGAGGGATGCAGCCCGCTACGCCCGGGCTTGCCCAATCTGTGCCACCTGCAAGTCGGGAAATGCCCCTCCAGCGGGTCTGCTCCAGCCCCTGCCCGTCCCTGGCAGGCCCTGGTCGCACATCGCTCTGGATTTCGTCACCGGACTCCCCATCTCCAACTCCTATGACACCATCCTGACCATCGTGGACCGCTTCTCCAAGGCCGTGCACTTCGTCCCCCTGCGAGGCCTCCCTACTGCCCTGGAGACAGCGGACCTCCTCGTCCAACACGTGGTCAGGCTGCATGGGATTCCGGTGGACGTGGTCTCGGACCGGGGCCCCCAGTTTTCATCTGAGGTTTGGAGGTCTTTCTGCAACGCCATCGGAGCCAAGGTGAGCCTCTCCTCTGGCCATCACCCCCAATCCAACGGGCAGTGTGAGAGGACCAACCAGGAGCTGGAGGCTGCGCTCCGCTGTGTGTCCAGATCCAAACCCGCGTCCTGGAGCAACCATCTTGCCTGGGTTGAATATGCCCACAACACCGCTCGCTCTTCTGCTACAGGGATGTCCCCCTTCAAAGCGTCCCTGGGTTACGACCCCCCGCTGTTTCCGGAGCAGGAGAGTGAGGTAACTGTCCCGTCAGTTAGGGCCCATCTCAGGCAGTTCCGCTCCACCTGGGCTGCCGCGCGCCATGCGCTATTGCGCACAGCGGAGCGCAACAGGACTGTGGCGGACCGGCGTAGGAGACCTGCCCCGGCGTACAGAGTTGGGCAGCTTGTTTACATTTCCACCCAGGACGTCACTCTAAAAGGCGAGAGGAGAAAGCTGGCACAGCGCTTCATGGGTCTCTACCCCATCACCCGGATCATCAACCCGGTGGCTGTGCGCGTGGCTATTCCCCCCTCCCTCCGCATTCATCCTACTTTCCACGTGTCGAAGGTGAAACTGGCGGTTACTGACCCCCTTTGCCCTCCTCCTGCAGCGCAACCCGCGCCCCGGATGATTGGTGGCCATCCGGCCTGGTCCGCCTCCTCCATCCTGGACTCCCGGCGCCGGGGTCGTGGGTTGCAATACTTGGTGGACTGGGAGGGCTATGGGCCCGAGCATCGACAGTGGGTGCCCCCGTCGTTTGTGTTGGACCCATCGCTCATCGCGGACTTCCACCGAGCGCACCCGGATAAGCCATCGCCAGGAGGCGCTGCTAGAGGGGGGAGTACTGTCACGCCGCGCCATTCATCAGCGGCGCCACCTGCTCACGCACCTGCTACTCGTCAGTGGCGAAGGATAAAAGCCGCCTCGCCCTGAGCGTCGGCCTGAAGCCGTAGACTTCATTTCCTTTGTATGGACTTCTACCACATTCTCTTCAGCATCCTCATCTCCGGTAAGAAGATCACTTACCTCATCTCTCCAGTCTGCTCCCCTGTGCACAGGTGGATTCCTCGGCGGCGGACAATCCCGTCCCTCGTCTCTCCTCGCTGCTGCACCGAGCCCTGCAGGTGGCTGTCTCCCGGGCTTCCATCCTTGAAGCGCCAGTCATCTGCCCAAACAAGTAAGCTTCTCTCCCTCGCCTATTCTCCTCCCGTGTTGGTGTGTGCTCATCACCCTGTGTCTGATTTCTCCCATAGGGTTGCCGGCTGAACGGTCTCCTGCCTCTGGGTCCGAAGCAGACGCCACCACCAACACATTAACATTCCGCAGACACGCACCCAAACATCCCTGTTGTTAATAAACAGTTTGAACTACTCTGAGCCTGTGTGTGTGCGTCTCCTGAGCCGAACGTTATGTCAAAAAGAGGGCCACCACACTGTTATACTAAATAAGACAACACAATGGAGAAACAGGGTTCAACCAAAATAATCTCATATAATGTAAAAGGGATCCTGAATCCAGTTAAAAGATCCAAGATTCTAGGCAAAATGAAAAAGACAAAGCAGGAATAATATTTTTACAGGAAACCCACCTAACAGACGTGGAGCACACTAAACTCAATAGACAAGGGTTTAAAATGATCTCTTCATCCTCATATAAGTCAGGGAGGAGGAGGGGAGTAGCGACATTGATCTCAACCAAAATTATATTTGAAAAAAAAATCAGAACACAAAGATAAAGAAGGGAGATAGAGTATGGTACTTGGGCGGCTAGAGGGAGAAGATATCACCCTGCTGAATGTATATGCACCTCCAGGGGCTAACTGGAAATTTTATAAAAATGTATTTGACCTAATGATAACTAAAGCCCAAGGTTTAGTGATATGTGGTGGAGACTTCAATCTAAGACTGAATCCATACTGGGATGCATCAGGTAATTCTCCACATCAAAATAACACTTAAAGTAGGAAAACTCGGATGCTACTAAAAGAAATGGGAATCTGTGACATGTGGAGGGAATTTAACCCCAGTGTAAAAGATTATACATTTTACTCAGCACCCCATTCATCATACTCAAGGATTGACTATTTTTTATGTTTAATAGAGACATTGGAAGAGTAAAAACATGTAAAATAGGACTGATGGATCTCTCTGACCACAGTCCGATCTATATGGACTTAAGTATCCAAAAATACACAAATAATACATTTTCTTGGAGGTTAAATTCAAATGTCCTGAAAAGACCACTGAAAGATGAATTGGAATCAGATATTCTCAGATATTTGGAAGAAAATGATAACAGAGAAGTATCCCCTTTAATACTGTGGGACGCATGCAAATGTTATGACCCGAGCGCCGGTTCTGATCGCGCTCGGGCTAAAGTTATGTCTCGCGGCCGGCCTTGACAGCTGTGGGCTGTATTCTGGCCTCACCGGGCTCTTATTGTGAAAGTGCTCGGTGGGGTTTCCGCCTGTCAACGGTCGGCCAGCTGAGTGTCATTACCGTCGTTAGTGTTTCGCCATTTAAGCCCAGCACTGGCGACGGTATGACGCAGCAGTGTCAGTCATTATACGTCTGAGCTACGGATGACTTGGACTATCATCTACCTTGTCTGCTTGTTGTTGACCGTCACTTCTCCGGCACCAGTAAGTGAGCTATTAGCCTTACCCCTTCCGGTGAAAGTAGACCTTTGTGTGTCTTTGCTTCAGCAGCCTGTGTAGCTAATTACTTAAACAACCTTTGCCTGTGTATGACCGTCTCCTCTTAAGGACCCGTAAGATAGCTGTTTAGCCTTACGCCTCCGGAAGTGTATGAACTTATGTGTCATTGCCCCTGCATCTTATGCTGGCTCGTGAGGGCCAGCGCATGACAGTACACTGCTGCCAAAACAGCGTTACGGTGACGCCAACCCGAGACGCTATTCACCAGTGGGTTTGAGTTTTTTGGACATTTGCTTTTTCCTGTCTGGGTACCGTGTATGTGAAGAATGCCGTCGCGGAGGAACCGTGTGTGGAGTCCGAGCCACGAGCTGACTGATTTGCTGGAAGTGGTGGATGAGCTGCTCATCTCCGCTTCTCTGCTAGATTATGACCACGGCATACACTGGTACCTGGACGCCGCCGAGGATATACTTTGTCATCTCTCTCCCCGCTACGCTGACCAGTCGACGCGAGGAGGGAGGACATTGCTGCGCAACGCGAGATCTACCTGATGATGGAGGAGGAACGCGGCATGAAGCAGGAGAAGAGGCACTCCTGCTCTTTGCTCATAGATCCCGATCCTTTCCTCGATCCGTTCCGGGAGTTTGCACCGGCTGGGGGCCGGCGAAGGCGTCGGCGCCGCGGCCGGGCGCATCCTCAGCAAGCTCCTGCTCCGGATCCAGTTCCGGGCCGCTGGGATGACCCCCTCAACCAGCCGGCTGCTGTGAGTGAGCTGAGTCCTGTGCCGGTGGGCTCCGTCCATGGGTCCATTTCTACCACCCAGCGAGCGAGGGAAGGAGCGATGTCCGCTACAGCTGATACCATCCTCCCCCCGGGAGACAGGCAAGTTCAAGTTCACTTACCTATCGATCATAGTGATCTGTCTTGTCTGACTCCTGGGGGCGAAGCTCGGGGTCCGCAGCTCCCTGAGTTTCTTTCCCCAGCTGTAGCCACTTATATTAAACCTGCTGCCTCTGTGTCTCCTCCTGCTGAGCGGTCCTCGGCGTCAGTCCCACGCCATCGAACAAGGGGGAGGCCTGCAGCTCTGGGAAATATCCCGGCCCTGCAGCCTAGCATTGGACAGAGAAGAACGGACTGCAGTGAGGAGCCAGAGCCGACGAGAGAGCGTCCCCAGGGTTCCTCAGGGATGCAGCCCGAGTCAGCAGGTCCAGGGTCCTCTGCCCCCACACCGTACGGGTTATTGGCGTGGACGCCAGCACGTGAGGATCCAGCTGCAGAGACCATCAGGCCGGCTGTGGAACCCGACGCAGCCGAGTGGGAGCCCGACGACGAGCTGCTTCTTGAACCTGGATCGGCGAAGTCCTGGACGGCTCCAGAGCCCGAGTGCAGGCAAGTGCTCTTTCTTGTTTTCCTGTATGGTGTATTAGAGCATTTTTGCCTGCCTCATGGGGAGGCGAGTGAGGGGCAGCCGTCCGCTGCACCTGAGCTCGTCTCGCTGGGCTCTGGCGCTGCCGGTGGAACTGATCCCGGTCCTCTCTTGTTTTCTGAGCACCTCCACAGCGTTACCGGTCCGGAGCCAGTCAAGGTCACGGGACTGGGGGTTCCAGGTTCGGAGACGGAGGTCGTCGCCGGAGCAGTCCTGATCCAGTTGGGGTCCGACGCATGGGCTGAGGTGACCCAGTCGGGGTCCGACGCGTGGGCCGAGGTGACCCAGTCGGGATCCAACGTGGGTGCAGCGGTGACCCAATCGGGGCCCGTCCTGACCCAGTTGGGGTCCGACGCATGGGCTGAGGTGACCCAGTCAGGGTCCAACGTGGGCGCAGCGGTGACCCAATCGGGGCCCGTCCTGACCCAGTCGGGGTCCGACACATGGGCTGAGGTGACCCAGTCGGGGTCCAACGTGGGTGCAGCGATTACCCAATCGGGGTCCGACGAGGTTCAGTCGGGGTCCGACTCAGGTGTGGCTGTAACCCAATCGGGGTCCGACGAGGTCCAGTGGGGGTCCAGCGCAGGTGCAGCTGTGACCCAATCAGGATTCGAGGGGGTCCAAGTTTTTGGTTGTCCCCCTCTCAGGAGCCACCAGCTGGGGGCCGTGAGAGGTTCTTGTTTGACGGTCTGGCGCTCCCCTGTTTTGTCATGTTCAGGTGAGCGGCTGCATGCAATCCCTCCACGGTCCTGGTGGTTGTGGGATGCGGGTCGGCCACCTGAGGAACTGCTGGGAGCGTTCGGCGTCTTGGGTTGGCCACCCAATAAACTGTGTGTGTTACGGGGTGACCTGGTTCGGCCACCAGAGGACTTGTTTCTGGGGGCATGGGACTGGGGCAGGCCACCTGATTATCATGTACTGTGGGACTATCTGTGGGCCCATACGGGGCCTGGTCATGTTAAGTATGTCTAGAGATTTTTTGTTGTTTCACCAAGTCACAGTCATAGTCAAGTCTGAGCAATTTTGGATTGCCTCTTGTTTCTTGTTTCCTTGTAAGTCGAAGTCATAGTCTTAGTCAAGTCTGAGCAATTTTTAGATTGCCTCTTGTTTTTTTTCCCTTGTAAACCGAAGTCACAGTCTTAGTCAAGTCTGAGCAATTTTGGATTGCCTCTTGTTTCTTGTTTCCTTGTAAGTCGAAGTCAGAGTCTTAGACAAGTCTGAGCAATTTTTAGATTGCCTCTTGTTTTTTTTTCCTTGTAAACCGAAGTCACAGTCTTAGTCAAGTCTGAGCAATTTTAGATTGCCTCTTGTTTCTTTTTCTTGTGAGCCACAGTCATAGTCTTAGTCAAGTCAGAGCAATTTTTAGATTGCCTCATGTTCTTTTTTTTTTTTTTTTTGGAAAACCATAGTCATAGTCATAGCCAAGGCAAAGCATTTTTAGATTGCTCCTTGTGTGTTGATATGTATTTCTTGTTTTGTTCGTGCTTATATTGCCTTTTGTGTTTTGTAATCCATAGTTTGGTCTTGTTTTGCTAATTGTTCTTTCCTCCCCTCTTTTTTTTTTTGAGGGGCTATGGTCAAGTCTTGTCTTTGTTTTTGTTCTCCCCTCTTTCCTTGAGGGGCTATGGTATGGGAATTTTGTTCTTTGTTTCCAGGTATTTACATGTATTTTTTGGGTTTCGTATGTTTTTTTGGTCTGGTCACGGTCTTGTTCAGGGGTTGGTTTCTCTCCCTCCGCACCTGTCCTCCCACCTCCCACCCTGGGGGGGCGGGGGGGGGCAGGGTGGTTCCTTGGGGCGTTCAGAGTCCGCCCGTGGAGGGAGGGTACTGTTATGACCCAAGCGCCGGTTCTGATCGTGCTCGGGCTAAAGTTATGTCTCGCGGCCGGCCTTGACAGCTGCGGGCTGTATTCTGGCCTCACCGGGCTCTTATTGTGAAAGTGCTCGGTGGGGTTTCCGCCTGTCAACGGTCGGCCAGCTGAGTGTCATTACCGTCGTTAGTGTTTCGCCATTTAAGCCCAGCACTGGCGACGGTATGACGCAGCAGTGTCAGTCGTTATACGTCTGAGCTACGGATGACTTGGACTATCATCTACCTTGTCTGCTTGTTGTTGACCGTCACTTCTCCGGCACCAGTAAGTGAGCTATTAGCCTTACCCCTTCCGGTGAAAGCAGACCTTTGTGTGTCTTTGCTTCAGCAGCCTGTGTAGCTAATTACTTAAACAACCTTTGCCTGTGTATGACCGTCTCCTCTTAAGGACCCGTAAGAGAGCTGTCTAGCCTTACGCCTCCGGAAGTGTATGGACTTATGTGTCATTGCCCCTGCATCTTGTGTTGTTAACTTTTAACCGTAATAAAACTCACTGTAAACTCACTGGTGACTCTGTGCGTCTTATGCTGGCTCGTGAGGGCCAGCGCATGACAGCAAAGCTGTAATAAGGGGAAAGATTATTGCAAAACTGGCAATCCAAAAGAAACTGAGACAAGAAAAACTAACCACATTAGAGTCAGAACTTAAGAACCTAGAAAAAGAGCACAAAGACAACACTCATTCTAATGACTCGCTCAAAATTAAGGAAATTAAAAAACAAATAAATGAGATCTACACAATAGAAATCCAGAAGAAACTTACATTTCTGAAACAAAAATACTATGAAGCAGGCAGCAAATCGGCAAAATTACTAGCCTATAAATTGAGGAAACAACAAACGGAGAGAGCAATCTACAAAATCAGAGACCCAGTATCAAAGGAAATAAAATTTAGAATTCAGGATATTCTTAAAAGCTTCGAGAACTACTACAAGAACTTGTACTCCTCAAAAAACATAAAAACGCATCCGAAGCATTCCTAAACACATTAAACCTTCCCCAACTTACGGAGTCACAAAATAAAACACTACTGTCAGAAATACAACCTAAAGAATTAGAAAAAGCAATTATGAAACTTAAAGCTAACAAATCCCCAGGAGCAGATGGCTATACAGCAGAGTGGTACAAAACCTTTAAACAGCAACTATCTCCTCTCCTCCTGAAAACATTTAACTATGTTCTCCACACAGGGGAAATCCCCCCTCCTGGAGAGAAGGGGTCATTGCAGTCATACCTAAACCTGAAAAGGATAAACTAGACTGCTCCAACTACAGACCAATCAGTGTGTTAAATCAGGACTATAAGCTTTTTACCACTATCCTTGCCAAAAGGTTAGAAAATATACTGACAGACTTAATTCATTTAGACCAAACAGGTTTTATAAGACAAAGACAGACACAAGACAACATTAGACGCACTTTACACATAATTCATCATATAAAAAAATATAACTTAAATGCAGCCATATTGGGATTAGACGCTGAAAAAGCATTTGATTCGGTTGACTGGTCTTTCCTATATAGAATCTTATCCAGTTTCAATTTTCATAACAACTTCATTAGAACTATCCAGGCATTATATAAAAAACCAACAGCTAAAATAAGGATTAACGGTAAATTATCATCATCGTTTGAGCTGGAAAGAGGATGTCGTCAGGGCTGCCCCTTGTCTCTACTACTCTTTGCAATCTTCATAGAACCTCTGAGCCAATGGATAAGACAGAATCAAAAAATTCAAGGTATTACACTTGGTCAGAAGGAACATAAAATAGCACTCTTTGCTGATGACATTTTAATATACCTGGGGCAGCCGGACACCTCTTTTCCAGAACTAATCTCAGTTTTTTCAGAGTATGGAGATTTATCGGGGTACGAATTAAACATGCATAAAACCCAAGTTTTAACATTCAACTATGACCCAAATCAATATTTACTACGCAAACTCAAAACTAACTGGGAGATGAAATCTATGAAATATCTGGGGGTCAATATCCCGAAACAACTCAACAAAATTATAACACTAAACTACGATCCACTGGTGGCAAAAATAAAATCTGATCTTGCAAGATGGAATATGATACCATTCTTGGGTATTGCACAAAGAATTGAAGCAGTCAAAATGAATATACTTCCACGTCTTCTATACCTTTTCCAAACAATACCGGTAGAACCTCCCAAAAAAACATGGCAAGAACTGGACAGAAGGATCTCAAGATTCATATGGCAGGGCAAGAGACCTAGAATCAGATATAGAACCCTACAGCTAAACAAAGACAAAGGTGGGCTTGCGCTGCCAAATATCAGGGACTATTTTAAAGCCGCACAAATTAAAACTTTAGTAGAGATATGTAACCCAGTCTACACTGCACAATGGAAGGAGATGGAATGCCAAATAACAAGTGACATCCCCCTACCGGCGATAATAGGGAACAATGCCTTACCTAAACTTTTGAATAACACTAACCCGTGGATAGAGACCCCGCTAAAAATTTGGTTTAAGATAGTCAGAGAGAATCAAACTAAAGAACCCTATCGATTTCTGCAATGGATTGCCTATGATCAAGACTTTACTCCTAATAAAACAGACACTAGATTTAAAAAGTGGAAAGAGAACGGACTGATAAAATATTACGATTTTTTTAAAGGGCAAATTTTAAGAAGTTTTGAAGATTTGAAAAAACAAAGTCTAATAAATCAAGACCTTTACAGGTTCTTTCAGCTTAGACACCACATAAACAAAATACTTAAAAAGGAGGATTTGGAAAGGGCCCAGTCAGGCGTTCTGAAGGTCTTCTTAATGGATCCCAGGGATCAGATACATTTCTAAAATATACCAAGGTCTTCAAGACTTAAAAGGAGACAACACATCATATATAAAAGAGAGATGGGAAAAAGAGGGGAATTTCACTTTACAACTGGAAATATGGGAAAAGCTAAATAAACAACAATGGAAAAGTACCTCATCCCTGCTGTGGACAGAATTTGGTGGAAAAATTTGGTAAGATTTTTCAGAACACCTGCACAAAACAAATTTACTCGTAAGGGGTTGAATTGTTGGCGCTTGTGTGGTGAAGAGACTGCAAATCATTTTCATGTGTTTTGGTCATGCCCAGTTATCCACCAATATTGGACCAATGTACAGACAATATTGGGGAAAATATTCAAAATAACAGTTCCCTTTTCTTTTATAACTTTGTATTTGGGTTTACTACCGGATTCACTGGAAAGACGAGGAGAAAAATACTTATTCACTGTTTTGATATTGGCAAGTAAAAAAGCTCTAACTAAAAAATGGATGTTGAAGGACTGTCCTACACCTGAAGATTGAATTAACGTGATCCAAGACATTTACTCGATGGAAAAGTTAACATTCGCACTGAGACAGGACATGGATGGGTTCTTGAACTTTTGGCAACCCTGGATCACATATGTAGCTTCCATTAGATCTAATCTTTGACAAATACCATTTCAATAATGGCACCTCTCTTTGTTCCAGCGCTACTCAGATGCTCTATTATTTTTATTTATTTTTAATTTATTTTTATTTTTTTGTTTTTTGCTCTTTTGTTTTTGTTTTTTGTTTTTTCTTGTTTTGTTTTTTGTTTTTTTTGTTCTTTCTTTAATTTCTCTTTTTCTTTCACTTAAAAAAGGGGTGTTGTAATAATTATTCTTCCAATGTTGTCAAAAAACAAAAAAAAGGGAACATGTGATGAAAATGTAAACAATGCAATGCTGTAATGATGTGTATACCCTTTACAAAAACTTAAATTAAAAAAAAAAGATGAGAGAGGTCTCCAATTTTCATCATAGGTATACCTCAACTATGAGAGACAAAATGAGAAAAAAAAATCCAGAAAATCACATTGAAGGATTTTTAATGAATTAATTGGTAAATTCCTCAGTAAAATAAGTGTTTGGTCACCTACAAACAAGCAAGATTTTTGGCTCTCACAGACCTGTAAGTTCTTTAAGAGGCTCCTCTGTCCTCCACTCGTTACCTGTATTAATGGCACCTGTTTGAACTCGTTATCAGTATAAAAGACACCTGTCCACAACCTCAAACAGTCAGACTCCAAACTCCACTATGGCCAAGACCGAAGAGCTGTCAAAGGACACCAGAAACAAAATTGTAGACCTGCACCAGGCTGGGAAGACTGAATCTGCAATAAGTAAGCAGCTTGGTGTGAAGAAATCAACTGTGGAAGCAATTATTAGAAAATGGAAGACATACAAGACCACTGATAATCTCCCTCGATCTGGGGCTCCACGCAAGATCTCACCCCATGGGGTCAAAATTATCATGAGAACGGTGAGCAAATATCCCAGAACCACATGGGGGGACCTAATGAATGACCTGTAGAGAGCTGGGACCAAAGTAACAAAGCCTACATCAGAAACACACTATGCCGCCAGGGACTCAAATCCTGCAGTGCCAGACGTGTCCCCCTGCTTAAGCCAGTACATGTCCAGGCCCGTCTGAAGTTTGCTAGAGAGCATTTGGATGATCCAGAAAAGGATTGGGAGAATGTCATATGGTCAGATGAAACCAAAATAGAACTTTTTGGTAAAAACTCAACTTGTCGTGTTTGGAGGAGAAAGAACACCATACCTACTGTGAAGCATGGGGGTGGAAACATCATACTTTGGGGCTGTTTTTCTTCAAAGGGACCAGGACGACTGATCCGTGTAAAGGAGAGAATGAATGGGGCCATGTATCGTGAGATTTTGAGTGAAAACCTCCTTCCACCAGCAAGGGCATTGAAGATGAAACATGGCTGGGTCTTTCAGCCTGACAATGATCCCAAACACACCGCCCAGGCAATGAAGGAGTGGCTTCGTAAGAAGCATTTCAAGGTCCTGGAGTGGCCTAGCCAGTCTCCAGATCTCAACCCCATAGAAAATCTTTGGAGGGAGTTGAAAGTCTGTGTTGCCCAGCAACAGCCCAAAAACATCACTGCTCTAGAGGAGATCTGCATGGGGGAATGGGCCAAAATACCAGCAACAGTGTGTGAAAATCTTGTAAAAACTTACAGAAAACGTTTGACCTCTGTCATTGCCAACAAAGGGTATATAACAAAGTATTGAGATGAACTTTTGTTATTGACCAAATACTTATTTTACCGAGGAATTTACCAATTAATTGATTAAAAATCCTTCAATGTGATTTTCTGATTTTTTTTTCTTATTTTGTCTCTCATAGTTGAGGTATACCTATGATGAAAATTGGAGACCTCTCTCATCTTTTAAGTGGGAGAACTTGCACAATTGTGGGCTGACTAAATACTTTTTTACCCCACTGTATGCTTAATGAGAGTTTTAAGTCATTGCCGGGGTATATTTAAAGTGTGTATATTTATCTCTATCCGTAAATAATGGTATGCTCCAATCAGGTTAATTATCTCAGTGGGTAATTAAGCAGTCAGTCAGTCTTCATTTGTATGTTGTTGAGTGTTGGTTGGTCTAGACTGGAGTTGGTTGGCTGCACACAGTGTCTGGAATAAATAGAAAAATTGCTTGCTGCAAACTTCTGAAGTCAGGCTCCTCTTTTAAAATGCACCTTGACTGCTTGAGCCATATGACACTGACATATCTAAAAACATGAGGAAACACCAGAGCCATTACCAGGAGGCTATACTGACCACCAGGAACCTGGGAAGGGGGAACTGTAACGGCCGTTGCTTTTCAGCACAAGTGTCATGGGGCCAAAGAAGGCATTCACAGTGATGACATCAAAAAGTCATTGGATTTCATAGTAGAGGAGCTTTCCGCTGTCAAATTGCAGCAGAAGGCTCTCCTGAACCTGGTGGAGGAAGTGAAGGCTCTCCGCCTTCAGAATGCTGAGAAGGATTGGCGTTGGGCGTAGTTGGAAAACAGAGTGGCGGATTTAGAGCAGCAGACCAGGATGAATGATGTGATGGTCCCTGGGCTTCAGATCAAACCCCGGTCATATGCTTGGGCGGTAACCATTGACAGTGGGGGGAGTTTGAGGAGGAGGACGTCATCTCAGTGGAGCGACAGGTGGTTTCCTTCCTCCATTCTAAAAGAGTCGAGGTGGAATGTAATGACATCGAGGCTTGCCATCCTCTGCCACAAAGAATTGACAGCAACAGACCAGCAGTAATAATTACAGTAGGTATGTCAACAGAAAACATAAAACTGCACTGATTAAATAAGGAAAGAAACTGAAAGGGACAAACATCTTCATAAGGTTCCGGTTCCGGTTCCGCTGGACCGGCGGCGCCACACGAGTCGGCTGCCTGTTGCAACAGCCTTTTTTTTTATCTTCCTTCTTCTTTCTACACCTTTCACTCTGTATATATATCACGGACGCACGGATCGCCCCGGGGGTCTCCCGGGTCGGTGGACGGAGCCACGGTTTGCAGCGGGAGACGTTACAGCGGGGAGGAGCTAGTGCTAGCTAGCACTTGGCCGCCGCCCGGTGCTAATGGGAAACTCGACATACCGGGAGCTGTAGCGAAAACGACGCAGGTGCCGGGCTGGAGTTTAGGCGGCGTGCAAGAAATATAAGACAGAATAATAAAGAGCGATGGCAAGAACCAAGCAGACCGCCCGTAAAATCTACTGGAGGAAGAAGCCCCCCCACCCCCCAGGAGACAGCTAGCCACCAGGGCTGCTCGGAGAGGCGCTCTGGCCACCGGCAGAGTGAAGAGGCCTCGCCGTCACAGGCCCGTGCTCTGAGAGAGATCCGTCGCTACCAGAAATCCACGGAGCTGCTCATCCGTAAGCTGCCCGTCCAGCGCCTGGTGAGGGAGATCGCTCAGGACTTCAAGACCGTCCTGCGTTTCCTGAGCTTCGCCGTCATGGCTCTGCAGGAGACCTGCGAGGCCCACCTGGTGGGTCTCTTCTTCGCTAAGAGGGTCACCATCATGCCCAAAGACTTCCAGCTGGCCCGCTGCATCCGCGGAGAGAGAGCTTAGACTTTCTGCTGCACATTCACCAACCATAATGCTCTGCACTGTGTGTCTATATATATACATTTATAGTAATATGGACCTATGTTTACTAGATGTTGTTTTTTTCTTGCCTTCTGATTGTTGCTCTGAGTGTTGCTATCCCTGTGCTGTTGCAATCCTGGAATTTCCCCGTTGTGGGACTAATAAAGGCTTATCTTATCTTATCTTATCTTATCTTATCTTATAAATGAGCATCTGACAAAACAAAACGTAGATATTGCCAGAAAAGCTGAGAAAACAAGGCAAAATACACCACACATGAACCACAGACTGTAAACTCTTCATCAAACTCAATGGAGCACCAGAGCAAACTAAAGTGCTGGTCATCAGAAACATCGAAGAACTGGATAAGTATTAACTGTCTTCACAGGCGGTATGAGTACACATGTAACATAATTCACAACACCAAATAAGGCACTGCCTGAAAGAACTCACTCCCCTACATCAGACGATACCAACATTATTTTTTTCCACAATATCTTTATTGAACCTTTTTTTTTTTTTTAACAAACATGATACAAACAATCAAACACTAACACTAAAGTACTACAAAAAAAAAAAATGCACTAAAAACACCAACAACCACCAACAAAATCAAGTCTTCAACAATGCTCCTCTGTTTAGTCTAGACAATCCAATACATAAGTATACATATTATGTTCACCAGTTTGGAATTTACAAGGTCCACACACATCATTCACCTTCTTCTTCAAGAGTTATGTTTAAATTTTTTACATAATCAATAAAAGGTCTCCATATATTCTCAAACACAATTTCCTTTGATTTTAGTATATATGTTATTCTTTCTAATGGAAGGTTTGTTAACATCTGTCTTAACCACTGAGTCACATCTGGTCTATGAGTCTTTTTCCATAATAGTGCAATACATTTTTTGGCATTAAGCAAACTGAGGTCTATGAATGTTCTTTCACTTTTATTAAAATTATGCTTTTCTGGGTACAGACCCAACAAAAACAGTTTAGGATTCAATATGATTTGTTTTGAGATTATTTTTTCAATTGTTACCCTCACCTCTTCCCAAAACATTCTTATTAATCTACATTCCCATAAACAATGAAATAGGGTTCCTTTACTTTCCATGCATTTTGTGCATGTATCTGGTATATTTTTGTTATATCTATTTAACTCCTCCGGTGTAACATACATCCGCATTAACCATTTGAAATGTATCAATTTAAGGCGTGCATTTATTGATTTGGTTTGAGCTTCTGTACAAGCCAATTCCCATTGTTCCTCTGAAATTTCAATTTGCAGATCTTCTTTCCAGTAGTTTAATCTTTTCAGTGAATTTTCACTTGAAGATAGTGTCAATGAGTTATAAAACTCTGAAATAATACCCTTTCTTTTACTATCTTTCATCATTATTTTTTCCAAGGATGAATAAATAGGTCGAGTGAGAGCTTTATTTTGATTTGATCGAATAAAGTTTCTAAGTTGAAGATATTTAAAAAAATGTGTTCTATTGAGATTAAATTTGATCCTCAGCTCTTCAAAAGACATTATGTTGTCTGCACCTGGCAAATATAAATCCTGAATCTTTTGTATCCCTTTTAAATTCCATACTTTAAATACAGCGTCCGCTCTCCCTGGTTTAAAATATTGATTACCCCATATTGGACTAAATTGTGACAATAACTGTGGTTCTTTTAAATAGTTTTTAGCTTCACACCATATTTTGATCATATGCTTTACAAATGGATTTTTAACTTGTTTTTGTAATTTTTTTGCCGAATCTGAGTATATGAATATGGGAAGAGGTAAAGGTAAATTGTATGATTCCATTTCAGTCCAGTGAGGGAGATCATTTGATGAAAAATAATATGTCATAGACCTCAGTTGTGCCGACCAATAATACAACATAAAATTTGGACATTTCAGACCTCCACGATCAAATGGTAAATATAATAAAGACAAACGTAATCTAGCCCTCCTGTTGTTCCATATAAATTCCACTAACTTTTTTTTTATTCTTGAGAATAGATCTAAAGGTGGTGATAAGGGAATGTATTGAAATAAATAAAGTATTTTAGGTAAAATATTACTTTTAAGTATATTGATTCTCCCGATCATCGACATTGGTAGTGACATCCATCTCTGAGTTAACTCACTGATATCTGACATTAAGGCTTCATAGTTGACACTGGCGACTGATTCTAGCTTAGGCATAATTTGGATTCCTAAATATTTAAACTGATTTACAACATTGAATTGATTTACCTCAGGGGCTGGGTAATTTCTCTGGGTCTCATTTAGCATTAATATTGAAGATTTAGTTTTATTTATTTTATATCCTGATATTTCCCCAAAATTCTTTATTAAATTCAACAAGGTTGGAATTGATTTTTTTAGATTCGACATAAACAAAATTATATCATCGGCGTACAGGGAGATTTTATGTTCTGTTGGTCCAACTTTAATTCCATATATTTGTGAATGTAAACGTATCGCTATCGCTAAAGGTTCAATTGCCATAGTAAACAGTAAAGGTGAAAGTGGACAGCCTTGTCGACATCCTCTATTGATTTTTATTGGTTTTGAAATATTGTTATTTGTTAGGATTTCTGCTATAGCATTATTGTATATTATTTGAACCCATTTTATGAAATTATTTCCAAGTCCAAACCTTTGTAGGACTTCAAAAAGAAAGGGCCATTCAACTCTATCAAAGGCCTTTTCGGCGTCCAATGATAGGAGAGCTGTATCCGGTGCTTCTTTATTAAAATAAATAATATTAAATAGTCTTCTTACATTATGGAAGCCTTGTCTACCCTTTATAAAGCCATTCTGATCTCGATTAATAATATTTGGTAAAATTTCTTGTATTCGTCTTGCTAAAATTTTACAGATTATCTTAAGGTCGGCGTTTAATAGGCTTATTGGTCTCATATTTTCACATTTATTAGAGGGCTTACCTGGTTTTGGCAGCAGTATAATTAAGGCATTATTTATGTATGATGGTAAATTATTATTTTGAAATGCTTCTAAAACCATTTCCAAAAAAGGTTTTATTAATTTATTCTTAAATTTTTTATAAAGGTCAACTGGAAGACCATCTGGTCCTGCACTTTTTCCTGATTTCATATTATCAATGGCTAGCCCAACTTCTTCTTGACTAATTTTAGACTCCAATATCTCCCTGTTTTCATTTGGAATACACGGTATAGATAGTTCGTTCAAAAACCCATTTAGTTTTGTTAAATCAGGTTCATTTTTGGTATCATATAATTTTTCATAGTAATCTCTAAAGGCTCTATTAATTTCTAAAGGATCTATAACTACCTGTCCATTACTTATAATACTGGTAATTGGTGTTTTAATTTCCAATTGTTTAATCTGCCATGCTAATAATTTTCCTGATTTTTCACCTTGTTCATAAAAAGATTGTTTCAATCTTAGAAGACTCGAGGCAGCTCTATTCGCTGATTTTTTGTCGTATTCAGCTCTCAAAATCAGTAATTCATTCTCCAACCTTGGGTCACTTCCTGCATACACTTTTTCCTGAAGATTTTTTATTTTATGTTCCAATTTAGCTCTCTCCTCTCGAGTCTTCTTAGATTTTGATCCTGTATAACTAATAATATGTCCCCTAATAAAAGCTTTGAAAGCCTCCCACTTTACACATGCTGATGTTTGTGTAGTATTGATGTCAAAGAACTCGTCTATCTGTTTTTCTATATACTTGACAAATTCCTCATCCTGAAGCCATTTATGCTGAAATTGCCATCTACCTGATTCCTTTGTCAATTTTTTATCTACATATATTAGACAACAGGGTGCATGATCAGAGATCACGATGTTATCATAAAAGCAGTTTTGAATCTTGGACCTTAATTCTGTGGAAATCAAAAAATAATCAATACGTGAGAATGTCTTGTAGGTACTGGAATAACAAGAATAGGCTTTAACTTGTGGTTTCATTTCTCTCCATATATCTAACAATCTCAATTCTTTCATAAAATGATTAATAGTCATCCTACATCCAATGTGCGTACAATCCAGTCCTGTTGATCTATCCACACCTGGATTCAATGTACAATTAAAATCCCCTGCTATTATATGTTGCCCTGTAAGTGATAATAAGATGAGAAATAAATTAGCAAAGAACTTCTGATCATCTATATTGGGACCATATAAGTTCACAAGATTTATATTTTCTAATAGCAAAGAACCTTGAATGATTACATATCTTCCAAATTTGTCTCCAATTACATTTTTCACTTGAAAAGGAACTGATTTATGTATGAGAGTCATAACTCCCCTGGCTCGGGATGAAAATGAAGAGGTGAATACACTTCCCTGCCATCTACTCCTAATTCTTTTAACATCCTCCTCTATCAGATGAGTTTCTTGTAAAAACACAATTCTTGAACCCATGTCCTTTATTTTATTCATAACTTGTTTAAGTTTTTTAAAATTTTGTAGACCTCTGCAATTCCATGAAGTTAAATTAAGATTAACACTTTGGTCCATGATCAATAGAGAGTTTAGGATTACCTTGCAGTGTAAACATGCTCATACAGAGAAGCAAAAACATGAGTGGTTGAACATTCATCCTACAAACTACACACAAACAAATTTCCCCATCCCACACTTGTGGCAAACCCCCCAAAATCAAAAGAAAAATTCTGTCTCCCGATATAGCCATCGACCGTTCCACACCCACGGGGAACAGCCTAAGCCACTCCTTCTTCATCCTCCCAATCACCCTAACTCTACTACTTTTAATGACGTAACATTAACTCTCCTCTGTAGTTTTCCAACTTAACTCCAAGATTTTTAACAACTTTGTACATCATAGTTTTTTTTTTTTTTTTTTTTTTTTTTTTTTTTTAATATATAATACAATCTATATTTTGTAAACTTACTATTTACTTCAAGTCAGTCAGATGCCTGTGCAAATGCTTAATTATTCTACCTTATATTTTGTTCATGCTTAGCTCCCACCAGTCTCTTCTTCTTCTTTGATCTTCTTGATGAACTCCTGCGCCTCCTCTGGGGTCTTGAAGATGTGGGTTCTGCCCTCATACGTGGTCAGCAGTCTCGCAGGATAGATTACACCATGACGAATCCCAAGGTTGCGCAGCTCCTTACGTACGGGATCAAACTGCTTCCTCAATTGTTGGATTCCTGTGGCCAAATCTGGGTAGAACCGCACCTGCTGGTCCTGGTGTTTAATCTCTCCTTTTTTAGCTCGTGCAGCGTTGAAGATCTTCATCCTGTCTCTGTTGCTAAGAAACTTCATAATTAAGGTCCTCGGCGGTCCCTTATCTCTCCGTGGGCCAATACGATGTGCTTTTTCCAGAACCACTGCTGATTGCAACTCCTCGCTGCCCAGCACCTCCGGAATCCACTTTTCCAGAAAGGAACATACGTCCCGACCTTCTGATTCCTCTGGAAGACCCACCAGCCTCAAATTATTCTGTCTCGACCGAGATTCCAAATCCAAAATATTATCTTCCAGAGATTTATTTTTTTTTTCCAAAGTGCGCACCTTTAATTGAAGACGGGTGACGTCATCTTCAGCACTAGCGAGACGGAGCTCCATCTGCGCCGTTCGTTCTACACAGTCACCCAATTCCTTTCTTATTCCTTCCAACGCTGTCATAATCCCATCAAATCTAGAGGAAAAGTCCGCTCTCATTGAACTCATGGCAGCCATCAGCGCATCTGCGCCATTCCCCGCAGAAATCGCACCGCCGCCAGCTTCCTCCGCCATATATGGAGCCTTGTTTGCTGCGTCACAGACCTGAAAGTCCGTTAATTTGGACTGTTTCGGCGGCTCGCTTTTTCCTTTTCCTGGTTTTCCAGCCTTAGGCTTCGCCGACATATCCTCGCTCAAATGCTGGGATACGTTCTGTCCCAAATGAGAGAGTTATTTGCCGATTTTTTTCTCCAGGAGCAGAGCAGAGCGAGACACGTCCGTCCTACGTGGCAGCCATAACCGGAAGTCCCCGATACCAACATTATTAACTGGATTCCAGATTATGAGCAACTTGAACTGAGAACATTTCAATATAGAGAACATAATCAGCATTTTTTGAAAACATTCATGTCTCTGTGTAATAAAAATTGTCCAATAATAACCTTCAGCAGAGAGCAAAAAAGGATAGGCCAAACATGGGTGATTAAGGGTTTACTAAATGCATGTAAAAAGAAAAATACTTTGTACCGGGATTATTTAAAACAAAGAACTATAGGGGCTGAAAATAAATATAAACCATATAAAGTAAAAACAAATGAATAATATTTGAGTTTGTAGAAAGTAGTATTATGTCCCTGTCCCTGCTCAACGTGCCTGACTCCCTCTGCAGGTGGATCATCGACTTCCTGACGGACCGGAGGCAGCATGTGCGGCTGGGAAAGACTGTCTCAGACTATACTAGCATCAGCACCGGATCACCCCAGGGCTGTGTACTTTCCCCCCTACTCTTCTCCCTTTACACCAACTCCTGCACCTCCAGCCACCAGTCTGTCAAGTTGATCAAGTTTGCGGACGACACCACCCTCATCGGGCTCATCTCCAACGGCGACGAGTCCGCCTACAGGAGAGAGGTGGCCCAGCTGGCGTCCTGGTGCAGCAATAACAACCTGCAGCTGAACGCTCTGAAGACAGTGGAGATGATTGTAGACTTCAGGAAAGTCACTACTCCTCTGCCCCCCCTCACCCTCTCAGGCTCTCCCATCACCACTGCTGATTCCTTCCGCTTCCTAGGCACTACCATCACCAGGGACCTCAAATGGGAGCTGACCATCAGCTCACTCATCAAAAAAGCCCAGCAGAGGATGTTCTTCCTGCGGCAGCTGAGGAAGCTCAAGCTACCCACCAAGATGTTAGTGCAGTTCTACACAGCCATCATCGAGTCCATCCTCTCCACCTCCATAACCGTGTGGTACGCAGGAGCCACTGCCAGGGACAGACTAAGGCTGCAGCGCGTCGTGCGCACTGCTGAGAAGGTGATCGGCTGCAAGCTCCCATCTCTCCAGGATCTGTACATCTCCAGGACCCGGAGGCGTGCTGGCCGGATCATAGCCGATCCCTCACACCCTGGTCATGTACTGTTTGCCCCCCTCCCCTCTGGTAGAAGACTTCGGTCCATCCAGACTAAAACCTCCCGTCACATGAACAGCTTCTTCCCCTCTGCCATTAGACTGCTGAACACTAAGTGACTCTCGTGCACCATGTACAGCAGCTCAACCAGACTCATGTCAATCATCACTGTTTTCTTCCTGCATTACCGACTGCACTATATAGTTCTCCACAGTATCTGCTGCTGGCTAATATATATATATATTTTAACTGTTGACCAGTATCACTTAATCTTATCCTACACTTTATTACATGTATAGTTTATTTCTCTTATCTTATCATGTTTAATGTTGCAGCATTGTACCGAGACAAATTCCTAGTTTGTGTACTACATGAACAATGGCAATAAACCTGATTCTGATTCTGATTCTGATTCTGATTCTGATGGCAAAATTCTGAATAACAACAATCACAATATTAAGGGATTATGGAATATATTAAACAGAATTATTAACAATAATTGTCGACATCGCAGTTACTCTCAGTATTTTGTTGAAAACAATATCATAAAAGACAATGCTGTAGAGGTGGTCAACAGCTTTAATAAATTTTTTATGTGTCTGCCCAACTTTGGCAGATATGATCCCAGAGCCACTACCATCTGAAAACTGGAAAGATGACATGATAGAATTGAATCCTCATTCAATGTTTCTTTCTCCCGTGGGTGAAAATAAAGTGTTAGATATTGTAAATAAATGTATATATAAAATGTCCACTCACTGTAATGGGGTTGACATCACAATTGTGAAAAAGGTTATAGAGGAGATCAAGGGCATAACTTTGTTTCAAACACTGGGGAGGGGGGGGAGATCTCTGCCCGTCAGTACAGGCAGTTGTCTCCAATGTCCTCTTTTTCATTTTTAAAGGAAAAGGATTTTTTTTTTTTTTTAATTTAAGTTTTTGTAAAGGGTATACAGGTCGTTACAGCAATGCATTGTTTACATTTTCATCACATGTTCCCTTATTTTCTGATATCTGACAACATTGGAAGAATAATTCTTACAACACCCCTTTTTTTTAAAGTGAAAGAAAAAGTGAAATTAAAGAGAAAAAAATAAAAAATAAACAAAAACAAACAAACAAACCAGCAAAAAACAAACAAAAAGAAAAAGTAAGTAAATAAAGGTAAAAGAGCATCTGAGTAGCATTGGAACAAAGAGCGGAACCATTATTGAAATGGTATTTGTCAAAGATTAGATCTAATGGAAGACACATATGCGATCCAGGGTTGCCAAAAGTTCATGAACCCATCCATGTCCTGTCTCAGTGCGAATGTTAACTTTTCCATCGAGTAAATGTCTTGGATCACGTTAATCCAATCTTCAGGTGTAGGACAGTCCTTCAGCATCCATTTTTTAGTTAGAGCTTTTTTGCTTGCCAATATTAAAACATTGAATAAGTATTTTTCTCCTCGTCTTTCCAGGGAGTCCGGTAGTAAACCCAAGTACAAAGTTACAAAAGAAAAGGGAATTGTTATTTTAAATATTTTCCCCAATATTGTCTGTACATTGGTCCAATATTGGTGGATAACTGGGCATGACCAAAACACATGAAAATGATTTGCAGTCTTTTCACCACACAAGCGCCAACAGTTCAAACCCTTATGGGTAAATTTGTTTTGTGCAGGTGTTCTGAAAAATCTTACCAAGTTTTTCCATCCAAATTCTCTCCACTGCAGGGATGAGGTACTTTTCCATTGCTGTTTATTTAGCTTTTCCCATATTTCCAGTTGTAAAGTGAAATTCCCCTCTTTTTCCCATCTCTCTTTTATATATGATGTGTTGTCTCCTTTTAAGTCTTGAAGACCTTGGTATATTTTAGAAATGTATCTGATCCCTGGGATCCCTTTATATGCCATTAAGAAGACCTTCAGAACACCTGACTGGGCCCTTTCCAAATCCTCCTTTTTAAGTATATTGTTTATGTGATGTCTAAGCTGGAAGAACCTGTAAAGGTCTTGATTTATTAGACCTTGTTTTTTCAAATCTTCAAAACTTCTTAAAATTTGCCCTTTAAAAAAATCGTAATATTTTATCAGCCCTTTCTCCTTCCAGTTTTTAAATCTGGTGTCTGTTTTATTAGGAGTAAAGTCTTGATCATAGGCAATCCATTGCAGAAATCGATAGGGTTCTTTAGGTTGATTCTCTCTGACTATCTTAAACCAAATTTTTAGCGGGGTCTCTATCCACGGGTTAGTGTTATTCAAAAGCTTAGGTAAGGCATTGTTCCCTATTATCGCCTGTAGGGGGATGTCATTTGTTATTTGGCATTCGATCTCCTTCCATTGTGCAGTGTAGACTGGGTTACATATCTCTACTAAAGTTTTAATTTGTGCGGCTTTAAAGTAGTCCCTGATATTTGGCAGCGCGAGCCCACCTTTGTCTTTGTTTAGCTGTAAGGTTCTATATCTGATTCTAGGTCTCTTGCCCTGCCATATGAATCTTGAGATCCTTCTGTCCAGCTCCTGCCATGTTTTTTTGGGAGGTTCTACCGGTATTGTTTGGAAAAGGTATAGAAGACGTGGAAGTATATTCATTTTGACTGCTTCAATTCTTTGTGCAGTACCCAAGAATGGTATCATATTCCATCTTGCTAGGTCAGATTTTATTTTTGTCACCAGTGGATCATAGTTTAGTGATATAATTTTGTTGAGTTGTTTCGGGATGTTGACCCCCAGATATTTCATAGATTCCGACTCCCAGTTAGTTTTGAGTTTGCTTAGTGAATAATGATTTGGGTCATAGTTGAATGTTAAAACTTGGGTTTTATGCATGTTTAATTTGTACCCCGATAAATCTCCATACTCTGAAAAAACTGAGGTTAGTTCTGGTAAAGAAGTGTCCGGCTGCCCTAGGTATATTAAAATGTCATCAGCAAAGAGTGCTATTTTATGTTCCTTCTGACCAAGTGTAATACCTTGAATTTTTTGATTTTGTCTTATCCATTGGCTCAGAGGTTCTATGAAGATTGCAAAGAGCAGTGGAGACAGGGGGCAGCCCTGACGACATCCTCTTTCCAGTTCAAAAGATGATGACAAATTACCGTTAATCCTTATTTTAGCTGTTGGTTTTTTATATAATGCCTGTATAGTTCTAATGAAGTTGTTATGAAAATTGAAACTGGATAAGATTCTATATAGAAAAGACCAGTCCACCGAATCAAATGCTTTTTCAGCATCTAATCCCAATATGACTGCATTTAAGTTATATTTTTTTATATGATGAATTATGTGTAAAGTGCGTCGAATGTTGTCTTGTGTCTGTCTTTGTCTTATAAAACCTGTTTGGTCTAAATGAATTAGGTCTGTCAGTATATTTTCTAACCTTTTGGCAAGGATAATGGTAAAAAGCTTATAGTCCTGATTTAATACACTGATTGGTGTGTAGTTGGAGCACTCTAGTTTATCCTTTTCAGGTTTAGGTATAACTGCAATGACCCCTTCTCTCCAGGAGGGGGGGTTTCCCCTGTGTGGAGGACATAATTAAATGTTTTCAGGAGGAGAGGAGATAGTTGCTGTTTAAAGGTTTTGTACCACTCTGCTGTATAGCCATCTGCTCCTGGGGATTTGTTAGCTTTAAGTTTCATAATTGCTTTTTCCAATTCTTTAGGTTGTATTTCTGACAGTAGTGTTTTATTTTGTGACTCCGTAAGTTGGGGAAGGTTTAATGTGTTTAGGATTGCCTCGGATGCGTTTTTATGTTTTTTGTGGGACTATAAGTTCTTGTAGTAATTCTCGAAGCTTTTAAGAATATCCTGAATTCTGAATTTTATTTCCTTTGATACTGGGTCTCTGATTTTGTAGATTGCTCTTTCTGTTTGATGTTTCCTCAATTTATAGGCTAGCAATTTTGCCGATTTACTGCCTGCTTCATAGTATTTTTGTTTCAAAAATGTAAGTTTCTTCTGGATTTCTATTGTGTAGATCTCATTTATTTGGTTTTTAATTTCCTTAATCTTGAGCGAGTCAGTAGAATGAGTGTTGCCTTTGTGTTCTTTTTCTAGGTTCTTAAGTTCTGACTCTAATGTGGTTAGTTTTTCTTGTCTTAGTTTCTTTTGGGTTGCCAGTTTTGCAATAATCTTTCCTCTTATTATAGCTTTGCACGCATCCCACAGTATTAAAGGGGATATTTCTCCATTATCGTTTTCTTCCAAATATCTGAGAATATCTGATTCCAATTCATCTTTCAATGGTCCTTTCAGGACATTTGAATTCAACCTCCAAGAAAATGTATTATTTGTGTATTTTTGGATATTTAAGTCCATGTAGATTGGACTGTGGTCAGAGAGATCCATCAGTCCTATTTTACATGTTTCTACTCTTCCAATGTCTCTATTAAACATAAAAAATAGTCAATCCTTGAGTAAGATGAATGTGGAGTTGAGTAAAATGTATAGTCTTTTCCACTGGGGTTGAGTTCCCTCCACACATCACAGATTCCCATTTCTTTTAGTAGCATCCGAGTCTTCCTGCTTTGGGTGTTATTTTGATGTGGAGAATTACCAGAAGCATCCCAGTATGGATTCAGTCTAAGATTGAAGTCCCCACCACATATCACTAAACCTTGAGCTCTAGTTATCATTAGGTCAAATACATTTTTATAAAATTTCCAGTTAGCCCCTGGGGGAGCATACACATTCAGCAGAGTGATATCTTCTCCCTCTAGCCGCCCAGTTACCAAACTGTATCTCCCTTCTTTATCTTTGTGTTCTGATTTTTTTTTCAAATGTAATTTTGGTTGATATCAATGTCGCTACTCCCCTCCTCCTCCCTGACTTATATGAAGATGAAGAGATCATTTTAAACCCTTGTCTACTGAGTTTGGTGTGCTCCACGTCTGTTAGGTGGGTTTCTTGTAAAAATATTATTCCTGCTTTGTCTTTTTTCATTTTGCCTAGAATCTTGGATCTTTTAACTGGATTCAGGATTCCTTTTACATTATATGAAATTATTTTGGTTACACCCTGTTTCTCCATTGTGTTGTTTTGTTTAGTATAACTGTGGTGGCCCTCTTTTGTGCTACTCAGAAACTGAAAGAACATTAAGAACAAGAAAAACATTAAGAACATAGTGTATAAAACTTTAAAACAAAAAACTGTCAAAAGAACTTCCTGAGCTGGGGTCTTTTTAAAGACCCTGGAAGAGCCTTGATGGAGTGAAGGCACTGAGGGAAATTCCTCAAACTCTGTTACGTGTTGAGGGCCCTCTCTTACCCCTGTAAGTTGTCCCATGCTTTTAACGTGAGTTTCAGAACCCAATCCGAACTTGTAATGATTTTTTTTCCCTTTATGCCTATACCCTGTGAAATTGTGTGCACCCTCCCACCCCCATCACAGCAAACATTCACTCAAAAACAGTATTTGTTAGTGTGAGGAGAACATGTGGATTATTGTCACATTTCTATTTTAACAAGTTTTTTTTTTTTTTTTTTTATTAAAAAGACTTATTTGTTTCAAATATTATGACTGTTCCGTGAAATGTTTTACCACATGCTGAATACGCATCTCCTTTAATGTTTGTTACCTTGTATGAGGGGGGTTGGATGTGCAGATTGACTCAAAAAAAAAAAAAAAAGGTCGCTATTCCAACCTGAAAACGGACAGTTTATCCGCGACGCTCTGGCGCTGGGTTTCCTGCTGCTGGCCCGTGGATTTTGAAGGTCTTTCTGTTGTCCATGTTTGCGTTTTGATCTTCTCACTCGGGTCTGCTGCGGGTTTAAATACCGTTACCAGGAGCCCTCTTCTTGCCATGTCAGCTGTTGCTTCTTCCGCCGAATTATAGAGACATGTTTCTTCGCCGTAGAAGACCCTTAACTTCGCAGGAAATGGCGTCTGAAAGCGCAGTTTCTTCTCACGTAGTACCTTTTTGGCGTCATTGTATTCCCTGCGCTTTTTAAGGACCTCCGGGGCGTAATCGTGTTCCACGAAGACTTTTCTCTCCTGGTGCATAAATCCTTTTTTCTGCCAAGCCAGTCTTACAACCTCTTGTTTTATTTTGAAATTGGAAAATCTTACCAACACCGAACGTGGGGGCGCTTCCGCCGCTGGCCTAGCGGCTAATGAACGATGTGCCTTTTCTATGTTCAAGTCGGTGGTTTGTGGAATATCCAATTTCTCTCTTAGTAAAGATTCCACGCATTCTGCCATTGAGTTAAAACCGTTTTCGGCTCCTTCTATCAGACCATGAATTCTTATATTGTCTCTTCTCTGTCTTCCTTCTTGGTCGGCAAGCTTAGCCTCTATAGATGCTTGTCTTTTGCGTAGGTCCAGCACAGAATCTTCGAGCACTTTTATTCGTTCCTCTGCTTCCAAGATTCGGTTCTCGGCCTGGTCCACTCTGCTGTTTGTCCTTTTCAATTCGTCTCTGAATTCCCGAAATTCAGCCGTAACCTCTCGGCGAAATCGTCGTAGCTCTTCAAATAGAGATTTCAGGCTAACCTTTTTGTTAGCTACAACCAGTTCCTCGTCTTCTGAACGGAGATCTTCCAGTTCAGATTCTCCGGCCGATACGTGTCCTGGCCTGGAAAATTTCAGTTTCTTCTGTTTTCCTTTAGACATGATGATTTTGTCTTTTGATTTTCACTCCTCCAAAAATCCGTTAAGTTTGATTTTCAAGGTGTTATCTTGGATTGGGTCTGAGAGCTTCAGTGTTAAGCTGCAGTCGCCATGGTGTCCAGACCGGAAGTCAGGATTTTTTTTTTTAAGCGAAAAATGACAGTATATGTATCCTAGTGTGGAGGAAGAGCACAAAATCATTAACTTTGCTAAAAGGACAAGGCTAATTTACCCCTTTATTTAGGCATTCCCATATTAGTAACAGTTGTAAAAATTATTTTCCTAATTTACCAAATCTATATTCAGCCTTGTAAAAGTCTATGCCATTATGAAGCAGCAGGCCTACTTAATACCCATTATGTGTTAAGTATTTCAGCACTTGCAGAAATCAAGTTTTGACTGTTGTTACCTGGTTATGTGTGCCTCCTGTGCCTCTCTGGTTACCTTTACCTCCTCTCCTTCTTGGTTAACCCTGCTGCTGCCACATTCTTGCTCCTGATATAAAAAAGGTCAGTTAATGTTCAAATGGTTTAAAAGAGGTACTTCATGGACAATTTTGGAAGATGTAATTCATGCTAGATTTTTGCCCTTCGTTAACAGTGCAATCAGTATTAACTGAGGTTAATCTAGCCGCTGAATGATGCTTAATCACCATTTTTCTTAACTCTTTATTTTGTTATTAATCAGTTGTTGTGGTTAACTCATTTATTCTGACAGGACTAATGTTTTTTCATTGATTTATTATGTCACCACTTGCCACCATGTGGCTATTTCTTACAAAGCTGATGAACTAAGGACACTACTGTGATTTAGTCAGCTAGACTATGACAAAAGTAACAGTTATCCTGCCTGCAGAGACATTATGAACACAGCACACCACACCTTAGGTTTGTTGTTTCATTCATGAAATAATAGCAAATCTGTGAGTACATTTGTGACTAAATCATCCTGGTATGAAAACTTACTCTGGATTCATTATCTAGACATTTAATTTTTTACAGTGACATTCAGTTTTCAAATTTAGGATTCAGATATTCCCCCCAAAGGTAAATAACAACTTTATATTCACCAGATTTACCAGAAAAAAACATGCAAATTTAGGAGAAAATAGTATAAATTCACAAGAAGAAAGTAGCAATTTGATGACAGTAAAAAAAAAAAAAATCATTTAAAAAAATTCAGAATTTTAAATGATTTTGCAAATATGTAAGGAAATATGCCTATTTTCCATGACAAAAAATGCAAATGTGAGAAAAACGCTACATTTTTATGAGAAATTGAATTTAGGCGGAAAACAACATGGGGGAAATACTGCATTTTTATACAAAAAGTAGGCAAATTTACAAGAAAAAAAATGTCTCTGATTTACAAGAAAAGCTGTAAAACTATGACAAAAAGTTGCACACAAAAACAAGTGACATTAGAAACATCACAGCGCTACATAAAACATTGATGAAGTTTATTAAGGGAGAAAAAAGATTGGACAGAATATTTGAAGCCTCAAAAGTTTGTAGTGGGGACAGCTCTAACTTTAAATGGGTTTATAATATGCTTTTAGTTGATATATAATATATATACATACATGCACACATACATTCAGTAATGAAGTAACCATACAGGAAAAGCAACAGGCTGGAGGAGATGACAGATGCTGTAAGAAAAAAAAATGCTGGAAGAAGCATTGTGACTTTTTATTTATCAAATTATTAATTTTTTTTAGCACTCTTTTTATTGCAAATGGACCCTTAAACACCAACAAACTCAAAAGGTATGGTGTTAAAGTGATGAATCTTGTGATACTAGGAGCTAAATCACTATACAGTGATGATAATAAACCATCAATATCTCAGTGTTTGATCATTGCCTAATGCTGTCTCGGGATTAAATAAAATGGGAACAGAAAACTAGAAATGTGATTTTAAGCTTAAAATTCATTTTTTTTAATTTAAGCTCAATAATTAAATTCCAAATTAATCAGTGATGCTGTACTGCAGTGCCTTTGAACTAATTTTAACACATTATGCATGTGGATAAAATTTAGAGTGCTGATTTTCCTTAATGAGATATTTTAAAAAAGTTTAGGCCGATGAAATGCATCTGTTCTTTCTTTCATCTAATTGGTGTTTATTTCTTATATATTCATTGTCATGAACCGAGCCCTTAGTTATCTGTGTTTATGTTACCTTTTGAGTTCCATATTATGTTTCTTTGTCTAGCTTGGGTTCCCTTGTAATTTTGGTTCTGTGTATATTTATTTTGTGACTGGCAGTGGTCAGGAGGCTTCTTTGGGTCCTGTGTGTCTCCTGTCTGCTGATAGCCACTCCCCCCTCTCCTGTCTGTTCCTGACAGGTGATTCCAATCTGCCATTGCCTGTTCAGGTTCACACACCCACACTCACGCACACACATACACACACACATGCAGACTCACACCTGTACTTATCAGCTCAACATGCGCCCATGCATTCCTACACACAAGCACACATTCACTCACACCTGTTATCACTCTACTCTTTATGTCTTGTGTTATTTAAGCTCTGTCTGCCCGTTTGTGTTTGCCAGATTATTGTATTGTCCTCTGTGTTGTTTCTGTTCTGTCAGGATTGTTCACTTAGATTGACTCGGACTGCTCCAGCCCTGTGAGTACCATTTGTTCCCCCCGCTCTCCAGTCATGCCTGGAAGCGCCTTGGGTAATCTCTTTGCTCCCCCCGCTTACCAGTTACGTCTGGAAGCGCATTGGGTCCTCTCGTTTGCTTCCCCCCACTATCAGTCACGTCTGTAGCACTCTGGGTCCTTTTCTCCGTGTTGTACTCATCTGCGAGCTGTAGAGCGTCCTGAGGGTAATCCCTGTGTGTCTTGTGCTATTCGTCTGTTTGTTTGTTTGGACTGTAAATCACGTTTTGTTCAATAAATACACACAACATCAGCCTGCATTTGGGTTTCAGTCTCTCCTGCCTCAGAAAGGCAGGAAAACATGACAGAATAATCCGGCCAGAAATTAGAAACCCAGCGGAGGTGCTGCGTGTGTGTGTGTTTTTTTTTTCATCTTTTGTGTTTTCCACCTACCTGTGTTTTGAGCAGCTCACCATGGACTTTTCTATTTTTGGACTGAGCACGGATGAGTGTGCAGCGACCAAGCAAGAGGTGGATTTCGCTTCCAGGGCTCGTGCCACCCACTCTCCGGAAACCAATTTTTGTTTATTGGACAACACTGTTGGGGTGATCTGGACGTGTCCCAGCTTGTGGAGATACCCAGGGCTCACACAAATATTTGAGTCCTTGCAGCGTTTTGAGGGAGTGGTGAGAGAGTCCTCCGCAGTGCAACCTCGGCAACCTAAGGAGCACTCCTGGAGGCCGAGTGCCCGCAATCCACTTCCCGAACCTGTGTCCTCTTCTCCCCCGTCAGATGTCCCGTCCTTCTCCCGGGGAGATGGAGCATGACACCGAGACAGTACCTGACGTCATCACCTGTCAGGAATTCAGGCAAGTCCTTCTCCGTTCTCTTGCTCTCTCTCCTGAAGTGGTTAGCCTGATTCCCGCGGAGGAGCTCCAGATTTTACAATCCTCTGGGTACCCCAATCAGCTGCTGTCACCGCTCCTCAACCTTTTTCCCCTGTTTCCTCAAAATCTCTGCTGGTCCTGGGAGGAAGTCGCTGGATGCAGGAGCAGCCAGAAATCTTAGAGGAGCCTACTCCACGGCGTATAAGTCATCCTGCGTCAGAGTGCCTGAGGAAGCCCTTCACCTCGTTGGTGGCCGTTCCCCTGACATCATGCCCGACAACTCATGTGGCAAAGCTTTTCCCCATGCCAGCTGTCACGCCAGTCTGTGCCCTCCCTGCTTCTGCCGCAGCCCTCATCGCCAAGATGTCCCCTCCCATTGCCGAGAGGGTCTCCAGGGTATCCCGGACATGCCCACTCCTGCGTCATTCGAGCCGGTTCCTCCACAATCCATTGAGGGGCCCTGAGCAGCCGTTGACACGGAGGAGGATGACAGCCCGCCACCTGCAGCAGCCAACATCTAGGCCCGGGAGGTCAGGCAAGTGTTCTTTCATTCTATTTCCTCTAATAATGATAAACCTTGTCTGTCTCCCGGGAAAGAGATTCAGGCTAAGCAGTCATCTGAGTGTTCTTCCCCTGCTGCAACTGTGGAATATTCAATTACCTTCTCCGTGTCTTCTTCATCTGCCCCTGAGTGCCCGTCAGCCCCTAAACTGAGCCGTCGGATGGTGGAGGAGCCGAGGGTCCTGGAGGACTGGGATCCTGAGCTGACACGGGGCCAACCCCCAGCATCCACATTGGAGAAGTCATCGGCGAGGGTCACAGCAGCTGGGGGGAATTGGACTGCTACCACCATCAAGCCTGCTGTGGAAGCTGCTGCAGCAGAGTTGCAGGCTGAGCCCGAACCTCCATCCTCGCCCGGACCGTCAGAGTCCTGGACGGCGGTGGAGCTTGAACTCAGGCAAGTGCTCTATTTTGTGTTCCTATTTTCAGTTTTAGAGCAATCTTGCCTGACTCTTGATGAGGAGAGCCAGGTGCAGCCACCCGCTGCATCTGAGCTCGCCCTGCCGGTGACCCTGACTCCTCTTCTCCCTCTGTTTTTGAGCTCATTCCCAGGGTCACCGGAGATGAACCAGTCGCTCCAGAGGTCTCCGGGGGTCCAGGCTCTCCGCCTAAGGCAGCCAGGGATCCAGCCTTCACGGAAGAGATCATGGGTGTTCCGTTCCAGCCCGAAACCTCCGTTGGTGGAGCTGTGACCCAGGCCGGGTCCTCCGAGGGTGTGACTGTGCCCCAGCTGGGGCCCACCATGGGTGCAACACTGACCCAGCCTGGGTCGACCGTGGATGCCACACTGACCCAGCCGGGGCCATTGTGGGTGTTACATTGGCCCAGCCAGGGTCCATCGCGGGTGGGGCCGAGTTCCAGTCCGGGGTCTTTGCTGATGCTGCTAAGTCCCAAGCCGGGACCACTGGGGGTGCAACCATGTCCCAGACTGGGACCCCTGCGGGTGCAGCCCTTCTCTTACCCGTGACCATCGAGGGCGTCGTGGTCCCCTCTTCTCCTCTTCCAGATGCCGTCATGGTCCCCTCTCTCCCTCTTCCTGTCGCCGCCGTGGCCCCCTCTCCGTCTCCATCAGACGCCGTCAGGGTCCCTTCTCCATCCAGTGTCGTCCTTGTCCCCCTTCCCTTGCTTCTGGACACCATTGTGGTTCCTTCCCTCCGGCCCTGCACTCCGCCCTTGGGCCTTCCATTGGAGGAACCACCTCCTGGATCTCTTCTCCGTTTGTGGTGGCTGAAGAACTCCGGCCGGCCGCCCAATAGACTGAGCCGCTGGGTTGGGTGGCCTGTTTTCCCCGGCGGGTCATCTGACTCATTTCATCGGACGGTCCAGTTGGTTTGGGACTCTGGCAGGCCACCCGATCGGTCTCACCTCACCACCCTTTGGGCCTGGGACTTTGGTCGGCCCCCTGAACTCTTGAACTCCTTGGTCTTGGGGGCTTTATCTTAGGTTTTTGGGGTTTGGGGAGGTTTATTTTGTGTTTTTCTGGTGTGGGTCCTGAGCAGGGCTATTCTTTGTTGTTCCCTCTTAGCCTGTTCCTCCCATCTCCCGCCCTGGGTAGTTTAATGCAGTTCCTGCTTGGGGGGGGGGGGGGGGGTTGTTTCTTTACTTTGATGGTACTCTGGGTGTCTGGAACCCACCCCTTGAGAGGGGGGCTCTGTCATGAACCTGGGCTAGGGATTCTCCCGAGCTCGGCTTCATGGCCTTTTCCTGTTTCATTTTAACACATTATGCATATGGATAAAATTTAGAGTGCTGATTTTCCTTAATGAGATATTTTAAAAAATTTTAGGCCGATGAAATGCATCTATTCTTTCATTCATCTAATTGGCATTTATTTCTTATATATTCATTGTCATGAACCGAGCTGGGGGTTCTCTCCAGCTTGGCTTCATGGCCTTTTCCTGTTCCTTAGTTATCTGTGTTTATGTTATCTTTTGAGTTCCATATTATATTTATTTCTTATATATTCATTGTCATGAACCGAGCCCTTAGTTATCTGTGTTTATGTTACCTTTTGAGTTCCATATTATGTTTCTTTGTCTAGCTTGGGTTCCCTTGTAATTTTGGTTCTGTGTATATTTATTTTGTGACTGGCAGCGGTCAGGAGGCTTCTTTGGGTCCTGTGTGTCTCCTGTCTGCTGATAGCCACTCCCCCCTCTCCTGTCTGTTCCTGACAGGTGATTCCAATCTGTCATTGCCTGTTCAGGTTCACACACCCACACTCACGCACACTCACACCTGTGCTTATCAGCTCAACATGCACCCATGCACTCCTACACACACGCACACATTCACTCACACCTGTTATCACTCTACTCTTTATGTCTTGTGTTATTTAAGCTCTGTCTGCCTGTTTGTGTTTGCCAGATTATTGTATTGTCCTCTGTGTTGCTTCTGTTCTGTCAGGATTGTTCACTTGGATTGACTCGGACTGCTGTGACCCTGTGAGTACTATTTGTTCCCCCCGCTCTCCAGTCACGCCTGGAAGCGCCTTGGGTAATCTCTTCGCTCCCCCTGCTTACCAGTTATGTCTGGAAGCGCATTGGGTCCTCTCGTTTGCTCCCCCCCGCTATCAGTCACATCTGTAGCACTCTGGGTCCTGTTCTCCGTGTTGTACTGACCTGCGAGCTGTAGAGCGTCCTGAGGGTAATCCCTGTGTGTCTTGTGCTATTCGTCTGTTTGTTTGTTTGGACTGTAAATCACGTTTTGTTCAATAAATACACACAACATCAGCCTGCATTTCAGGGATGGCAACAGGAAATTCTGATTTCAGCTGAAATCTAATTTGGTCGATTGACTTATGGGGGGGCTGGGGGGGCGCAGCCCCCCTGAAGCTGGGAGGTTTTCAGTAAAACAGAAGTAATTTAGACTAAAAAAAAATGATAAAAAAATGAAATACTAGATTTAGATAAATCATTAAATTTAATGAAAAGTTAACTTACTTTTTCTTCAATGTTGTCTCACTGTCTTTAGTCCAACATATTTAACAGTTCTATAAGAGTTTATTACACTATTTACACTGGTCACCAAGTCACTTCTAATGTGAAACTTTCTTCCTTTTGGCAGCAAGCTGTGCCAGTCTCTGAACTTTGAACTTCATCTCCTTTTCTGGTTTCTTCAGAAATTGTCTGAGTGTTTCTGTTACCTCGTTGAACTTTGAGCCAATTTTCACCTTTACCATCACTTTTCTCTCAAGCCAATTCCATCGGAACTTATTTTTGACACTTTTGTCTATTTCTAGCACTGATGACTCCTGATCCTTCGATAAAAATCTCAAAATTCCGCTGAAAACAATACCGAAAGCTCAGAATTCCAACACGAACCAGGGATGTGATTTGGGGTTGGGGAAATTATCTGAAAATTCAGCAGGGGGTCTGGGGGACACAGTCCCTCAGCGGGGTCCGGGGCACTGCCCCGGTGGGGGGGTGGGCAAGGGGGGCAAAGCCCCCCGAAGCTCCTGGGTTTTTATGATTTTTAAGTACCAGAACTGTGCTTAAATGACATAAAACAAACAGCTGAATGCCACTTATTACTGTATAATATTGACTTATGTTCCAAGAAGATAGCATTCCTAAACTAGAAAAGCACTCGGAGAGCGCAGACCTCCGCCAAGCGCCACAGTTCCCCCCATACAGTGTTTAACATCATAAATATTAATCCTCCATTTATTTTGTGTAACTTTATAGATTCCTTGACCATAAAAAAAAATGCCATTCGCAAGTGGCATATATTAGCTATACTGTGATGCTTGTTGCGTGCTTATAGCTTCATTTGTTCTTTTAAAAGTTTCAAAGGTTCCCTATCTTTTAATTTTTTTTGCATCATTATCCAGATTTATTCCATTTCCTTAGGTCTTAAATGTCTTGTAGAAGCTGTTGAAAACTTGTCCTGTATTATGTAAATTACTGTGATTCCCGTTTTGGAAATCCCAATAAGTAAAAAAATTCCTGGATCCAGACGGTGATCCGGATCACCACCAAAATCTAATCATCTGTAGGATACCCCATTTCTGACAATCTCTGAAAATTTCATGAAAATCCGTCCATAACTTTTTGAGTTATCTTGCTAACAGACAAACTAGAAAAGCACTCGGAGAGCGCAGCCCTCCGCCAAGCGCCACAGTTCCCCCCATACAGTGTTTGTGTGTACGTTTTCAGATTCCTTGACCATGAAAACATATGACTAGCAATTGGATTGACAATGATAGGATTGGTGGTTCAGTAGTTATTCACGAAAATGACATTTTCCGTAATGGCGGCCACAGTTCCCCCCATACAGTGTTTGTGTGTACGTTTTCAGATTCCTTGACTATGAAAACATATGACTAGCAATTGGATTGACAATGATAGGATTAGTGGTTCAGTGGTTATTCACGAAAATGGCATTTTCCGTAATGGCGGCCACAGTTCCCCCCCATACAGTGTTTGTGTGTACGTTTTCAGATTCCTTGACCATGAAAATATATGACTAGCAATTGGATTGACAATGATAGGATTAGTGGTTCAGTAGTTATTCACGAAAATGGCATTTTCCGTAATGGCGGTTTTCTTCTGGACGGTGATCCGGATCACCACCAAAATGTAATCATCTGTAGGATACCCCATTTCTGACAATCTGTGAAAATTTCATGAAAATCCGTCCATAAGTTTTTGAGTTATCTTGCTAACAAACAAACAGACAAACAGACAAACCAATGCCGATGATCACATAACCTCCTTGGTGGAGGTAACAAACAGACAGATAGACAAACCAACGCCGATGAAAACATAACCTCCTTGGCGGAGGTAAATATTCCAACAAGCATTATCCATCACATGCTTTAACACTTGATCAAATCAAAATCAGTTAATTTTATCTATTCCATAATAGAAATAAAATTCCAACATACCATTATTTTTTATAATTTCAGCATTCATTTCAGATCACCAGTTTCAATCTCCATTGAGACTTGAGCAGTTCATTTTGCACAATCACTGATGTAGCCAAGTCTTAGAAATATTCAAAAGTTATGAGTCAATGTCCACTGTGCACTGTCAATTTCAAACTGTTTGGAATCATAAAAGGGGATGGTTAACTTTTATTACCGTTTCCTCTCCCGCGCAGCCCAGCTCATACAGCCATTGTACGCCACCAGTAACAGAGAGTTAATGGCTCTCCACCTGGCCATACGCCACTTCCAGTCCTGCCTGAAAGAGCGCACCTTCACTGCGTTCGTGGACCACAAGCCGCTAACGTACTTAATGTACTTTATCTTCCTGGAAGATAAAATAAAGCGGAATTCGGCGAATTAGCAGAAAATCACATCCCTGAGAACACGCCGCCATGAATTTTTGAAAAAGCATACAACGAGCCATTTGATTGGTCCAATCGTTTGCAACTATCCAATCGCAGGACTGTTTACAATACAGCAGTAGCTTGAACACAACACATCCGGGTTATCGCGGGAGACGACTTCTGGGGAAGCGCCGAGCGCTTATGTAATCGTGTTGATTTTCGCTAAAATCGGTAACAATAAGGTACCTTACCCTCCCTAAAATTTTATCAACGGATTTAGACGATTCACAGAAATGATCAATTTGAAAATAAATCGGCGGAAATCCATGGATCGGCGGAAAATTGCCATCCCTGGCATTTGGGTTTCAGTCTCTCCTGCCTGAGAAAGGCAGGAAAACGTGACATTCATTTAGATACTCTTTTGTACAGTTGTGGTATTTTAACAGAAGATGGATCTGAAAATGATCTGCAGGGAAAATAATCAATTTCTTTTCACGTGGATATTTAAGAATAGCCTTCAGAGTGACTTAGTCTATAACTGAAAGTGGTAAAACTTGCTTTCTAACTGAATTTTATAATTATCAAAATCATGACATTTTTTTTTTTCCACAATATCTTTATTGAACCTTTTTTTTTTTTTTTTAACAAACATGATACAAACAATCAAACACTAACACTAAAGTACTACAAAAAAAAAATGCACTAAAAACACCAACAACCACCAACAAAATCAAGTCTTCAACAATGCTCCTCTGTTTAGTCTAGACAATCCAATACATAAGTATACATATTATGTTCACCAGTTTGGAATTTACAAGGTCCACACACATCATTCACCTTCTTCTTCAAGAGTTATGTTTAAATTTTTTACATAATCAATAAAAGGTCTCCATATATTCTCAAACACAATTTCCTTTGATTTCAGTATATATGTTATTCTTTCTAATGGAAGGTTTGTTAACATCTGTCTTAACCACTGAGTCACATCTGGTCTATGAGTCTTTTTCCATAATAGTGCAATACATTTTTTGGCATTAAGCAAACTGAGGTCTATGAATGTTCTTTCACTTTTATTGAAATTATGCTTTTCTGGGTACAGACCCAACAAAACCAGTTTAGGATTCAATATGATTTGTTTTGAGATTATTTTTTCAATTGTTACCCTCACCTCTTCCCAAAACATTCTTATTAATCTACATTCCCATAAACAATGAAATAGGGTTCCTTTACTTTCCATGCATTTTGTGCATGTATCTGGTATATTTTTGTTATATCTATTTAACTCCTCCGGTGTAACATACATCCGCATTAACCATTTGAAATGTATCAATTTAAGGCGTGCATTTATTGATTTGGTTTGAGCTTCTGTACAAGCCAATTCCCATTGTTCCTCTGAAATTTCAATTTGCAGATCTTCTTTCCAGTAGTTTAATCTTTTCAGTGAATTTTCACTTGAAGATAGTGTCAATGAGTTATAAAACTCTGAAATAATACCCTTTCTTTTACTATCTTTCATCATCATTTTTTCCAAGGATGAATAAATAGGTCGAATGAGAGCTTTATTTTGATTTGATCGAATAAAGTTTCTAAGTTGAAGATATTTAAAAAAATGTGTTCTATTGAGATTAAATTTGATCCTCAGCTCTTCAAAAGACATTATGTTGTCTGCACATGGCAAATATAAATCCTGAATCTTTTGTATCCCTTTTAAATTCCATACTTTAAATACAGCGTCCGCTCTCCCTGGTTTAAAATATTGATTACCCCATATTGGACTAAATTGTGACAATAACTGTGGTTCTTTTAAATAGTTTTTAGCTTCACACCATATTTTGATCATATGCTTTACAAATGGATTTTTAACTTGTTTTTGTAATTTTTTTGCCGAATCTGAGTATATGAATATGGGAAGAGGTAAAGGTAAATTGTATGATTCCATTTCAGTCCAGTGAGGGAGATCATTTGATGAAAAATAATATGTCATAGACCTCAGTTGTGCCGACCAATAATACAACATAAAATTTGGACATTTCAGACCTCCACGATCAAATGGTAAATATAATAAAGACAGACGTAATCTAGCCCTCCTGTTGTTCCATATAAATTCCACTAACTTTTTTTTTATTCTTGAGAATAGATCTAAAGGTGGTGATAAGGGAATGTATTGAAATAAATAAAGTATTTTAGGTAAAATATTACTTTTAAGTATATTGATTCTCCCGATCATCGACATTGGTAGTGACATCCATCTCTGAGTTAACTCACTGATATCTGACATTAAGGCTTCATAGTTGACACTGGCGACTGATTCTAGCTTAGGCATAATTTGGATTCCTAAATATTTAAACTGATTTACAACATTGAATTGATTTACCTCAGGGGCTGGGTAATTTCTCTGGGTCTCATTTAGCATTAATATTGAAGATTTAGTTTTATTTATTTTATATCCTGATATTTCCCCAAAATTCTTTATTAAATTCAACAAGGTTGGAATTGATTTTTTTAGATTCGACATAAACAAAATTATATCATCGGCGTACAGGGAGATTTTATGTTCTGTTGGTCCAACTTTAATTCCATATATTTGTGAATGTAAACGTATCGCTATCGCTAAAGGTTCAATTGCCATAGTAAACAGTAAAGGTGAGAGTGGACAGCCTTGTCGACATCCTCTATTGATTTTTATTGGTTTTGAAATATTGTTATTTGTTAGGATTTCTGCTGTAGCATTATTGTATATTATTTGAACCCATTTTATGAAATTATTTCCAAGTCCAAACCTTTGTAGGACTTCAAAAAGAAAGGGCCATTCAACTCTATCAAAGGCCTTTTCGGCGTCCAATGATAGGAGAGCTGTATCCGGTGCTTCTTTATTAAAATAGATAATATTAAATAGTCTTCTTACATTATGGAAGCCTTGTCTACCCTTTATAAAGCCATTCTGATCTCGATTAATAATATTTGGTAAAATTTCTTGTATTCGTCTTGCTAAAATTTTACAGATTATCTTAAGGTCGGCGTTTAATAGGCTTATTGGTCTCATATTTTCACATTTATTAGAGGGCTTACCTGGTTTTGGCAGCAGTATAATTAAGGCATTATTTATGTATGATGGTAAATTATTATTTTGAAATGCTTCTAAAACCATTTCCAAAAAAGGTTTTATTAATTTATTCTTAAATTTTTTATAAAGGTCAACTGGAAGACCATCTGGTCCTGCACTTTTTCCTGATTTCATATTATCAATGGCTAGCCCAACTTCTTCTTGACTAATTTTAGACTCCAATATCTCCCTGTTTTCATTTGGAATACACGGTATAGATAGTTCGTTCAAAAACCCATTTAGTTTTGTTAAATCAGGTTCATTTTTGGTATCATATAATTTTTCATAGTAATCTCTAAAGGCTCTATTAATTTCTAAAGGATCTATAACTACCTGTCCGTTACTTATAATACTGGTAATTGGTGTTTTAATTTCCAATTGTTTAATCTGCCATGCTAATAATTTTCCTGATTTTTCACCTTGTTCATAAAAAGATTGTTTCAATCTTAGAAGACTCGAGGCAGCTCTATTCGCTGATTTTTTGTCGTATTCAGCTCTCAAAATCAGTAATTCATTCTCCAACCTTGGGTCACTTCCTGCATACACTTTTTCCTGAAGATTTTTTATTTTATGTTCCAATTTAGCTCTCTCCTCTCGAGTCTTCTTAGATTTTGATCCTGTATAACTAATAATATGCCCCCTAATAAAAGCTTTGAAAGCCTCCCACTTTACACATGCTGATGTTTGTGTAGTATTGATGTCAAAGAACTCGTCTATCTGTTTTTCTATATACTTGACAAATTCCTCATCCTGAAGCCATTTATGCTGAAATTGCCATCTACCTGATTCCTTTGTCAATTTTTTATCTACATATATTAGACAACAGGGTGCATGATCAGAGATCACGATGTTATCATAAAAGCAGTTTTGAATCTTGGACCTTAATTCTGTGGAAATCAAAAAATAATCAATACGTGAGAATGTCTTGTAGGTACTGGAATAACAAGAATAGGCTTTAACTTGTGGTTTCATTTCTCTCCATATATCTAACAATCTCAATTCTTTCATAAAATGATTAATAGTCATCCTACATCCAATGTGCGTACAATCCAGTCCTGTTGATCTATCCACACCTGGATTCAATGTACAATTAAAATCCCCTGCTATTATATGTTGCCCTGTAAGTGATGATAAGATGAGAAATAAATTAGCAAAGAACTTCTGATCATCTATATTGGGACCATATAAGTTCACAAGATTTATATTTTCTAATAGCAAAGAACCTTGAATGATTACATATCTTCCAAATTTGTCTCCAATTACATTTTTCACTTGAAAAGGAACTGATTTATGTATGAGAGTCATAACTCCCCTGGCTCGGGATGAAAATGAAGAGGTGAATACACTTCCCTGCCATCTACTCCTAATTCTTTTAACATCCTCCTCTATCAGATGAGTTTCTTGTAAAAACACAATTCTTGAACCCATGTCCTTTATTTTATTCATAACTTGTTTAAGTTTTTTTAAATTTTGTAGACCTCTGCAATTCCATGAAGTTAAATTAAGGTTAACACTTTGGTCCATGATCAATAGAGAGTTTGGGATTACCTTGCAGTGTAAACATGCTCATACAGAGAAGCAAAAACATGAGTGGTTGAACATTCATCCTACAAACTACACACAAACAAATTTCCCCTTCCCACACTTGTGGCAAACCCCCCAAAATCAAAAGAAAAATTCTGTCTCCCGATATAGCCATCGACCGTTCCACACCCACGGGGAACAGCCTAAGCCACTCCTTCTTCATCCTCCCAATCACCCTAACTCTACTGCTTTTAATGACGTAACATTAACTCTCCTCTGTAGTTTTCCAACTTAACTCCAAAATTTTTAACAACTTTGTACATCATAGTTTTTTTTTTTGTTTGTTTTGTTTTTTTAATATATAATACAATCTATATTTTGTAAACTTACTATTTACTTCAAGTCAGTCAGATGCCTGTGCAAATGCTTAATTATTCTACCTTATATTTTGTTCACGCTTAGCTCCCACCAGTCTCTTCTTCTTCTTTGATCTTCTTGATGAACTCCTGCGCCTCCTCTGGGGTCTTGAAGATGTGGGTTCTGCCCTCATACGTGGTCAGCAGTCTCGCAGGATAGATTACACCATGACGAATCCCAAGGTTGCGCAGCTCCTTACGTACGGGATCAAACTGCTTCCTCAATTGCTGGATTCCTGTGGCCAAATCTGGGTAGAACCGCACCTGCTGGTCCTGGTGTTTAATCTCTCCTTTTTTAGCTCGTGCAGCGTTGAAGATCTTCATCCTGTCTCTGTTGTTAAGAAACTTCATAATTAAGGTCCTCGGCGGTCCCTTATCTCTCCGTGGGCCAATGCGATGTGCTTTTTCCAGAACCACTGCTGATTGCAACTCCTCGCTGCCCAGCACCTCCGGAATCCACTTTTCCAGAAAGGAACATACGTCCCGACCTTCTGATTCCTCTGGAAGACCCACCAGCCTCAAATTATTCTGTCTCGACCGAGATTCCAAATCCAAAATATTATCTTCCAGAGATTTATTTTTTTTTTCCAAAGTGCGCACCTTTAATTGAAGACGGGTGACGTCATCTTCAGCACTAGCGAGACGGAGCTCCATCTGCGCCGTTCGTTCTACACAGTCACCCAATTCCTTTCTTATTCCTTCCAACGCTGTCATAATCCCATCAAATCTAGAGGAAAAGTCCGCTCTCATTGAACTCATGGCAGCCATCAGCGCATCTGCGCCATTCCCCGCAGAAATCGCAGCGTTGCCAGCCTCCTCCGCCATATATGGAGCCCTGTTTGCTGCGTCACAGACCTGAAAGTCCGTTAATTTGGACTGTTTCGGCGGCTCGCTTTTTCCTTTTCCTGGTTTTCCAGCCTTAGGCTTCGCCGACATATCCTCGCCCAAACGCTGGGATACGTTCTGTCCCAAATGAGAGAGTTATTTGCCGATTTTTTTTCTCCAGGAGCAGAGCAGAGCGAGACACGTCCGTCCTACGTGGCAGCCATAACCGGAAGTCCAAAATCATGACATTTTAAAAATACAGAACAGTTTAAGGTTAACTTGAATTTTGTGGGGATGAGAAGCAATATTTAAAGGCATTTATATTTAAGTGGCATAGCTCCTTTGGAGCTGCTAACATTTTAATGAGTACTGAAACATATGTAAATTTCACTCTAACAGCTGACAAACAAATCCACTCTGCTCATGAATGATTAACACAATGTAAAACCCAAATCTGCATGAGAAAAGCTAATCGTTTCTTAGATCAGCTAAATCCTACCACACAGCAGTTATTCTGTGGTGTACTCCCATAGCTTACTCATATTAGCAAACTAGTAACCAGCTAACCTCAGACAATTCACCAGCTAAATCAACAATATATTTACCTCCTGTTGGACAGAGGGCTTTGTCCTTTTATTTGACAACCAACAATTTAAAATGGTTTGTTGCCCTGATGGAGCTCTTTTCATTCTGTCTCACTTGTGAGCTGAACACATCTTAGCCATAGCCTAGCGTCCTCACCTGCCGCCATGACAAAACACTGAGTTTTGACCAGAGAAGGCGCGTGGACCGGTGGGGCAATACCAAGTCTGCAGGGAGGGGAGAGGGGGTACATTGTTTGATTATAAGAAATGTTACTTTTCACTGCTTGCAAATGAAAAAATGACAACTTCTTCATAGTCACTTGTAGATTTTTTTTTATTAATTATAATTATTGGGGGGTATATTGGATGGATTTGACTTTTTTGGGGGAGGGGGGTGGACCCCATAAATTACGCTTATGGATGAGATCTTAAAGCCACTTGCAGACCTACAGGACTGGTGACTGGACTCTGTACAAGCGGGCCAGAAACATGCTGACGAAGGAGACCAGGCTTGCTAAGAGGAGCTACAGTGTGAAGTTACAAAAAAACTTCTCAGCTAACAACTCTGCTTCTGTCTGGAGAGGCCTACGGAATATCACCAACTACAGGAGACCATCCCCCCACCCTGCGGAAAACCTCCAGCTGGCTAATGACCTAAACAGCTTTTACTGCAGGTTTGAAAAGAACCTACAGTTCTCACCTCCCACCCACACAAAAGGATTATCTGCAGCCCCAGGAACTCCATCCCTCCTCCACTCTGACCTCCCACCAGCACTAATGATCTGTGAAGAGGAGGTGCGCCGGGTCTTTCAGAGACAAAAGATCAAGAAGGCTGCAGGACCTGATGGTGTGTCTCCGTCCTGCCTGAGAGTCTGCTCCAACGAGTTGGCCCCCATCTTCACCCGGATCTTTAACAGATCACTGGAGCTGCGTGAAGTGCCTTCCTGCTTCAAACGCTCCATCATCATTCCAGTTCCCAAGAAACCCTCTATTACAGGATTAAACGACTACAGACCTGTTGCCCTGACCTCTGTGGTCATGAAATCCTTGGAGAGATTGGTGCTGAACCACCTGAAGGTCATCACAGGCCCCCTGATGGACCCACTGCAGTTTGCCTACCGGTCAAACAGGTCAGTGGATGATGCAGTGAATATGGGACTACATTACATCCTACAACACCTCGACTCCCCAGGGACGTACGCCAGGATCCTGTTTGTCGACTTCAGCTCAGCGTTCAACACCATCATCCCAGGCATTCTTCATCAGAAACTCCTCCAGCTCAAGGTGCCCCCCTCCACCTGCCAGTGGATCTCCAGCTTTCTGACTGACAGGTGGCAACAGGTGAAGCTAGGGAGATTTACATCCAGCTCCCGAAAAATTAGTACTGGCGCCCCCCAAGGATGTGTCCTTTCCCCACTGCTCTTCTCCCTCTACTCCAACGACTGCACCTCAGAGGACCCTTCGGTGAAGCTCCTGAAGTTTGCGGACGACACCACAGTCATCGGTTTGATCCGGGATGATGATGAGTCTGCATACAGGCGGGAGGTGGAGCAGCTGATCCTCTGGTGCAGCCAGAACCATCTTGAACTTAACCCAGCCAAAACGGTGGAGATGACTGTGGATTTCAGGCGACACCCCCCTTCATTCCCCCCACTCACCATCCTCAACAGCACAGTGTCCACTGTGGACTCCTTCAAGTTTCTGGGTACCACAATCTCCCGGAACCTGAAGTGGTCCTCCCATATTGACACTGTCCGGAAAAAGGCCCAGCAGAGGTTGTTTTTTCTGCGTCAGCTCAAGAAGTTTGATTTGCCTCAGGAGCTGCTGGTTGTCTTCTACACCGCCATCATCCAATCTGTCCTCTGCTTTTCCATCACTGTCTGGTTTGGATCTGCCACTAAACAGGACAAGACCAGACTGCAGCAGATCATTAAGTCTGCGGAGAGGATCATTGGTACCGACCTACCCTCCATTGAGAACTTATATCGGTCCATAACCAGGAAACGGGCGGGAAACATCTGTGCTGACCCATCACACCCCGGCCACAAACTGTTTGAACTTCTATCTTCTGGTCGTCGTTACAGATCATTGAAGGTCAAAACCACCCGTCACAGGAACAGTTTCTTTCCTCAAGCCATCACTCTGATGAACTCCTAACATTCACCTAGTCCTACCTGTTGCTGTACTCATGACTTTTCATCCATTATTACATTGCACATAACTCTCACACTGCTTTTTACTTCATTCACATTTATCACTGAATCTGAGTCCACATTGAAATACTGTGTGATTGTATATTTTTTCATATATTTCTGCAAAGTGTGGTTAGTCCGAGTAAATAACTGCATATATTCCTGTATATATTTGCATCCTTTTATAGAAACGTGGACAGACTGTAATTTACTGTACATACTGTGGTTGTCATTGAATCCTTATTTAAATCCTTCACCTGAACAACGAGAGCAAGTTTTTAGCCAAAGTCAAATTCCTTGTATGTGTTGTGCATACTTGGCCAATAAAGCTGATTCTGATTCTGATTCTGATATATCTGCAAATTATCGTTTCAAACTGGTCAATTTCCAAATCAAATGAAAATAGCAAAAGTTGTGCAATTGTATAAAACTGAAGATAAACACAACTTCACAAATTACAGACCTGTATCTTTGCTTCGACAATTCTCTAAAATTTTTGAAAAAACTGTTCAACAGTTGATTCGATAAATTTTTATATGAACTGTACTGTTGCACCCAATGTGACTCGTGTCGTATATTGAGATTCACAGCCAGCTAAATTCTCTCTTGCGTCACTTCCTCCAAGGAACAGGCAGGTGTCATTTTGGACTAAGATTTAATGCAAAAAAGTGTGAAACTGAAAAATACAGACACAAAGAAATATTTAGAAATTAGGAAAATAAAGACAATATCTACAAACGGTACATTAAAAGGTCAATACTAGCTAAACAGCGTCATCACACGGACTTGGATACGGCTTCGCTATCACAAACACATCGCCGATTAGCGTCTATAAAACTCATCAAACTTATTCTAATAATCAATTATACTTTATCTACTCATCACAATAAACTACTAAACTTACTCATATTGCCACTCAAAGGGCTGGAAGTGAGCGGATGGCTTTAGAAGGAACAGCGACGCAGACTCGTATTCCTGTTGACATTCAGTATGCTAGGTCTCTTCTTCTCGTCACCTACTGGCAAGCTTAAAGCTACTACAGAGCCTAGCGCCCTCTAGAGGACTGGATGAACAAATATATTTAAACTGTAACAACACACTCCCTGCCTGGCATTATTTTAAGAATGCCACTAAACTTATAAACTAATTTGTTCGAGATAAAAGGAGTATACAGTCTGAGATGGGTCTGGAGAAAGTCTTTGTAGCTTTGTTCTGTCTCACCTTGACCTCCACCTTCCTTACGACTCCATCCTTGCTTGCGAGAGTCTTCACGATGATGCCCATAGGCCATTCGTTCCTTTTTAGGTTCTTGTCCTTGAGAAGAATGATGTCCCCTTCTTCCAGGTTTGGTTTGTTGTGCTGCCACTTCTGACGACTCTGGAGCATGTTCGGGTACTCTTTTTGCCAGCGGGCCCAGAAGGTGTCGGCAAGGACTTGAACTCTCTTCCACTGGTGTCTGTACATGTCGGCCTTGGTGAAATCTCCAGGTGGAGTTAGGATTGCATTAGTCTTCTGTGTGAGAAGAGCATTAGTCTTCTGTGTGAGAAGAGTCATGGGCATCAGGATCAAAGGAGCTTCCGAATCTGAGGAGACCGGCACCAGAGGTCTCGCGTTGATAATAGCTGTGACTTCAGCCAGCAATGTTGTTAGGACCTCATGGGTTAGCTTGGGGTTTCCTGATTGTAAGAGCATTGAGTCCAGGATGCGTCGTGCTATGCCGATCATACGCTCCCATGTGCCTCCCATGTGTGATGAGTGAGGAGGGTTAAACACCCAGGAGCACCTTTGTCCGCATAGGTAGTCTTCTACACTTGTCTCATCAGGCTTTTGAGGATCCAATTTCAATTCCTTGGATGCTCCGACAAAGTTGGTCCCGCAGTCAGATCTTAGCTGTTTAGCAGGGCCTCTGATCTTCGAAGAGCATTGATAAAACTTGAAGAGCTGAGTGTTTCGATTACTTCGATGTGAATGGCTCTTGTAGACATGCACGTGAACAGAACCGCCCATCTTTTGCTGTTGGCTTGACCACCTCTAGTGCGTCGCATTGTAACCTCCCACGGTCCAAATACATCTAGGCCAACATAAGAAAATGGGGGATCGGTTTGCAAACGTTCAGCGGGTAGATCTGCCATGATTTGCTGCTCTGTCTTGCCTCGAAGCTTTCTACAGGTCACACATTTGTGGATGACACTGCTGATGGATCTCTTAGCACCCACTAACCACACGCCGCTTGCTCTCACTGCACCCTCAGTGAAATGTCTTCCTTGATGCTTAACAGCCTCATGGTGATGTCGGATGAGCAATGTAGCGATGTGATGCTTTGCTGGGAATAGAAGAGGATTGACTTCATGACTGGGCAGCTTTGACTCTGACAGACGTCCTCCTACTCGGAGTAAACCATTGTCGTTGATGATCGGATTGAGCTTGTAAAGGGAACTGTTCCGCGCTATTTCTTGTTTTGTCTTGATGCACTTGATTTCCTCTGCATACACTTCATGTTGAACACATCTGATGATTGTGTACTCTGCTTGTGTTAAGGCTTCTTCTGTGAGACTTGTTTTACAGAGATGCCAGCTTCTACATCTGTTACCTCCTTTGGACTTGAAACCGTGAGCAATGTGACGTAGGTAAGCTACTGCTTTGACAAGGGAGGTCCACTTTGAGAAACGTTCAAAACGTGATGAACTCAAAGCTTTGAGGTTAGCTCTTGTCACAAGCGTTGTCACGTTCTGTCGAATTTCAACATCCGACTCTGGATCGATGAGCTCAAATGGGCCTTTTTCAGGAGCGACAGTCTGTTTGTCAAGCAGGAAGGTTAGACCATACCACCATGTAGTACTGGAGATTTTCCCTGCTGGCAGAGAGCGAGATCCATGATCAGCATGATTGTGCTCTGTTGGGACATACTTCCACTGGCCAGGCAGAGACTATTGCTTGATTCTTTGGACACGATTGTTCACATATACATGAAATCTTCTGTGTTGATTGTGGATGTATCCTAACACCACTTTGCTGTCAGTGTAAAATGTGGTCTTGTCAATTTTCATCTTTAGTTCTTCTCTGAGAAGCTCAGACATTTCCACAGCGAGCACTGCAGCACACAGTTCTAGCCTCGGAATGGTGAGCTCTGGCACAGGAGCTAGTTTGGCCTTACCCATGACAAACCCGACCTCGTTGTGGTCGTCTTCATGTGTGACTCTCAAGTAGGCAACTGCAGCTATAGCTTTAACTGAAGCATCTGAGAACACACAGAGTTCAGTGACCTTGGCTTGTGAGATGGAGAATGAAACATAGGTACGGGGAATGTTCAGTGTCTTGAGATGCTGCAGAGAGTCATGCCATTTTCTCCAACCGTCATACATGTCTTGGGCAAGGGGCTGTTCCACTCAAGATTGCTGCTGGAGAGCTCTCTGAGAAGAAGTCTACCTTTGATGGTTACAGGTGCTAGCAGCCCGAGAGGGTCGAACAGACTGTTAACAGTTGACAGCACACCACGTTGAGTAAAGGGCTTTTGCTCTTGTGGAACATCAAATGTGAACGTGTCTGATGTGGTGTCCCAAATCACACCCAGACTGCTTTGGGCTGGGAACTCGTCTGTAGACAGATCAAGGTCTTTGAGTTCTTTGGCCCTGTCTTCAGGTGGGGAAGCGTTTACTACTTCTACTTTGTTGGAGGCAATCTTGTGGAGACGTAGATTAGAAAGTGCAAGCATTTTCTGGGCTCTTTCTAGAACGTTGATAGCCTCAGCTTCTGTTGAGAAAGACTTTAATGCATCGTCCACATAGAAATCCTGTTCTATGAAGTTTCGAGCGTCAGTTCCATATTCACCTTCTGCTTCCTTTGCTGCCATCCTCAACCCGTAGATCGTCACCACAGGGGAGGGACTATTACCGAAAACATGCACCCTCATGCGATAGTCCACCACTTCTTTGATCAGGTCGTTGTTTTCGTACCACAAGAAGCAAAGGTAATCTCTGTGATCTTCTTGGACAACAAAGCAGTAAAACATCTGCTCGATGTCAGCTGTGACAGCGACAGGTTCTTTTCTGAAGCGGAGGAGCACACCTACGAGTGTGTTGTTTAGGTCAGGCCCTGACAGCAGTACATCATTGAGTGAAACGCCATCAAACTGCGCACTGGAATCGAACACCACACGGATCTTCCCAGGCTTCTGTGGGTGGTATACGCCGAAAATTGGGAGAAACCAGGCCTCTTTGTCTCTATCATGAGGTGGCGCTGGCTCTGCGTGTTTGTTGTCGAGCATCTTCTGCATGAACTCAACAAAGTGTGCTTTCATGTCTGGCTTCTTGTCAAGCATACGTCGCAGAGACATGAGCCGCTTGTAGGCATAGCACCTATTGTCAGGGAGTAGGCGTCTGGGGTTACGAAACGGAAGTGGTGCCACCCAACTGTTTGTGTCATCTTTGAAGGACCTTTCCATCTTCTTCAGAAAGATTGTGTCTTCAACAGAGTGTGCGAGGTGATTGTCTTCATTAGTGCGACAGAAGACGGCTTCACCTAGATTCTCAACCGTGGGCTTTGCATGTGGGTTTGAAAGTGGCAGTAGGTTGGAGACAGCTTTCGGTTGGCTCACTGTGAAGCTCTCTTTTACATTGAAGCGACTGTCACAGGGAGTGAGATAGTTTGGGCATCCGTTGTCCAACACATGTGTTTTGAGAGCGTTTACCTCACTTGGCTTGTGGGCGGTGCCCAGACATACATCACCAATGATAACCCAGCCCAGGTCAAGCTTCTGTGCAAATGGATCATTGTGCCTGCCACTGATTTGCTTTCTCACCTTGTATACTCTGAGAAGGTTGCGTCCTATCAGCAGCAGTATGTCAGCGTCTGGTTTGAAGGGTGGTATTTCAGCAGCTATTGCTTTCAGATGGGGGTGATGCAAGGCAGCTTCTGCAGTGGGTATTTCTTCCCTATTGTTGGGGATAGCATTGCACTCTATGAGCGTGGGGAGAGGAAAACTCATTTTTTCATCCAATGATTGAACTATGTAGTTGCAGGCTCTTCTACCATTTACTTGTGTTGTGCCAGCACACGTCTTCAGTGTGTAAGGTGTGGCTGTGCCTTGAATATTGAATGTTTCAAAAAACTCTGTTTTTGCGAGTGATTGATTACTTTGATCATCTATTATTGCATACATCTTTTTCATGTTGTGTGGCTCACCTTTCGGGTAGACTTGCACCAAACAGATCTTGGAGCAGGATTTTCCTGTGATTTGATTTCCACATACCTCGGTACATGTGGCTGTAACATCTAAGTCCTGTGTGAGCTCTTGCTCCCCGCCATTCTCTTTAGGGGATGAGAGAGGCTTAGATGCTGTTGGAGCCGGGCCTGGGTGGAGAGCTGCCAGGTGTTTGTCACTGTTGCATTCTCCACACTTGATTGTTATTTGACAGTCCCTGGCTTGATGGGTGGTGGAAGCAAGGCAGCGATAGCAGATGTTGTTGTCTCTGAGTACCTTTTTTCTGTCCTCGAGCAACATAGCTCTGAAACCCCTGCATCCTTTCAGTGGGTGTGGTTTGTGATGTATGGGACATTGTCTTTTAATGTCTTCGCCTCCTTCCTTTGTCTCCACTCCGACTGACACGTCTGTTTTGTGTACCGTAACTGATTGTTTCTGCATGTAGTGACTTTGTGATTTTCCTTTTTTGTAACTAATTGTAGAATTGGCAGGTGAGCTATAAGTCGTGCTGAAGCTTGGGTCATTCCTTGCCTTGGCTTGACCTTTTACAAATTCAACTAAGAATGAGAAAGGTGGGAAACTTACATGATGGTCTTCTTTATACTTTGACCCCACCATTGTCCACTTCTCCTGAAGGTGAAAGGGCAACTTTTCCACGATTGGACTTACACCCCTTGCTGTGTCTAAGTAGCTCAAGCCTGGCAGATATCCATCCAGCTTTGCTGCTTCCAGTTCACACAGTAGATCTGATAGATCGCGAAGCTTGTGTGGCTCCTTGCTCATGAGCCTTGGAAAATTTTGGATTCTTGCAAACATGGACCCTTCTATTGCCTCTGGTGAGCCGTAGCATTCTTCCAGTCTCGCCCAGACCATGTTCAGACCAGCAGGTGGATGCCTGATATTGACTGCTTTTAATTTCTTAGCATGTTCAGAAGATTCAGGGCCGAGCCACTTAATGAGGAGGTTTAGTTCTTCACTGGCTGTAAGACCGAGGTCTCTGATGGTACTCTGGAATGTGGCTTTCCAGCTAAGATAACTCTCTGGCTTGTCATCATATTTTGTCAGCCCTCCTGTTAATAGTTGGCTTCTGGCTAAGAACCTGGCAAGGTCACTGGTAGTGTTGTTTGCATCATTTGAACTTGATATCTGTTGTGATTGCAACACACTTTGAGAATTTTGGTGAATTGCATCTCTTTGTGGTGGTCGCTTGGCGCTCTCTTGTGGCTGAATTGGGCAATGAGCTGTTTCTTGTTTGGCATGGAGATGTGAATAAATCAGTGTGGAATGTTGTTCCTGATGTGTATTGTCCTGTTGAAAAGTTTCTTTCTTTTGAGATGAATCAGTACAACTATGCCTGTTTATGCATTCACTCACTTTTTGTTCTGCAGTTTGTTCTAGAGGCAAGAAGCTCAATTCTTCGCTGTGTTCTTGGTTAATGAGCCGAGCTACAGCAGACTCCATCATTTCTGCTTTAACCCTGGCTGCATCTGCTTCCTTTTGTAGGTTAAGTAGATCTAGAGTTGCCTCTAACCGTGCCTTTTCCATTTTAATGCTCATCTCTCTCTCAGCATATGCTAGTCTGGCTTTTGCTGCTTGAGCTTCTGCTTGGGCATGTGCTGCTGCCATACTGGCTTGACTTGAAGCTGATGACCTCCTAGATCCTACAGCTGATCGGGGAGTCAGTTTCCCGGAATGTACAGAAGACCTGGATGAGTGGGAGGAGCGTGACTTTGAGGAGCGTGACCTTGAGGAGCGTGACCTTTTTTCGCTCCGTGTTTCTTCACTGTTATGGCTTTCAGCCCGTGTTTGCTCCATCTTGACGACTGGATAGGACCGCTGATGTTAAATGTACATTAAATTCCACCCACCTTCACTGTGGTCCCTCACCGAGTGCTATGATTTCACTGTACTGTTGCACCCAATGTGACTCGTGTCGTATATTGAGATTCACAGCCAGCTAAACTCTCTCTTGCATCACTTCCTCCAAGGAACAGGCAGGTGTCATTTTGGACTAGGATTTAATGCAAAAAAGTGTGAAACTGAAAAATACAGACACAAAGAAATATTTAGAAATTAGGAAAATAAAGACAATATCTACAAACGGTACATTAAAAGGTCAATACTAGCTAAACAGCGTCATCACACGGACTTGGATACGGCTTCGCTATCACAAACACATCGCCGATTAACGTCTATAAAACTCATCAAACTTATTCTAATAATCAATTATCTTCCGGTTATGGATGCCACGTAAGACGGACGTGTCTCACTCTGCTCTGCTCCTGGAGAAAAAAAACGGCAAATAACTCTCTCATTTGGGACAGAACGTATCCCAGCGTTTGGGCGAGGATATGTCGGCGAAGCCTAAGGCTGGAAAATCAGGTAAAGGAAAAAGCGAGCCGCCGAAACAGTCCAAATTAACGGACTTTCAGGTCTGTGACGCAGCAAACAAAACTCCATATATGGCGGAGGAGGCTGGCAACGGTGCGATATCTGCGGGGAACGGCGCAGATGTGCTGATGGCTGCCATGAGTTCAATGAGAGCGGACTTTTCCTCTAGATTTGATGGGATTATGACAGCGTTGGAAGGAATAAGAAAGGAATTGGGTGACTGTGTAGAACGAACGGCGCAGATGGAGCTCCGTCTCGCTAGTGCTGAAGATGACGTCACCCGTCTTCAATTAAAAGTGCGCACTTTGGAAAAAAAAAAATGTCTAGAAGATAATATTTTGGATTTGGAATCTCGGTCGAGACAGAATAACTTGAGGCTGGTGGGTCTTCCAGAGGAATCAAAAGGTCGGGACGTATATTCCTTTCTGGAAAAGTGGATTCCGGAGGTGCTGGGCAGCGAGGAGTTGCAATCAGCAGTGGTTCTGGAAAAAGCACATCGTATTGGCCCACGGAGAGATAAGGGATCGCCGAGGACCTTAATTATGAAGTTTCTTAGCAACAGAGACAGGATGAAGATCTTCAACGCTGCACGAGCTAAAGGAGAGATTAAACACCAGGATCAGCAGGTGCGGTTCTACCCAGATTTGGCCACAGGAATCCAACAATTGAGGAAGCAGTTTGATCCCATACGTAAGGAGCTGCGCAACCTTGGGTTTCGTCATGGTGTAATCTATCCTGCGAGACTGCTGACCACGTATGAGGGCAGAACCCACATCTTCAAGACCCCAGAGGAGGCGCAGGAGTTCATCAAGAAGATCAAAGAAGAAGAAGAGACTGGTGGGAGCTAAGCATGAACAAAATATAAGGTAGAATAATTAAGCATTTGCACAGGCATCTGACTGACTTGAAGTAAATAGCAAGTTTACAAAATATAGATTGTATTATATATTAAAAAAAAAACAAAAACAAAACAAACAAAAAAAAACTATGATGTACAAAGTTGTTAAAAATTTTGGAGTTAAGTTGGAAAACTACAGAGGAGAGTTAATGTTACGTCATTAAAAGCAGTAGAGTTAGGGTGATTGGGAGGATGAAGAAGGAGTGGCTTAGGCTGTTCCCCGTGGATGTGGAACGGTCGATGGCTATATCGGGAGATGGAATTTTTCTTTTGATTTTGGGGGGTTCGCCACAAGTGTGGGAAGGGGGAATTTGTTTGTGTGTAGTTTGTAGGATGAATGTTCAACCACTCATGTTTTTGCTTCTCTGTATGAGCATGTTTACACTGCAAGGTAATCCCAAACTCTCTATTGATCATAAACCAAAGTGTTAATCTTAATTTAACTTCATGGAATTGCAGAGGTCTACAAAATTTAAAAAAAAAAAACAAGTTATGAATAAAATAAAAGACATGGGTTCAAAAATTGTGTTTTTACAAGAAACTCATTTAATAGAGGAGGATATAAAAAGAATTAGGAGTAGATGGCCAGGAAGTGTATTCACCTCATCATTCTCATCCCGGGCCAGGGGAGTTATGACTCTCATACATAAATCAGTCCCTTTTCAAGTGAAAAATGTAATTGGAGACAAACTTGGAAGATATGTAATCATTCAAGGTTCTTTGCTATTAGAAAATATAAATCTTGTGAACTTATATGGTCCCAATATAGATGATCAAAAGTTCTTTGCTAATTTATTTCTTATTTTATCATCACTTACAGGGCAACATATAATAGCAGGGGATTTTAATTGTACATTGAATCCAGGTATAGATAGATCAACAGGACTGGATTGTACGCACAATGGATGTAGGATGACTATTAATCATTTTATGAAAGAATTGAGATTGTTAGATATATGGAGAGAAATGAAACCACAAGTTAAAGCCTATTCTTGTTATTCCAGTACCTACAAGACATTCTCACGTATTGATTATTTTTTGATTTCCACAGAATTAAGATCCAAGATTCAAAACTGCTTTTATGATAACATCGTGATCTCTGATCATGCACCCTGTTGTCTAATATATGTCGATAAAAAATTGACAAAGGAATCAGGTAGATGGCAATTTCAGCATAAATGGCTTCAGGATGAGGAATTTGTCAAGTATATAGAAAAACAGATAGACGAGTACTTTGACATCAATACTACACAAACATCAGCATGTGTAAAGTGGGAGGCTTTCAAAGCTTTTATTAGGGGACATATTATTAGTTATACAGGATCAAAATCTAAGAAGACTCGAGAGGAGAGAGCTAAATTGGAACATAAAATGAAAAGTCTTCAGGAAAAAGTGTATGCAGGAAGTGATCCAAGGTTGGAGAATGAATTACTGATTTTGAGAGCTGAATACGACAAAAAATCAGCGAATAGAGCTGCCTCGAGTCTTCTAAGATTGAAACAATCTTTTTATGAACAAGGTGAAAAATCAGGAAAATTATTGGCATGGCAGATTAAACAATTAGAAATTAAAACACCAATTACTAGTATTATAAGTAATGGACAGGTAGTTATAGATCCTTTAGAAATTAACAGAGCCTTTAGAGATTACTATGAAAAATTATATGGTACTAAAAATGAATTTGATTTAACAAAACTAAATGGGTTTTTGAACGAACTATCTATACCGTGTATTCCAAATGAAAACAGGGAGATATTGGAGTCTAAAATTAGTCAAGAAGAAGTTGGGCTAGCCATTGATAATATGAAATCAGGAAAAAGTGCAGGACCAGATGGTCTTCCAGTTGACCTTTATAAAAAATTTAAGAATAAATTAATAAAACCTTTTTTGGAAATGGTTTTAGAAGCATTTCAAAATAATAATTTACCATCATACATAAATAATGCCTTAATTATACTGCTGCCAAAACCAGGCAAGCCCTCTAATAAATGTGAAAATATGAGACCAATAAGCCTATTAAATGCCGACCTTAAGATAATCTGTAAAATTTTAGCAAGACGAATACAAGAAATTTTACCAAATATTATTAATCGAGATCAGAATGGCTTTATAAAGGGAAGACAAGGCTTCCATAATGTAAGAAGACTATTTAATATTATTTATTTTAATAAAGAAGCACCGGATACAGCTCTCCTATCACTGGATGCCGAAAAGGCCTTTGATAGAGTTGAATGGCCCTTTCTTTTTGAAGTCCTACAAAGGTTTGGACTTGGAAATAATTTCATAAAATGGGTTCAAATAATATACAATAATGCTACAGCAGAAATCCTAACAAATAACAATATTTCAAAACCAATAAAAATCAATAGAGGATGTCGACAAGGCTGTCCACTTTCACCTTTACTGTTTACTATGGCAATTGAACCTTTAGCGATAGCGATACGTTTACATTCACAAATATATGGAATTAAAGTTGGACCAACAGAACATAAAATCTCCCTGTACGCCGATGACATAATTTTGTTTATGTCGAATCTAAAAAAATCAATTCCAACCTTGTTGAATTTAATAAAGAATTTTGGGGAAATATCAGGATATAAAATAAATAAAACTAAATCTTCAATATTAATGCTAAATGAGACCCAGAGAAATTACCCAGCCCCTGAGGTAAATCAATTCAATGTTGTAAATCAGTTTAAATATTTAGGAATCCAAATTGTGCCTAAGCTAGAATCAGTCGCCAGTGTCAACTATGAAGTCTTAATGACAGATATCAATGAGTTAACTCAGAGATGGATGTCACTACCAATGTCGATGATCGGGAGAATCAATATACTTAAAAGTAATATTTTACCTAAAATACTTTATTTATTTCAATACATTCCCTTATCACCACCTTTAGATTTATTCTCAAGAATAAAAAAAAAGTTAGTGGAATTTATATGGAACAACAGGAGGGCTAGATTACGTCTGTCTTTATTATATTTACCATTTGATCGTGGAGGTCTGAAATGTCCAAATTTTATGTTGTATTATTGTTCGGCACAACTGAGGTCTATGACATTATTTTTCATCAAATGATCTCCCTCACTGGACTGAAATGGAATCATACAATTTACCTTTACCTCTTCCCATATTCATATACTCAGATTCGGCAAAAAAATTACAAAAACAAGTTAAAAATCCATTTGTAAAGCATATGATCAAAATATGGTGTGAAGCTAAAAACTATTTAAAAGAACCACAGTTATTGTCACAATTTAGTCCAATATGGGGTAATCAATATTTTAAACCAGGAAGAGCGGACGCTGTATTTAAAGTATGGAATTTAAAAGGGATACAAAAGATTCAGGATTTATATTTGCCATGTGCAGATAACATAATGTCTTTTGAAGAGCTGAGGATCAAATTTAATCTCAATAGAACACATTTTTTTTAAATATCTTCAACTTAGAAACTTTATTCGATCAAATCAAAATAAAGCTCTCACTCGACCTATTTATTCATCCTTGGAAAAAATGATGATGAAAGATAGTAAAAGAAAGGGTATTATTTCAGAGTTTTATAACTCATTGACACTATCTTCAAGTGAAAATTCACTGAAAAGATTAAACTACTGGAAAGAAGATCTGCAAACTGAAATTTCAGAGGAACAATGGGAATTGGCTTGTACAGAAGCTCAAACCAAATCAATAAATGTACGCCTTAAATTGATACATTTCAAATGGTTAATGCGGATGTATGTTACACCGGAGGAGTTAAATAAATATAACAAAAATATACCAGATACATGCACAAAATGCATGGAAAGTAAAGGAACTCTATTTCATTGTGTATGGGAATGTAGATTAATAAGAATGTTTTGGGAAGAGGTGAGGGTAACAATTGAAAAAATAATCTCAAAACAAATCATATTGATTCCTCAATTGTTTTTGTTGGGTCTGTACCCAAAAAAGCATAATTTTAATAAAAGTGAAAGAACATTCATAGACCTCAGTTTGCTTAATGCCAAAAAATGTATTGCACTATTATGGAAAAAGACTCATAGACCAGATGTGACTCAGTGGTTAAGACAGATGTTAACAAACCTTCCATTAGAAAGAATAACATATATTCTGAAATCAAAGGAAATTGTGTTTGAGAATATATGGAGACCTTTTATTGATTATGTAAAAAATTTAAACATAACTCTTGAAGAAGAAGGTGAATGATGTGTGTGGACCTTGTAAATTCCAAACTGGTGAACATAATATGTATACTTATGTATTGGATTGTCTAGACTAAACAGAGGAGCATTGTTGAAGATTTGATTTTGTTGGTGGTTGTTGGTGTTTTTAGTGCATCTTTTTTTTTTTTTTTTTGTAGTACTTTAGTGTTAGTGTTTGATTGTTTGTATCATGTTTGTTAAAAAAAAAAAGGTTCAATAAAGATATTGTGGAAAAAAAAATAATCAATTATACTTTATCTACTCATCACAGTAAACTACTAAACTTACTCATATTGCCACTCAAAGGGTTGGAAGTGAGCGGATGGCTTTAAAAGGAACAGCGACGCAGACTCGTGTTCCTGTTGACATTCAGTATGCTAGGTCTCTTCTTCTCGTCACCTACTGGCAAGCTTAAAGCTACTACAGAGCCTAGCACCCTCTAGAGGACTGGACGAACAAATATATTTAAACTGTAACAACACATGAACATAAAATACTTTCTGACAATCAATATGGGTTCAGGTCAAGCAGTTCTACATGACTACCATGAGTTGATGCAATTGAGGAAAATACAAATGCTATTGATCAAAAACAGCATGCAGTCGGGGCATTTCTGGATCTGAAGAAGGCATTTGGTACAGTCAATCATGAAATTTTGATCAATAAGCTAGAACGATATGGAATCAGGGGTGTGGTGTTGCACTGGGTGAGAAGCTATTTAAATCACAGAAAACAATTTGTGAAGTTGGATGATAAAATTTCCTTATGTTTATATAGCACTATCAACTGTGTTGATAGTGCTATATAAACAGTTCCTTATGTTTATATAGCACTATCAACTGTAGGGGGTTCCCCCTACAGTTGATAGTGCTATGAGATGACTGTTGTTGTGAAATGGCGCTATATAAATAAAGTTGAATTGAATTGAATTGAATGTTTGGACATTGCTTGTGGAGTCCCCCAGGGGTCAGTATTAGGCCCTAACTTGTTTTTTGTTCTGGGGACAATTTAAAAGAGTTGTTGATTGAATACTGTGATGACAGAAATGTGTAAAAAGAAACAGTGGTTTAACAGAAATATGCTATCATTAAATTTACATAAAACAAAATTTATGTTATTTGAAAACTGTAATAAAAATATACAAGTACAGTTGAATATAGATTATGTGGAGATTGAACGGGAGCATGAAAATAAGTTTCTGGGTTTGATATTTGATGGCAAAATCAATTGGAAATCTCATACAAAATATGTACAAAAAAGGTTTCAAGAAGTATTTCTGTTCAATTTAAAGCCAAACATTTTTTGGACTACAAATTGCTGCATATTCTTTATAGTTCACTGGCCTCTCCTTATTTGAATTACTGTCTAGAGGTTTGGGGCAACACTTATAAATGTTCATCATCATCACTTTCCATATTGCAAAAAAAGGGTCATCAGGATAAATCGTAATACTGGTTACAGAGAACACATAAATCCACTTTTCTTAAAATCTCAAATATTGAAGTTTACTGATTTGGTTCATTTTAACATTGCAATAGTCATGTACATATATAAAGCAATAGATAACCTGTTCCCAGTTAATATAGTGAATATGTTTAGTAGAAGAGATGGTCATTACATTTTCAGGGGACAGCTAAAACTCAAACAACTTTATGTACGGACCACACTGAAATCGTTTTGTATTTCAGTGTATAGCATGAAGCTGTGGAATTCATTAAGTGATGATTTAAAGCAATGTTCATACATGAGCCAGTTTAAAAAATGGCACAAGACAAAGGACTGGGAGGAGACCCCGAGGCAGACCCAGGACTCGCTGAAGAGACTACGTCTCTCCCAGCTAATCTGGGAATGTCTTGCTATCCTCTCTTAAGAGCTGGAGCAGGTGGCTGAGGAGAGGGAAGTCTGGGCTTCTCTGCTTGAGCTGCTGCTTCTGCAACCCGGACCTCCAGAAAAGCAGTAGAAGACGTATGTATATATGTATGGATGATTTTGTTTGTTTTAAGAGAAGGGGTGGGATTAAATAACCTTAAACTTCTTCCCACTCGTTTTGAACGTGTTTATGTATTGTGTACTGTATTATTATTATTAATGTATTTATTCAATTCAACTTTATTTATATAGCACCATTTCACAACAATCTTGGTTGTCCATCGATCCGATGATGACCGTCCCTCATGTGTTAAGTCCTCTTCTTGCGTGAGCATGGAGATGGCTGTTTAGGCCGATCCTTGATCAGCAGACACGGCTGCAGTAGGGGCAAGGAAACTGCACAGGTAATAACACCTTTCTTCGTGCCCGTGCTTCAGCTACATCAGCTCGCCTCTTCTCTTCAAAGTAGTCTCGTGCCTGGGTAGTGAGGGTGCACCAGCCTGGCCTGTCCATAGCCCACAGCTCTAATTGTTTGGGAAGGATGCCAGTGTGTCTGATGTTGAGCTTCACGCAGTCTTTGAATCTTTTGCGTGGTCTGCCTTGGTTCCGCTTCCCAGAGCAGAGTTCGCCGTACATAAGCTGCTTGGGCAGCCTGTGGCCAACCATCTGGATCACATGACCAACCCATCGGAGCTGGGCTTTCAGAATCATAGCCTCGATGCTGGTCATCTCAGCTCTGTCCAGGACCTCAAGGTTTGTGACCCGGTCTTGCCAGTGAATGTTCATGATCATCCGTAGACTTCTCATGTGGAACTTCTCCATCTGCTTCAGGTATTTTTTGTACACGGTCCACGTCTCATATCTGTAGAGAAGGCTGGTGAGGTCAACGGCCCTGTACACTTTGAACTTCGTGGACAGCTGGGTGTTGTGCTTTTTCAGGACACGAGCTTGGAGATGACCGAGAACTTGACTGGCCTTGCAGATTCTGGCGTTGATCTCCTTATCCAGGCTGCCATCGTTGCTGATGGTTCTGCTGAGGTATTTAAAGTCATCTACTGTCTTCAGTTGGGTACCCTCGATGGAGATAGAGAGGGGTAGGACGGTGGAGGCAGGTGCTGGTTGGAACAGTACCTCTGTCTTGCCGAGGCTGATGGTAAGACCAAAAAGGCAGGAGGCTTCTGCAAATTTATTCATAATGATCTGGAGATCAAACTCTGCGTGGGCCATGAGGGTACAGTCGTCAGCGAAAAGTGCTTCCAGAACAATCTTTTCTGTGACCTTGGTCTTAGCCTTCAGTCGGCGGAGGTCGAACAGTGAGCCATCAAGTCTGTATCACAGGTATACCCCAAGGTCCAAGTCCCTGAAGGCATGGTTGAGGACGCAAGAGAAAAAGAGGCTGAAGAGGACCAGGGCCAGAATGCACCCCTGCTTGACGCCGTTGCTGATATTGAATGGCTCCGATACCTCTCCACCTGAGAGAAACTGCCCAGTCATGTTATCGTGAAACTGGCGTATGAGGTTTACAAACTTGTCTGGGCACCCAAGCTTGGATAGGATGATCCAGAGGGCCTCCCTGTTTACCGTGTTGAAGGCCTTAGTCAAGTCGATAAAGACCGCATACAAGTCCATGTTTTGTTCTAAACATTTCTCCCGCACTTGGCGGACGGAGAAGATGATGTCCACGGTGCTGCGGTCTGAGCGGAATCCACACTGTGTTTCTGGCAGGTTCCCTTCAGAGATGTTGTTAATCAGTCGGTTGAGGAGGACCCGGGCTAGTATTTTTCCGGCAATAGATAGAAGGGAGATACCTCGGTAATTGCCGCAGTCTGACTTGCTACCCTTATTCTTGAACAGGGAGACAACAGTGGCATCCCTGAAGTCTTTGGGCTGTTGTTCTTCATCCCAGATGCTGGTGAGGAGGAAATGGAAGATTTCAAGGACCACAGGATCGGCTGATTTGAATATTTCCGCCGGGATTCCATCCATCCCAGGTGCTTTGCCTGAATTGGTCTGCCTAATCGCCTTCAAGGCTTTGTCCATTGTAGGGGGGAGGTTGAGGCAGTGGACGGTGGGCTTTTGTGGGATCAGATCAAGGGTGTGGGGGTCTACAGTGGAGGGCCTATTGAGCAGGTAGCTGAAATGTTCTCTCAATCACGCATTGATGCTGCTCTTCTTCTTCAGCAAAGTTAAACCGTCTGCCGACAGGAGTGGAGTAGTACATGGCTTGGCAGGTCCATATACTTCCCTGATGACGCTGAAGAACATCTTGGAATTCTGCATGTCGGCGTATCTCTGCACCTCATCTGCCTTCTTCTCCCACCATTCATTCTGCATCTTTTGCAGCACTGCTTGTGCCTGTCTCTGGAGGTGCTTGAAGCGATCATGCTTGGAAATGGAAGTGTTGTCTTTCTGCCACTCAACAAAGGCCTTCTGCTTGTCATCCAGGAATGTCTTGATGTTCTCGTTCTCATCGAACCAGTCCTGGTGCACTCGTTTCCTGGGGCCGATGGTGGTTTTTTCTTACTCCGTCACCAGTGCTCTAAACTGTTCCCACCTTTGTGCTGGGCAGCCAGTCAGGAGTCCATGGGTAATCAGTCGGCCGTCCAGATCTTCTGCAAATTCACAACGTCGCTGAGGTTGTTCAAGTTTGGCAACATTGAACGCTGGCCTGATGAATTTTGGCATCTTGCGGTGTGTTGGGGCAATATGCAGGGATAGGATGGATCTGAGGTAAGCTGTGATGGATCTGTGGTAGCGGGCCAGTTCCCCTGCAATGAGGACTGTTCTTCTCTCAGGCCTCGAGGAGGCCTCTCTGTCCATGAGCGTGCATACATTCCACGCACCAAGAATTAGTTTCTTTCTTCTTTGGTTTCGACCGCTTGGGGGGTAGAACTGCCAGCCGCGGTATGGTGACCAGTTGGAAGGGACAAGCATTTGTTTGGGACACATTTTCTAGTCCCCTCCCTCATGTGAGGGTGAGCAGTGCTGTCCTAAAGAGGCTGCTCAGTCGCCTGGGGGAACGCCGAACTCCACCGTTGTCCCGGGGTCAGAAGGAAAGCGACTATTGCCACCAAGCCGCCTGCACGCAGGGTTCAAGCTACAACCGCCAGTGGTCACCTCCACCTGTTGCTTCACTCGTTCCCCATCGCCGCAGAACTGTTGTAGGGTTGTGAGGACTAACACACACGAGGAAAACCTGTGCGGAAAAGTTTTTTTAAAAGTGGGAAAGTCGATGCACAGGGGCAATCCCACTCTCTTGGCCTCAAAAGCCAGGATCTGGTGGTACGAAAAGAGCCGTCACGACCAGGGACTTCCTCGGCTGCAGTGGATGACCACGACGTCTATAGTGCCTTGCCATGCCCTTGAATTCCACAACGCCTTCTGTCGCCGCCTTCATGACTGTCGGGACAAAAGATGACCTCATCTGCTCAATCCGCCGACTACAGTCTTCACATACTTGGGTAGGCATACCCTGTTTAACTCACCGGAGGTTTTGAGGCCTGACCGGCTACCCTCACCTGGTTCAGCCCGCCTGCCAAAGCGGTTTACCGGGGTGTGTCTACAGCTTCAAGGAGCCACAGTTGAGAGTTGGGTGCCAGGTGGGAACCAATGTAGAATGAGCTGTCCTAAAAAGGGCACGGCAAGCACCCCCTACAGAGGTACTATCCCTCCCCAGACACCCCATTTCACAACAACAGCCATCTCATAGCACTTTCATCTGTAGGGGAAACCCCCACAATCGCAGAAAGACCCCAGCAATCATTTGATCCCCTGTGAGCAAGCACTTGGCGACGGTGGAGAGGAGAAACTCCCTTTTAGATAGATAGATAGATAGATAGATAGATAGATAGATAGATAGATACATACATACATACATACATACATACATACTTTATTTCAAACAAAAAAGTATAACAAAAACAAAACAAATGACAAATGCAATAAAGTAACAGTATACAGTGTTCGAAAGGGAGAAGGAAGAAGTGAACACTTATTAATTCCAACTCCTCTTTTCCATAAATACACCCATGTGAATTATATACAAATTACCACATTTAAGACCCCAAGTAAACAATTAACTGTATTTTGTACATATCAACATTAACACCCATCCATCCTAACATACATTGATGCCCATACATCAAAACCAGCCACAAACCACACAGATATACACAGTACTGTCCCACCCACCATTCCATAGTGTCCCAGAGTGAGCATAGTGAATCGTACATATAAATACTACCCTTCTAACATATATCCTTTCAGCAAATAATGTTTATACCTCTTTTTGAATTGATTTCTGTTTGTACATAGTTTCGGTTCCGGCTCCAGACTGCTCCACAAATCCACCCCACAGACAGATATGCACATACTTTTCTTGGTTGTTCGTATCTTGGGTTTTGTAAAGTTTAAGTCTCCTCTCAAATTATGATCATTGTCTCTTTTTTTAAATATTTTTTGTATATTAGTTGGGAATTGAATTATTAATTGCCCTGTACATGACTTGTGCTGTCTTAAATTTATCTAAATCAATGAACTTCATGACATGTGACTTTAAAAACAACGAATTGGTATGGTCTATATATCCTACATTATTTATTATCCTTATAGCTCTTTTTTGTAATGTGCATATTGACTGTAGGTTGGTCTTGTAGGTGTTTCCCCAGACTTCTACACAGTAGTTAAGATAAGGTAGAAACAGTGAATTGCACAGTAAGACCAATGATTTATAGTCCAAGATGTGTCTTGTCTTCCCCAGTATGCCTATACATTTTGCCAACTTGGCCCGGATGTGACTGATGTGAGGTTTCCAGCAGATTTTATTGTCTAGCGTCACACCCAGAAACTTATTTTCCTGTACTGTTTCTGTTCTGGTATCATCTATCGTTACCATTATTTCATGATTTATTTTATAATTTCCATACAACATAATCTTGGTTTGTTTTAGATTTAGAAATAATTTATTTTTGTTGAACCACTGCGTTAACGTTTTCATTTCAGTTGTGACCACCTCTAAAACCTGCTGCAAATTCTCACCAGTGCAAAGGATATTTGTGTCATCCGCAAACAAAATAAATTTCAGAATTTTTGATACTTAGCATATGTCATTTATATACAAAATAAAGAGTTTGGGTCCCAAAACTGACCCCTGGGGCACACCACAAGTGATGTCCATGAAGGGTGATTTGGGGTCTGTTACTTAAATAACTTTCCACCCAACTCAGTCCGACCCCTCTTATCCCATACCTTTCCAGTTTCCTTAATAGTATTCTGTGGTCAGTGGTGTCAAAAGCTTTCTTTAAATCTATAAATACTCCTACAGCAAACTTTTTTTTTTATCTATACAACTAGTAGTTTCTTCTATAAGTTCGATCAGTTCCAAAGATGTAGATTTATCTGCTCTAAAACCATACTGGCTGTCGGCACCATGGCGGGCAGAATACATTATTCCAGGGACATGTTGCTGCATTTAAACACGGTTGATGCAGCGGCTGTGATTGAGCCTAAGCCGCAACTGCCGGACTTTATTTTGAGAGACGGACATAGCGATGAAAAGAGAGACGGCAGAAGGAAGCGCGGAAGACGTGGAGGTGTGAAATTGCGCCTAAGGAGACGTCAGTTTATTAACATTCCTCTTCCTTCGATGATTTTTGGGAACGTACAGTCTCTGAGAAACAAGGTGGATGAAATTCAAGGGAATGTACGCTACCAGAAGGACTTTAAGAACTGCTGTGTCATGGCTTTCACGGAATCTTGGCTTACTGCGCATGACCGAGACGCAGACCTGTGGATTGACGGCTTTGGAGCCCTGCTGCGCTTGGATCGGCAGGAAGAGGTAACGGGGAAACGTCAGGGGGGCGGCGTATGTTTATGCATTAATAAGCAGTACTGCACATCTGTCACGGTCAGAGAGCGCATCTGTACACCCGATGTGGAGCTGCTGTCTGTGTCACTACGCCCCTTTTATTTGCCTCGCGAGTTCCCCCAACTTTTCATCACAATTGTGTACATTCACCCGAGGGCAGACGCTGACTCCGCCTGCAGCACCATCTTTGATGTGATCCAGCAGCTGCAATCAATTTCTCCAGAGGCGCCAAACTTCATTCTTGGGGATTTCAACCATGTTTCTTTAAAGAAGACACTTAAAACTTTTATCAGTATGTCTCCTGCCCAACCAGGCAAAAAAAGACATTGGACCTGTGCTATGGATCCATAGAGAGGGCCTATAAATCACTCCCCCTTCCTCCTTTAGGATCCTCAGATCACAACTGTGTACATTTGCGGCCCACATATAAAACTGCTCTCAGAAGAGGCAAGGTGGAGACGAGAGACATTGATGTGTGGACAGAAGATTCAGTGCACAGCCTCCAGGAATGCTTTGACTGTACAGACTGGAAGATGTTCACACTGTCCTGTGGGGATGATTTGGACTCTTTGGTGGGCGTCACATGCTCATACATGGCTTTCTGTAAAAATAGGATTGTTCCACGTAAACGTGTCAAAATATAGCCCAACAACAAACCATGGGTTACAAAATCAGTTAAATCCTGCTTACAGAGGAAAGCACTTGCCTTTAAACAGGGGTCTGTTTCTGAGCTACAGGTTGCCACAAAGGAGCTGAAGGCTGAAATTTTAAGAGCAAAACAGAATTATAAATCAGAGTTGGAAAGCAAGATGGCAGCAAAGAAACTTTGTTCAGCCTGGGCCAGTATGAAAACTATTGCAGGCCTTCAGAACACAGAGCGCAGTAATCGTGTGTTTTTAGATGGTTTTAATTCAGACACAGAGCTGGCTAATGCTCTTAATTGTTTTTATGGTCGTTTTGACTCCTTTGATTTTAGCACTGAAACCCAAGATTTGAAACAGAAACTCAAAGACAATCAGCACTTTAATATTGAGGTGCAGGATGTTAAAAGGGAGTTCAGCACTGTAAAAGTGAACAAAAGTCAGGGCCCTGATAATATATGTGGGTGCTTGGTAAAGTCCTGTGCACATGAACCGAGTCCTATATTTCATTACATTTTCAATAAGTCCTTACAGACACAACATGTGCCTAAGATCTGGAAAGAAGCCGTGGTTGTTCCCGTTCCAAAATCCAGCTGTTCTAAAACGGTAAACGACTTTAGACCAGTTGCTTTGACTTCAATTTTAATGAAAATTTTTGAAAAACTGGTCAGATGTGAGGTCCTAAAGCAGACTGAGCATGCATTGGATCCTCTGCAGTTTGCCTATAGGCCTCACAGAGGAGTGGAGGATACCACTGTCACTCTGTTTAACATGCTTTTTAAACATCTGGATTTTAATGGGACACACGCCAAACTTTTATTTGTGGACTTTTCCTCCGCCTTCAATACAATCCAACCTCATATCTTAGTTGAAAGGCTCCTGCAGCAATTTGATTTGAGCAATAATCTGGTGGGTTGGATTCTGGATTTCTTAACCAACAGGACGCAGAGAGTAAGGGTCAATGGTACATTGTCGGACCTAAAGTGCTCTTCTACTGGCTCTCCTCAGGGGTGTGTGTTGTCACCACTACTCTTCATCCTGTACACAAACATGTGTCGGAGCAGACATGACAACAGACACATTATAAAGTATGCTGATGACTCAGTTATTGTCAGTTTCCTCCAGGATGGTGAGAGTGGCCACGGCCCAGTAGTTGATAATTTTGTTCACTGGTGTGAGGATTCCTACCCGCAGCTGAATATGACAAAAACTAAAGACATGATTATTGACTTTAGGAGGAAAAATCCCAGGCACAAAGTCACCGTACTAAAAGGCCAGACCACCGAACGTGTACAATCCTGCAAATATCTTGGGACGATTATTGATAGTAATTTAAAGTCTGAAGAGAACTGTGAAAGGGTGTGCAAAAAGGGTTAGCAACATTTGCATTGCTTGAGAAAACTTGCACGCTTCCAAGTTGACCGAACCATAATGACAATGTTTTATTGGGCTTTTATTGAATCTGTTTTATCCTTTTCTTTAGTGTCATGGTTTGGTCAGATAAAACTGAAACAGAGGAAATCCTTGGATCAGGTAGTTAGATGGTCCAGTCGTTTGCTTGGTGAGCCACAGCTGAGCCTGACATCCCTGTACACCAGACAAGTACAGAGGATGGCTACCTCCATTTAATTGATGACTCCCACCCTTTGCACTGCAACTTTCAGCTTCTTCCCTCAAGACGGGGTTTGCTGTCCCAAAAAGTAGAACCCAGCACTACAAAAACAGCTTTGTCCCTCTGCTGTCAAAGAGTTGAACAAGCTGTAAAAATATATTGCACATAATTTAGGTACCTATTTATTAACTCCATTTTATATTTACTTATTTTTGTAGGATGTCACTTGGGTTCTAAATATTTTATTGGGTTTTAGACCTTTGAGTTTTTAACCTCTTTGACTAGTTTTTAACTTTTAATATGACCCTTCTCTCTTACCTCTGGTTTTTCTCCCATCTCTTTGTCTTTTTATATCCTGATTGATGGAGCCTTGAGTATTTTTATTATGTTTATAGTCAGCTTCATATGTGCCTGTGTTTGTGTCTATGTTGAATGTAATTTGTGGCTTGTAAATATGGATGTCACCAGACTGCAAAACAAATCTACCTACGGGTACAAATAAAGTAACCTGAACCTGAACCTGTAAGGAGGTTGTGTTTTTCAATGAAATCATCCAGTCTCTTAGTGAAGATTTTTTCAAGTATTTTGGAGAATTGTGAGAGTAAAGAGACTGGCCTGTAATTTGTGAAACGATGACTGTCTCCTGTTTGTATAGAAGTATTACTTTTGCTATCTTCATTTTGTTTGGAAATTTACCAGTTTGAAATGACAGGTTCCAGATGTGGGTGAGTGGCTTAACAATTCCTTCAATTCCTTTTTTCACTATTGTCATGTCAATTTCATTCCAGTCCGTTGATTTTTTGTTCTTAAATTTACTCACAGTCTCGATAATTTCCTTTTCAGTAACTGCACCCAAAAAGATTGTGTTTGGATTTCTATCTTCTATTTCATTTACAGAACCACTGTTGTTTGTTTCTGTTGTCACTATTGATTTTGCTAATTTAAGACCAACGTTTACAAAAAAATTATTGAAACCACTGACCACATCCTCCATATTATTTATCAAATTGCCATTTTCAATAAAATATTCTGGATAATTAGCATTCTTAGGTCGATTACTAATAATCCCATTGAGTACTTGCCATATTCCTCTTAAGTTATTTTTATTATCCTCTAATATTCTGTTGTAATATTCTTTCTTGCAGGTCCTCATTATATTAATAAGCTTATTTTTATATCTTTTATATTTGATCTCAGCCTCCACCTTTCTGCACTTAATGAATTGTTTATATAATGTATTCTTCTTTTTACATGCATTTATTAACCCCTTGGTGACCCAAGGAATATTTTTCTTTTGTTGTCTGTTACTGTATTGTTTTATAGGACAGTTTTTATTGTACAATGATTGAAATATTTGTAAAAAATTATCATATGCTTTATTTATATCATTTTCATCATAAACTATCTTCCAGTCTTGTGTAGTGTAAAATATGGAATATTAATAAATATGAATATAATCAGGTATGAATTATTTAATTTCTATTGATGTATTGGAATCTGAGATCAAATCTCATTTCATATACATCAGAAAAGTTAATAACACTCGTAGGGGCACCAGCTTCTATCTCTAAGAAGCAATTTAATCTTTAATTTCACTTTATACCTGTTTAATCACTCAATAAATTAATCAATCAGTCTCAAAAGTTTTCCGTGAATTCGATACCTGTGCTTGAACAGACTCAGAATGAAATAAATTCTCAACAACTTCTCTCATTTTCACATATTTATTAAACGAAATGATTAACAGACATTGCAGTAATTTCATTAATCATAAAATCAATCTTGTAAATGATAAATTAACAATGTCAATATTTTCAGAACCAGGGTTAAACTGAGAAATGAATCTCTATCAGTTTGAGTTAACAGATTATGGAAACAACGCAAATTTATGGAGAAAGTTTACTAATTATATGAAAAGTCCTGGATTAATCTTAAGAAGATAAAAACGGAATTTTAATGAAAAGAAGAGTTATGTTAAGGGCTTCTTAATTTGCATCTGATTAGATACACAAATTATTACCGAACCTCAGACGTTTAATTCAGCAGATGAATTAAAGTTTGCAGCTCACGTGATTCCTCGCTTGGCGTCGTCCTCAGCCCAAGATTTTGTGGACGTTAATATCTGCCCGAGGATATTTTCAGGGTCCACATTTCGACCTTTAAATTCAAGCGGTCGAAGAGGCTGGATTCTGGGCTGTATGACCCACAGTTGAAACTGGGTTTGGAGACAGATTATGACGATGTTTCTTCAGCGTGTGATGAACAGCAGCGCGTTGATTCCTCAGCTGCACGTGATGTGGAGAGCTGCGTTTTCTAAGAGGCCTTCAATAATAATTAATTAAAGATATCTAATCCGATCTCAAATTAAAAGCTTCGGACTTTAGATAAAATTAATAGCTTCTGGTGTGTGCTTGGTCAAGAAAAATATTATAAAAATAAAGTCAAGATTAAAGTTTACATTAAAATTAAACAAACAGTGATTTTACAGAAAGTTTAACAAAGGAAAAAGAGATAAGTAAAAATTGGAGTTTAACTCCGATTAAGAATTGAGCTCAAAGAAATAGGAATTCCTAGGCATTTAAGAGAAAAAAGAAAAGACATTAAAATACAAAGTTACATAAACAAATTACGAGTTATCTGCTCTGTGTTCAGAAAAGCGACACGTGGTAGAAGTCTTTGTTCAGACGGTCCTTTGTTCTTCCTTGCTGTGTGTAGACAATGGAGAGAGACGAACGTCCAAAGAGATGAATCAGAGGCGAAGAGAAAAAAAAAGACGATCCGGAAAGAGAGCAAAAAGAGACGATCCGGAAAGAGAGCAAAAAGAGAGCCAAAAGAGGCAGAGCAAAGAGTCTTTCGCCTTTTATAAGTTCTGTTGAGCTTCGCGGGCTTCCGGGATCTCAGCCAATGAGTGTCCTTCGTGGGTGTCCTCGATGAACTTTTAGTCCAATAACAAACAGTCTACAAGGGACCAATGAGATGAAGAAGGTGGGGTCTCTCTGAAGACTGATGAAATGTGATATCAGTCCAAATGAATACACACAATTTTAAATACATTGGAATATACACACTTATGTATAACTAAACTAACCTTAGAGTATCTTATAAGCAGTGCTTCTAAATCAACATGCAGGAATAAACATTCATTTAAACATTAACATTTAAACATTAACATGCATATATATATATATATATATATATATATATATATATATATATATATATATATATATATAATCACAGATTAATGCAGTTCACACAGATTAATGCAGTTCACACATATTATTGATTTTCCACATTAAAACATCAGAGTCCATTTGCTTTTCATAGTCCTGAACAGAAGAGAAGGTTTAGAATTGAGTTTGTAATAATGTACTTTAAAATTCACTGGTTAAATCCAGCATGTCCCAGAGTTTAAGGAAATTTTATTGAGCTGTGGATCCATGTTTGGCCAGGTCTGTTGCATGTTTATGGGGGCAATAAAAGCAAAGCCGGACATTGGGGAAATTCCTTAGGCTGGTTTTAACAAAGGAATGGGATTTCAGCTGTGGCCTGGGGGAGAAAATCCATTTCTTTGTCTTACTCCTGGGTGAAACAAAATGTCTTTAAACAGAAGAATAATTATTGCTGAGCCAAAGTGAGATGATACTACAGTCCCCCCTCTGGTATCAATGGTGACGTTGATTCAGCGTTGATAGCAATCCTAGGCATCAAATCCCAATTTGGCGAGGCTTGATCCAAATGCTGAACTAAAGTTCTGATGTTGATAAGTCTTAAGCTTGTAAACAGTATCTATTCCAAAGTGTAGGTTCTTAAATTTGGTTTTTTTGAAAAACTTCTGGAAATTTCAAAAATAATTTGGGCATGACCAAATATAAACATTGTATAATTGTCTAGGATACACTAAAGTTCTGTATAAGCCTGTAAAGACTTAAAAATTCTGGGTACAAAAAAGTGAACTAGAAGTATGTGGGTTTTGACATACTTGATATAAATGTTTTGGGTTTGCTGAAAAATATCTATTCAAAATTTCAAAAACAGTTTAAATGTGCATAAAATCTAAATAAAGTATAAAGGATTATTTGTATATACACAATCATGTATCCAAAAATCTTATTCAAAAGCAAAAATAAAATTCTTTCATATTTGAGGTAGATTCAGACTAATCAATATTGAGGTGACTCAAGGAGGTTCAAATTGAATTTGTTTAGTTAGACTAAACCATGGTTCCACAGATGTCCAAATCATAGGGTGTTTGAGGCTTTTGTGACACCACCATTGAATCATGGGTATCAAGGGTTTCAAGGGGGCTGTTTGGGGTTTTCTGCTCGGCGGTTGAGTTTTCAAGGTCATTTGCTTCCTTGGTGTGACCTTGTATTTGAAAGTAACTTTTGACTTCTTTAGGACAGTACTCACCTTGGTCTTGGCGGTCGCTTTCAATCGGTTGCAGTTGTTCCAACAGTGCTAGCTGTGTGAGACTTGGGGTGTCCAAAGTGTTCAGAACAAAGCACTGTGATTCAGTTGTTCTTCTTGGGTCAAAAGGGTGAGGGTGTTGCGTTTGAGCCCATAGTTTGAGGTTCTTGAAATCAATCAGTGGCTCAAAACGGTTCAGTAGGTCTTTGCCAACAAGCAATGGAATGGCGTCAAGTTTGGACACGTAGACCGGATGTGTCAAGGTCATGGGTCCAATGGACATGTTTAGTAGTGATACGCCCAACAGGGTTGTTTTAGTGAGCGCATATGGTCACACGGCTAATGAACAGGTTTCCAGTTTCAAATATTTGTTAGCGCGGTTAGCAGCTACACGTAGTTTGTCAAAAAGGGTGTGTGACATGAGAGTGATGTCGCAGCGGTGTCTAAAACAGCGTCCTGACACACCATGTCTTAAAGGGTCAGTGGAAGGTAGAATTTCCGTGCCACCCCCCCTCTCGTTTAAATCGCATAGAAATTGTGGAACCACTGGTTCGACACAGAGTTGTGACATGTTGTTAGAGGAGTGGTCTGTGACCTGTGGTTGGGCTGCCATAACAGCACTGGACTGCGTTGAGTCCTTTGGTCCTTCCTCATTTGCATGAGGGATTTTCTTCTTGCGCTTCCTTCGTTTGGAACGCTTGTTTTGAGTTGGCACAGCTGATACAGCTAGAATGTTGGCAGTTTTATTCTCTTTGTAGCTTTGAATCTCTGCTAGGAGGTGTTTGACAATTTCAATATCTTCTCTACTGAATGTAGGAGTTTCTTCTTTCTTCCAAGGTTTGTGATAGGTCTCTGCTTCTGAGCTTCTGTGATGAGATGGAGACCATTTGTCGTAGTTACGCGTGTCTTCGTATCGGTATCTGTCATCATTGTAGTCCATATCGCGTTCTCATGACCTATCCCGTGGATATGGTCTACGACGGTAGTCGGGTTTTCGCAAAGTTGGTCCAAAGTGATATCCAGAGGACCTGGTGTGGTTTTGACCTTGATGAGGTCGGTTGGGAAAATGCTTCAGCTGTTTATGTACTCGCAGTGTAGGAGGTGGAGAAGAGCGAGGAGCTCCTTCCAACTCCAAGGTGTTAGATACATCGCTAATAGCTAGCACTGTGGCAGGCTCAGCGTGCTTGTTGCAACTTTGTTGCTGCTTTTGGAACACATAGTGTGCAAACTCTCTCAGCTGACTTATTGAGTTTGACCTTGGGTTAGCTGTAACTCCCAGGTAATGACTCACAGTGGGATGGAGGTTTTGGATGAAGAGGGTCTTGAAATTGTGGTCTTCTTCCATCCCTGGTGTATTTTGAGATCCAAAATATGCAAGTAGGAGTCTCTGGTAGTAGGCTTGTGTTGGCTCTGATCGTCCTTGCTTCACGGCTAGGGCTGCAGTTAGCCCTGCCTGTAGGCAGTCGTCGGAGAACTCCTTTTCGATGGCTTCACGGAGCAGCATGTAGTCTGCTTTGATGTTTGTCGGCTGTCTGTCTATGAATTTTGATACTGACCTGTTAGATGTTAGTTTGATCAGATAGATGCGATCGTCAATTGTAGCATCAGGATACTTACACAGGTAGTAATCAATGTCCTGTAAATAGGCTTTGGCATCAGGTGAACCCGTAGGTCCAGGATCAAATTTGGTGATATTTTGCGCGATCTTGTCGAGGTCGCGGTCTGAAGGGGCACACACACGCTGTCCACGCGGTCGTCCGTATTCGAAACGGGAATTGGGCGAGGGAGTGCGGTGGATGTCCCGGTGTTCATGTCTTTCCTTTAGGAGCAGTTGACATTTCTTGTAGTCCTTCACATTTTCAAGTTGACCTTCAACTTTTCTGAGTTCCTTCTTTGTGTCTTGAAGGGCATCTTCAAGTTCATTGTTGTCTTGGTGAAGCACGTCATTGTTATGCATCAAACGTTCCTTTTCTGACTCAGCACGGTCCAAATCTTATACCGCTTCATCCAGTTGGTTTTGAGTTTTGTCATTCTCCTCTTGAGATTGTTCCAGATTTTCTTTCAGTGTTTCATTCTCTTCTTGGAGAGATAAGATCATTGTTTGTTGATTTGCTAGCTCGTTCTCGGCTACCTTTAATCTTGCGACTAATGTTAGCGCAAACTTACCTAACACACTGGTGAGGTCCTTGCCTTCTGGTGGTTTTTCAGTGTGTTCATTCAAAAGTTCTTCAGTGAGTTGCTTCAATTCTTCGGGCTGTGTTTCCTTGACCCATGTTGTGAAGCTAGAAATTAAATTAGAAGTCCATGCTTCCAATGTTGTTTGAAGGTCATCCAGTTTGGTAAATTGGTCGGTTGTCTGATGACTCGTCATGTTTGACCGTTGTTGTTATTTAGTTTTTTTAAAAAAAAATTCAACTTGTTGATTATTCTTAAATTTGTTCAACAAGGTTTAACCTTGAGTGTTTTATTTTACAACCGTGATAGTTGAGGGTTCCTTTTAGAATTTGTTACAACTTGTAGGCTTGCAGGATGGGAAATAGAATTTTGAAATTATTTAGAAATGTAGAGATGCTTCAATTAATTCTTTCGCTGAAACTATATGTTGATAAATAAAGTTGAATTGAAATTGGATTGAATTTGTTTCACAAAACAAAACAAAGATTTCAATTGTGTGGATTGACTACTTTGATTTTCAAAGTCTGGTATTGGAATTTGTCATCAATAACTAGCTTTGGAATCTTGCAGAATGTCACTTTGAAAGTGAGGATTTTATTTACAAAAGAAATACAAAAACAAAAGAGGCTAAATGTTTTAAAAATTTAAGATTACAAGTTTCCACTTTCTTTTAAAGTTAAGGCTTTCCTTTGGTTTTATTTGTTAAAGCCTATTTTCATTTGAAGCATTAAATGTTTAAAATATTTACAAATTAGAAACAAGTGAATTGTTTGAATATTTGGTATCCAAGGATTTCTTAGGAGTGAAGCCAGTAGTGATCTGTCTTGATTGTCATCTATAAATTTCTTATTTACAGAATAATCAATGTTTGCACCTTTTTGACTTTTCTTTTAAATCCTGGGAGAAATTTGAAAATTATGCTGGTTGGTTAAATGTTTTTCTTTTCCTGTAGAGAAAACATGAATCCAGAAATGATACAATGAGTTTAAATAACACCTAGAGCTTCTCTTAAGTGTTAATTGCTTAATGTGGTTTCCTAAATTTGAGAAAGAGGAAAAATTATAAATATTCAGTAAGTCTGTAAATTTGTTAAAATGCACAGATTTAATCCTACTTTAATGTTACTCTTGAGTAAACATCAGCATTAGAATCCTTAAACTAAAACTAGGTTTCTGTGGGAAGGGAATCACACCATATCACATTTAAAAACAGTAAAATAAGCACACATATAGCTTCAAAGTTTGCAACTTTTTGCTTAAAAGTGTGTAAATATGTTTGCTTTTAGCTTAAAAGATTATAATATGTGGTTACATAAGTGATTAAATACAATAGGGGTGTTATGTATGTTCCTGCTATAGGTATCTATGCAGTGAGTGGGGTTTCACCACTGAGAAAAACTTTCAGAAGCCAACAGGTCCTTTTCCTTTTGTTCTTGGCATAAAAGTTTGGATTAGCGTTAAATTTAGTTTATTCCGAATAATATGAATTGCTTTGAAGTTACTTTGAAGACTTAATTTGGTTATAAATCGTCTTTAAAGATTAGAAGTTTAAATAAAAATTGCAGTCCCTATGTTTCACCACAAGATGGAGGCAGTTTTCGTCTGCACTTCCGGAAGAGGAAACCCAATGACGTCACTCAAGGAGTCAAGGATCTCTACTCAAAATGGCAGCTACAGGGAACTTTACCTAGACTTAAGATGGCGTTGCTTAGCCGATCTACACATGCGCAGTTTTGTGCACAGCTTGATGGTCACGTGCGCGACTGAGCGTGCACGTGCCATGTGAATGCAGCTCAAGCTTCAGTCCATAAAACCACGCCTTGCTTTCCAAAGGCGGGAAAACTTCGGTCTCCCTAAACTTTATTTAACAAGTTTATACAATGGTTAATTCAATTAAATCCCCCAAGGGTTTGCTTCGCCTGCGGGGTGTTGAAATAACGGGGAAAACAAATAGGATTTCTTCGCTATTTTGTTCCCAGGCCTATTTTAATTATTCAGCGTGTAATCACGCTTCTGAAGCATGCAGTGAACAAAAAAACTAAAAACTGACTAGAGTAGGGTCTCTTCACCCCCTCCTTCTCTTGGTCAGCAGACACACACATAGCAGTAATCAGGGGGGCAAATTCACCCTCTCCCCCTTGTGACACAGAGACAAAGACAGAGCTGCAGACAATGAACCACCTTTGTGAGTTAAAAATCAACCAAGATCACACACAGCTTATGTATTAATTTCTTTCATTCTGAGTTTGTCAAGTTCACCCAGGCTCTCACGCGGCGGCACCAATTCTGTAGCGTGAAATATGGAATATTAATAAATATGAATATAATCAGGTATGAATTATTTAATTTCTATTGATGTACTGGAATCTGAGATCAAATCTCGTTTCATATACATCAGAAAAGTTAATAACACTCGTAGGGGCACCAGCTTCTATCTCTAAGAAGCAATTTAATCTTTAATTTCACTTTATACCTGTTTAATCACTCAATAAATTAATCAATCAGTCTCAAAAGTTTTCCGTGAATTCGATACCTGTGCTTGAACAGACTCAGAATGAAATAAATTCTCAACAACTTCTCTCATTTTCACATATTTATCAAACGAAATGATTAACAGACATTGCAGTAATTTCATTAATCATAAAATCAATCTTGTAAATGATAGATTAACAATGTCAATATTTTCAGAACCAGGGTTAAACTGAGAAATGAATCTCTATCAGTTTGAGTTAACAGATTATGGAAACAACGCAAATTTATGGAGCAAGTTTACTAATTATATGAAAAGTCCTGGATTAATCTTAAGAAAATAAAAATGGAATTTTAATGAAAAGAAGAGTTATGTTAAGGGCTTCTTAATTTGCATCTGATTAGATACACAAATTATTACCGAACCTCAGACGTTTAATTCAGCAGATGAATTAAAGTTTGCAGCTCATGTGATTCCTCGCTCGGCGTCGTCCTCAGCCCAAGATTTCGTGGACGTTAATATCTGCCCGCAGATATTTTCAGGGTCCACATTTCGACCTTTAAATTCAAGCGGTCGAAGAGGCTGGATTCTGGGCTGTATGACCCACAGTTGAAACTGGGTTTGGAGGCAGATGATGACAATGTTTCTTCAGCGTGTGATGAACAGCTGCGCGTTGATTCCTCAGCTGCACGTGATGTGGAGAGCTGCGTTTTCTAAGAGGCCTTCGATAATAATTAATTAAAGATATCTAATCCGATCTCAAATTAAAAGCTTCGGACTTTAGATAAAATTAATAGCTTCTGGTGTGTGCTTGGTCAAGAAAAATATTATAAAAATAAAGTCATGATTAAAGTTTACATTAAAATTAAACAAACGGTGATTTTGCAGAAAGTTTAACAAAGAAAAAGAGATAAGATAAAAAAGAGATGTCTGTTCTTTTCTTCTATGTCTGTTCTTTTCTTCTTCTCTGTCCCCTCACCCCCCAGCCAGTTGCAGCAGATGACTGCCCCTCCCTGAGCCTGGTTCTGCTGGAGGTTTCTTCCTGTTAAAAGGGAGTTTTTCCTCTCCACCGTCGCCAAGTGCTTGCTCACAGGGGATCGCCTGATTGCTGGGGTCTTTCTGCAACTGTGGGGGTCCTCCCTACAGTTGATAGTGCTATGAGATGACTGTTGTTGTGAAATGGCGCTATATAAATAAAGTTGAATTGAATTGAATTGAATTGAATAAGTAAAAATTGGAGTTTAACTCCGATTAAGAATTGAGCTCAAAGAAATAGGAATTCCTAGGCATTTAAGAGAAAAAGAAAAGACATTAAAATACAAAGTTACATAAACAAATTACGAGTTATCTGCTCTGTGTTCAGAAAAGCGACACGTGGTAGAAGTCTTTGTTCAGACGGTCCTTTGTTCTTCCTTGCTGTGTGTAGACAATGGAGAGAGACAAACGTCCAAAGAGATGAATCAGAGGCGAAGAGAAAAAAAAAGAAACGATCCGGAAAGAGAGCAAAAAGAGAGCCAAAAGAGGCAGAGCAAAGAGTCTTTCGCCTTTTATAAGTTCTGTTGAGCTTCGCGGGCTTCCGGGATCTCAGCCAATGAGTGTCCTTCGTGGGTGTCCTCGATGAACTTTTAGTCCAATAACAAACAGTCTACAAGGGACCAATGAGATGAAGAAGGTGGGGTCTCTCTGAAGAAGGATGAAATGTGATATCAGTCCAAATGAATACACACAATTTTAAATACATTGGAATATACACACTTATGTATAACTAAACTAACCTTAGTGTATCTTATAAGCAGTGCTTCTAAATCAACATGCAGGAATAAACATTCATTTAAACATTAACATGCATATATATATATATAAAATCACAGATTAATGCATTTCACATATATTATTGATTTTCCACATTAAAACATCAGAGTCCATTTGCTTTTCATAGTCCTGAACAGAAGAGAAGGTTTAGAATTGAGTTTGTAATAATGTACTTTAAAATTCACTGGTTAAATCCAGCATGTCCCAGAGTTTAAGGAAATTTTACTGAGCTGTGGATCCATGTTTGGCCAGGTCTGTTGCATGTTTATGGGGGCAATAAAAGCAAAGCCGGACATTGGGGAAATTCCTTAGGCTGGTTTTAACAAAGGAATGGGATTTCAGCTGTGGCCTGGGGGAGAAAATCCATTTCTTTGTCTTACTCCTGGGTGAAACAAAATGTCTTTAAGCAGAAGAATAATTATTGCTGAGCCAAAGTGAGATGATGCTACACTTGTATTAATAATTCCTTTGTCAGTAAATACATAGATTCTTCGGTTCTTATTCTTTTATATGTAATATTTTCGGTATACTTTTTCTTCCTATAATCACATTGATAGACAACAAAAATCGGCAGGTGGTCACTGATATCATTCAATAAAAGCCCACTCCTGATATTATTTTCCATAATGTTTGTGAATATGTTATCTATTAGTGTGGCACTGTGTGACGTGATTCTGCTAGGTCTGGTAATTGTTGGATGTAAGCCCATACTGTACATTGTGTTGATAAATTCTTCTGTCAAACTATGTTGTTTTGAATTCATCAGATCTATATTGAAATCCCCACAGATGAACATAACTTTATGAGTTAGTTTTGCATACATTTTTTCCATCCAGTCCTTAAATAAGTCAATGTTTGATCCAGGTGTTCTATATCCACAGCTCACTACTATATTCTTCACATTGTCCAGACAGATTTCTATTGTAATACATTCAGATAAATCATCCACAGTTACTGACAGATTTTCAACAACCTTGTATTTCCAGCTCTTGTCAACATAAATTGCAACTCCTCCTCCTTTTTTCACTTTTCTATTTATTTATCCTCCACTCTGTCCTCCCACCAGCACTAATGATCTGTGAAGACGAGGTGCGCCGGGTCTTTCAGAGACAAAAGATCAAGAAAGCTGCAGGACCTGATGGTGTGTCTCCGTCCTGCCTGAGAGTCTGCTCCAACGAGTTGGCCCCCATCTTCACCCGGATCTTTAATAGATCACTGGAGCTGTGTGAAGTGCCTTCCTGCTTCAAACGCTCCATCATCATTCCAGTTCCCAAGAAACCCTCTGTTACAGGATTAAATGACTACAGACCTGTAGCCTTGACCTCTGTGGTCATGAAATCCTTGGAGAGATTGGTGCTGAACCACCTGAAGGTCGTCGCAGGCCCCCTGATGGACCCACTGCAGTTTGCCTACCGGTCAAACAGGTCAGTGGATGATGCAGTGAATATGGGACTACACTACATCCTGCAACACCTCGACTCCCCAGGGACGTACGCCAGGATCCTGTTTGTCGACTTCAGCTCAGCGTTCAACACCATCATCCCAGGCATTCTTCATCAGAAACTCCTCCAGCTCAAGATACCCCCCTCCACCTGCCAGTGGATCTCCAGCTTTCTGACTGACAGGTGGCAACAGGTGAAGCTAGGGAGATTTACATCCAGCTCCCGAAAAATTAGTACTGGCGCCCCCCAAGGATGTGTCCTTTCCCCACTGCTCTTCTCCCTCTACTCCAATGACTGCACCTCAGAGGACCCTTCGGTGAAGCTCCTGAAGTTTGCGGACGACACCACAGTCATCGGTTTGATCCGGGATGGTGATGAGTCTGCATACAGGCGGGAGGTGGAGCAGCTGATCCTCTGGTGCGGCCAGAACCATCTTGAACTTAACCCAGCCAAAACGATGGAGATGACTGTGCATTTCAGGCGACACCCTCCTTCATTCCCCCCACTCACCATCCTCAACAGCACAGTGTCCACTGTGGACTCCTTCAAGTTTCTGGGTACCACAATCTCCCGGAACCTGAAGTGGTCCTCCCATATAGACACTGTCCGGAAAAAGGCCCAGCAGAGGTTGTTTTTTCTGCGTCAGCTCAAGAAGTTTGATTTGCCTCAGGAGCTTCTGGTTGTCTTCTACACCGCCATCATCCAATCTGTCCTCTGCTTTTCCATCACTGTCTGGTTTGGATCTGCCACTAAACAGGACAAGACCAGACTGCAGCGGATCATTAAGTCTGCGGAGAGGATCATTGGTACCGACTTACCCTCCATTGAGAACTTATATTGGTCCATAACCAGGAAACGGGCGGGAAACATCTGTGCTGACCCGTCACACCCCGGCCACAAACTGTTTGAACTTCTATCTTCTGGTCGTCGTTACAGATCACTGAAGGTCAAAACCACCCGTCACAGGAACAGTTTCTTTCCTCAAGCCATCACTCTGATGAACTCCTAACATTCACCTAGTCCTACCTGTTGCTGTACTCATGACTTTTCATCCATTCTTACATTGCACATAACTCTCACACTGCTTTTTACTTCATTCATATCACTGAATCTGAGTTCACATTGAAATACTGTTTGACTGTATATTTTTTCATATATTTCTGCAAAGTGTGGATAGTCTGAGTAAATAAGCTGCATATATTCCTGTATATATTTGCATCCTTTTATAGAAACGTGGACAGACTGTAATTTACTGTACATACTCTGTTGTCATTGAATCCTTATTTAAATCTTATTTAAATCCTCCACCTGAACAACAAGAGCAAGTTTTTAGCCAAAGTCAAATTCCTTGTATGTGTTGTGCATACTTGGCCAATAAAGCTGATTCTGATTCTGATATAATTTAATTCATAGCCATCCATGGTAAAATCCACTCCTTTCTCTTCACTGAGCCACGTCTCTGATATTGCCACAATATTGAACGGCTCTTTAAACTGATGTAAATAATGTTTAATGTTATTAAAGTTGGCATAGAGACTTCTGCTGTTGAAGTGGATCATAGAAATATTGAAATCAGATGTGACCATTGTGTTAAACTGTTCATCCGTGTAGTAACTACAGTCATTATTGATGGAGCTAAATAAATTATTATCAGGGTCTATGTTATATTCTACGTCCTGTGGGTTGTGATCTGTATATTCAAAAACTTTCAGTTCCTGTTGTTCATGTTTGTTGATCTTTTGTTTCATGCTGTTAAATGTCTTGTAGCAGATGAATATATCCCTTCAGTGTCCTACAATTGTCTCTTGTTGCTGTGGCTCCAGTTCATAATATTCATTGATATTTGTCCAGTTCCATAATATTACGGATGCTAATGACCTTGGCTTCTTCAGGTGATCCATTTAATTTGATGTATATTTTACAGTTTGATGTTCACTTTTTTAAGTGGACATCAAACTGGAAACTCCAGTGGAAACTCGTTCCCCTGCTGAGCGCTCTGGGGGGGAGCGGTGTGGGTGACCCACCACACTCTACGGGAAGGCAGAGCACTCAGCTTGAGCAATTAACAGAACAATGAGATGTATGGACTGATATCAATATGTAGATGTGCCTTGCAACCTCTTTTGTCCTGCAGCCCCGGAGCAGAGAGGAATTCCGGCGCCAGTAATTCTGCTATTGATATGTGTGACTCTCATGTAAATGTCCATGCATTCCTGCTTGACTGTTATGCTAATATGCCATGCATGCACTGTCTGTAGCTCAGTATAAAAGAGCTGACTGTATATGTCTCACTCTAACTCGCATTCTGACACTCTAGAGATGCAGGGCTCACACCAGTGCGCTCGTGATGGAGGAAGAATAAAGCACCCTTTTAACCTTCAGTTCGCCGTGTCCGCCTGCACTTATTTGATCTTTGCCTCCACACTGGTGACCCATATTCGTAAAATTATACAAATAATTTTTTCCTCCACCAGTGTGGAGGAAAAAATAAGTGCAGGCGGACACAGCAAGCCGAAGTTTAAAGGTGTTTTATTCCTCCATCACGAGGCTCACCCAGCGCTCTGGATGCATGCTGTGAGTGAGCCCTGAGTCGTTGTCTAAGAGCGATACAGTGAGCTTTGAGTGACCACATTTATACTGGCAAGAGAGAATGCATGGCAGATTTACATAACAGTCAAGAAAGAATGCATGGCAACTTTACATAAGAGTCACACATATCAATTGCCTGATTACTGGCTCCGGAATTCTTCTCTTTGCTCCGAGGCTGAAGGACAAAAGAATGCAGGCACATTTACATATTGATATCAGTCCATACATATCATTGTTCTGTTTCCTGCTCAAACTGAGTGCTCTGACTGTCCAAGCTGATTGTGGTGGGTCACCCCACACCGCTCCCCCCAGAGCGCTCAGCAGGGGAACGAGACAGCGCTTGGCCGGCTTTGGAAGCGAGGTGCGGGAAAAGCTCTGTGCATGAGGAGGTGGAGGTGGAGGGGGGTAAGCGAGTGCCGGCCCGGTACGGCAAAGTTGTCCGGGCCGCGCAAAAATTGCATGTGGATCAGCGATGGTGAGGGACTTTCCCGTTAAACATGGCGGAGATCCACACAACAAAGTGGAAACTCCCTTTTTAACAGGAAGAAAGCTCCAGCAAAACCAGGCTCAGGGAGGAGTGGTCATCTGCTGCGACTGGCTGGGGGGTGAGGGGATATGTCATATTTAGGCCCCTTCGGGGCAGAGAGGACAGGCACAGGCGCTGAATAGTGTTGTGTATTTATTAAATGGAAAAAACACAAAGTCCAAAAATAGTGCAGTACATACAGTACAAAAAATGCAAACAAGAAAAACTTACAGACAGGAGCACTCCTGAGCCAGCTTGACTCAGGAGGAGATGGGGAGCTGATCAGAGTAATGATCAAGGTCAGGATAATCCTGAGAGTAACCAGGATGACATTCAATCTAGCAGCAATGAAGCAGTGAAAAGGCAGTGCTTAAAGACCATACATACTAATGAGCTGCAGGTGTGAGTCAATGAGGTTGCCAGTGACCTAATTAGCCCCACTGCACGCAGCTGAGCTGGCAGGAGAGTAACCTATGGGCAGTGGTGGGAGTGCTTGGGAAGAGGAGGCTCAAAAGAAAACAATCCACAAAACATATACAGAAATAGACAAATGAAACCAACAAACAAACAATACTTAGAAATAAAGTGATGGTCTGAGCTCAAGTAAAAACATTAGCTCAGACACATGACAGGATAGAGAAGAAGAAGAAAAGAACAGACATGTAGAAAGCAACTAGCACAACGAGGACTCAATCTATGGGAGAGAACAAACAGATGTTAATGACCAGCAAAAATATTTCATTGAGAATGAAGAAAGGAGTGAAGCCCAGTGCATTGTTGGAGGTCCCCTGGCCGTCTAAACCTATTAGCAGCATAACTAAGGGAGGGTTCAGGGGCACATGATCCCACCCTAACTATAGGCAATATCAAAAAAGAAGGTTTTAACCCTATTCTTAAAAACAGAGATTGAGTCTGACTCCTGAATCCAGATTGGCAGCTGGTTCCACAGGAGAGGAGCTTGATAACTGAAGGCTCTGCCTCCCATCGCACTTTTGGAGATTCTTGGTATTACAAGTAATCCTGCATTTTGGGAGCGTAGTGCACTGTTAGGATGATAAGGTAGTATCAGATTGTTTAAATAAAAAGAAGTGTGATTGTTTAGAGCTTTTAAGTAAGGAGAAGGATTTTAAATTTAATTCTAAACTCTATGGGAAGCTAATGAAGGGAGGCCAGAAACGGAGAGATATGATTTCTCTTTCTAGTAACTGTTAAAACTCTCGCTGCAGCATTTTTGATCAGCTGAAGACTTTTTAAAGATGTTTTAGGACAACCTGATAATAAAGAGTTAAAATAATCTAATCTAGAGCTAACAGAAGTGTGGATCAGTTTCTCAGCATCACTCTGAGACAAGATGCTCCTAATCTTGGCAAGATTACGCAAATGATCGAAGGAAGTCTTAAAAACAAGTTTAATATGTGAGTTAAAAAAACGATCTTAATCAAAAATAACTCCAAGGTTCCTCACAGAACTATTAAGAGAAAAAGTAACCACATCCAAACTAAGAGTTTGATTTGGAAAGGTATTTCTAAGGTTTTTTTGGACCAACTACAATGACTTCAATCTTATCTGAATTAAATAGCAGGAAATTACAAGTCATCCAAGCTTTGATTTCTTTAAGACAGGCCTCTAACTTGGCTAATTGATTACTATCATCTGACTTCCCTGACAGGTATAATTGTGTGTCATCTGCATAACAGTGCAAATGTATACAGTGCTTTCTTATAATGTTGCCTAGCGGAAGCATATATAAGATAAGATAAGATAAGCCTTTATTAGTCCCACAATGGGGAAATTCCAGGATTGCAACAGCACAGGGATAGCAACACTCAGAGCATCAATCAGAAGGCAACAAAAAACAAGAGCAGCTAGTATACATATGTACATATTACTATAAATATACATATATATATATAGACACAGTGCGGAGCATTATAAACTAATGCATATATAAACTAAAATGAATAGGGCCTAGCACAGATCCCTGTGGAACTCCGTGACTGAACTTTGAGTTGGAAGAAAACTCATTACTGACATGAACAAACTGGAACCTATCAGATAAATAAGATCTAAACTACTGCAACGAAGTTCCATTAAGGGAAACGTAGTGTTCTAATCTATCAAGTAGAATATTATGGTCAATATCAAAAGCTGCGCTAAAGTCTAAAAATACAAGTACAGTAACAAGTCCATTATCAGATGCGATAAGGAGGTCATTAATGACCTTCACTAGGCTGTTTCAGTACTACGATGGATTCTAAACCCAGATTGAAACTCTTCAAATAAACCCTTTCCCTGCAAGTGGTCAAATAAATGCAAAGCAACAACTCTTTCTTAGATTTTTGAAATGAAAGGCAGATTAGAGATTGATCTATAGTTAGCTAAAACTCCTTGCTCCAGCATTGGCTTTTTGAGGAAGGGTTTAATTACAGCAGTTTTAAAAGCCTGACCTAAAAACATGACCTAATGCAAATGAAGAATTGATTTTTTTGAAGAATAGAGCTACCAATAAATGGGAAGACGTCTTTAAATAACCTGGTAGGAATAGGGTCTAAAAAACAAGTTGAAGGCTTGGATGAGGAAATTTTTTTTTATCTAACTCTAAAAGATCAGTTGGAGTAAACTCATCCAAACAGATATCAATTGAAGGAGTTGTAGTAGTTAATGTATTTAAGTTAATGGTGGGAAGAATCTGACCGATTTTATCTCTGATAGATGAAATTTTATGATTGAAGAAGTTCATAAAGTCCTGACTAGTAAGCTCTAAGGAATGCTAGGATTGACAGAGTCCTGACTCTTTGTCAGCCTGGCTACAGTGTTGAAAATAAACCTGGGATTATTCTTGTTCTCTTCTATTAATGCGGAAAAAGAACTTGTTCTAGCTTTCCTAAGAGATTTTTTATAAATTAAAAGATGATTTCTCCAAGCTAAATAGATTTAATCTAATTTAGTGGAGGGCAATTTTCTTTCTAATTGATGAGTTTTCTGTTTTAAGCTACAAGTTTCTGTGTTGAACCAAGGAGTTAGAAATCTCTGATTAGACTTTTTCTTTTTTAAAGGGGCCACCATGTCTAGAGTCCAATGCAGAGAAGCTGTAATACTATCTACCATGCTATCAATTACAGAAGGAGTAATCTCTCTATACCTTATCTCTGTTGTGTTGATACATGGCATAGAGGAAACAATCTGCATACATTTAGTAACAGCATCATCTGAGAGGGATCAACTGTAGTAATATTTTTCTTTAGGAGCCAAATAGTCAGAAATAGTATGATCAAAGGTTAACAGACAATGGTCTGACAGTACAGGGTTATGAGGAGACACTACCGGATTTTCTGTTTCTATACCATATGTCAGAACAAGGTTTAATGTGTGGTGGAGATAATGAGTAGAATTTCCTACTTTCTGAGAAAACCCCATCGAGTCTAATAAGATAAGATAAGATAAGATAAGATAAGCCTTTATTAGTCCCACAACGGGGAAATTCCAGGATTGCAACAGCACAGGGATAGCAACACTCAGAGCAACAATCAGAAGGCAAGAAAAAACAAGCAAGCAAGAGCAGCTAATATACATATGTACATATTACTATAAAATATATATATACACACACACACACACAGACACACAGTGCAGAGCATTGTAGCTGGATGGAATAAATATATGAATATATGAACACACAGTGCAGAGCATTGTAGCTAGATGGAATAAATATGTAAATATATAAACACCCACAGTACGGAGCATTGCAGCTAGGTGGAATAAATATGCAAGTATATAAACACACACAGTGCGGAGCAATGTAGCTAGATGGAATAATATGTAGATATATAAAAACACAGTGCGGAGCATTGTAGCTAGATGGAATAAATATATAGATATATAAATATAAACACACCCAGTGCAGAGCATTGTAGCTAGATGGAATAAATATGTAAATATATAAACACACACAGTGCAGAGCATTGTTGCTAGGTGGGATGAAACAGCATAACCGTCTATTTAGTTATCCTACATGGTATGATTATGTGCCCATACATATTCTCACCCTCCATAGCGACCGGTATGTTCCTAGTTGTATGCCGGAGAGGACCATTGTGTAAGTCTATTGCATCTTTTGCATTCAAAAAAAACTATTAGTTTGTTACGTCTTTTTGCTATCTCTGCGAGCAGCCCTGCTTAGGTTGTACAGTCTGACAGCCGTTGGTAGGAAGGACCTACGAAACCTCTCGGTTGTGCACCTGGGATGATGTAGTCTGCTGCTAAATGAGCTCCTCAGTGCATCCAGTATGTCCTGCATAGGGTGGAACTCGGACTCCAGCAGAGATGACAGTTTAGCCACCGTCCTTCTCTCTCCTATCTCCTCCATCGGATCAAGGCGTTGCCCCAGGACAGAGCTAGCTTTCTTAATCAGTTTGTTCAGTCTCTTCCTATCGGCTGCAGTAATGCCACTGCCCCAGCAGACCACTCCAAAAGTGATGGCTGATGCCACCACCGTGTCATAGAATGACTTCAGCAGCGCCCCTTGTACACCAAAAGACCTGAGTCTCCTCAGCAGGAACAGCCTGCGCTGTCCCTTCTTGTAGAGTGCGTCAGTATTGTGTGACCAGTCTAGTTTATTGTTCAGATGAATACCCAGGTACTTGTAGGATGTCACCATCTCGATGTCTGTTCCCTGTATATTTACTGGTGCTGTGAGGGGCTGCCCATGCCTGCGGCAGTCCACCACCAGCTCCTTAGTTTTCCTCGCGTTGATCTGGAGGCAGTTCCGATGGCACCAGTCCACAAAGTCCTGGATAAGCCCTCTGTACTCAGCTTCATCTCCGCTGGAGATGAGACCAACGATCGCAGAGTCATCAGAGAACTTCTGTAGATGGCAATGTGTTGTGTTGTGTGAGAAGTCCGCAGTATAAAGAGTGAACAAGAAGGGAGCCAGCACCGTTCCCTGGGGGGCCCCCGTGCTACTGATGATCGTGTCGGAAACACAGTCCCGGGTTCTCACAAACTGAGGCCGGTTCGTGAGGTAGTCCAGGATCCATGATGACAGGTGCTGGTCCACCCCTGCGCGCAGCAGCTTGTCCTTCAGGATCATCGGTTGGATGGTGTTGAAAGCACTGGAGAAGTCAAAGAACATGATCCTCACCATATTCCCGGGCTTCTCCAGGTGGGACAGAGAACGGTGAAGGAGGAAGATCACCGCATCCTCCACCCCAATGCCATGCTGGTAGGCGAACTGGAGTGGATCCATCGCTGGTTCCACCAGGGGGCGGAGATGAGCAAGGAGCAGTCTCTCCAGGGTCTTCATCAAGTGGGACGTCAAGGCCACCGGTCTGAAGCTGTTCAGGTCTTTGGGGTGGGAAGTTTTTGGTACAGGTACCACACAAGATGTTTTCCACAGCTGTGGTACCCTCCCCAGTTTCAGGCTCATGTTGAAGATATACGTCACAATCCCACACAGCTGGTCTGCACAGGACTTGAGGAGCTTTGCGCTGATGCCGTCCGGTCCCGACGCCTTCCTCGCCTTGATCTTCCTCAGCTCCGTCCTCACCTGGGTCTTGGTCAGGGTCAGGATGGGGGGCTGTGTGTTGGGAGTGGGGGGGGTGTCGGTGGAGTGGGGAGTGGGTAGCAGGACTTGATTTCTTAGAGGCAGCAGTGGTTGTTGTGCAGACAGGGGGGAGGGCGGTTGGTCAAATCTATTGAAAAACAGATTCAGGTTGTAATTGAAAATTGTAATATTGAATTAAATGCCATATTAAGGCAGTCACTATCTACATCTATATGTTTTTCAAAGTATCCTACTATAATTATTTTATCTGATTTCAGCACAGGGCAGTGTGGTGGCAGAGTGGTTAGCACTGTGGCAGCACAGCAACTCACCCTTGCCCCGGGGATCCTGGGTTCGATCCCAGGATCCCAGCTACCGACCAACAGTGATCTGTGTGGAGTTTGCATGTTCTCCCCGTGTTTGCATGGGTTTACTCCAGGATTTCTCCGGTTTCCTCCCACATGCCAAAAACATGCAAGTTAGGTTAATTGGCATCAACTGGGGATTCTAAATTGTCCTTAGGTATGACTGTGAGAGTGAATGGTTGTCTGTCTCTCTGTGTTGGCCCTGCGATGGACTGGCGATCTTTCCAGGGTGTACCCTGCCTCTTGCCCAAAGATGCTGGGATAGGCTCCAGCCCCCCTGCGACCTGAAAAAGGATTAAGTGGAAGAAGATGGATGGATGGATGATTTCAGCACTAAATCTGCTAAGAATTTGGCAAATTCGGATAAAAACTCTGAGTAGGCTGAGGGAGGACGATAAACTATGGCAAATAAAATTGGGTTTAACCTAAAATTGCTAAAATGCCCAATATTGAGGACCAGGCCCTTAACGGAATTATAACATGTTTTTTGCTTTACATTAACTAGTAATTTGGAATGGTAAATTGTTGCTACTCCTCCTCCACAACCAGAACTTCTGGGATTTTGACAGTTTAAATAACCAGAGGGAATTGATTCATTTAAACCAACATAATCCTCTTGCTCTAACCAAGTCTCTGTAAGGGATATTAAATCAATCTGATGATCAATTAACAGTGCTATGTGGATTAGGTGGCGGTCAAAGGCAGAGACCTTGGCGGTCTGATCCCAGGCTTTCTAAACTGGCTTTTGGTACGTGGAATGTCACCTCTCTGGTGGGGAAGGAGCCTGAGCTGGTGTATGAGGTTGAGAGATACTGGCTAGATATAATCGGCCTCACCGCAACACACAGCTCCGGTTCCGGAACCAGTCTCCTAGAGAGGGGCTGGAGCTTGGCCTTTTCTGGAGCTGCCCCGGGCGAGAGGCAACGAGCAGAGGTGGGTATTCTTGTATCCCCCCACCTTGCTGCCTCTTTATTGGAGTTTTCCCTGGGGGACGAAAGGGTTGCTTCCCTGCGCCTTCGGGTTGGGAAACGGGTCCTGACCATCATTTGTGCCTATGCACCAAATGATGGCTCAGACTACCCACCCTTTTTGGAGTCTCTGACTGGGGTGCTGGAGGGTGCTCCTCTTGGAGACTCCATTGTCCTACTGGGGGACTTCAATGCGCATGTGGGCAACAACAGTGAAACCTGGAAGGGGGTGATTGGGAGCAACGACCTGCCCGATCTGAACCCAAGTGGTGTTCAGTTATTGGACTTCTGTGCTAACCACAGTTTGTCCAAAACAAACACCATGTTCAAGCATAAGGGTGTCCATATGTGCACCTGGCACCAGGACACCCTAGGTCGCAGGTCGATGATCAATTTTGTTATCGTGTCATCAGACCTGCGACCGTATGCCTTGGACACTCGGGTAAAGAGAGGTGCAGAGCTGTCAACTGATCACCACCTGGTGGTGAGTTGGATCCGATGGCAGGGGAGAATGCCATTCAGACATGGTAGACCCAAACATATAGTGAGGGTGTGCTGGGAATGTCTGGCTGAGGCCCCTGTCCGGGAGGTCTTCAACTCCCACCTCTGGAAGAACTTCAACCACATTCCGAGGGAGTCTGGAGACATGGAGTCTGAATGGGCCATGTTCTCCACCTCTATTGTCGAAGCAGCAGCTGCAAAGTGGTCAGTGCATCTTGTGGTGGCAACCCCCGAACCAAGTGGTGGACACCCGTGGTGGGGGGGCCATTAAGCTGAAGAAGGAGTCCTATCAGGCTTGGTTGGCTTGTGGGACTCCCAAAGCAGCTGAGGTGTACTGGCAGGCCAAGCGGAGTGCAGCTCGAGTGGTTGCTGAAGCAAAAACCCGGGTATGGGAGGAGTTTGGTGAGGCCATGGAACAAGACTTTCGGTCGGCCTCGAAGAGATTCTGGCAAACTGTCCGGCGGCTCAAGAGGGGGAAGCAGCTCCCTGTCCACACTGTGTACGGTGCGGATGGGGCGCTGTTGACTTCGACTGGGGATATCATCGGGCGGTGGAAGGAATACTTTGAGGAGCTCCTCAATCCCACTGATATGCCTTCCACAGAGGAAGCAGGGCTTGTGGACGAGGGGGATGACTTGCCTATCACAGGGGCTGAGGTTGCCAAGGTGGTTAAAAATCTCCTTGGTGGCCGGGCCCCAGGGGTGGACGAGATTTGCCCTGAGTACCTCAAGGCCCTGGATGTTGTAGGGCTGTCATGGTTGACATGCCTCTGCAACATTGCATGAGTTTTCTTTCAACTCAAAGCTTAGTCATGGAGTTCCACAGGGATCTGTACTAGGCCCTACTGTTTTTAGTTTATATATGCTTCCGTTAGGCAACATTATTAGAAAGCACTGTATACATTTTCATTGTTATGCAGATGACACACAATTATACCTGTCAATGAAGCCAGATGATAGTAATCAATTAGCCAAGTTAGAAGCCTGTCTTAAGGAAATCAAAGCTTGGATGACTTGTAATTTCCTGCTATTAAATTCAGATAAGACTGAAGTCATTCTTGTTGTTCCAAAAAACCTTAGAAATACCTTTCCAAATCAAACTTTCAGTTTGGATGCGGTTACTCTTTCTCTTAATAGCTCTGTGAGGAACCTTGGAATTATTTTTGATCAAGATCTGTCTTTCAATTCACATATTAAATTTGTTTCTAAGACTGCCTTCTATCATTTGCGTAATATTGCCAAGATTAGGAGCATCTTGTCTCAGAGTGATGCTGAGAAACTGATCCACGCTTTTGTTAGCTCGAGATTAGATTATTGTAATTCTTTATTATCAGGCTGTCCTAAAACATCTTTAAAAAGTCTTCAGCTGATCCAAAATGCTGCAGCAAGAGTTTTAACAGGTACTAGAAAGAGAGATCATATCTCTCCGGTTCTGGCCTCCCTTCATTGGCTTCCCATAAAGTTTAGAATTAAGTTTAAAATCCTTCTTCTTACTTACAAAGCTCTAAACAATCAGGCTCCTTTTTATTTAAAAGATCTGATACTACCGTATTATCCTAACAGAGCACTACGCTCCCTAGCCATCACCCCTGACCCAGAACCCACTTTTTCTCCACCCATAGATAAACAGCTCTCCCTTTTCTCACCCATAACCACTGATGAACTTTCCAAAATACTCTCCAGCATGAAATCATCTACATGCCCCCTGGACCCCATCCCCTCCCCCCTTATCAAAGCCTGTCTCACCCCTCTTGCCCCCCTTATCATCGACACCATCAACTCCTCCCTGACCACTGGCATTGTCCCCCCATCACTTAAGATTGCTGCCATCACCCCCCTCCTTAAGAAACCTGGCCTGGACTCTGACGACCCCAACAATTTCAGACCTATCTCCAACCTCCCATTTCTGGCTAAAATATTGGAAAAAGCTGTTGCCACCCAACTCAAGAAACACCTCCTCTCCAACAAACTCTACGAAACATTCCAATCTGGATTCCGTTCTCACCACAGCACTGAAACCACCCTCCTCAGGGTCACCAATGACCTCCTGCTCGCCTCTGACTCTGGCTCCCTCACCATTCTTCTCCTTCTCGATCTCAGCGCTGCTTTCGATACCATCAATCATTCCATCCTGCTCCGTCGTCTGCTTTCTATTGGCATCACTGACTCCGCCCTCTCTTGGTTCACCTCCTACCTGTCTGAGAGATTCCAGTACATCTCCATCAACAATCATAAATCACGCACCACCCCCGTCTCACACGGTGTCCCTCAAGGCTCTGTGCTCGGTCCAACCCTTTTCACTCTCTACATGCTTCCGCTTGGTCACATCATTCGTCAACATGGTCTTCACTTTCACTGCTACGCCGACGACACCCAGCTGTACATCTCCTCTAAATCCATCAACCCCGCCATTCTCTCCACCATCACCAACTGCCTTACAGACATAAAAACCTGGATGACTAACAACTTTCTCAAGCTAAACAGCAATAAAACAGAAATCATCATTTTTGGACCAAAATCTCTTTTACCCTCTTCCCAGAACTTTTCATTCCAAATCGATGGTCACTCAGTCACCCCCTCCCCCCTGGCCAGAAACCTCGGCATTATCATGGACCCCACCCTCTCCTTCAAATCTCACATCAACCATATCACCAAAACAGCATTTTTTCATCTTCGTAATATTGCACGCCTCCGTCCAACCCTCTCACCCTCTGCTGCTGAAATACTCATCCATGCCTTCATCACCTCCAGACTTGATTACTGTAACAGCATTCTGTATGGACTTCCTTCCACCATCCTCCAAAAACTACAGTATGTCCAAAACTCAGCCGCCCGCCTACTTACTCACTCCCGCTCCAGAGACCACATCACTCCTCTCCTCCGTCAGCTCCACTGGCTCCCCATTCAACAGCGCATCAACTTCAAGATCCTCCTCATCACCTATAAAGCTCTTCATAACCTCGCCCCCTCATACCTAACGGACCTTCTGTCTCGTCATTCTCCCACTCGTCTCCTCCGCTCTGCTGACGCTCACCTTCTTACCCCCATCACCAAGACAAAATTCCGCACCCTGGGTGATAGATCATTCGCCATTGCCGCACCAACCCTCTGGAATTCCTTGCCCCTTCACATCCGGTCTGCCAACACACTTGCTTCTTTTAAAAGTGAACTCAAAACCCATCTTTTCAAATCTACCTACAAAAACTGACTGCCTCTTCTACCTATGTGTACCTACCTTGTCTGTTTACTCGTCCTCTATATGTTTGTCCCTATGCTGCTTTGTAAAGCGTCTTTGAGTATTTAGAAAAGCGCTATATAAGACTGATGTATTATTATTATTATTATTATTTTAAAATGCAGGATTACTTGTAAGCACCTAGAACCTCCAAAAGTACAATGGGAGGCAGAGCCTTCAGTTATCAAGCTCCTCTCCCGTGGAACCAGCTGCCAATCTGGATTCGGGAGTCAGACTCAATCTCTGTTTTAAAGAATAGGGCTAAAACCTACCTTTTTGATATAGCCTACAATTAGGGAGGGATCATGTGTTTCTGAACCTCCCTTAGTTATGCTGCTAATAGATTTAGTCAGCTGGGGGACCTCCAATAATGCACTGGGCCTCACTCCTTTCTTCACTCTCAGTGAAATATTTTTTTTCTGCTGGTCATTAACATCTGTTTGTTCTCTCCCATAGATTGAGTCCCCACCGTGCTGTTTGCTCTCTACATGTCTGTTCTTTTCATCTTCTCTGTCCCCTCACCCCCCCAGCCAGTCGCAGCAGATGACTGCCCCTCCCTGAGCCTGGTTCTGCTGGAGGTTTCTTCCTGTTCAAAGGGAGTTTTTCCTCTCCACCGTCGCCAAGTGCTTGTTCACAGGGGATCGCCTGATTGCTGGGGTCTTTCTGCAACTGTGGGGGTTCCCCCTACAGTTGATAGTGCTATGAGATGACTGTTGTTGTGAAATGGCGCTATATAAATAAAGTTGAATTGAATTGAATTGCGTGGAGGTCGGGGGCAGTGCCTTTGGCATGGCAAACCGGGGTGGTGGTTCCTCTTTTCAAAAAAGGGGACCGGAGGGTGTGCTCCAACTTTAGAAGGATCACACTCCTCAGCCTCCCTGGGAAGGTCTATGCCAAGGTACTGTAGAGGAGAGTCCGGCCGTTGGTTGAACCTCGGATACAGGAGGAGCAATGTGGTTTTCGTCCTGGCCGTGGCACATCGGACCAGCTCTTTACCCTCTCGAGAATTCTCGAGGGTTCGTGGGAGTTTGCCCAACCAGTTTACATGTGTTTTGTGGACTTGGAGAAGGCATTCAACTGCGTCCCTCATGGTTTTTTGTGGGGGGTGCTTTGGGAGTATGGGGTATCGGGCTTGTTGTTACGAGCTTTTCGGTCTCTGTATGACTGTTGTGAGAGTTTGGTTCGTATTGCCAACACTCGGTCGGAGTCACTCCCAGTGAGAGTTGGACTTCACCAGGGCTGCCCTTTGTCACCGATCCTGTTCATAATTTTTATGGACAGGATTTCTAGGTGCAGCCAGGGAATGGAGGGTGTCATGCTTGGTGACCACAGGATCCCATCTCCGTTGTTTGCAGATGATATTATTGATTATACGGGTCATCATCATATATTAAGCTATGATGTATATAGGTTCTATAGTTGTGTTAGTTTCTTTTTTACTTTCCATGGGTAATCCCTTTGTCTGTCGTGTGTGTTTCTGTTGTTTGGCTGTCAACTGTCATACTGCTGTTACACTGTAATTTCCCAGTTTGGGATCAATAAAGTACATCTATCTATCTATCTATCTATCTATCTATCTATCTATCTATCTATCTATCTATCTATCTATCTATCTATCTATCTATCTATCTATCTATCTATCTATCTATCTATCTATCTATCTATCTATGATGTTGTCCTGTTGGCTTCATCCAGCAATGACCTACAGTTCTTGCTGGGATGGTTTGCCGCTGAGTGTGAAGCGGCTGGGATGAGAATCAACATCTCCAAGTCCGAGTCCATGGTCCTCAGCCGGAAAAAGGTGGATTGTTCTCTCCGGGTTGGGGACAGGCTCCTGCCCCAAGCGGAAGAGTTTAAGTATCTTGGGGTCTTATTCATGAGTGAGGGGAGAATGGAGCGAGAGGTTGACAGACGTATCGGAGCAGCATCTGCAGTGATGCGGATGTTGTACCGGTCTGTTGTGGTGAAGAGGGAGCTGAGTTCTAAGGCAAAGCTGTCGATTTGCCAGTGAATCTACGCTCCTACTCTCACCTATGGTCACGAGCTTTGGGTAATGACCGAAATAACAAGATCGCGGATACAAGCAGCTGAAATGAGCTTTCTCCGCAGGATTGCTGGACTCACCCTCAGAGATAGGGTGAGGAGCTCAGTCATCCGGGAGAGGCTCAGAGTAGAACTGCTGCTCCTTCACATTGAAAGGAGTCAGTTGAGGTGGTATGGGCATCTGATTAGGATGCCTCCTGGACGCCTCCCACTTGAGGTGTTTTGGGCATGTCCCACTGGGAGAAGACCCCGGGGCAGACCCAGGACTCTGTGGAGAGACGATGTCTCCCAGATGGTCTGGGAACGCCTTGGTATCCTCTCTGAAGAGCTGGAGCAGGTGGCTGGAGAGAGGGAAGTCTGGGCTTCTCTGCTTGAACTGCTGCCTCCACGACCCGGACCTCCGGAAAAGCGGTAGAAGATGGATGGCTGGATGGATGGATGGATGGATGGATCCATTAACAGATCATGGACTAACAGAGACTTGGGAGTTAGAGACCTAATATTTCACAAACTACATTTAATTTTTAAATTATGTGGAGGAACAGAGGCCAAATCATTAAATTTAGAGGTTTCATGTTTAATCTGAGTTTTACCAACTTTTTGTTTAATCACTTTGGGATGCTTATGCATTATATTTTTATTTACTTTGGAGAGAGCAGACAGTGATTCTCTGATGGGGAAGACAGGGGCTAAGTTGAGGGGTGGTGGATGGAGAGGAGCTGCAGAGAGGCGTGTAAGACTGTGACTCTGCTACCTGGTCCCAACTCTGAGTTGTCAAGGTTTTGGAAATTTGGATAAAAATGATGCCAGATTGTTAGATAAAAGAGGCCCACCATCCAAAGTGGGATGGACGCCATCTCGTTTAATAAGACCAGGTTTTCCCCACAATGAGTTCCAGTTGTCTACGTAGCCCACGTCATTTGCAGGACACCACACAGACAGCCAGCAGTTGAAGGATGACATGCAGCTAAACATGCTGGAGTTGGATGTTGTTAATGCCCGAGTGGATAACAATTGTGGAGTATTTACAGTTACTTTTTTTTCCACAATATCTTTATTGAACCTTTTTTTTTTTTTTAACAAACATGATACAAACAATCAAACACTAACGCTAAAGTACTACAAAAAAAAAAAAAAAATGCACTAAAAACACCAACAACCACCAACAAGATCAAGTCTTCAACAATGCTCCTCTGTTTAGTCTAGACAATCCAATACATAAGTATACATATTATGTTCACCAGTTTGGAATTTACAAGGTCCACACACATCATTCACCTTCTTCTTCAAGAGTTATGTTTAAATTTTTTACATAATCAATAAAAGGTCTCCATATATTCTCAAACACAATTTCCTTTGATTTCAGTATATATGTTATTCTTTCTAATGGAAGGTTTGTTAACATCTGTCTTAACCACTGAGTCACATCTGGTCTATGAGTCTTTTTCCATAATAGTGCAATACATTTTTTGGCATTAAGCAAACTGAGGTCTATGAATGTTCTTTCACTTTTATTAAAATTATGCTTTTCTGGGTACAGACCCAACAAAAACAGTTTAGGATTCAGTATGATTTGTTTTGAGATTATTTTTTCAATTGTTACCCTCACCTCTTCCCAAAACATTCTTATTAATCTACATTCCCATAAACAATGAAATAGGGTTCCTTTACTTTCCATGCATTTTGTGCATGTATCTGGTATATTTTTGTTATATCTATTTAACTCCTCCGGTGTAACATACATCCGCATTAACCATTTGAAATGTATCAATTTAAGGCGTGCATTTATTGATTTGGTTTGAGCTTCTGTACAAGCCAATTCCCATTGTTCCTCTGAAATTTCAGTTTGCAGATCTTCTTTCCAGTAGTTTAATCTTTTCAGTGAATTTTCACTTGAAGATAGTGTCAATGAGTTATAAAACTCTGAAATAATACCCTTTCTTTTACTATCTTTCATCATCATTTTTTCCAAGGATGAATAAATAGGTCGAGTGAGAGCTTTATTTTGATTTGATCGAATAAAGTTTCTAAGTTGAAGATATTTAAAAAAATGTGTTCTATTGAGATTAAATTTGATCCTCAGCTCTTCAAAAGACATTATGTTGTCTGCACATGGCAAATATAAATCCTGAATCTTTTGTATCCCTTTTAAATTCCATACTTTAAATACAGCGTCCGCTCTCCCTGGTTTAAAATATTGATTACCCCATATTGGACTAAATTGTGACAATAACTGTGGTTCTTTTAAATAGTTTTTAGCTTCACACCATATTTTGATCATATGCTTTACAAATGGATTTTTAACTTGTTTTTGTAATTTTTTTGCCGAATCTGAGTATATGAATATGGGAAGAGGTAAAGGTAAATTGTATGATTCCATTTCAGTCCAGTGAGGGAGATCATTTGATGAAAAATAATATGTCATAGACCTCAGTTGTGCCGACCAATAATACAACATAAAATTTGGACATTTCAGACCTCCACGATCAAATGGTAAATATAATAAAGACAGACGTAATCTAGCCCTCCTGTTGTTCCATATAAATTCCACTAACTTTTTTTTTATTCTTGAGAATAGATCTAAAGGTGGTGATAAGGGAATGTATTGAAATAAATAAAGTATTTTAGGTAAAATATTACTTTTAAGTATATTGATTCTCCCGATCATCGACATTGGTAGTGACATCCATCTCTGAGTTAACTCATTGATATCTGACATTAAGGCTTCATAGTTGACGCTGGCGACTGATTCTAGCTTAGGCATAATTTGGATTCCTAAATATTTAAACTGATTTACAACATTGAATTGATTTGCCTCAGGGGCTGGGTAATTTCTCTGGGTCTCATTTAGCATTAATATTGAAGATTTAGTTTTATTTATTTTATATCCTGATATTTCCCCAAAATTCTTTATTAAATTCAACAAGGTTGGAATTGATTTTTTTAGATTCGACATAAACAAAATTATATCATCGGCGTACAGGGAGATTTTATGTTCTGTTGGTCCAACTTTAATTCCATATATTTGTGAATGTAAACGTATCGCTATCGCTAAAGGTTCAATTGCCATAGTAAACAGTAAAGGTGAAAGTGGACAGCCTTGTCGACATCCTCTATTGATTTTTATTGGTTTTGAAATATTGTTATTTGTTAGGATTTCTGCTGTAGCATTATTGTATATTATTTGAACCCATTTTATGAAATTATTTCCAAGTCCAAACCTTTGTAGGACTTCAAAAAGAAAGGGCCATTCAACTCTATCAAAGGCCTTTTCGGCGTCCAATGATAGGAGAGCTGTATCCGGTGCTTCTTTATTAAAATAAATAATATTAAATAGTCTTCTTACATTATGGAAGCCTTGTCTACCCTTTATAAAGCCATTCTGATCTCGATTAATAATATTTGGTAAAATTTCTTGTATTCGTCTTGCTAAAATTTTACAGATTATCTTAAGGTCGGCGTTTAATAGGCTTATTGGTCTCATATTTTCACATTTATTAGAGGGCTTACCTGGTTTTGGCAGCAGTATAATTAAGGCATTATTTATGTATGATGGTAAATTATTATTTTGAAATGCTTCTAAAACCATTTCCAAAAAAGGTTTTATTAATTTATTCTTAAATTTTTTATAAAGGTCAACTGGAAGACCATCTGGTCCTGCACTTTTTCCTGATTTCATATTATCAATGGCTAGCCCAACTTCTTCTTGACTAATTTTAGACTCCAATATCTCCCTGTTTTCATTTGGTATACACGGTATAGATAGTTCGTTCAAAAACCCATTTAGTTTTGTTAAATCAGGTTCATTTTTGGTATCATATAATTTTTCATAGTAATCTCTTAAGGCTCTATTAATTTCTAAAGGATCTATAACTACCTGTCCGTTACTTATAATACTGGTAATTGGTGTTTTAATTTCCAATTGTTTAATCTGCCATGCTAATAATTTTCCTGATTTTTCACCTTGTTCATAAAAAGATTGTTTCAATCTTAGAAGACTCGAGGCAGCTCTATTCGCTGATTTTTTGTCGTATTCAGCTCTCAAAATCAGTAATTCATTCTCCAACCTTGGGTCACTTCCTGCATACACTTTTTCCTGAAGACTTTTTATTTTATGTTCCAATTTAGCTCTCTCCTCTCGAGTCTTCTTAGATTTTGATCCTGTATAACTAATAATATGTCCCCTAATAAAAGCTTTGAAAGCCTCCCACTTTACACATGCTGATGTTTGTGTAGTATTGATGTCAAAGAACTCGTCTATCTGTTTTTCTATATACTTGACAAATTCCTCATCCTGAAGCCATTTATGCTGAAATTGCCATCTACCTGATTCCTTTGTCAATTTTTTATCTACATATATTAGACAACAGGGTGCATGATCAGAGATCACGATGTTATCATAAAAGCAGTTTTGAATCTTGGACCTTAATTCTGTGGAAATCAAAAAATAATCAATACGTGAGAATGTCTTGTAGGTACTGGAATAACAAGAATAGGCTTTAACTTGTGGTTTCATTTCTCTCCATATATCTAACAATCTCAATTCTTTCATAAAATGATTAATAGTCATCCTACATCCAATGTGCGTACAATCCAGTCCTGTTGATCTATCCACACCTGGATTCAATGTACAATTAAAATCCCCTGCTATTATATGTTGCCCTGTAAGTGATGATAAGATGAGAAATAAATTAGCAAAGAACTTCTGATCATCTATATTGGGACCATATAAGTTCACAAGATTTATATTTTCTAATAGCAAAGAACCTTGAATGATTACATATCTTCCAAATTTGTCTCCAATTACATTTTCACTTGAAAAGGAACTGATTTATGTATGAGAGTCATAACTCCCCTGGCTCGGGATGAAAATGAAGAGGTGAATACACTTCCCTGCCATCTACTCCTAATTCTTTTAACATCCTCCTCTATCAGATGAGTTTCTTGTAAAAACACAATTCTTGAACCCATGTCCTTTATTTTATTCATAACTTGTTTAAGTTTTTTTAAATTTTGTAGACCTCTGCAATTCCATGAAGTTAAATTAAGATTAACACTTTGGTCCATGATCAATAGAGAGTTTGGGATTACCTTGCAGTGTAAACATGCTCATACAGAGAAGCAAAAACATGAGTGGTTGAACATTCATCCTACAAACTACACACAAACAAATTTCCCCTTCCCACACTTGTGGCAAACCCCCCAAAATCAAAAGAAAAATTCTGTCTCCCGATATAGCCATCGACCGCTCCACACCCACGGGGAACAGCCTAAGCCACTCCTTCTTCATCCTCCCAATCACCCTAACTCTACTGCTTTTAATGACGTAACATTAACTCTCCTCTGTAGTTTTCCAACTTAACTCCAAAATTTTTAACAACTTTGTACATCATAGTTTTTTTTTTTTGTTTGTTTTGTTTTTGTTTTGTTTTTTTAATATATAATACAATCTATATTTTGTAAACTTACTATTTACTTCAAGTCAGTCAGATGCCTGTGCAAATGCTTAATTATTCTACCTTATATTTTGTTCATGCTTAGCTCCCACCAGTCTCTTCTTCTTCTTTGATCTTCTTGATGAACTCCTGCGCCTCCTCTGGGGTCTTGAAGATGTGGGTTCTGCCCTCATACGTGGTCAGCAGTCTCGCAGGATAGATTACACCATGACGAATCCCAAGGTTGCGCAGCTCCTTACGTACGGGATCAAACTGCTTCCTCAATTGCTGGATTCCTGTGGCCAAATCTGGGTAGAACCGCACCTGCTGGTCCTGGTGTTTAATCTCTCCTTTTTTAGCTCGTGCAGCGTTGAAGATCTTCATCCTGTCTCTGTTGCTAAGAAACTTCATAATTAAGGTCCTCGGCGGTCCCTTATCTCTCCGTGGGCCAATACGATGTGCTTTTTCCAGAACCACTGCTGATTGCAACTCCTCGCTGCCCAGCACCTCCGGAATCCACTTTTCCAGAAAGGAACATACGTCCCGACCTTCTGATTCCTCTGGAAGACCCACCAGCCTCAAATTATTCTGTCTCGACCGAGATTCCAAATCCAAAATATTATCTTCCAGAGATTTTTTTTTTTTCCAAAGTGCGCACCTTTAATTGAAGACGGGTGACGTCATCTTCAGCACTAGCGAGACGGAGCTCCATCTGCGCCGTTCGTTCTACACAGTCACCCAATTCCTTTCTTATTCCTTTCAACGCTGTCATAATCCCATCAAATCTAGAGGAAAAGTCCGCTCTCATTGAACTCATGGCAGCCATCAGCGCATCTGCGCCATTCCCCGCAGATATCGCAGCGTTGCCAGCCTCCTCCGCCATATATGGAGTTTTGTTTACTGCGTCACAGACCTGAAAGTCCGTTAATTTGGACTGTTTCGGCGGCTCGCTTTTTCCTTTTCCTGGTTTTCCAGCCTTAGGCTTCGCCGACATATCTTCGCCCAAATGCTGGGATACGTTCTGTCCCAAATGAGAGAGTTATTTGCCGATTTTTTTTTTTTCCAGGAGCAGAGCAGAGCGAGACACGTCCGTCCTACGTGGCAGCCATAACCGGAAGTCATTTACAGTTACTTTTAGCCAGCATTTTCAAATTTGACTCAATGTCGCCTGCTCTGGCCCCGGGAATGCATTTGATTATGGCCACTGGAGTCTCTAGGTTCACGTTTCTGACTACAGAGTCACCAGTGATCAGAGTTTTTTCCTCAGTGGGTGTGTCGCTGAGTGGGGAAAAGCAATTAGAAGCATGTGTCATTGGATGCGCCTAACGTGCACGCCCAATGTCAAGTCAAATTCCTTGTGTGTTTACTTGTAAATATACTTGGCAATAAAGCTGATTCTGATTCTGATTCTGATTCTGAACAGGTTGGTGGTGAACCAGGGGCTTGCGACTAGGCTTCCTTCTCACCGTCACCCACCCATTCACTCCTGGCTGCTCAGGAGAGGTGGAAACTGGGGGACAGCTAGCAGGCCCTATGCTAGGGTGCTCCGCTGCAGCTAAGGGGCGCCCGTCATTATTTACTGGCACTGATGGTGTTTCAATGCAGCAGAGCTGGGATTCCAAATCACACAACCTCGCTTTGAATGTCTCAGAAAGACAACATTTATTACATTTACTATTAACACTAAAAGAGGCAGAGGTGTAGCTAAACATCTGACAGAGAGAGCACACCAGAGGAGAAGGGGAAGGAGAGCTAGTAGCCATAGCTAGAGGCTAACCTGAAGCTAACAAAAACACCGATGAAAGGTGAACAGAAGGCTAAACAGGGTGATTAGGTGACACTGAGTGCACACACAGGTGCAAGAGGCTTGTTAAACAGAAGTGAGAGGTGACGGTAGATTGGGGGGGGGAGCGATTAAAATACAATTAAAGGCAATAATCCTCAGGAGAGTGAGGAGAGCTAACCACAGAGCAAACCACACCGACAGCCAGCAACACAAGAAGTGTTCTTATTGTTTACTGAAAACACAAAAGAAAATAAAAGGCATAAACTAAAGAAAATGAAACACAAAAACACCAACTTAAATTTCCAACAAGATAACTGCCCCCTGGAGGGCACATAACCTGCAGGAGAGAGCAGACAGAGGTTATTAGGGACAGATTCTCCAAAGGGAGAATAATGCAGGAAAGTACACTTACTATTAGAGCAGCGGAGTCCAGCAGGGAACTGCTGCGAGGACCAGAGGATAGGAGGAAGGCAGAGACCTGGGTGGACGTCGTGGATCTTCCTGGTCAGGTGAGCGTGATCAGCTCTGGAGACTCACGTGCGGGTGGCAGCAACCCAGACGATCCAGCGATGAGCTCTCCACACGCTGGATCTTAAATATGCTGGCTCATCAGGTGCAGCAGGTGTGTAATCACGCAGGTGTGTCCAATCTTCCGGAGCGGGAAACTGGGAACAGCAGGGGAGGGGAGCACGCTCACCTAATCATCACAGTGCCCCCCTCAAGGGACACCTCCTGGCGTCCCACTGGGCTTGAGTCAATGGGTTTGATGGAATGGGTTTGATGGATGCCTGAATCATGCGCTTGTCCAAAATGTACGACCTCGGGATCCAGGACCTCTCCTCCGGACCGTATCCTTTCCAATGAACAAGGTGCTGGCACCCCCTCCCATCCCAACGATGCACGTCCAGGATCTTCTCCACCGTGTATGTGGTCTGTCCATCATGATTGGGGGACAGAGGGGGATCTGGAGGGGGGCAGAGGGGACTGGCCGAGAGGGGCTTAATGTTGGAGACGTGAAATGTAGGATGGATGGTTACATTACTGTCCATCACTTAAAGGGGTCTTGTGTTTTTATTGCAGCAAAAGCTACTCTCACCAGTCCTCTTTTGGACAAAGAGCTGATGCTGCATTCATCAGTGCAGGCTTCAGAAACTGGAAAAAAGCCATTGAAAAATTCACAGCACACCAAAACTCTCAAGCCCACCACCAGTGTGAGTGCACATCAGCCAAATCCCATCAGTATCCAGTTATCCAGCACATGGGGTAAACAGCACGAGGTAGCAAGACATTGCTTAGTGAAAATTGTTAGCTCTGTGGAGCATGTAGCAAGACAGGCACCAGCCTAAAGAGGCCACACTACTGAAAGTGGTAATCTACAGTGGGGCAAAAAAGTATTTAGTCAGCCACCAATTGTGCAAGTTCTCCCACTTAAAAGATGAGAGAGGTCTCCAATTTTCATCATAGGTATACCTCAACTATGAGAGACAAAATGAGAAAAAAAAATCCAGAAAATCACATTGAAGGATTTTTAATGAATTAATTGGTAAATTCCTCAGTAAAATAAATATTTGGTCACCTACAAACAAGCAAGATTTCTGGCTCTCACAGACCTGTAAGTTCTTTAAGAGGCTCCTCTGTCCTCCACTCGTTACCTGTATTAATGGCACCTGTTTGAACTCGTTATCAGTATAAAAGACACCTGTCCACAACCTCAAACAGTCAGACTCCAAACTCCACTATGGCCAAGACCAAAGAGCTGTCAAAGGACACCAGAAACAAAATTGTAGACCTGCACCAGGCTGGGAAGACTGAATCTGCAATAGGTAAGCAGCTTGGTAAGAAATCAACTGTGGGAGCAATTATTAGAAAATGGAAGACATACAAGACCACTGATAATCTCCCTCGATCTGGGGCTCCACACAAGATCTCACCCTGTAGGGTCAAAATGATCACAAGAACGGTGAGCAAAAATCCCAGAACCACATGGGGGGGACCTAGTGAATGACCTGCAGAGAGCTGGGACCAAAGTAACAAAGGCTACATCAGAAACACACTACGTCGCCAGGGACTCAAATCCTGCAGTGCCAGACGTGTCCCCCTGCTTAAGCCAGTACATGTCCAGGCCCATCTGAAGTTTGCTAGAGAGCATTTGGATGATCCAGAAGAGGATTGGGAGAATGTCATATGGTCAGATGAAACCAAAATAGAACTTTTTGGTAAAAACTCAACTTGTCATGTTTGGAGGAGAAAGAACACCATACCTACTGTGAAGAACGGGGGTGAAAACATCATGCTTTGGGGCTGTTTTTCTGCAAAGGGACCAGGACGACTGATCCGTGTAAAGGAAAGAATGAATAGGGCCATGTATCATGAGATTTTGAGTGAAAACCTCCTTCCATCAGCAAGGGCATTGAAGATGAAATGTGGCTGGGTCTTTCAGCATGACAATGATCCCAAACACACCGCCCGGGCAATGAAGGAGTGGCTTTGTAAGAAGCATTTCAAGGTCCTGGAGTGGCCTAGCCAGTCTCCAGATCTCAACCCCATAGAAAATCTTTGGAGGGAGTTGAAAGTCCGTGTTGTCCAGCGATAGCCCCAAAACATAAGATAAGATAAGATAAGATAAGATAAGCCTTTATTAGTCCCACAATGGGGAAATTCCAGGATTGCAACAGCACAGGGATAGCAACACTCAGAGCAACAATCAGAAGGCAAGAAAAAACAACATCTAGTAAACATATGTCCATATTACTATAAATGTATATATATAGACACACAGTGCAGAGCATTATGGTTGGTTGGTGAATGTGCAGCAGAAAGTCTAAGCTCTCTCTCCGCGGATGTGGCGGGTCAGCTGGAAGTCTTTGGGCATGATGGTGACCCCCTTAGCGAAGAAGAGACCACCAGGTGGGCCTCGCTGGTCTCCTGCAGAGCCATGACGGCGAAGCTCAGGAAACGCAGGACGGTCTTGAAGTCCTGAGCGATCTCCCTCACCAGGCGCTGGACGGGCAGCTTACGGATGAGCAGCTCCGTGGATTTCTGGCAGCGACGGATCTCTCTCAGAGCCACGGGCCTGTGACGGCGAGGCCTCTTCACTCTGCCGGTGGCCGGAGCGCCTCTCCGAGCAGCCCTGGTGGCTAGCTGTCTCCTGGGGGGCTTCTTCCTCCAGTAGATTTTACAGGCGGTCTGCTTGGTTCTTGCCATCGCTCTTTATTATTCTGTCTTATATTTCTTGCACGCCGCCTAAACTCCAGCCCGGCACCCGCGTCGTTTTCGCTACAACTCCCGGTATGTCGAGTTTCCCATTAGCACCGGGCGGCGGCCAAGTGCTAGCTAGCACTAGCTCCTCCCCGCTGTAGCATCTCCCGCTGCAAACCGTGGCTCCGTCCGCCGACCCGGGAGACCCCCGGGGCGATCCGTGCGTCCGTGATATATATACAGAGTGAAAGGTGTAGAAAGAAGAAGGAAGATAAAAAAAAGGCTGTTGCAACGGGCAGCCTACTTGTGTGGCGCCACCGGTCCGGCGGAACCGGAACCGGAAAAAACATCACTGCTCTAGAGGAGATCTGCATGGAGGAATGGGCCAAAATACCAGCAACAGTGTGTGAAAACCTTGTGAAGACTTACAGAAAACATTTGACCTCTGTCATTGCCAACAAAGGGTATATAACAAAGTACTGAGATGAACTTGACCAAATACTTATTTTATCGAGGAATTTACCAGTTAATTCATTAAAAATCCTTCATTGTGATTTTCTGGATTTTTTTTTCTCATTTTGTCTCTCATAGTTGAGGTATACCTATGATGAAAATTGGAGACCTCTCTCATCTTTTAAGTGGGAGAACTTGCACAATTGGTGGCTGACTAAATACTTTTTAGCCCCACTGTATATCAGCTCTTAGGGCAGAAGAGGATGACCCAGTGTTGCAAAAGTAGTTAACAGAGCGCAGCACAATGTACACAAGCCACAAATCTCAAAATAAAATTCTGAATATAGCGGCCAATATCATAATTCGAGGCATTGCACCTGAAATTAGATCTCTTCCCATTGTTAAGTTTTCAGTGATTGTTGATGGTACTCGGAATGTTTCTGGTGCTGAGCAGGAGATTGTCTGTCTGTGCTATGTGGACCATGAACTCCTCCCACACGAGGAGTTTGTTGAGCTGTGCGAGGTGTCTGAGACGACAGGCCAGAGCATAGCGAAGGTGGTAGTTGATGTGTTGTTGAGGCTTAATCTGTCTATCTTGTTTACATGGGCAGACTTATAATGGCTCCTTAAACATGGCAGGACGGTTCACAGGCACATGGGCAATAGTGAGGAGGCAGCAGCCATTGGCCCTCTATGTGCAGTGTGGTGCTCACTGTGTAAATCTAATTACACAGGCTGGCTGCATGTCCTCCCCACTGATTTGGGACTGCCTTTCTTAGGTCCACCAGTTAGGTGTCCTCTTTGGTCAGTCAGGCAAGTTCAAGAGCATGTTTAAAATGCTTTGTTTGTTAGTTCCAAACCCAGTTCTGACTTATGGCTGTTTTGCTCTATTTCCCTTCAGGCGCATCAGGGAGCTATTGGCCTTCGCTTCCTGACAGCTTGGGGGACATGCCTCCTCCTCCTGTCAAGGGCCATCAGCTGTGCTCTGTTATTGGGTGTTTCACACACATACACACACACTCCATTCATTCTCATTCACACGCTCAGACACTCACTCATGCACACCTGGGGTTCATTATGTCCAGCCCACTCATTCTCACACTGGTGATCTCTTCCCTTGTTAGGATTATTATTATTAAACGAGGGGTTAGTAGGAAGAGATCGTTGGAGCATTCACCGTCATACATGGCAGCGTGTTCTCCACGTATGTTGTTTACACCACCTTCGTGTTATCCAGCCTGACATTTGAAGTTGGTTAATCCCTTGATGTTAGCGGCTGACCCTGCCTCACTCCCTCATCCACCAGACTGCACGGACAGCCCTGGATCGCTGCAGCACCGTAAATTTCATGTTTGCCTTTCTCCCTGTGTTGACAGCAGCTCTGTGGCACTAGGCATTCCCTTCACCAGGCTGTAGAGCATCCAGGAAACGTAGCCCTGGACCACTCCAGTACCGTAAGTTTCATGTTTGCCTTTCTCCCTGTGCCGACAGTAGCTCTGCGGCACTAGACATTCCCTTCGCTGGGCTGTAGAGCATCCAGCAGGTGCCCTGTATGTCTGGTGGCCTTAATCTCATCATTTACAACTCTCTGTATTTTTGTGGACAACTGGACTTGTTATTTTGTTATGGTTTATGCTAATAAATGGCACGTTCTACTCCAGTGATTGGGTTTTTCATTCCCTCCCTCGTGCGCCGCATAATGCACATGAGGAATCATGACATTAGATGACTCTCTAGATTAGTACCCTGAGCTGAACAGACCTTCTGTCTCTGTGCAGTTGCCCTCTTTTGCAAATACCCCTGTAGCAGCAGGGTAGAGGTAGCAGAGATTCTCATGGGGCTGCTAGTGGAAGTGAGGGGGTTGTTCCATCAAGTGGCGGTATTCATCAGAATCTTGTTGGTAGTGCCAGTGTCTTCATGTGAAGCTGAGAGGAGTTTTAGTGCACTGCACAGACTTAAGAGCTGGCTTCAGGCTGCTATGGTCCAAGACAGACTGAACAATGCCTGTAACGTCCATAAGGAGAGACTAGACAAACTGGACATAAAAATGATCTGCCAGGAGTTTGTTGGATCCAGTGACACCAGAAGAAAAACATTTGGTTCTTTTGTTTAGAGAGATGGAGACCAGTTTGCTGTGACATGGTGTTCCAAAAAGTGTGCAAGATCGTTCCCCCCTCTGTTAGGAGCAAAAGAGTTCATTTAATTCAAGATACTTGGCCCATTTCCTGTACAATTGCTACTATACGATAAACAGCCAAATAAATAAGTAAAATGTTGCAAATGTAATAAAAATGCGTAGATGACCCTTTAGATAGTTAGGAGGATGTGTTTAAGTGCACATTCCCTCTTTGCAGACACAAACTGTGTTCTTATCTGGCATCAATGATGATGAAAAATCATCAGGATGAAAAAAGGAGTGGGATATTTCTGTTTATATTGTAAATAATACATTTTGTATGATAGAGTAATATTTTCAGCATTTTTTTTGCTGAAGAAAAGTGGTTTAAATACACTGTTGCCCATGAAGTTTATGTATTTTTGTTCATTTTTTTCTAGATTTTGCTCCCAATTGTGTTTGTTTTCTTTGCTTATTTTGTTTATTTTGATGCATTTTTGTCTATATTTGCTCATTTCTTCAGTCATGAGTTTTTTTGCCTCCACAAAAAGAAACATGAATAATAATGGATGGGTATTAATCATGATTACTGTAAATTAATCCACAGTATCACTATAATTAATCAGATTAAATACATATTTTTGAAGAATAGTTTGCTGTAGTTCTGTTATTCATTAAGGTATTTCTTCTAGTCTTAGAACTTAGTTTGAGCTTTAAATTCTTGTAAAGCTGCTGTGGTGGGGATCAGACCAGTCTTCCTGTCATGAATGGCCTCTAACGAGGCAAGGAGAGAGACGGATTCACGCCCAGGGTTACACCATAGACAGATTTATTAATGTAAAGTCTCAGAAATAGTGAGCAGACACACAAAAATGCAATAAAAGAAAAACTTACTGATGAACACGATGTAACGTGTAGAAGAGTAGCCACGACGTGACGTGGCGGAGAGTCACCAAGGGGGGAACCACGACGTAATGTGGCGGTGACAAACTCACAGCAAACAAACACAGTAATCCAGCAAAGAATGAAAGAAAGTGAAGTGACTAAATACACACACTAACGACAGAGTGATTGGATGCACCTGAGCAAGGGAGCACAGGGAGTAATCACAACACAGAGAACAGCTGAGTGTCATGAGAGGGGGCGTGGTCGGACCGGCAGGCTGACAGACAGCGCCCTCACAAGTGCAGGCCAACGAAGCTGCCTCACAGCTGCCAGCCAGTAAGCAGTGTAAACCAATATAAAACTAAACTAGAAATGATGTGCAAATAAACAAGACATGGCAAAGACAAGCTAGACAATAAACTGGGAGACCATAGAAACACTCAAAAGACAAAGCAATACACAAATGAATATGTACAAAGAACAAACTCAGAACCAGACTGGAAATGAATAGCAAACAATACATGGATAATATGACACACAGAGGAAAGTCATGGAACCGAGCCTAAAGGACAAACCGGCTCGGTTCATGACAGTTCATGGTGAGCAAACGCATTTTGTTAGATCATATATGGTGTAATTGACACCGACCACCCAATACAACTTTTGGTATTGCTGGCTGATCGTGTAAAAACCTGTTGACAGATAGGATATGGACTAATAAGGAACAATGACATAGTTATCTAATATCATTATATAAGACATTTGAGAAAATATCAGTCAACACAGCAAAAAATTTCATTTTTTTTATGTCCCCCTCAAAAATTAAGCTCTCAAATTTTCCTGTTTATTGTCCCCCCAACAATGAAATGGGATTTTAGCCCCTGCACACACACACACACACACACACACACACACACACACATTAGTGGTGATGGTGTTATTGCATCAATCGCCCATTAACGTTTTGTCCCTGTTAACAGCGACAAATTTTGTGATCATGGTTAATGGCAGTTAGAAATGGCAGAAAGCACAAACAGTACCTTTTTTGGCCTTGCGGCACTCTGTATGGCTTAGCTCTGTAGCCGTCAACACTGGCCACACCATACAGACACTAGCCACGGTTACATCTGCAAAATTTCTTCAATCTGATTACAATTCAGATTAGAACTTTACTGTTTACATGGATTCTGAAAAAGCTGATCCGATTAGGACGTGTGTTTCTAGGTGTCACACGTTTGAATAGGATAAATCGTTTTGACATGCACACAATTATCTGACATTCCGGAAATAGTAGAAGAAGAAGCAGCTTCCGATGTAAACAAACCCCACTTCGTGTCTTTCTCTTTTTGAAATGAACCTGCATTGTGTTATTCAGACTGTACTTTTGCTTCTGCTGGTCTCCGTAATGAAGCTACAAGTACAGACTTCTGCATATGACGAACAGAGGGAGACAGCAGGACGATACAGACCAGTTTTGTTTTACTCCCGCCATATCTTCCGCTAGCTTCTTCTTCTTCTTTTAGATTTGATTGGCAGTTGGCAATCAGCCTACAGGTGCATTACCACCATGTACTTCACTCTATATCTACTTTCAAAATCACTAGACATCATCACTCTATCAACCAGCTTATTCTTTGGTCATCACTTTAGCTAGCTGCTGCAAAGGCAGAAATACGTCACGTCGACGTGTGGCTGACGTACAGACATGCGCAGTAAACATATTTTCTACCCAAACTTTGGATTAAGTGTTTATATGCGCACCAATCAGAATAACAATCAGCATAACCCACCTGTCTCAATCGGAAGGAAATTTTGATCCGAATGAGTGTGATCGGGTCAGAATATTCAGACTGGCGTGTTTACATGAAGCATTTTTATTCTAATCAGGCTTTTAATCCGGTTAGTTGTGTCCATGTAAACATGGCTATTGTGAAGTTAAACAAGCTGGTTTACAGTCATGGAAATCCTCAAAATGCTGTCCTGTTTAAGTTTACAAAGTTATCTGTCGGAGCTCTCACCTGGATAATTGTCACAGTATCCTCCAAAATGTCTTCTTTGGAAGCAAAGCCACTTTTGCACTAGCCCAGCACACTTCGGGACAGCATGATTTACTTCAGCATGGTTCGGTACGCTTTTGTCCGCACTACCACCGCATTACAACAGTGTTGAGCTTTGGTGGGTGGGATTTCTATAACAGCAGGCGGCGCTACACTCCCGTGACGTAACGCACGCGACCGAATCCTCCACAACAAACAAAGATGGCGGATCACGATCCGAGGATTATCACGTTGCTCGCTCTGTGTTTTTTTCTCACAATTAAAGCCAGAGAGTTTAACCAGAGAAGACAGTATTACCTGAGGCGACGACGTGAACTGAGACAAAACACTTTGGAACACTACAGGAGACTCGCGGTTGCCAGGGAGGAATATGAAGCTGGAATGGTGAGGTTACTTAACCGGCAGAGGAGGGAGCGGATATCGGTAAGCTAACGTGTGCTAATGCTTTCAGTTGTCATTTTATAGTCATATTATTCTTGTGTACAGCATTTTGATGTTGACAGTTATCAGTATTACAGGAATGACATTATGCTGTGTGTGTGTTTCAGTTACTTAACCGGCAGAGGAGGGAGGAGATGTCGGTAAGCTAACGTGTGCTATTGCTTTCTGTTGTCATTTTATAGTCATATTATTCTTGTTTACAGCATTTCGATGTTGACAGGTTATCAGTATTACAGGAATTACATTATATATACTGTGTGTGTGTTTCAGTTGGCTGCGTTGGTGCAAAATACTCGCTGCAGACCGTGGGTCTGGACAGTAACCCGTAGCTCTCAGTGGTGGGAGGATGTTGTTCCCAGCTTCTCCACCCAGCAGTGGTTGCAGAATTTCCGGATGTCCGAGGACACTGTTAACTACCTGTGTGACAAGGTAGGGTGCTGAGACTGTCCACACTGTGGGAGTTAGCCAGTCGTGGAAACCTCTTCCCACCTAACTTCAGGAACATCGGTGCGGTACGTATGGGATACTACATCCTCGGGGACTCTGCCTATCCACTGCAAAATTGGTTGTTGAAAGCATTCCATGACACCGGACGACTGACTGAAGAACAGCACACGTTCAACCAGACCATCAGTCGTGTACGGGTGGCTGTGGAGGATGCTTTTGGCAGGCTGAAGGGAAGGTGGCGCTGCCTTTTAAAAAGGAATGACTGTGACATTGAACTGGTGAAATCCATGGTGGTGACTTGTTGTGCATAATCTGTGTGAGACTCATGGAGAGGACTTTGACACCACATTGGATGTTGCAGCAGATGAAGTAGCGGTGCCAGGTGCAGAGGTAGCTGAGGACCGTGGTGGAGATATAAGAAATGTTGTGAGGCATTACTTGTGTAACAATAATTATACTTAGAATTTGGTCATTATTCATGTGTGTACATAGGTCTAACGTCTGTGTTTAATGAATAAAATGTTGTGCACTTTTCATATGTCTCCTATATTTTTCATAATGTTTATTATTTTTTTTGGGACGGCTAATTACATGGCAAAAAACCGGCGAAGTGGTCTGCCAAAAAATGCAGCAGCAACATAACACACCTTTCCTTTTGCTGGAACTGCAAATTGACCTAGGAATTATGTTTAGAAACTGCTTAACTTTAAGACTATCACACTACTAATTTTAAAAAAATTTCAAATAGTTTTAAGAAGCACACATTTAGTTGAGAAACGTTTTATATTTAAATTTAATCCTATCACACTTTTACTTCCAAAATAAGTTTAATTTTAAAAAGTGCACATTTTTAAAAATGTTATATTTCAGTTTAATTGTATCCTACCTGTACTTACAAAATAAGTGTAAATATTTGTAAAAAGGAAACATTACTAGAAACAGGTAATATTTCAATTTAATCCTATCCCACTTTTACTTTCAAAATAAGTGTAAATATTTGTAAAAATGACAGATTTACAAAAGGTCGCACCACAGTGGGGCACAACGGTTTTGAGCAACACAATTGTGTATCCTTTGCCAATCTGTCTGCTGTTATTTAATGTTTAACTGATAAGGTGACAGATAAGGGACGGATATTAGATGCTCAAAAACTGGAGAAACTCTCTGATAAAAATTCTGCAACTACACAAGTCAGGTTTGGTTTGATGTAACTGCCAAATGACCTAGAAATAATGAGCTGAAACATTTTTTTATTCAGTTTAAATAATGAGACAGTGGCACACTGGCCAACACCAAATTGTAATTGTTTTTAAATCCATGGGCATTTTGTATGTACTGAATAAAAAAACTCATGTTTTTCAACCTCATGTCAACGTTTAAATATTATTGGTATTTTCCGTTTATATGATGCTACACTCCTTCTAAAGTATTGTAATTCTCAGAATTTGGAATGCCAATAGAACATTCAATTTAAATTGACTTACCTTTTTACCTACTTCGACTTTAAGCTTTATCAGTCTCTCCTGCTGCATTTTAAAGTCCAACTGTACAACTTCTTCCAAGTTAACTTAAAAAATGTAGCCGAAGTTTACAACTGGCTCCTGTGGTCATAATTTTTTATGATATTTCAATAAAAAGAAGAGAAAGCTTACAAAAACATTTCTGTTTTGTTGTATCGGTCACAATTACATTACCTTTACAACGGTTGACACCTGACAGGATGTACAGCATCATTTGGATCAGACTAGGCAATGGAATGTATAAGTAATTATGCGTTTTTCTGAAACAGTGTTATAATAGACAAACCACACTTTGATCCAAAACACTTCCCTTTTATTATATATCAAATATTAACAAAAAAAGACTTTCAAAATAAAAAACAACATTAAGCGATATATGTTATACACGCCGACCACTCAGTGCGTCAACAAGCCTCCCAAACTGTGCCAGGAAGGATTGGTTGAAGGAAGCCGTCTCTGTCAGCTCCTCCCTTCGGAAGATGGCATCCTGCTCCTGGGCTACCCGCGTGTTTGCAGCAACCTCATGCAAATGCTGCAAGTATTGATTATTGTATATGTTTTGCTGCTCATGGTGTCTTTCGAGCTGCTTGTGGCGCTCAAGATGTAGACGCTCCTGCCTCTCCTGCAGCCTTTCCTGCATCCTCTCCTGCATCTCCTGCAGCCTTTCCTGGAGACGCATCTCATCCTCATGCACCTGTGTCATCACAGATGCTATGTCCGAGATGGAGTTTCATCTTTTCCTCTTGCCTAGATGAAAGACAAAGTCATGGTGGTTACATATGCTGTATCTAAACATATCAAAAAAATATACTATGGAATTACACTGGTGAAAGCCTGTGGTGGGATTATTATGCTTCGTTGCTGTATTTAAGCTCATATGTCATGTTTCGGCACTTCAGTGGAGAGGATTGTGCAACTCACAGGGTGCTGTGATAGTGAACATCCCCCCATGCAATCCAAAAAGGATTTAAGTGCAAAAAGATAGATGGATCTTTAAAAGATTTTCTTTGTATTGTGGACTCATAAATAGGAATGGGTTAATAAAAATGGCTTAATAAAAGTAACGTGAAGCTTTTTAATGAGGCATGTTCATTTTGAAAGTCAGTTCATGTGCTGTATCTGTTTTGGTATGACTTCCAAAAGTATTTCCACCAACACACCACCACACCTAAAAGTGTGACTGTGTTGTTTAACAACGAGAACAGAACACCACAAATTGTTTTGGACACAGACATATAAAATTCCTTAATATGCTGCTATCAGAAATAACCTTAATCAAAAAAAAAAAAGGGGAAAATCTCATGTTCACTGTGCCTTACCAGCACTTAAACGAGAGATCCCGGATACTGAAGGGGCTGGTGATGGAGATGGAGCTCGTGATGGAGGTTGTGATCTGGACGATACCGGTGTCGGCGGGACACATTCATATTCTCCGTAGTCAGATGCTGGAGAGTCCAGGCGTTCTGGCGCGGCGCACCCGTGGGATGTTAAAAGTGATTCTACAAGGAAAATGCACACAATAAAATACAGCACGAAAAGTGCAACATATACAGAAAAGGCAATATTTTTTAAACAGATTACATAAGCTTATTTCAGCGTATTGTTCACGTGAATACATAAAAGAAAAGCGTGATTCCATGGTGTGCTGCGATAGAGCTGAATAGCGATCATCACTAAAAACAATTATCCACATATAAACAGCTTTTTTTATTGCATAAATAAACTGAGCGTCTTACCGATTATATTGGCGAAAAAACGCACAGAATAATATACCAAAGGGGAAAAAATCTAACAAGGTCAAATTAAACAATAACTCCTCTAACCACAATTTTCATGTAGCTGCACTTCAGTAGATTTTACAAGGGCTGAGTTACATTTAAAATCATCTGCTTTTACTTTGGCCTCAGCAATCAGAGTGAATTAATACATTCATGAGTTTATTGATGATAGACTATAAACTACACATATAAAGTAAATTATATTGACAACTGAACATCTCACATTCGCAAAAACATACAGTTATGAACATAACTCACAAAGGATCACACAAGTGATCTGACAAAAAAATAAATACATTAACAAGCGGTTTATTTTACAGTTGATGTGCCAGTCATTTTCAATTATTCTGTAATTAATATTCACACAATCAAATAAATCTTAGTTCAGTCCCTTTTATATTAAGTGGTAATTGTGCTACTTTGGTTCTGACACTTTACCTATAAAAGCAAAGGATTTCAGTACGTTCCACAGTGGCGAGGTCCGTTGTGGGGCGTCTGCTTTCCTCTTGCCTAGATGAACGACAGAAATGGATGGTAGTTAGTTTCAATCAAGTTCAACACATATACAGGCACATCTCAAAAATTAGAATACCATGAAAAAATTCTATGGTCACGAGCTTTGGGTAATGACCGAAAGAACGAGATCGCGGATACAAGCGGCTGAAATGAGCTTTCTCCGTAGGATTGCTGGACTCACCCTCAGAGATAGGGTGAGGAGCTCAGTCATCCGGGAGAGGCTCAGAGTAGAACCGCTGCTCCTCCACATTGAAAGGAGTCAGTTGAGGTGGTATGGGCATCTGATTAGGATGCCTCCTGGACGCCTCCCATTTGAGGTGTTTCAGGCACGTCCCACTGGGAGGAGACCCCGGGGCAGACCCAGGACTCGGTGGAGAGACTATGTCTCCCAGCTAGTCTGGGAACGCCTTGGTATCCCCTCTGAAGAGCTGGAGCAGGTGGCTGGGGAGAGGGAAGCCTGGGCTTCTCTGCTTGAACTGCTGCCTCCGCGACCCGGACCTCCGGAAAAGCGGTAGAAGATGGATGGATGGATGGATGGATGAAAAAATTCTATATTTTTGTCACTCATTTCAGAAAGTGAAACCCATATATAGATTCATTACAGGAACAGTGATATATTGAAAGTGTTTATTTTGATTATGGCTACAGCCCATATTAACCAACACCTCAACGGCCAACATTTCTATTTAAAAAATATTTTTTTTAAAGTTAATTTTGTGTAAGATTCCAATTTTTTGCATAATAGAATTTGGGGTTTTCAGGGCAGTAAGCCGTAATCAGCAAAATTAAAATAAATAAATATATCACTGTGTAATGAAGCTATATAATATACGGATTTCTCTTTCTGAAATGAGTGAAAAGCACCGCAGGATCCACAGAATAGGTGTGTGGGTCTATTCTGACGCTTTAGAAAATTATATGAATGACTTTATAAATCACTGGTTTGAAAAAGCACTTTTATATTGTTGAGACTTTGGCTCCTGTGGTCCATTTCACCAGGATCACAATATAAACAGGGAGGCTAACCCTGGCATGTGGAAACACATTCTAGCATTAAATTGCACACAATTAAATGCCCAGGACCAAAGTGCAATACAAAACCCAAACCAGGACTTTAACCAGGATTAACATATTTCATTGTTTTGCTCTCACAAGCGAATATTTAGGAGAAAAGAAGCGTGATTCAACAGTTGGTACTAGCTAGCGCTAGCGTTAGCATTTAACTAGCAAAAAAAAACGTTAGCCAGCACAGAACAGCGCTGTATAACGGCTCAAAAAAAGTGAGCTTACCACCAACAGGATAAATAAGCAAACAGATGCACATTATTACAAATCACTCACCATCGATGGTTCTCTCACGGTCGTCTTCAGCTTGTCTATAGTCCGGTTGTATGCTGGCCAGCCATCGGGTCACTCCTCACTGTGGATCTGCCACCAAGCAGAGAAAACTCCGCACCTCTTCGTTGGACCACAGTGTAGAGTTCCGCAAAACCTACAACGCTGTCTGTATTAATATCGTATTTACTCCATGACCGAGTTAGTCCGTGATTGCAAATGGCGGTTGTACAGATTTCAACGAAGACGGCGCATTCGTGACGTTAAGACCTGACCAATCAGCGGCGACCAAAGTTTTTGACGTCAAAACAGGGTACAGCTCAGCACGGAGGGACCCTGCCCTTGAGCGGGGCTGAGATTCACTGCTGCTAAACCGTGTTGAGGCTAGTGCAAAGACTTACCAAGCATGCTGAGCTGTACCATGACGTGCTAAGCCGTGCTAGTGCAAAAGGGGCTTTAGTTAGCCAGCTAGCAGCTACGTATAACAGCTATGTGCTTTGTAGCTCACTGACACACCAGCTGACACAGAAACTCCTCAGCTTTGGAATGAATGAATGAATGAATGAATGAATGAATTTATTTTGGATAGTAGAGTACAAGTTAAAAGAAACTGTATAACAACAAGGTCAAATTAGACAAAGACTCCTCCAACTATACAATTCCACGTAAGTTATCCGAAATGGGTGATGGCTGAAGCCGCAGCTTATATTGCCCACCCATATTCCATCCAAGAATTCGAAAGAGAAAAAAGAGAAAAACAAGACAAGAGCGATTACAATTTAAAACAAAGCTAAGACAAGATGTGACTGAGAGAAAAAAGAAAACTAAGCTAGGCTAAGTTAAGCGGTTACTATTCAAAAACAAATCGAAGACAAAATGTGACAGAGAAAAAAAAAAAAGAAAAAAAAAAGAAAAAAAAAACTAAGCTACAACACAACACAGGCTGGAAATGTCAATCCTTATGTGAGTTTACATGTCGTCTTGTAAATATGTTTGGAGTATTTCTTCCTTTAGTTTTTGTTTAAATTGTCCAAGCGTTGTACATGATTTTAATTCAGGTCCATAATCGTTCCATAATCTGACTCCTTGCACTGAAATACAGTGTTGCTTGGTGGTAGTTCTCACTGTAGGTTTTTGAAATATACATGTTCCTCTGAAGTGATATCGTTTCTCCCTTATTTGGAACAACTTTTGGATATTTGCGGGCAGTGATAGATTCTTCACTTTGAACATTATTATTGCGGTTTTAAAGTCAATCAGATCTTTCAACTTGAGAGTTTTTTGTTTAAGAAAAAGTGGGTTTGTTGGTTCCCTGTAAGCTGCTTTGTTGATTATTCTAATAGCTCTCTTTTGAAGCATAAAGACTGGATATTTGTTTGTTTTATATGTATTTCCCCATACTTCAGTACAATATGTCATGTATGGGAGTATTAATGAATGATACAAGGTGTATAGTGTGGGTTGATTCAGCAAATATTTCACTCTGTGTAATATTGCAGTTGATTTGGATACTTTACCTTTAATATAATTAACATGTGACTTCCAACACAGTTTGTTATCAATTATTACTCCAAGAAATTTAGTTTCAGATACCCTTTCAATCTCTACACCATTTACACTGAGTTTGGGTACTGGGTTGTTGTGATGGTTGTTAAAGACTATAAATTTTGTCTTACTTAAATTGAGCGTTAATTTGTTTGAATCAAACCCCAGTTTAAGCTTTCCTAATTCCTTTCCGAGTGTATCCAGAAGTTGTTCCAAATTGTTTCCACTGCATAGCAGATTAGTGTCATCGGCAAACAGTGTCATCGGCAAACAGTATTAAGTCCATTTTTTCTGAAACTTTACATATATCGTTTATATACATATTGAATAATAATGGTCCCAAAACTGAACCCTGTGGGACTCCACAGGTGACCTTCAGTAACTCTGAGTTTTTGTTGCTAACACATACATACTGATATCTATTCTTTAAGTAACTACTTAACCAGGACAGTGCTACCCCTCTAATACCACAATTTTGTAGTTTCTTTAATGATAAATTGTGATCTACTGTATCAAATGCTTTTTTAAGATCTAGGAATACTCCAACTGAATACTCTTTATTTTCAATGGCTGTTGATATTTTTTCTGTAAATTCCATTAGGGCATATGCAGTTGTCCTCTTGTGTCTGAACCCATATTGCTGCTCACACAATAAATCATTCTTGAATGAATGAATGAATGAATGAATGAATGAATGAATTTATTTATTTCGGATAGTACATTACAGGTTAAAAGAAACTGTATAATATAACAACAAGGTCAAATTAGACAAAGACTCCTTCTACTATACAATTCCACGTGAGTTATCCGAAATGGGTGATGGCTGAAGCCGCAGCTTATATTGCCCACCCATATTCCATCCAAGAATTCAAAGGAGAAAAAAGAGAAAACAAGACAAGAGCGATTACAATTTAAAACAAGGCTAGTCTAAGTTAAGCGGTTACTATTCAAAAACAAATCTAAGACATAGTGTCACAGAGAAAAAAGAAAAACTAAGCTTTTTCTTCAGTATGAAGTTGTCAATTCTCTCATAGAATATTTTTTCAAGTATCTTGGAAAATTGCGGTAATAGTGAAATTGGTCTATAGTTTGAGAGTTCCCCTCTGTCGCCCGTCTTGTATATCAGAATTACTTTAGCTATTTTCATTGCATTAGGAAATATACCTGATTGGAGAGACAGGTTACAGATATACGTCAGTCGTTTTACTATGCATTCGATAACAGTTTTGACTAATAGCATGTCAATACCATCACAGTCCGTAGATGTTTTACTTTTGAATGATTTAACAATTTCAATGACCTCTCTCTCATCTGTGTTCTTTATGAAGATGGAGTCTTTTACAGCAGTGTTATTGCATATTGTATCACCTGTAGGCACCGTAGTGGGTATTTCTCGGGCCAGATTAGGTCCAATGTTAACAAAAAAATTATTAAATTCATCTGCAGGTGAAGCTATATTCACACTCTGAGTCGTTTTATTATTTTTTGGAATATTAGTTGGGTTGCTTGTATTTCTGCTTTTATTTCCAAGGATACTGTTGAGTATTGTCCATGTATTTTTAATATTGTCTTTGTTTTTCTCCAGTTCTTTACTGTAATAGTCTCTTTTACTACATCTTATTATATATGTTAACTTATTTTTGTATGTTTTATACCGCTGCTCTGCTTCTTTTGTCCTTTTCTTTAGGAAAGCTTTATATAATAAATTTTTCTTTTTACACGCCTTTTGTAGTCCTTTGGTTAACCATGGCTTATCAGCAAATTTGTGTTTAAGCTTTTTTTTTACTAATGGGCAGTTTTTTTCATAAAGAGTGGTTACAATGTTTATAAATGTGTCATAGGCTTCATTTACATCTGATACATAGACTTCTGTCCAGTCTTGCTTCAGCAAGTCCTCTTTAAAAGAATTGATTGCATTTGGTGACTTGTATCTGAACGATTTTGAAATTTTTTCTGCGTTGGGCCCCATGTGGCCATGCATAAGTGCAAAGGTTGGCAAGTGGTCACTTATCATTTATCAATAATCCACTTTCTATTTTCTTATCAATAACATTGACAAACAGGTTGTCAATAAGTGTAGCAGTGTGAACTGTGATTCTACTGGGATGTGTTATTGTGGGATATAGACTCATGCTGTACATAGAGTTCATGAACTCTGTAACTACATTTTGTTGATGTGGATTCAGTAAATCAATATTGAAATCTCCACAAATTGCTACCATTTTCTTACTAGTAATATTATTGTACAGCTCGACTAATTTATCTCTGAATGTCTCAATGCAAGTTCCCGGCATTCTATATATGCAGCTTATGATTAGATTTTTTGTTTTATCTTGGTCAGTCTCAACAGTAACACATTCCAAGATCCCTGGTAGTGCAAAGGACATTTCATTTACAAGCTTACACCTATACAGGTCATCAATATACAGTGCAACACCACCACCCTTTTTTTGAGTTCTGTTAATATAAAACATCTGATATCCCTCTATTGCCATCAGGGGAGCCTGTTCTTCATTAAGCCAGGTTTCAGAGACTGCAATAGCTGTAAATTTTCTGTCTAGCTGTTTTAAATAGTCCTGAATCTGTGGAAAGTTTTTGTTAAGACTTCTGCTATTGAAGTGTATTGACAGTTTACCATCTAATTGCACTTGACCTTTGGGTCCAACTTGTCATGGGTGGCGAATGCGCACCCCCTCCTTCCCGTTCATCTCTCCTCAGCTCATCATCTCACCTGAGGGACAGGACACACCTGCGCCCTCTCATCAGCCAGTGTACTTAAGGAAGCATCCTTCAGTGATTCAACGCTGGCTCGTCTGGGTATACTGCCATTAAGACAGCAAGTCAATGTTACACTGGTAAAGAAATTATTAACCTGTGTGCTTTATTTCCTCATGCAGGTTGCTGCCATCGTGCGGGTGTGTCACAGGGGGCTGCGCACGCTCTCCTGCCACTTCATCCTTCACGACGGTAACCTCCACCCAGTCAGGCTCCACCAGCTACCCCCTACCCTACTGGTTTGTCTATTTCCCACTGAAGTCCTGCCGGCGCTCCCTCGGAGCCCATGTAAGTGGTAATTTGGCTCACCCATTTTCCCTTACTCCATTCCTCTGCTCACAGCTCTTGTTCTCTCCCCACAGGCTCTTTCCTCTGGTGAGTGACTGTTCTGCAGCAGTGCAGATTTTGCTATTTAAAAAAAATATTCAAACGTGTGTACAGTTTGATTGTCTCTTTGTTGCTACATCTTGCACGTGGGCTGAATTATCTAATCAGTCATTACACAACTGTTGGCAGGTGAGTACCATACTACCAGTCTAAAATTCTCAAGTGTAGGAGTCAAGAATTGAGGAGACTGGATGATTTTTCCAGTATCTGCTTTAATTCTCATTCATCCTACGTCCTCTCTCGATCGGAGTGAAAAGAGACAGGACGCAGTCACACACATACATTTATACACTCATCTCTAACAATACATCACACAAAAAGTCTCAATACTCAGCTACATCCTTTCATCTGTAATAGAACACCCAGAGTCCTTCTGTACTCCTCTCTAACCCCCAAAGGTCAGGCTGGGTAATCTTCTCCTCTCTCCTGAGTCCCCAGGGGGTGCAGACACATCTTCCTCTTGAGGTGTGAAGTCAATACACATGGCTAGCTCAAAGTCTCTCTTGGCTGAATTCAGCCAGCCACATGTGAGTCACATAGGTTACAACTATGGCCTCCACATCACTCCCCCCTTCCACACGAAAGACTGGGCACCCACATACAGTCATACAACAGTCATACAGCACGTCACCCCCCCAACAGAATCTCACAGCAACCTAAACAACCTGACCAAAAAACACATCATTCTGCATGCAGCTTAGGTTTCAATCTTCTCCCGAATCTGCTGTATGCAGGTCTCCTGCTCTGTGTTGGGCCGTCCTGCTGTGCATCTGTGGAGTGAGGGGGAGAAGGGTTATTTGCCCCCCGTGGGAGGTCCCAGGGCCGCCCCTTCGGAGACTCGTACAGACTCGTTATGCAACACAAAAGCAGGTTTTAATCTATCGATACTGATCATCTCCCTCCTGCCCCCCAAATCTAGCACAAAATATTTCTCCCCGGTTTCCAGCACTCGAAATGGACCGTCGTAAGGTGGGCGGAGGGTATGCCGCTGCGCATCGTGTCTGACAAAAACAAACTCTGCGTCTCGTAAAGCCTGGGGCACGAACACACGCGGGAAAGAGTGATGAGCGGGGCCTGGGAGCATTTCTGCTCCCGTGTTACTCAGAGACCCCCGGATCGGGGGGGGGCCCTGGTGCCGTGTGGTCGGGTAAAAACTTGCCTGGCAGCCTGAGCGGTTGTGCGAAGACCAATTCTGCTGGTGAGGCATCTAGATCCTCTTTAGGTGCCGAACGCAACCCCAATAAAACCCATGGTAGTTTGTTTACCCAATCTGTGTCCGTCAGTGACGCTCTGAGGGCTGCCTTCAAAGACCTGTGAAAACGCTCACATAAACCGTTGGCCTGGGGATGGTAAGCGGTCGTGCGATGTACCGCCGCCCCTAAGCCGCTGGCCACTGCTGACCACAGTTCCGAAGCAAATTGAGGTCCCCTATCAGACGTAATATCTGACGGGACCCCGAACCGCGCTACCCAGGCTGTTAAAAAAGCGCGTGCCACCTCTGCCGCTGTGGTCGATGTTAACGGGACCACTTCCGGCCAACGAGTGGTTCGGTCTACCATTGTCAAGAGATGCGTGAACCCTTGTGAAGTGGGCAGGGGGCCCACGAGGTCCACGTGCACATGATCGAACCTTTTAGCCGGAACGTGGAACGGTTCTAAGGGCGCCTTAGTGTGCCTGTGAATTTTAGCCCGCTGGCAAGCCATGCAGGTTTTAGCCCACTCCTTCACGTGCTTGCGCAGGCTCGGCCAAACAAACTTCTCTGCCACCATTTTCACCGAAGCGTGCACCCCTGGGTGCGCTAGGGAGTGCACGGCGTCAAAAACGCGACGGCGCCACGCGGCTGGCACCACCGGGCGCAGTCGCCCTGTGGATACATCGCAAATAAGCGGGGGGAAACTGGTTTGTAGATTTCTGCGTTCCAGCCTTAACCCTGTTGGTCCAGACAGGAGCGCGCGCACGTCCGCGTCCTCGCTCAGCTCCACCGCCATGGCTGCATAATCTATTCCCACGTGGACCGGAGCCGAGTGCGTGTCCGCGCTGTTACCGCGCTCTGGGTAAGCGGCCGCGCAATCCATTTCCGCGCGGACGGGTGCTGTTACTGCGTGTGACAGACAGTCTGCCACCACATTGATTTTACCGGCTACGTGCTGAATATCGGTGGTAAATTCAGAAATTGCGGCCAGCTGTCTCTGTTGCTGCCCTGACCACGGTTCTGAAGTTTTGGACATCGCAAAAGTGAGCGGTTTGTGGTCGACAAACGCGGTGAAATGCCGCCCTTCCAACCAGAACTGGAAATGGCGAATAGCCAAGTGGAGTGCTAGCAGCTCCCTGTCAAACGCGCTGTATTTTCGCTCAGCCTCGCGTAGGGATCTGCTGAAGAATGCGAGTGGTTGCCAAACCCCGGCAACCTGCTGTTCCACTACAGCCCCTATGGCTACATCTGACGCGTCCGTGGTTAGCGCTATGCGGGCTGCCGGGTCTGGGTGGGCCAACAGTGGCACGTTTGCCAGTGCCCGTTTAACCTCTGTGAATGCGCGCTCCCGCTCCGGGGACCATTCAATCACATGGGAGGGCTTCTGCTTTTTGAGCGCGGTGTACAAGGACTGCATAAGCTGCGCTGCGTGGGGTATGAAACGGTTATAAAAATTTACCATCCCCAAAAATTCTTGCAACGCCTTTACCGTTCGAGGCTGGGGAAAATCTGCCACTGCGCGTACTTTGGCCGGCAGAGGAACTGCTCCCTCCGAGGAAACACGGTGCCCTAAAAAATCAATTTGTGCCACGCCAAAATGGCACTTGGCCGGGTTGATTATCAACCCATGCTCTCCTAACCTCTGAAAAACTGTCGTGAGGTGTTTTGCGTGCTCCTCCTCGGAGGTGCTGGCTACCAAAATGTCGTCTAAATAGACAAAAACGAAAGAGAGGTCGCGCAACACTGCATCCATCATCCGTTGGAAGGTTTGTGCGGCGCCTTTAAGGCCAAAAGGCATGCGTAAAAACTCAAAAAGCCCGAACGGGGTTATTACGGCTGTTTTGGGGATGTCCTCTGGTCGGACCGGGACTTGGTGATAACCGCGGACCAGGTCTATTTTAGAAAAAATTCGTGCCTTCGCCAAATGCACTGAAAAGTCCTGGATATGCGGAATCGGGTACTGGTCCTGCGCTGTGGCATTGTTCAACCTGCGGTAATCGCCACAAGGTCTCCATGAGCCGTCAGCTTTAGGTACCATGTGGAGGGGGGAAGCCCAAGCGGACTTCGAGCGGCGAATTATGCCCAACCTTTCCAGGTTGGCGAACTCCTCGCGCGCAATGGAGAGTTTAGCTGCATCCAAGCGCCGAGCCTTCGCAAAAACGGGTGGGCCACTCGTGGTAATAAAGTGCTCCACCCCGTGCTTCGCCACCTTAGCTGAAAAAGTGGGAACTGTGAGTGCTGGGAACTGGTGTAGAAGGCTGTGAAACTTACCACCTGCTGTGGCGACGTTGGTCTGAACTGGCGGCGGGCACACCCGAGCTGCACAAGGGATAGAACAGAAAGAGAGTTCATTTACTAGTCGTTTGTTGGCCAGATCAACTAACAAACCATGTGAACACAGAAAATCAGCACCTAACATATTGAAGCTCACTGCCGCCACGATGAAATTCCACTCATAGGCGCGGCCGTGGAAGGACAGAGACAAGGTTCTCTCTCCATACGTCTTGATGCTGGAGCCGTTGGCCGCTGTCGCTCCGTCTCCGCGGGGTCCCGCGACCCGATCAGCATAGGTGGCAGTGATGAAGCTCCTCTGGGCTCCGGTGTCCACTAGGAATTGCCGCCCGGAGCCCGCGTCTGTAAGATAAAGCAGCTTGTTCCGTTCGCCGACAGTGGAAGCTGCTAACGGCTCCCGGCCCGGTCGTTTTCCCTGCTTTTTGAACTTGCAGGGCAGGATGCATTTGTGCGCCTTCCCAGCAAAACGTCGATGGTAAAAACAGAGGCCGTCATCTCCCCTGCCACGGAATCTCGCCGCTGCTGTCGCCGCTGAGGTGGTCACTGCCGTCTCTGGCTCCACACTGCCCCCGGCCGCCGCGCCGAGGTCTGCTGCTGCCACGGAAGCCTCTTGTTCCTCGCAGGCGTTGAGGAGCCGCTCCGCCTCTTGGGCCAGGTCGCGGAAGTCCTGCTGGGTTACACATCTCCTGCTGGACAGGGAACCTCTCGTGTGCGCTGGAAGGGTTCTCAGGAAAATATGTTTGAAAAGGAATGCGTCGTTGTCCGTCCCGATCATTTGCAGCATGTCCTCCATGAGGACAGTCGGCCTGCGTCCACCTCTGTCGCGCAGGTCCAGTAGCTGCCTGGCTCTTGCCTCAGACGACGGCACGAAGCTCCTGATGAGGGTGGCTTTCAGCGCGTTGTATTTGCCGACAGTGGGTGGTTGCTGCACCAGGCTCCGCACACACCGAGCTGTACGGCTGTCGAGCGTCGCGATGACATTATGGAATTTAATGTCATCCGCTGAAACTCCCCCGAGCAGGAACCGCGACTCCACATGCTGGAACCACGAGTGCGGGTCGCTTTGCCAGAACTCGGGGAGCTTAATTAGTCTTGTGCCCCTGCTGGTATTCCCCGGTGAATCCGGGTCTGAGCGGCTGTCTCCCAGCTCTTCCATATCAATCACGAGGCTGTCCTCCAGCCTCGGCGTGCTCAGATTCATGCGTAGGTCACCAATTGTAGGAGTCAAGAATTGAGGAGACTGGATGATTTTTCCAGTATCTGCTTTAATTCTCATTCATCCTACGTCCTCTCTCGATCGGAGTGAAAAGAGACAGGATGCAGTCACACACATACATTTATACACTCATCTCTAACAATACATCACACAAAAAGTCTCAATACTCAGCTACATCCTTTCATCTGTAATAGAACACCCAGAGTCCTTCTGTTCTCCTCTCTAACCCCCAAAGGTCAGGCCGGGTAATCTTCTCCTCTCTCCTGAGTCCCCAGGGGGTGCAGACACGTCTTCCTCTTGAGGTGTGAAGTCAATACACATGGCTAGCTCAAAGTCTCTCTTGGCTGAATTCAGCCAGCCACATGTGAGTCACAAAGGTTACAACTATGGCCTCCACACAAGCTGTGTTTGTAATGTCTGTTTACTCCCATGCCCTGTTTTTGCGGCACAGTGGGGACACCACAGGTGAGATAGTTGTCTGTTTATGTTTACAATTTTTCTGCAAAAAGGGAAATTGTGTCTGTTTTGACACACGAGGGCCATTGTTTTGTGTTGAGCTGCTTAAAAGATGTGGATGTTTGCTATAGGAGAAAGAGAAGCTCCATTCCTGGCTGCTGCCTGGTTGAATGCTGAGTTGTGTTGCAGTGACGTTATGAGCCCTGGCATTCTGTTGTTTGCACATGCAGTAATACTTTTGAGAATTTTCTGGAGAATATTCTGGATAGTTTTTGTCATTCTTGAGAGCTTTAATAAACCTGCAGGTGAAGAAAGAAAGCATATTTGTCAACTCCCATGTTTATAACATATGACAAACCTGAAAAATTACCAACTTAAGGCACACTGTATCTGAATGGAAAAATGCATGATTAATGCGTTATTAATCGCGATTAATTCAACATTCCTAAAGATCAGTCGCGATCAAAAAATTTAATCGTCTAACCTCACTAATATATACTGTATATACAGTGGTGTGAAAAGTGTTTACCCCTTTCCTGAGTTCTCATTTTTTTGTATGTTTGTCACACTTAAATGTTTCAGATCATCAAACAAATTTAAATGTTAGACAAATATAACACAAGTAAACACAAAATGCAATTTTTAAATGAAGGTGTTTATTATTAAGGGGAAAAAATCCAAACCTACATGACCCTGTGTGAAAAAGTGATTGCCCCCCAAACCTAATAACTGGTTGGGCCACCCTTAGCAGCAACAACTGCAATCAAGCGTTTGTGATAACCGGTAATGAGTCTTCTACAGCGCTGTGGAGGAATTTTGGTCCACTCATCTTTGCAGAATTGCATTTCAGCCACATTGGAGGGTTCTCGAGCATGAACCGCCTTTTTAAGGTCATGCCACAGCATCTCAATCAGATTCAGGTCAGGACTTTGACTAGGCCACTCCAAAGTCTTCATTTTGTTTTTCTTTATCCATTCAGAGGTGGACTTGCTGGTGTGTTCTGGACCATTGTCCTGCTGCAGAACCCAAGTGCTCTTCAGCTTGAGGTCACAAACAGATGGCTGGACATTCTGCTTCAGGATTTTTTGGTAGACAGCAGAATTCATGGTTCCATTTACCACAGCAAGTCTTCCAAGTTCTGAAGCAGCAAAACGGCCATGGCTCATCACACTACCACCACCATCCTGTATGTGTGTGTGTGTGTATATTTGAAGACTGCTTTTCATTACCAGCACATATAATTAACCTCAGGGCACCAGTCCAGCAAATGGACAAATTTCTTAATGATTCCATATTTGTGCCAGGAATAGATCAATCTCAAACGTGAGTTCTAAGCTTTTTCTCAAGAAAATGAATACAGAAGAAAATGAAGAACCCAAATGTAACTTGACAGTTTAATACGTAAAATCAGCATAGCTAAAATACATTCATGTGACTTTGAAAAGATGTGAATTCAACATGTTCATGAACACATCGCACTGGTCCTGTATTCCTAAGCATACCCACTCAACACAAATTGGTTGAAAAAACACTGAAGAGACCGCTTTGCCAATCCTCTAAAAAATGTATGGATTTGGTTGAAAAGAGATGAAAAGCTGTCTTTTAACGTTGTTTAAAAAAAAAAAACTGACAACATAATCACAAACACCCTGATCTTTTCTGAGTTGTGTGTGGCAGTGTATCTACACCAGCATCTCTGGACAAGAGGCAGAGAACATTCTGGACAGATCACCAGTCCATCACAGCACCTGGTATTTAAAGGATTCAAAGATTTTATTTGTCAATACTACTATACGAACAGGACATACAGCTGAATTGAATTGGTGTTTCTCTCTCTCTTCAGTGGTGTGCACAATATTAAAAAAAGGAATAAGGCTGGAAAAACAACAACAACAGTCTATGTACAGTCATGCTACCCGTAGTGCAAATGGCGACAAAAGATAGACCCAGACATCCCATAGTGCAAATAAAGATAAAAGGATGAGACCCAGTGGTCCTATATACAGAAAAGTAGAGCAGTAATACTTGTAGTAGCAAGTTCAATGTGGTAGTGTAGGTGCAGACAGGGACAGATAGGACTGCACATGATCAGTACTGCAATGACAGCAGCAGATATGGCATTTGTGCAAATGGTTGCAGTAAAGTGCAGAGACAAACAGCAGCAGATGTATTACTGTTGATGTGCCAGTCTTTTTGTGCCAACAGCTGAGGTAGTTATTGCACGGGCGAGTGCATTGCGGTCGGGGGTGGGGGGGTGGGGGGGAGTGGACAGAGTTCAGGGTCCTGATGGCCTGATGAACAAAGCTGTTTAGCATTCGTGTGGAGTGGGCCCAGAGGCTCCGGTACCTTTTCCCCGAGGGCAGGGGGCTGAAGAGGGAGTGTGAGGGGTGGGGAGTGGTGCCTGCAATGTTGATGGCTCTGCAGGTGAGGCAGATGTCTGAGAGGGGGAGGCAGGGGGGCACCAATGATCTCGCTGGCTGCTTTCACTGTGTGTTGTAGTGTCTTCCGGCAGGAGGCGGTGCAGCTTCCATACCACACCGTGATACAGCTGGTGTGGATGCTCTCAACGGTCTCCCAGTAGAATGGGCACATGATGGGGTGGGACCTGTGCTCTCCTCAGTTTACAGAGGAAATGGGCACATGCGCACGCAGCGACCGGCAGCTGGTGAAAAAAGTCCGTCGTCTGTGTGTCTGTTTTTACCCACCTTAATGTGTTTTTAACGAAATTGTCTGTGTCGTTTTTGTCCTGGAATGTTTGTGGACTGTATAGCGAAGAGCTCCCTGGCTCCATCAATATGGATTTCCTCCCCATTTTTGCACTGCTGCTTCTTTCCCACCGGCTCTGTGTCTCTGAGGTAAGTGCGATTGTGATCATGCCGGGGAGAATACAATATTCCAGGGATATGTTGCTGCATTTAAACATAGATAATGCAGCGTCTGTGATTGAGTCTATGCCGCAACTGCCGGACTTTATTTTGAGAGACGTTCATGGACACAGCGATGAAAAGAGAGACAAGGGAAGAAGGCGCGGAAAGCGTGGAGGCGTGAAACTACGCCTGAGGAGACGTCAGTTTGGTAACATTCCTCTTCCTTCCATGATTTTGGGGAACGTACAATCTCTGAGGAACAAGGTGGATGAAATTCAAGGGAATGTACACCACCAGAAGGACTTCAAGAACTGCTGTGTCATGGCTTACACGGAGACTTGGCTTAATGCGCATGACTGGGACGCGGACCTGTTGATTGACGGCTTTGGAGCCCCACTCTGCTCAGATCGGCCGGAAGAGGTAACGGGGAAACGTCAGGGGGGCGGCGTATGTTTATACATTAATAAACAGTACTGCACATCTGTCACAGTCAGAGAGCGCATCTGTACACCTGATGTGGAGCTTCTGTCCGTATCACTACGCCCCTTTTATCTGCCTTGCGAGTTCCCTCAACTTTTCATAACGACTGTGTACATTCACCCGAGGACAGACGCTGACTCCGCCTCCAGCACCGTCTTAGATGTGGTACAGCGGCTGCAGTCAATATCCCCAGAGGCGCCAAACTTTAATCTTGGGGATTTTAACCATGTTTCTTTAAAGAAGACACTTAAAAACTTTTGTCAGTATGTCTCCTGCCCAACCAAGCGAAAAAAGACATTGGACCTGTGCTATGGATCCATAGAGAGGGCCTATAAATCACTTCCCCTTCCTCCTGTAGGATCCTCAGATCACAACTGTGTACATTTGCTGCCCACATATAAAACTGCTCTCAGAAGAGGCAAGGTGGAGACCAGAGACATTGATGTGTGGACAGAGGATTCAGTGCACAGCCTCCAGGAATGCTTTAACTGTACAGACTGGGAGGTTTTCACACTGTCCTGTGGGGATGATTTGGACTCTTTGGTAGATGTCACATGCTCATACATGACTTTCTGTAAAAATATGATCGTTCCATGTAAACGTGTCAAAATATATCCCAACAACAAGCCATGGGTTACAAAATCAGTTAAATCCTGCTTACAGAGGAAAGCACTTGCTTTTAAACAGGGGTCTGTTTCTGAGCTACAGGTTGCCACAAAAGAGCTGAAGTCTGAAATTTTAAGAGCAAAACAGAATTATAAATCAGAATTTGAAAGTAAGATGGCAACAAAGAAACTTGGTTCAGCCTGGGCCAGTATGAAAACTATTGCAGGCCTTCAGAGCACAGAGCGCAGTAATTGTGTGTTTTTAGATGGTTTTAATTCAGACACAGAGCTGGCTAATGCTCTTAATTGTTTTTATGGTCGTTTTGACTCCTTTGATTTTAGCACAGAAACCCAAAATTTGAAACAGAAACTCAAAGACAATCAGCACTTTAATATTGAGGTGCAGGACGTTAAAAGGGAGTTCTGTGCTGTAAAAGTGAGCAAAAGTCAGGGCCCTGATAATATATGTGGGCGCTTGGTAAAGTCCTGTGCACATGAACTGAGTCCTGTATTTCATTACATCTTCAATAAGTCCTTACAGACACAACATGTGCCCAAGATCTGGAAAGAAGCCGTGGTTGTTCCCGTTCCAAAATCCAGCTGTCCTAAAACGGTAAACAACTTTAGACCAGTTGCTTTGACTTCAATTTTAATGAAAATTTTTAAAAAACTGGTCAGATGTGAGGTCCTAAAGCAGACTGAACATGCATTGGATCCTCTGCAGTTTGCCTATAGGCCTCACAGAGGAGTAGAGGATGCCACTGTCACTCTGTTTTTTTTTTTCCACAATATCTTTATTGAACCTTTTTTTTTTTTTTTAACAAACATGATACAATCAAACACTAACACTAAAGTACTACAAAAAAAAAAATGCACTAAAAACACCAACAACCACCAACAAAATCAAGTCTTCAACAATGCTCCTCTGTTTAGTCTAGACAATCCAATACATAAGTATACATATTATGTTCACCAGTTTGGAATTTACAAGGTCCACACACATCATTCACCTTCTTCTTCAAGAGTTATGTTTAAATTTTTTACATAATCAATAAAAGGTCTCCATATATTCTCAAACACAATTTCCTTTGATTTCAGTATATATGTTATTCTTTCTAATGGAAGGTTTGTTAACATCTGTCTTAACCACTGAGTCACATCTGGTCTATGAGTCTTTTTCCATAATAGTGCAATACATTTTTTGGCATTAAGCAAACTGAGGTCTGTAAAATGAGGTGGTAAAATTTCTTGTATTCGTCTTGCTAAAATTTTACAGATTATCTTAAGGTCAGCGTTTAATAGGCTTATTGGTCTCATATTTTCACATTTATTAGAGGGCTTACCTGGTTTTGGCAGCAGTATAATTAAGGCATTATTTATGTATGATGGTAAATTATTATTTTGAAATGCTTCTAAAACCATTTCCAAAAAAGGTTTTATTAATTTATTCTTAAATTTTTTATAAAGGTCAACTGGAAGACCATCTGGTCCTGCACTTTTTCCTGATTTCATATTATCAATGGCTAGCCCAACTTCTTCTTGACTAATTTTAGACTCCAATATCTCCCTGTTTTCATTTGGAATACACGGTATAGATAGTTCGTTCAAAAACCCATTTAGTTTTGTTAAATCAGGTTCATTTTTGGTATCATATAATTTTTCATAGTAATCTCTAAAGGCTCTATTAATTTCTAAAGGATCTATAACTACCTGTCCGTTACTTATAATACTGGTAATTGGTGTTTTAATTTCCAATTGTTTAATCTGCCATGCTAATAATTTTCCTGATTTTTCACCTTGTTCATAAAAAGATTGTTTCAATCTTAGAAGACTCGAGGCAGCTCTATTCGCTGATTTTTTGTCGTATTCAGCTCTCAAAATCAGTAATTCATTAGACCTCTGCAATTCCATGAAGTTAAATTAAGATTAACACTTTGGTCCATGATCAATAGAGAGTTTGGGATTACCTTGCAGTGTAAACATGCTCATACAGAGAAGCAAAAACATGAGTGGTTGAACATTCATCCTACAAACTACACACAAACAAATTTCCCCTTCCCACACTTGTGGCAAACCCCCCAAAATCAAAAGAAAAATTCTGTCTCCCGATATAGCCATCGACCGTTCCACACCCACGGGGAACAGCCTAAGCCACTCCTTCTTCATCCTCCCAATCACCCTAACTCTACTGCTTTTAATGACGTAACATTAACTCTCCTCTGTAGTTTTCCAACTTAACTCCAAAATTTTTAACAACTTTGTACATCATAGTTGTTTTTTTTTTGTTTGTTTTGTTTTTGTTTTGTTTTTTTAATATATAATACAATCTATATTTTGTAAACTTACTATTTACTTCAAGTCAGTCAGATGCCTGTGCAAATGCTTAATTATTCTACCTTATATTTTGTTCATGCTTAGCTCCCACCAGTCTCTTCTTCTTCTTTGATCTTCTTGATGAACTCCTGCGCCTCCTCTGGGGTCTTGAAGATGTGGGTTCTGCCCTCATACGTGGTCAGCAGTCTCGCAGGATAGATTACACCATGACGAATCCCAAGGTTGCGCAGCTCCTTACGTACGGGGTCAAACTGCTTCCTCAATTGCTGGATTCCTGTGGCCAAATCTGGGTAGAACCGCACCTGCTGGTCCTGGTGTTTAATCTCTCCTTTAGCACGTGCAGCGTTGAAGATCTTCATCCTGTCTCTGTTGCTAAGAAACTTCATAATTAAGGTCCTCGGCGGTCCCTTATCTCTCCGTGGGCCAATACGATGTGCTTTTTCCAGAACCACTGCTGATTGCAACTCCTCGCTGCCCAGCACCTCCGGAATCCACTTTTCCAGAAAGGAACATACGTCCCGACCTTCTGATTCCTCTGGAAGACCCACCAGCCTCAAATTATTCTGTCTCGACCGAGATTCCAAATCCAAAATATTATCTTCCAGAGATTTATTTTTTTTTTCCAAAGTGCGCACCTTTAATTGAAGACGGGTGACGTCATCTTCAGCACTAGCGAGACGGAGCTCCATCTGCGCCGTTCGTTCTACACAGTCACCCAATTCCTTTCTTATTCCTTCCAACGCTGTCATAATCCCATCAAATCTAGAGGAAAAGTCCGCTCTCATTGAACTCATGGCAGCCATCAGCGCATCTGCGCCTCCCCCCGCAGACATCGCACCATTGCCAGCCTCCTCCGCCATATATGGAGTTTTGTTTGCTGCGTCACAGACCTGAAAGTCCGTTAATTTGGACTGTTTCGGCGGCTCGCTTTTTCCTTTTCCTGGTTTTCCAGCCTTAGGCTTCGCCGACATATCCTCGCCCAAATGCTGGGATACGTTCTGTCCCAAATGAGAGAGTTATTTGCCGATTTTTTTTCTCCAGGAGCAGAGCAGAGCGAGACACGTCCGTCCTACGTGGCAGCCATAACCGGAAGTCCACTGTCACTCTGTTTAACATGCTTTTTAAACATCTGGATTTTAATGGGACACATGCCAAACTTTTATTTGTGGACTTTTCCTCCGCCTTTAATACAATCCAACCTCATATTTTAGCTGAAAGGCTCCTGCAACAATTTGATTTGAGCAATAATCTGGTGGGTTGGATTCTGGATTTCTTAACCCGTTGCACTCCGGACAATTTTCCTAAAAATGCCAAAAAAAAAAACGTGCCCAAAGTAAATCGAAAGCTGTTATTCAACCCTTTGCAGCATCTTCATGGGGTTGGTCTCATTTAAAAGAAAACACTTTGAATTTTTTGGCAAAAAAAAAAGATCTCTCTACGTGCTCCGGCCACTGAGTTACAGTCATCTAAACATACTGAACTTGAAGAAAATAAATTTGGACACGATGTTTTTTTTGGATACAAATGCTTGCAAATAACACACAGCTGTCCGATCCGGCTGGAAAATGCAACAGAAATGTAGATCCAAGTGTTATCAAGCTGAGATCCAAATTTGGTAACAATACCACAAAAAAATGAATATTTTACACAGCTTTGTTCTCAGGCTGTTCCCAGGCGTTTTGGAACTGTGCCAAATTGTGCCAAATGGCACAGTTTGGAAAAATGTCTGTAACTTTTGAATGATTCAATGTAGAATCTTCATTTTGGGCTCTAATGAAAGGTCACACTCAGGGCTATGTCTGTGTGTGTGTGTGTGTGTGGGGGGTTGTCCCCCCCCCGCAACAAAGGACGGAGTTCGGCCCTCGCTACATGACGGATTACACTCCTTGCATGTTTCCACAGCAACGCTGTCACAGCAGCTCCCCCCCACCCCCGCTACTGTGTGTGTGTGGGGGGTTGTCCCCCCCCCTCGCTACAGAAGACGGCCATCGCTACATGATGGAATAGACTCATATGCTTCCCCCCGCGGACCGGGGGCGTTCGGACCGTGAACGCCCCCCCCGCTCCTCTTCTGCAGCGGGGGGGGGGGGGGGGGGGCGTTCACAGTCCGAACACGGCAAATGAACCGTTTATCGCGGCGCACACACTTCGTACTTCGTGCGCGGTACAGTTGTAATTTACTGATCGGTCAAAAGTCATTTTTGGATTACAGTTTTCAGGGAGAAATAATAATTTAGCTTATAATACCTTACCTCTTCACAGCAGCAGAGTCCTGGCGAACTTCTCTTCCCCATTGTCAGACGAACGTGACGCTGGTCCGCTCGTGGATCCCGATCAAAACATAATTCCAATATTGCGGTTTTGGTGAATGATTTTTTTTTTTTTTTTTTTTTGTTACTTATTTGTACCCGTAGGTAGACTTGGTTTGCAGTCTGGTGACAAGCCACCGGCTGCTGGTCGCTGCGTGCGCGAGCGCCCTAAACCTACATGTTTTTGGTGTGCGGGAGGAAACCGGAGAAATCCCGGAGTAAACCCGCGCAACACGGGGAGAACATGCAAACTCCACACAGTTCACTGTTGGTCGGGGGCTGGGATCGAACCCACGATCTCATGATCCCCGCGGTCCCCTGGCCGAGGGTAAAACTGTGCTGCCACAGTGCTAAACCACTGCGCCACCGTGCAGCCGGATTTACGACCTTTGTCGTCGGCCTCCGTCGGTCTATGATGACGGAAGAGAATCCTAATCCTATTCTGCTGGAATGAGTGCAGGTCCCACTTGTGGGTGTTCTCCATGCTGCTGGGTGAGCCTGGGTCTGTAGCAGATTCGTCCAGCGTCCTTTGTTTTCATCTGCTGCAACAGTAAATCTCTCTTCACCCAGCCCGAATTTCTGTGCTTCAATTGGCTCCTGCATTCACAGTAGGCGGGTCCTCCTTCCTAGGTTTTCATTCATTGGCTCTTCATGGTTTCAGAAACCCAATTCAAGGCTCTTATTAGTCGAATGAGAGGTCAATCAGATGAACTAATCTGTTCGCGGCTGTCTGCAGCTTTTTTTTTCAGTGGCGCTTGGAGGCCAGCATCATCTCCATCTGCACCATCATCAGTATATCATGCATCATGCGTCCGAGCGCGCACGAGTGCGCTCTCGTGTGCCCTCGTGCGCCCTAGGACGCAGAGACTTGCCCGCCTGCGGAACAACGGAGCGCAAGTGGTTAACCAACAGGATGCAGAGAGTAAGGGTCAATGGCACATTGTCTGACCTAAAGTGCTCTTCTACTGGCTCTCCTCAGGGGTGTGTGTTGTCACCACTACTCTTCATCCTGTACACAAACATGTGTCGGAGCAGACATGACAACAGGCACATTATAAAGTATGCTGATGACTCAGTTGTTGTCAGTCTCCTCCAGGATGGTGAGAGTGGCCACGGCCCAGTAGTTGATGATTTTGTTCACTGGTGTGAGGATTCCTACCTGCAGCTGAATACGACAAAAACTAAAGATATGATTATTGACTTTAGGAGGAAAACTCCCAGGCACAAAGTCACCATACTAAAAGGTCAGACCACTGAATGTGTACAATCCTACAAATATCTTGGGACGATTATTGATAGTAATTTAAACTTTGAAGAGAACTGTGAAAGGGTGTGCAAAAAGGGTCAGCAACATTTGCATTGCTTGAGGAAACTTGCATGCTTCCAAATTGACCGAACCATAATGACAATGTTTTATCGGGCTTTTATTGAATTTGTTTTATCCTTTTCTTTAGTGTCATGGTTTGGTCAGATAAAACTGAAACAGAGGAAATCCTTGGATCAGGCAGTTAGATGGTCCAGTTGTTTGCTTGGTGAGTCACAGCTGAGCCTGACATCCTTGTACACCAGGCAGGTACGGAGGATTGCTACCTCCATTTTAAATGATGACTCCCACCCTTTGCACTGCAACTTTCAGCTTCTTCCCTCAAGATGGAGGTTTGCTGTCCCAAAAAGCAAAACCCAGCGCTACAAAAACAGCTTTGTTCCTGCTGCTGTCAAAGAGTTGAACAAGTTGTAACAATATATTGCACATAATTTAGGTACCTATTTATTAACTCCATTTTATATTTACTTATTTTTGTAGGATTTTATTTGGGTTCTAAATCTTTTATTGGGTTTAGGACCTTTGAGTTTTTAACCTCTTTGACTAATCTTTAACTTTTTAATATGACCCTTCTCTCTTATCTCTGGTTTTTCTCTCATCTCTTTGTCTTTATACCCTGATTGATGGAGCCTTGAGTATTTTTATCATGTTTATAGTCAGCTTCATGTGTGCCTGTGTTTGTGTTCATGTTGAATGTAATTGTGGTTTGTAAATATGGATGTCACCAGACTGCAAAACAAATCTACCTACGGGTACAAATAAAGCAACCTGAACCTGAACCTGATGGAGGCGAGTTTGAGCCTTCTTGGCCAGTGATGTGGAGCTGTTGGACCAGGAGAGGTCCTCAGAGATGTGCACCCCCAGGAACTTGGTGCTGCTCACCCTCCCCACAGCAACTCCATCGATGATCAGAGGGGGATGCTGTGCGTGTCCCCTCCTGAAGTCGACCACAATCTCCTTGGTTTTTCCCATGTTCATGAAGAGATTATTGTCTTTACACCACTGGACCAGTTGGCTCACCTCATTTCTGTAGTTGGTCTCCTTGTTGTTGGTGATGAGGCCCACCACTGTCATGTCATCCGCAAACTTGATGATGTGGTTGGTGCTGTAGGCTGGTACACAGTCATGGGTCAGCAGGGTGAAGAGCAGCACGCTGAGCATGTACCCTTGTGGGCCCCCTGTGCTCAGTGTGATGGTCTTGGAGGTGTTGCTGCCAACCCACATATTCTGTGGCCTCCCTGTGAGAAAGTCCAGCACCCAATTACAGAGAGAGGTTTTGAGTCCCAAGTGTCTGAGTTTTTGTATTAGATGCTGGGGGATGATTGTGTTGAATGCTGAACTAAAGTCCAAGAACAGCATTTGCACGTAGGAGTTCTTTGAGTCCAGGTGGGTGAATCCAACTGGATGGAGAGCAGCAGCGATGGCATCTTCTGTGGATCTGTTTGACCTGTATGCAAACTGATGTGAGTTGTAGGAGGGAGGGAGGGAGGATGGACTTGATGTTCTGCATGACTAGCCGCTTGAAGCACTTCATTATGATGAGGGTCAGTGCTACGGGCTGGTAGTTATTGTAGCTGGATGGGATGGGCTTCTTTGGGACTGATATTATGGTGGCAGTTTTGAAACATGTGGGGACAACAGCTTGACTCAGGGAGATGTTAAAGATGTCGGTCAGGACATTCTTGAGCTCCTCTGCACAGTCCTTCAGAATGTGATCTGGTATGTTGTCTGGACCAGCTGCCTTGTGTGGGTTGATCCTGCAGAGGGTCCTCTTCATGCTAGCCAGATCCAGACTTATGGCCTGCTTATCTGGAGGAGTGGTTTTCTGAGCTGATGTGCTGTTTTGTGCTTCAAAGCTGCCACCAATTTCATTTAAGTTATTGAGCAGTGTGATGTCAGTCGCACAGGTCTGAGGTGGAGGTTTGTAGTTGGTGAGGGTCTGTATGCCACGCCAGAGGGAATGTTCATCTCCGGTGTTGCTGAAGTGACCGGATATTTTCTTGCTGTACTGTCGCTGGCCCTGAAGGCTGCGTCCCAAGCTCTCAGGAGCCTGTGGACCTCTGGTGTCTTCCCAAACAGTCTCCCATCCAAGTACTAGCTAAGGTAGACCCTGCTTAGCTTTCAAGATCAGACAAGACCAGGGGTGTCTAGGACACCCACAGCCCAAGGTGTGCTCATGAATGAATGAATGAATGAATGAATGAATCTTTATTTCGGATAGATTAAAAGTACAGGTTAAAAGAAACTGAATAATATAACAAAGGGGGAAAGAAAATCCAACAAGGTCAAATTAGACAATAACTCCTCTGATTATACAGTTCAACATAAGTTATCCGAAATGGGTGATGGCTGAAGCCGCAGCTTATATTGCCCACCCATATTCCATCCAAGAATTCAAAAGAAAAACAAAACAAGAGTGATTACAATTCAGAACGAAGCTAAGACAAAATGTGACAAAAAAAACTAAGCTACAACACAATGCAGACTAGATATGACAATCCTTATGTGATTTTACATGTCATCTTGTAAATATGTTTGGAGTATTTCTTCCTTTAGTTTTTGTTTAAATTGTCCAAGCGTTGTACATGATTTTAATTCAGGTCCAAAATCGTTCCATAATCTGACTCCTTGCACTGAAACACAGTGTTGCTTGGTGGTAGTTCTCACTGAAGGTTTTTGAAATATACATGTTCCTCTGAAATGATATTGTTTCTCCCTTATTTGGAACAACTTTTGGATATTTGCGGGCAGTGATAGATTCTTCACTTTAAACATTATTATTGCAGTTTTAAAGTCAACCAGATCTTTCAACTTGAGAGCTTTTAATTTAAGAAAAAGTGGGTTTGTTGGTTCCCTGTAAGCTGCTTTGTTTATTATTCTAATAGTTCTCTTCTGAAGCATAAAGACTGGATATATGTTTGTTTTATATGTATTTCCCCATACTTCAGTACAATATGTCATGTATGGGAGTATTAATGAATGATACAAGGTATATAGTGTGGGTTGATTCAGCAAATATTTCACTCTGTGTAGTATTGCAATTGATTTGGATATTTTACCTTTAATATAATTAATATGTGACTTCCAACACAGTGTATTATCAATTATTACTCCAAAAAATTTAGTTTCCGATACCCTTTCAATCTCTACACCATTTACACTGAGTTTAGATACTGAGTTGTTGTGATGGTTGTTAAAGACTATAAATTTTGTCTTACTTAAATTGAGCGTTAATTTGTTTGAATCAAACCACAGTTTAAGCTTTCCAAATTCCTTTCCGAGTGTATCCAAAAGTTGTTCCAAATTGCTTCCACTGCATAATAGATTAGTATCATCGGCAAACAATATTAAGTCAATTTTTTCTGAAACTTTACATATATCATTTATATACATGATGAATAACAATGGCCCCAAAACTGAACCCTGTGGGACTCCACAAGTAACCTTCAGTAACTGTGAGTTTTTGTTACCAACACATACATACTGATATCTATTCTTTAAGTAACTACTTAACCAGGACAGTGCTACCCCTCTAATACCACAATTTTGTAGTTTCTTTAATAATAAATTATGATCCACTGTATCAAATGCTTTTTTAAGATCGAGGAATACCCCAACTGAATACTCTTTATTTTCAATGGCAGTTGATATTTTTTCTATAAATTCCATTAGAGCAAATGCAATTGTCCTCTTGTGTCTGAACCCATATTGTTGCTCACACAATAAATTATTCTTCAGTATGAAGTTGTCAATTCTCTCATAGAATATTTTTTCAAGTATCTTGGAAAATTGCAGCATTAGTGAAATTGGTCTATAGTTTGAGAATTCCCCTCTGTCACCCGTCTTGTATATCGGAATTACTTTAGCTATTTTCATTGCATTGGGAAATATACCTGTTTGGAGAGACAGGTTCCAGATATACGTCAGTGGTTTCACTAAGCATTCAATAATAGTTTTGACTAAGAGCATGTCAATACCATCACAGTCCGTAGATGTTTTACTTTTAAACGATTTAACAATTTCAATGACCTCTCTCTCGTCTGTGTTCTTTATGAAAATGGAGTCTTTTATAGCAGTGTTATTGCTTATTGTATCACCTGTAGGTGCCGTAATGGGTATTTCTCGAGCCAAATTAGGACCAATGTTAACAAAAAAGTTATTAAATTCATCTGCAGGTGAAGCTGCATTCACACTCTGAGTCGTTTTATTATTTTTTGAAAAATCGGTTGGGTAGCTTGTATTTCTGCTTTTATTTCCAAGAATATTGTTAAGTATTGTCCATGTATTTTTAATATTGTCTCTGTTTTTCTCCAGTTCTTTACTGTAATAGTCTCTCTTACTACATCTTATTATATATGTTAACTTATTTTTGTATGTTTTATACCGCTGCTCTGCTTCTTTTGTCCTTTTCTTTAGGAAAGCTTTATATAATAAATTTTTCTTTTTCAACGCCTTTTGTAGTCCTTTGGTTAACCATGGCTTATCTGCAAATTTATGTTTAAGCTTTTTCTTTACTAATGGACAATTTTTTTCATTGGTTACAATGTTTATAAATGTGTCATAGGCTTCATTTACATCTGATACATAGACTTCTGTCCAGTCTTGCTTCAGCAAGTCCTCTTTAAGAGAACTGATTGCATTTTGTGATTTGTATCTGAATGATTTTAAAATTTTTTCTGTATTGGCCCCCGTGTGGCCATGGATAAGTGCAAAGGTTGGCAAGTGGTCACTTATATCATTTATCAATAATCCACTTTCTATTTTCTTATCAATAATATTAACAAACAGGTTGTCAAAAAGTGTAGCAGTGTGAACTGTGATTCTACTGGGATGTGTTATTGTGGGATATAGAGTTCATGAACTCTGTAATTACATTTTGTTGATGTGGATTTAGTAAATCAATATTGAAATCTTCACAAATTACTACCATTTTCTTACTAGCAATATTATTGTACAGCTCGACTAATTTATCTCTGAATGTCTCAATGCAAGTTCCCGGCGTTCTATATATACAACTTATAATTAGGTTTTTTGTTTTATCTTGGTCAATCTCAACAGTAACATATTCCAAAATCCCTGGTAGTGCAAACAACATTCCATTTACAAGCTTACACCTATACAGGTCATCAATATACAGTGCAACACCACCACCCTTTTTTGAGATCTGTTAATATGAAACATCTGATATCCCTCTATTGCCATCAGAGGAGCCTGCTCTTCATTAAGCCAAGTTTCAGAGACTGCGATAGCTGTAAATTTTCTGTCTAGCTGTTTTAAATAGTCCTGAATCTGTGGAAAGTTTTTGTTAAGACTTCTGCTGTTGAAGTGTATTATTGATAGTTTACCATCTAGTTGCACTTGACTTTTGAATTGCTTTTCAGTGTAATATTCACAATGGTTATGAATATTATTTAAAAAGTGGTTATCAGGATCAATATCGTTCTCCATCTCTTGTAGTTTATGTTCAGCATAATGGCATATTTTCAGTTTGAGTTTCCTTACTCTGTGTCAAATGGATTCCTCCAACTGGGGATAATTGATGTCTACTCAAGTCAGTCATAAGTTTTTTGTTTGTTTTGCTTATTTTTTTTTAAAGTACATTGACATGGTATGCCAAAAGAACTATTCTTACTGTGTGTGTGAATATGGATTATCATTGTCTCTTAATTTTCTTAATCAGTGTTCATCTGTATTTATTTAAGTCAGTAACATCTCTGATCATTATACTCTTTGCTTGCTCAGGTGTTCCATTTAGTTTGATCCAAACTCTACAATTTCTTGTCCATGTTGCCTGTATCCTATTTTGTCTTTTCAGCATCCGTGCTTGCCGTGCTATTTCAGCATTTGTTTTTGTTAGGTGTTCATTTAGGTAAACTTCTGTTCCCCGGAGCTTTCTGGCCTGCCTCAGTATGTCATTCTTTACCCTTCTGTTCACAAAGCGCATCACAATTGATTTCTTTGTTTTATTATCTTTTCTGGGTAAAGCATAACAGGCTGAAATTGCATTTGCTTCGACCTTTATATCTCTACTGTCAAGGAACTGAAGCACCTTGTTTTCTAGGGAGACTGATTCACTCAGGGGAGCCTCCTCACCTCTCAGTCCTGTTGTAGTATGAGCGTATGATTGATATTTGATGTCTAGTTCACTTATAATTAGGTCATCCATACGAGAACCTTGTTTAAGATCCTCGACGCGTCGCTCCAAGTCCGTAATTTTTTTGTCTTTTTCCTGAATTGTTAATTTTAAGTCTCGTACTTCTTCCATTAGGCCTGTTATTTTGGCCTGCTGGCTAACCATTTTAGCCACTTCTTCTGACAAGAAGTTCAGAGATTTTTTGATCTCTTCCATTTCCTCCTTCTTTGGTGGCATTTTTACTGACCTGTGGATAGTAAAACAATCTCTGCTTGTGTCGCCGGTATCTGATCTGACCGATCTCGAATCCAGCTGGGTCTCAGCTAGCCCCCTCCGCTGCTAGTCCCGCTGCTTACCACCGCCGTAACCAAGCTCCTGTCCAGCTCCTTCACCGAGTCCCGCCGCACATCTTCCGCTGCAGCCGAGCTCCGATCCTGCTTCTGTCTGGCTGGTGTCCCGGTAGATCCTCCGCTGAGCTCCGCCGCCTACCGCCGTCTGCCTCAGTAGTTCCTCCGCTGAGACCCGCCACCTACCGCCGTCTGCCTCAGTAGTTCCTCCGCTGAGCCTCCCCACTGGGCTCCGACTCAGGCTATTGTCTGGCTGGGTCCCGGTGGTCCTCCACTGGTCCCCGTCTCCCACCACCGCCGCCCCCAAACTCCGATCCGGCTCCCGTCCAACTGTTGCCTTCGTTAGTTCGTCCGGCGAGCCCTCACCGGGGACTGAGTCGCTTTGTGTCGGTGTTAGGTGGTACGACTAGTGTTAGCGTTAAGCTAACTAGCGTTAGCTTAGCAAATGCTTCGGGTAAAGTGTAGCAGCGAACCACAAAAGAAACGCTAGTCAGTTTACTCACAGTGGCCGGTGAAAGGCGATTAAAGGGGTATTCCAACAGAGGTGGAAATTCAGCCCGTGCGTGTGCGTCACAAATGCCGATCGCTGTTGGTTAGTTATTTTAATGGCAAAATCATCAACTTTGTCTCAGCACTGAAAAAGTGTGACCATCCCGGTCGCCATCTTGCTCAATCAGTAACAAGACACAACATAGAGAGATATTTGTAAAATGTACATGTATTCAAATAGTACTTTTTAAGTGTACAGCACAATAGCACTAGCAGTGGTTTCAGATTATTCCAGGTATTATGTAATAAGCATTTTGCCAAATGTCACACTTAACCCTTTAACTGTCCACATTTCATGGGCGGGCCACGCACCCCCAGTGGCACAGCACAGCAACTGCACCTGTCAACTTATTGATGTCCCCCGGCTATACTGAGAATTTGTACTGATCTGTATTGATCTGACAGTTCAGAAGGTGGCAGACATACGCCCAATGCGCCATACATGCCAGACATGCATATATGGCGCAGACACATACATGCATGTATGGCCAGACATGCGCCCAATTTGCTGTATTCCATGGCTGACATGGAATACAGCAAAGAAGAAGAAATCCTCATTATTCTTCTTCCTTTTTCCGCTTTGAGCTCCCCAGCACCAACGTGGTCGCCGCCATATTTGGTCATGGCAATGGCGATTCTGACTGAAACTGCATCAAACAGGAAAAATAGCCACATAATACAAACGAAATTCACGTGGGATAATCATAAGAGTTTGTAGATGTGGCAGAGAGTGTAAATGACCGAGCAAACGCAAAACATCGACCACGATGGGCGAAAACGGACTGACCATGTGGACGAGCGAGCGCCTCTCCCCGGCAACAGGTAAGAGAAAAATATGTTGGTTTTTTTTTAAATTTTATTGATTTTCTGGTTCATATACTTTGAAGATTAGATAAAAACATATCCCATGTAGACAAAAAGGTGAGAAATCCCGGAGTAAACCCACACAGACATGGGGAGAACATGCAAACTCCACACAGATCAATAGTTGTAAATGTTAATGATAATTTGTATTATCTATCTTCTACTGCTTAATCCTTTTCAGGTCGTGGGGGGCTGGAGCCTATCCCAGCGTCTTTGGGTGAGAGACAGGGTGACATGGTTCAGTGACCCAGTGACAAAACACAGACTCCGAATAGATACAATTAGGTTTAATAACAACAAATGGTGTGTTGGTGTGTGTAAGTGCAGGCAGGAAAAGCAGCGAACAGAGCGGGACACTGTACGGCCTGGCAACCCTAGGAACATACAGAGAGGAATGGTCAATGAGAGCCTCTGTTGGAGGTAGACAGTTATGCTGTAGCTTACTGTGGGAGCAGATGGTGAAAGGCTCAGGTTCAGCATGACGGCTACGGCCAGGAAGACAGTGCCCTTCTGTAGACAGTGCAGCTCCTGCGGGTGAGTGTCTAGGGAGTGTTGGCATAGCGGAAGAGAGGAAGGAATCCGCCACCAAGGAGGAAGAGAGAAGATTCCACTGCCACGGACTCCGCCTGTGGACAGGGGACTTGAAGACAAGGTGAGTAAAAAGTTGGAGCTTTCGTGAGCAGCTGAAGTAATTCTCCGGCGATGGTGGAAGCAGGCTTAGGCTGAGACTACGACAGACTGTAGAGTTTGGCGATGAAGCTCGTCTGGAGCGCAGTGAGACATCTCCGCGTTGCAGGCTCAGGGAGCGTGGTAGAAATAGGCCAGGCCTGATGAAGACCAGGTGTGCGCGCAGCTGGGAATAATGAGCAGAGCAGACCATGACAGTACTCCCCCCCCCCAGTGAGCGCTTCTTGGCGGTCGTTCCAGCCTACTGGGTGCGTCCAATGGAACTCCCTGATGAGATCTTTATCCAGCACGCAGGCGGGACGCACCCAGGACCTGGACTCCGGACCATAGCCCTCCCAGTCCACCAGGTATTGTAGGCTGCGGCCCTGGCAACGGACGTCCAGGATAGCAGTCACTTCCCACGCCGGGCTGCCGTCGATCATCCTCGGAGGAGGTGGAGACCTGGGAGGAGGACACAGGGGGCTGGAAGACACAGGCTTCACTTGGGAGACATGGAAAGTGGGACATATGTGGAGGGGGGGGAGATCGAGCCGCACAGACACAGGATTAATGATGCGGGAGATAGCAAAGGGCCCAATAAACCATTTTGCCATCTTCCTGAGCTCAGCCTTCAAATTGATGTTCTTAGTAGATAACCAAACCTGCTGGCCCACCTGGTATGAAGGACCTGGGGTCCTGCGGCGGTTAGCCACCGAGGAATTGCGTTCAGCCGTGCGGCGCAGCACAGCCCGGGTTGCTCTCCACAGTCGCCGACAGCGTTTCAGGTGTGCCCGGACCGATGGCACGGCAATGTCACCCTCTTCTTTGGGAAATAAGGGGGGAGAATACCTGAGCCAAGCCTGAAAAGGGGACATACCTATGGCTGAAGAAACCGTCGAGTTGTGGGCGTACTCGATCCATGGCAGATATGAGCTCCTGGAGGCTGAGTTGGTTGATGCCACGCACCGCAGCACCGCCTCCAACTCCTGGTTGGTCCGTTCAGACTGGCCATTCAATTGAGGATGGTAACTGGATGACAGGCTCACCGTGGCCTCAAGGGCGTTGCAAAATGACCTCCACACCTGAGAGATAAACTGGGGCCCCCGATCAGAGACGATGTCCAGGGGGATCCCATGCAGTCTCACCACATGTAGAACCAACAGGTCCTCTGTTTCCTTGGCCGTAGGCAGACCCGGAAGGGGAACAAAATGGACCGCCTTGGAGAACCTGTCCACTATGGTGAGTACAACGGTGTGGTTGTTGGCAGGAGGGAGGCCGGTGACGAAATCCAATGCCACATGAGACCAGGGCCTGCCCGGAACTGGGAAAGGATGGAGCAACCCAGCTGGAGAGGATGATGGGGACTTGCCGGTGGCACATTGGGGCAAACACGGACGTACTCCCCGATGTCCTTTTGAAGAGAGGGCCACCAGAACGAAAGTTGCAGAAGCTCCTCCATGTGCCGTCTTCCTGGGTGGCAGGCAAACTTAGAGGAGTGGGCCCAGTGAATAACGTCACCCTGGACGGCCGATGGGACAAACTTCTTACCTGCTGGCCCCCTGCCCAGGTCCATTTCAGTCTCTTGTGCCCTCCGGACCTTCTCCTTAATCCCCCATGAAAGGGCGCCCATGACACAGGAGGCAGGAAGGACAGAATGATCCTCAGGGTCAAAGGCATCCGTAGCGAATTGCCTGGAGAGGGCGTCCAGCTTGATGTTTTTGGACCCGGGACGGTACGCGATGGTAAAGTCAAAATGTCCAAAAAACAAGGACCAGCGGGCCTTGCGAGCATTCAAGCGCTTGGCCGTCTGAAGGTACTCCAAGTTTCTGTGGTCCGTCCAAACCACGAACGGCTGCGAGGACCCCTCCAGCCAATGGCGCTACTCCTCCAGTGCCAGTTTAACAGCCAGAAGCTCCCTGTCATGATACTATAATTGTGCTCTGCAGGGGACAGCCGCTGGGAGAAGAAGGCACACGGTTGGACCTTACCATCCGCTAGGGAGCGCTGGGATAGGACGGCACCCACTCCAGAATCCGAGGCATCCACCTCCACTAGAACTAGACACTGAAGAATAGGATCCACCTGCACCAGGATGGGGGACTCGGAGAACTGCCTCTTGAGGTCCGCAAAGACTGTAGCCGCCTCCTCAGTCCACTGGAAGAGTACCTTGGTTGACTTGAGGCGCATCAGGGGAAGGGCCAGGCTGCTGTAGTTCCTGATGAACCGGCGGTAGAAGTTAGCAAACCCCAGGAACTGCTGAAGCTGCTTCCTGGAGGACAGGGTCGGCCACTCCACCACCGCCTTAATTTTGCCAGGATCCGGGAGAATCTCCTTATGCGAGATGATAAACCCCAAAAAGGATGTCTTGGAGGCATGGAACTTGCATTTTTCAGCCTTGACATATAGTTGGTTCTCCAACAGCCGCTGCAGCACTTGCCTCACATGCACCTGGTGTTCCTCTAGAGATCGGGAGAAGATTAAAATGTCATCCAAGTAGACAAATACAAAAACACCCAGGAAGTCTCTCAGCACATCATTAATAAGACGCTGGAACACAGCAGGCGCATTGATTAGACCGAAGGGCATCACCAGATATTCAAAATGACCACTAGGGATCCGAAAACCTGTCTTCCACTCATCTCCTTTGCAGATCCGCACCGGATGGTAGGCGTTGCGCAGATCCAGCTTGGTGAACCAGGATGCCCCCTGGAGAGAGTCAAAGGCAGTGTTAAGCAAGGGAATAGTTTATTTATCCTTGATGGTGATGTTGTTCAATTCCCTGAAATCAATACATGGTCTCAAAGAGCCGTCCTTCTTGCCAACAAAAAAAAAACCCGTACCCACCGCCGAAGAAGACGGACAGATTATGCCAGAACTCAGAGATTCCTTGATATAGGCCTCCATAGCTGCCTGCTCCGGCGGAGAAAAGCTGTGCACCTGGCTAGATGTAAGCGGAGCTCCCGGGCAGAGGTTTATGGCACAGTCATACAGCCATTGGGGGGGGGGGGGTAAGGGATAGGACCTGGGTCTTGTTAAAGACGGCTCCAAGGACATGATATTCAGGGGGAACTCTAAACCGGTCGGGGTGCGGGGTGGTGGGAACCCCCAAGGGCATGGACAATGAGCAAGCGGCTGATTGGAGACAGGCGCTGAGGCAAAACCAACTCCATGACTTAATACTACCTGAGCGCCAATCAATAGTGGGATTATGGAGGCGTAACCAGGGAAAACCAAGGATGACTGGGGACGATGAAATCAGCAACACGAAGAACTGTAATTCCTTCCGATGATTACCTGAGACAATGACGGACACTGGGGCAGTTTGCTGGGACACCATGGCCATGGGGGCCTTAGACTGTGCGATCAGCCATAGCGGAGACTTAAGAGGGAAACAGCAAAGCCCCAAACGGGTTGCCAGGTCCCTAGAAATAAAACTTTGCTCTGCCCCTGAGTCGATTAAAGCCTGTGTGGGAATTTCAGTATGTTTATGTAAGAACCGGATGGGAAGAAGGGGTCTAGATAGGGGGTTAGGCTGAGGTGAGTCCGTGAGTCCCCCTACTGCGACGCATGGACTCCCCCTTTTGGCTGAAGCTGGCAAGATGCTACCTCATGCTCCTCACTCCCGCAATAGAGGCACAACCCTAACTCACGACGGCACTATTTTTTCCGCCAAAGTCAACTTAGTCTGTCCCCCTACCATAGGTTCCAGGGTCACAGAGGAGTCAGAAGGTGGAAGGGCCAATAGGGAGGTTAGAGGGGCGTGACGGTACTGGGTCCCTGAGCGACCATAGGATTTATGTTCTGCCGCCCGTTCCCTCAGCCTATTATCTAGACTAATGGCTAGGGAAATTAGCTCAGATAGCTTAGTCGGCTTCTCTAGGGGAGCTAGCTCGTCTCGAAGGCTAGGGCTAAGGCTCCTAATGAAAATGCTACAGAGGGAAGCGTCCTCCCACCCCACCTCTGTAGCCGCTACCCGGAAGTCAACAGCATAATCAGCTACAGCCTTGGTACCCTGTCTCAAGTTTAGCAACCGAGAGGTAAGCACACTGTCTCGGTCTGAATGGTCAAACACCTCATTAAACTCTCCGATAAACTGGCCATAAGTCAGGCTAGCGTAATTAGCCCTAGCCATCACCGCGTAAGACCATGCTAGCGTTCTTCCCTCCAACAAGTTGATCACGTAGCCGATCTTACTAAGGTCAGAAGTGAAGTCCTCAGGTACCCGCTGGAAAAACAAAACCCCTGGCCTCTCCTAGTTTGCTGCTAAAGAAGCAGTTGTGGGTAGGAACGGGAGTGAGCCGAGCCGGGGACCCCTGTCTGAGTTGGTTAGCAGATAAGCTAGTGGGAGCTGAAGAGCTGCTGGGAATAGGTAAGGCCTGGGGAAAAGACTGGGAGCTAGTTAGCCGGTCTAACCGGTCAGTGACATAAGCTAATTGGGTTAAAATGGATTGCTGCTGACAACCCAATTGATCTATTCAGATCTCCATGTGGTTGACACGGCGCACCAAAGCGCTGTCAACTGGGTTGTTCTGGTGGAAATGTACTGACATGGTTTAGTGACCCAGTGACAAAACACAGACTCTGAATAGATACAATTAGTTTTATTAACAACAAATGGTGTGTTGGTGTGTAAGTGCAGGCAGGAACTACAGGGAACAGAACAGGACACTGTACGGCCTGGCAACCCTAGCAACATACAGAGAGGGATGGTTAATGAGAGCCTCTGCTGGAGGTAGACAACTACGCTGTAGCTTACTGTGGGAGCAGATGGTGAGAGGCTCAGGTTCAGCACGACGGCTATGTCCAGGAAGACAGTGCCCTTCTGTAGAGAGGGCAGCTCCTGCGGGTGAGTGTCTAGGGAGTGTTGGCGTAGTGGAAGAGAGGAAGGAATCCGCCACCAAGGAGGAAGAGAGGAAGACTCCGCTGCCACGGACTCCGTCTGTGCACTGGGGACTTGAAGACAAGGTGAGTAGAAAGTTGGAGCTTATGTGAGCAGCTGAAGGAATTCTCCGGTGATGGTGGAAGCAGGCTTAGGCTGAGACTACGACAGACTGTAGAGTTTGGCGATGAAGCTCGTCTGGAGCACAGTGAGACATCTCCGCGCTGCAGGCTTGGGCAGCGTGGTAGAAATAGGCTAGGCATGATGAAGACCAGGTGTGTGCGCAGCTGGGAATAATGAGCAGAGCAGACCATGACACAGGGTCCACCCTGGACAGATCACCAGTCCATCACAGGGCCAACACAGAGAGACAGGCAACCACTCACTCTCACATTCATACCTAAGGACAATTTAGAATCCCCAGTTGATGCCAATTAGTCTAACCTGCATATTTTTGGCCTGTGGGAGGAAACCAGAGTAAATGGTAAATGGCATTCACTTATATAGCGCTTTTATTCTCATCTCTAGATGACCAAAGCACTTAACAGATCCTGCTGTCCACCCATTCACACACTGTGTTTACCCCAGAGTACCCGGGGTAAACCCACGCAGACATGGGGAGAGCATGCACACTCCACACAGAAGGGTCACCGATGGTCAAGGGGGTGGGATCGAACCCATGACCTTCTTGCTGTGCAGCCACAGTGCTAAACACTGCTCCACTGAGCTGCCCCCCCCCCAAAAAAAATTATTTGTAAATGGAAAAGATCAAAGGCAGGCATGCAGCAGAAATATTTGCTTATGCTTTGTTTCTGCGGGCATGCACATGTACCATGTCAAAGGTCAAAGGCAGGCATCACCATGGTTACTGTTGCCATGGTAACAGTAACTTTCTACAGGCATGCAGAAATACTTGCTTATACTTGGTTCCATCACTCCATCTGGTCAGGAGCTGTAGTCCTCTTGTACTTGGTTTCTTTGGGCATGCAGGGGTATGCACTAGTTTGTAATAATGAGTGTAAATTGTGGAGCTGCAACACAGAGAGAGATGTAGCTCTCTGAGCCACTATAATTTACATTACTCCTTGGCCAAAAACAAAGTATAATAATGAATTTTGTGCCCAAAAAAGTTGTCTATAAAATAAATTATGGTTTTGTAACCAATGGTCTAAAATGAGTTCTAAAATGAAAACATGGACTTTATTACTGCATTTTTCATGAATTACATTAAAAGGTAATTCAGTAAAATACCTTTCACTTGTTTTGTTAAAATTAAATATAAAATCTGTTTTGTAAATCTGACCCTGAAAGCATCATTGTTGCCTCACTGGAAATTAAACTCAAAGCACGTCCTTGCAGAACAACCTTTGCCAACCGAAGAACCATTTTTCTTGTCTCCGACTAAAATAGAAGTGGCTGAGGGCCGCAACGGCAATTTGACCTTTAAAATAAAGATTATGTTGCTAATGAAGTTTTTTTTTTATATACATACGCTCTGAATATTATGTGGCATTAATGAATTCGTATGGGTGAAAAAAACTGTCAAGCTTCTTTTCTTCTTCTTTTTGATTTGATTGGTGGTTGGCAACCAGCTTACAGGTGCATTACCACCATGTACTTCACTCTATATCATCACTCTATCTGGTCAGGAGCTGTAGTCCTTCTATCATCATTGCTTTGTCCAATCAAACCTCAACTCTATCTTCAGACATCACTCTTCTTCGTCTCCTCGTACTTCACTCTATATCATCACTCTACATATCTTGGCCGTGGTGATGTCCTTAGCTTCTTTCATGAAATAAAAGTATTACAAATATATTACAAATTGTTTTGTGCTGAAAGGCTATATCTGAATATCTGGCCATAATTTTGTTGTATAGTTTTCAATTATCAGCGCATTCATAAATTGTTTAAATCTGATAAATATCACCCATCTGCTACTTTCTTCTTCTTCTTCTTTTTGATTTAATTGGCGGTTGGCTTTCAACAGTGATCACAGCTTTAGTCACTGATAGCACTCTATACATAATTCAAGAAGTGTCTGTGTGTCACGATCATCCACCCATCTTCCATCCATCTTCTTCCGCTTAATCCTTTTCAGGACGCAAGGGGGCTGGAGCCTATCCCAGCATCTTTGGGCGAGAGGCAGGGTCCACCCTGGACAGATCACCAGTCCATCACAGGGCCAACACAGAGAGACAGACAACCATTTACTCTCACAGTCACACCTAAGGACAATTTAGAATCCCCAGTTTTGATACCAATTAACCTAACCTGCATGTTTTTGGCATGTGGGAGGGAACTGGAGAAATCCTGGAGTAAACCCACACAGTCACAGGGAGAACATGCAAACTCCACACAGATCACTGGTGGTTGGGGGCTGGGATCGAACCCAGGATCCCCCGGCCAAGGGTGAGTTGCTGTGCTGCCGCAGTGCTAACCACTCCACCACCGCGCTGCCTAAAATATGATAGCTCATTATTTTGTTTTGTTTTCTATGAAGTAGTCCTATGATCTTTTAGCGAGTCCTGTGCAACTAACTAGATACAGTAGATAGATACTTTATTTCGAACAAAAAAGCAAAAAAACAAAACAAATGACAAGTGCAATAAAGTAACAGTATCCAGTGCTCGAAAGGGAGAAGGAAGAAGTGAACACTTATTAACTCCAACTCCTCTTTTCCATAAATACACCCATGTGAAATATATACATATTACCACATTTAAGACCCCAAGTAGACAATTAACTATATTTTGTACATATCAACATTAACACCCATCCATCCCAACATACATACAGTCCATACATCAAAACCAGCCCCAAACCACACAGATATACACAGTACTGTCCCACCCACCATTCCATAGCATCCCAGAGTGAGCATAGTGAATCGTACATAGAAATACTACCCTTCTAACATATATTCTTTCAGCAAATAATGTTTATACCTCTTTTTGAATTGATTTCTGTTTGTACATAGTTTCAGTTCCGGCTCCAGACTGTTCCACAAATCCACCCCACAGACAGATATGCACAGACTTTTCTTGGTTGTTCGTATCTTGGGTTTTGTAAAGTTTAAGTCTCCTCTCAAATTATGATCATTGTCTCTTTTTTTGAATATTTTTTGTATATTAGTTGGGAGTTGATTATTAATTGCCCTGTACATGACTTGTGCTGTCTTAAATTTAACTAAATCCATGAACTTTATGACATGTGACTTTAAAAACAACGAACTGGTATGGTCTCTATATCCTACATTATTTATTATCCTTATAGCTCTTTTTTGTAATGTGCATATTGACTGTAGGTTGGTCTTGTAGGTGTTTCCCCAGACTTCTACACAGTAGTTAAGATAAGGTAGAAACAGTGAATTGTACAGTAAGACCAATGATTTATAGTCCAAGATGTGTCTTGTCTTCCCAGTATGCCTATACATTTTGCCAACTTGGCCCGGATGTGACTGATGTGAGGTTTCCAGCAGATTTTATTGTCTAGCGTCACCCCCAGAAACTTATTTTCCTGTACTGTTTCTATTCTGGTATCATCTATTGTTACCATTATTTCATGATTTATTTTATAATTTCCAAACAACATAATCTTTGTTTTTTTTCAGATTTAGAGATAATTTATTTTTGTTGAACCACTGCGTTAACTTTTCCATTTCAGTTGTGACCACCTCTAAAACCTGCTGCAAATTCTCACCAGTGCAAAGGATATTTGTGTCATCCACAAACAATAAATTTCAGAATTTTTGATACTTGGCATATTTCATTTATATACAAAATAAACAGTTTGGGTCCCAAAACTGACCCCTTGTCATGGTCTGTGTGCTGAAGCTGTCAGCACTCAGGCTGTGCGGTAGCTCTCCGTTCTCTCCTATGGCGCACTTCTAGACTTTTATTATGACAGCGTGTCGGCGGGGTTTCCAGCTGTCAATGGAGCCACGCTGGATGGCCTGATTCCAATCAGCTGATGAATCAGTTCAGCACTATTTAAGGGAGCAGTTCTGTTTGTTCGGGGCTGCGACCTCACCTGCTTTCCAGTCTGTCTTCCTTAACCTCGAAGTCAGTTCTTCCCAGCGTTCAGGTTCCGCCCTCGCTGACTATATGTAAGTGCCTTGTCTTTATTTGTGTTTAGTCCCACGAGGCTTGTTATTTTGTCATTGTGCCTTTATTTAATAAACGTACGAACTCACGGCTGCCTGCGGCGTCTCATTGATGGCTCGTGAGAGCCATCCATAACACCCCTGGGGCACACCACAAGTGATGTCCATGAAGGGTGATTTGTGCTCACCTATTTGTACAAATTGTTGTCTGTTACTTAAATAACTTTCCACCCAACTCAGTCCGACCCCTCTTATCAGAATCAGAATCAGAATCAGCTTTATTGGCCAAGTATGCACAACACATACAAGGAATTTGACTTTGGCTAAAAACTTGCTCTCGTTGTTCAGGTGGAGGATAGATAAGATTTAAATAAGGATTCAATGACAACAAAGTATGTACAGTAAATTACAATCTGTCCACGTTTCTATAAAAGGATGCAAATATATACAGGAATATATGCAGCTTATTTACTCAGACTATCCACACTTTGCAGAAATATATGAAAAAATATACAGTCACACAGTATTTCAATGTGGACTCAGATTCAGTGATATAATGTGAATGAAGTAAAAAGCAGTGTGAGAGTTATGTGCAATGTAATAATGGATGAAAAGTCATGAGTACAGCAACAGGTAGGACTAGGTGAATGTTAGGAGTTCATCAGAGTGATGGCTTGAGGAAAGAAACTGTTCCTGTGACGGGTGGTTTTGACCTTCAGTGATCTGTAACGACGACCAGAAGATAGAAGTTCAAACAGTTTGTGGCCGGGGTGTGACGGGTCAGCACAGATGTTTCCCGCCCGTTTCCTGGTTATGGATCGATATAAGTTCTCAATGGAGGGTAGGTCAGTACCAATGATCCTCTCCACAGACTTAATGATCCGCTGCGGTCTGGTCTTGTCCTGTTTAGTGGCAGATCCAAACCAGACAGTGATGGAAAAGCAGAGGACAGATTGGATGATGGCGGTGTAGAAGACAACCAGCAGCTTCTGAGGCAAATCAGACTTCTTGAGCTGACGCAGAACAAACAACCTCTGCTGGGCCTTTTTCTGGACAGTGTCTATATGGGAGGACCACTTCAGGTTCCGGGAGATTGTGGTACCTAGAAACTTGAAGGAGTCCACAGTGGACACTGTGCTGTAGAGGATGGTGAGTGGGGGGAATGAAGGAGGGTGTCGCCTGAAATGCACAGTCATCTCCACCGTTTTGGCTGGGTTAAGTTCAAGATGGTTCTGGCCGCACCAAAGGATCAGCTGCTCCACCTCCCGCCTGTATGCAGACTCATCACCATCCCGGATCAAACTGATGACTGTGGTGTTGTCCGCAAACTTCAGGAGCTTCACCGAAGGGTCCTCTGAGGTGCAGTTGTTGGAGTAGAGGGAGAAGAGCAGTGGGGAAAGGACACATCCTATCCCATACCTTTCCAATTTCCTCAGTAAAATTCTGTGATCTAAAATCTATAAATACTCCTACAGCAAACTTTTTTTTATCTATACAACTAGTAATTTCTTCTATAAGTTTGATCAGTGCCAAAGATGTAGATTTATCTGCTCTAAAACCATACTGGCTGTCTGTAAGGAGGTTGTGTTTTTCAATGAAATCATCCAGTCTCTTAGTGAAGATTTTTTCAAGTATTTTGGAGAATTGTGAGAGTAAAGAGACCGGCCTGTAATTTGTGAAATGATGACTGTCTCCTGTTTTGTATAGTGGTATTACTTTTGCTTGCAAAGTATTTGAGTACCGCTAGCTTTTGCTGGACTAGCAGCACATCCTTGGCAGATAGAGGTATTATCAGTGGCAAGGACAGGCCAAGACAAACTGACTCCAGTATCTGTTGCAGTGACTGACCAGATGATAGGTTTGTTTATCTCTGCTCTTTGTGTAGTGCAATGGTCAGTCAGAAAGCAACTCATATCGGCTCGGACGTTGCCCGGGTTAACAAGGTCAGGAGTTCCTGGCAGCTGAAGGCGAAGGACAGAGCTGCGTGGAGGAATCTGATCAGACCTAAATGAAACAGTCATTGTCGCCCCCGACAGACTGCTATGATGATGATGATTACTTTTGCTATTTTCTTTTTGTTTGGAAATGTACCAGTTTGAAATGACAGGTTACAGATGTGGGTGAGTGGCTTAACAATTCCTTCAATTACTTTTTTCACTATTGTCATGTCAATTTCATTCCAGTCCGTTGATTTTTTGTTCTTAAATTTACTCACAGTCTCGATAATTTCCTTTTCAGTAACTGCACCCAAAAGATTGTTTGGATTTCTATCTTCTATTTCATTTCCAGAACCACTGTTGTTTGTTTCTGTTGCCACTATTGATTTTGCTAATTCAGGACCAACGTTTACAAAAAATTTATTGAAACCACTGACCACATCTTCCATATTATTTATCAAATTGCCATTTTCAATAAAATATTCTAGATAATTAGCATTCTTAGGTCGATTACTAATAATCCAATTGAGTACTTGCCATATTCCTCTTAAGTTATTTTTATTATCCTCTAATATTCTGTTGTAATATTCTTTCTTACAAGTCCTCATTATATTAGTAAGCTTATTTTTATATCTTTTATATTTGATCTCAGCCTCCACCGTTTTGCACTTAATGAATTGTTTATATAATGTATTCTTCTTTTTACATACATTTATTAACCCCTTGGTGACCCAAGGAATATTTTTCTTTTGTTGTCTGTCACTGTATTGTTTTATAGGACAGTTTTTATTGTACAATGATTAAAATATTTGTAAAAATTTATCATATGCTTCATTTATGTCATTTTCATCATAAACTATCTTCCAATCTTGTATTAATAATTCCTTTGTCAGTAAATACATAGATTATTTGGTTCTTATTCTTTTATATTTAATATTTTTGGTATACTTTTTCTTCCTATAATCACATTGATAGACAACAAAAATTGGCAGGTGGTCACTGATATCATTCAATAAAAGCCCACTCCTGATATTATTTTCCATAATGTTTGTGAATATGTTATCTATTAGTGTGGCACTGTGTGACGTGATCCTGCTAGGTCCGGTAATTGTTGGATGTAAGCCCATACTGTACATTGTGTTGATAAATTCTTCTGTCAAACTATATTGTTTTGGACTCATCAGATCTATATTGAAATCCCCACAGATGAACATAACTTTATGAGTTAGTTTTGCATACATTTTTTCCATCCAGTCCTTAAATAAGTCAATGTTTGATCCAGGTGTTCTATATCCACAGCTCACTACTATATTCTTCACATTGTCCAGACAGATTTCTATTGTAATACATTCAAATAAATCATCCACAGTTACTGACAGATTTTCAACAACCTTGTATTTCAAGCTCTTGTCAACATAAATTGCAACTCCTCCTCCTTTTTCTCCTCTCGGCGCCACACCAGTCGGCTGCCTTTTGCAACAGCGGCTCGATTCCGAGTTCTTTTTTCCCTTCCTCTCTCTTTTGATCACTTTTTTTTTTTTCACCCCACTTATATCACGGACACACAGATCGTCCCAAATGTCTCCTGAGCCGGTGGACGGAGCCACTGTTTATAGCAGGATACGATATAACAGGGAAGAGCTGCTAGCATTTAACCGCCACCCGGTCCCACTGGAAAAACTCGACATACCGAGAGAACTGAGGCGAAAACGCCGCGGCTGCCGGGCTGGAGTAAGGCGGAGGACAAAAAATATAAGGTACAGACCCTCCCTTCCATCTGTTGTCATGGGAAATGTACGGTCGATACTGGGAAAGTTAGATGAGCTAGCGGCTATCTCCCGTTATGATAGCACTTACCGGGAGTGCTCTCTCCTTTTGTTTACTGAGACGTGGCTAACTGAACTAGCAGCAGATGCTAACATTGAGCTGGAGGGTTTTCACACGATACGAGCTGACCGAACACCAGAGAGTGGCAAAACTAGGGGCGGTGGAGTGATAATGTATGTTAACAACAACTGGTGCAGACCGGGACATATCACTGTTAAACAACGACACTGCAGCAAAGACATTGAGTTGCTAGCTGTTAGCATGAGGCCTACATATCTCCCGAGAGAACACTCACACGTGATCTGCATTGTTGTTTATGCAAATCCGACGGCGAACGCTGGGACAGCGCGTGACGTCATCCATTCAGTAACCAGCAGGCTGCAGACAGAACACCCAGATGCTCTTCTCCTCATCTCAGGCGATTTCAACCACGTTTCACTGTCTCCCATTCTGCCCACTTTCACCCAGTATGTCACATGCCACACTAGAGACAATAAAACACTGGATTTGTTCTACGCAAACACTAAGGAGGCGTACACCTCATCACAACTCCCCCCACTTGGGAGATCGGATCACAACTTGGTTCATCTCCGACCGGTGTACAAACCCCTAGTGCACAGACAACCTCCGGCCATGCACACTGTGGAGTTATGGTCTGAGGAGACAATGGACACTCTAAAGGACTGTTTTGAAGCCACTGCCTGGAAGCAGCTCTGCGATCCACATGGTGAGGACATCGATGGCCTCATTCACACCTTCACGGGCTACCTCAGCTTCTGTGTGGACAAATCCGTTCCCACCAAGACCATACGGCGTCACTCAAACAACAAACCCTGGATCAACCCTGAGATAAAAACACTTCTGAGAGAGAAGAAGAGGATCTTCAGGTCGGGGAACAGGGAGATGCTGAAGTCCGTACAGAGGGAGCTGAGGAGAAAGATCAGAGAAGGCAAGGACAGCTTCAGGAAGAAGATGGAGGACAAGCTGCAACAGAGCGACATCAGCGGGGTCTGGAGAAACCTCAAAACCATCTCGGGGCTCCAGAATACCTCCCCCCAGGCCACGGGGGGCAGGGAGTGGGCGAACAACCTGAATCTGTTTTTCAATAGATTTGACCAACCGCCCTCCCCCCTGTCTGCACAACAACCACTGCTGCCTCTAAGAAATCAAGTCCTGCTACCCACTCCCCACTCCACCGACACCCCCCCCACTCCCAACACACAGCCCCCCATCCTGACCCTGACCAAGACCCAGGTGAGGACAGAGCTGAGGAAGATCAAGGCGAGGAAGGCGTCGGGACCGGACGGCATCAGCGCAAAGCTCCTCAAGTCCTGTGCAGACCAGCTGTGTGGGATTGTGATGTATATCTTCAACATGAGCCTGAAACTGGGGAGGGTACCACAGCTGTGGAAAACATCTTGTGTGGTACCTGTACCAAAAACTTCCCACCCCAAAGACCTGAACAGCTTCAGACCGGTGGCCTTGACGTCCCACTTGATGAAGACCCTGGAGAGACTGCTCCTTGCTCATCTCCGCCCCCTGGTGGAACCAGCGATGGATCCACTCCAGTTCGCCTACCAGCATGGCATTGGGGTGGAGGATGCGGTGATCTTCCTCCTTCACCGTTCTCTGTCCCACCTGGAGAAGCCCGGGAATATGGTGAGGATCATGTTCTTTGACTTCTCCAGTGCTTTCAACACCATCCAACCGATGATCCTGAAGGACAAGCTGCTGCGCGCAGGGGTGGACCAGCACCTGTCATCATGGATCCTGGACTACCTCACGAACCGGCCTCAGTTTGTGAGAACCCGGGACTGTGTTTCCGACACGATCATCAGTAGCACGGGGGCCCCCCAGGGAACGGTGCTGGCTCCCTTCCTGTTCACTCTTTATACTGCGGACTTCTCACACAACACAACACATTGCCATCTACAGAAGTTCTCTGATGACTCTGCGATCGTTGGTCTCATCTCCAGCGGAGATGAAGCTGAGTACAGAGGGCTTATCCAGGACTTTGTGGACTGGTGCCATCGGAACTGCCTCCAGATCAACGCGAGGAAAACTAAGGAGCTGGTGGTGGACTGCCGCAGGCATTGGCAGCCCCTCACAGCACCAGTAAATATACAGGGAACAGACATCGAGATGGTGACATCCTACAAGTACCTGGGTATTCATCTGAACAATAAACTAGACTGGTCACACAATACTGACGCACTCTACAAGAAGGGACAGCGCAGGCTGTTCCTGCTGAGGAGACTCAGGTCTTTTGGTGTACAAGGGGCACTGCTGAAGTCATTCTATGACACGGTGGTGGCATCAGCCATCACTTTTGGAGTGGTCTGCTGGGGCAGTGGCATTACTGCAGCCGATAGGAACAAACTGATTAAGAAAGCTAGCTCTGTCCTGGGGCAACGCCTTGATCCGATGGAGGAGATAGGAGAGAGAAGGACGGTGGCTAAACTGTCATCTCTGCTGGAGTCCGAGTTCCACCCTATGCAGGACATACTGGATGCACTGAGGAGCTCATTTAGCAGCAGACTACATCATCCCAGGTGCACAACCGAGAGGTTTCGTAGGTCCTTCCTACCAACGGCTGTCAGACTGTACAACCTAAGCAGGGCTGCTCGCAGAGATAGCAAAAAGACGTAACAAACTAATAGTTTTTTTTTTTTTTTTTTTTGAATGCAAAAGATGCAATAGACTTACACAATGGTCCTCTCCGGCATACAACTAGGAACATACCGGTCGCTATGGAGGGTGAGAATATGTATGGGCACATAATCATACCATGTAGGATAACTAAATAGACGGTTATGCTGTTTCATCCCACCTAGCAACAATGCTCTGCACTGTGTGTGTTTATATATTTACATATTTATTCCATCTAGCTACAATGCTCTGCACTGGGTGTGTTTATATTTATATATCTATATATTTATTCCATCTAGCTACAATGCTCAGCACTGGGTGTGTTTATATTTATATATCTACATATTATTCCATCTAGCTACATTGCTCCGCACTGTGTTTTAATATATCTACATATTATTCCATCTAGCTACATTGCTCCGCACTGTGTGTGTTTATATACTTGCATATTTATTCCACCTAGCTGCAATGCTCCATACTGTGGGTGTTTATATATTTACATATTTATTCCATCTAGCTACAATGCTCTGCACTGTGTGTTCATATATTCATATATTTATTCCATCCAGCTACAATGCTCTGCACTGTGTGTCTGTGTGTGTGTGTGTATATATATATTTTATAGTAATATGTACATATGTATATTAGCTGCTCTTGCTTGCTTGTTTTTTTTTTTTTTTTTTTTTTTTTTCTTGCCTTCTGATTGTTGCTCTGAGTGTTGCTATCCCTGTGCTGTTGCAATCCTGGAATTTCCCCATTGTGGGACTAATAAAGGCTTATCTTATCTTATCTTATCTTATCTTTTTTCACTTTTCTATTTATATAATTTAATTCATAGCCATCCATGGTAAAATCCACTCCTTTCTCTTCACTGAGCCACGTCTCTGATATTGCCACAATATTGAATGGCTCTTTAAACTGATGTAAATAATCTTTAATGTTATTAAAGTTGGCATAGAGACTTCTGCTGTTGAAGTGGATCATAGAAATATTGAAATCAGATGTGACCGTTGTGTTAAACTGTTCATCTGTGTAGTAACTACAGTCATTATTAATGGAGCTAAATAAATTATTGTCAGGGTCTATGTTACATTCTACATCCTGTGGGTTGTGATCCGTATATTCAAAAACTTTCAGTTCCTGTTGTTCCTGTTTGTTGATCTTTTGTTTCATGTAGTTATATGTCCTGTTGCAGATGAGTATAATCCTTCAGTGATCCTTCAGTGATCCTTCAGTGATCCTTCAATTTCTTACAGTTATCATCTGCTGCTGTCGACTCCAGCTCATAATATTCATTGATATTTGTCCAGTTCCATCGTCGGCCTCCGTCGGTCTATGATAACCATGGAAGAGAATCCTAAACGTCTACTCTGCTGGAACAGCACCGCCTGTGGCTGAACAGGCCGATGCGCGAATGACAGTCCCTGTCACACAGGTCACACTTGTGGGTGGTCTCCGTGCTGCTGGGTCTGTGGCGGTTCTTCCTGCGGGTCCTTTTTTCATCTGCTGCAGCAGTCAGTCTCTCTTCACCCGCCTTGAGCTGTCTGGTCAGGGTGCCTCTCCATTTGGAGCGGTCCGTTGCAAGGTCCTCCCAGCGCTCTGTGTTGATATCCAGGGCCTTCATGTCTCTCTTGCAGACGTCTCTAAAGCGCAGCTGTGGGCGGCCAACGTCTCTCCTGCCAGTTGCCAGTTCTCCATAGAGGACGTCTTTGGGGATTCTGCCATCCTCCATACGGTGAACGTGGCCTAGCCAGCGGAGCCTGCGCTGCCTGAGTAGAGTGGACATGGAGGGAAGGCCGGCGCGGGACAGAACTTCTGTGTTGGGCACTTTGTCCTGCCAGGATATGTCCAGGATGTGGCGAATGCAGCGCAAGTGGAAGGAGTTCAGTCTCTTTTCCTGCCGGGCGTATGTTGTCCACGTCTCACTCCCATAGAGCAGTGTGCTGATGACACAGGCGTTGTACACTGCCATCTTCGTCTTGACAGAGAGTTTGGGATTCTCCTACACTCGTGTGGTGAGGCGAGCGAGTGTGAAGGCTGATTTTCCAATCCTCTTGTTGATCTCTGTATCAAGGGAGAGGTTGTTGCTGATCGTGGACCCCAGGTACGTGAACTGATTCACGACCTCCAGCTTGTAGTCATCAATGGTGATGGTTGGTGGTGCTTCCGTGCCTTGCGCCAAGACGTTAGTCTTCTTCAGGCTGATGGTAAGCCCGAAGTCCTTGCATGCCTGGGAGAAGCGGTCCATCAGGGTCTGAAGCTCCTGCTGTGTGTGGGTTGCGACTGCAGTGTCGTCTGCGAACAGCATGTCTCTGATTAGAGCCTCGCGTACTTTGGTTCTGGCTTTCAGGCGGGCAAGGTTGAAAAGCCTGCCGTCAGATCTTGTGTGCAGGTAGATTCCCTCTGTTGCTGTGCTGAAGGCATGCCTCAGGAGCATAGCAAAGAAAATCCCAAAGAGGGTTGGCGCAAGTACACAGCCCTGTTTCACTCCGCTGCGTATGTTGAATGGCTCTGAGACGTTGCCATCATGCTGCACTATCCCCTGCATGTTGGTGTGAAACGATTCGATGAGGCTTTGCAACTTTGGTGGGCATCCTATCTTTGGCAGGATCTTGAAAAGGCCCTCTCTGCTGACCAGATCAAACGCTTTGGTGAGGTCGATGAAGGCGACGTACAGAGGCATGTTCTGTTCTCTGCATTTCTCCTGGAGTTGGCGGATGGAGAATATCATGTCAACCGTCGATCGCTCAGCGCAGAAGCCACACTGAGACTCGGGGTAGACACGTTCGGCAAGCTTCTGTAGACGAACGAGAACAACTCGTGCGTAGACTTTGCCAACAACGCTGAGGAGGGAAATGCCCCTGTAGTTGTTGCAGTCGCTTCTCTCTCCTTTGTTTTTGTAGAGGGTGATGATCTTGGCGTCCCTCATGTCCTGTGGTACGGCACCTTCCTTCCAGCACTGGCAGAGGACATCATGCAATGGCAGCAGTAGGGCGGTCTTGCAGTGCTTGATCAGGTCAGGGGGTATGCCGTCGTTGCCGGGTGCCTTGCCAGCGGCCAAGCTATCAATGGCCTTACTGAGTTCGTCGATGGTTGGCTCGGTGTCAAGTTCGTCCATGGATGGCAGGCAGTCGATGGCATCAAGGGCTGACGGTGTCACGGTGTTCTGTCTAGAGTAGAGGTCGGAGTAGTGTTCCACCCATCTCTCCATCTGCTTGTTCTTCTCTGTGATCATCTCCCCAGTGGAAGATTTGAGGGGGGGCGTCTTGCTCTGAGCCGGACCAAGTGCTTTCTTGATGCCATCGTACATACCACGGATGTTCCCTGTTATGGCAGCGGTTTGAATGTCTTGGCTGAGCTGAGTCCAGTACTCGTTGGCACAGTGCCGAGCAGTCTGCTGAACTTTGCTTCTCGCAGCCCTGAGAATCTGGAGATTCTTCTCGTTTGGGTACTTCTTGTACTCAGCAAGTGCTGAGCGCTTGGCTTCAATGACGGGGGTCATCTCGGTCAACTTGGCATCAAACCAGTCCTGTGACTTCGAGGTCTTCCTCCCAAAGGTAGCCAAGGCTGTGCGGTAGATGGTGTTTCGCAGCTCTTCCCACTTTTGCTTTGCAGATTCTCCTCCTTGTGGTACACCAAGTTCCTTCTCAAAGGTGGAGGCAAACTGCTCAACAAGTTCTGGTTGGGCCATCTTGCTGGTGTCAATCCGTGCCTTTCCAGGTTGTCTAGCACGATGGAATTTCTTCAGCTGCAGCTTGACCTTGCAACACACCAATGAATGGTCTGTGTCGCAATCTGCACTCTGGAACGAACGGGTGATTAGTACGTTCTTCAGTGAGGTGCGCCTGGTCAGGATCAAGTCTAGCTGGTGCCAGTGCTTTGAGCGCGGATGTTGCCAGGAAACCTTGTATTGGGGCTTGGTCTTGAAGAACGAGTTTGTGATGCACAGATCGTGATATGTGCAGAACTCGAGCAGCCGCTGTCCGTTGTTGTTCATTCTGCCCACGCCAAAAGGTCCAAGACAGGAGGGCCAGGAGTCGTGGTCAGCACCCACTCTGGCATTGAAGTCTCCAAGGAGAATGAGTTGTTCAGAGTTGGGGATGATCCTGACAGTTGTTGTGAGATTCTCGTAGAACTCGTCTTTTGCCTCTGGTGTGGCTCTCTGTGTTGGGGCATACACACTGACGAGGGTGACTGGGCCTTGAGTGGTGTTCAGGCGGAGGGTGAGGAGTCGTGCAGAGCCAGTGCTGCCCGGTTCCACCATCTTCAGCAAAGTGTTCTTCACTGCGAAGCCCACTCCGTGTTCCCTGTGTTCGTCACTGCCCTTTCCCTGCCAGTAGAACGTATAGTCCTTCTCTCTCAGTGTGCCTGCATCAGCTAACCGTGTTTCCTGGAGAGTGGCGATATCCCCTCCCAGTCTCTTCAGCTCATTATTGATGATGGCAGTCTTCCTGGTGTCGTTGATGTCCTTGAGGTTAGCAGCGAGTCCTGTCATCATAGTGCGGACGTTCCAAGTTCCCAGTTTTAGAGTTGGTCTCTTTTGTTTTATTGTCTTGCCTGGTGCGAAGGTTCTCAGCCTGCTGTTTGGATTTCTCCTTATCCCCATGCACCCAATGAGGAAAGCAAGCTGTGGCGGGACAACACCTTATTGGCTGGGGGCTGCCCAGCTTGAGGCGGGCGGTAGCTGTCCAGTGAGATCTGATGATCCCTCCCACCGTCGGGAACAACCCCTGGCGCCACGCTCTATGCCAATTGAGCAGTGGCTTATAACCGGTAACTGTCATTCCCCGTGTTTTGTCTACGCCAAAGGCGAAGCTGGAGTGTCCTCTCCAGTGATCCGGTGTTCTACCTTCCAGCGTTGGGCGTTGGTAGGATTCAAGCCTGGGCAGGAAGATATGGAGGACAAGATGTTGCCCATGCAGCATGCCCCCCCTCTCCACGTCACTGATGAATCCAAAGGAACAGCAGGGCTGCTACAGTTTGGCACCAGCGCCGTTGCAGGAGCTGCCAGAACGATGTTGAGCACAACATAGAACTGCCTTAGGGGCTCCGACTCCGGATTTTTCCTCAGGGTTGACTCCCGAAGCCTTTCCCGTGACCGGGTATGCCGCAAGGCAGCAGAGGTTTGAAATCAGGGTTTACCTTCCCCTAGATGGGCTGCCTTCCCAGGTTGACGAGCCACCATCTACCCGAAGCATCTGGTTTCAAGGCGCCAGAGATCCGCCCTCGCCCCTTCTCCTATTAGTAAAAGCAGTTCCGCCGGGCTTAGAGACTAAACCACACGGGCAGGCTAGGAGTTGGACTTAGTTGCCAGAGGCTTTTCGAGACGCACACCATAAGGAGCATTTTATGAGCACTGGGAGCTTAACCCCAGTGCCGCTCCTGGCTATGACAACCTTGGAACCAGTTCCATAATATTACGGATATTAATAACCTTGGCTTCTTCAGGTGATCCATTTAATTTGATGTATACTGAACCGCAAAAAAAAGTCACCCTTTTTCAAAATTGGTAATCAGTTTAATTCACATAAATGTAAACAACAAAATAATTGGCAGAATGATTTTAAAATGGACATGTTTGATCATCAGCATTTAGAGATAAAAGTTCCATGAGTTTCAAGTGAAAGTGATGACAGGTGGCGCTACAGCGCGATCTCAAAGTCAATGGCGTGTATGACCTCCCTGGGCGTTGAATACAGCATTACATCGTCTGTACATGGAGTGGATGAGACGGTTGATGAAGGCCATAGGAACTTAAGATAAGATAAGATAAGATAAGCCTTTATTAGTCCCACAACGGGGAAATTCCAGGATTGCAACAGCACAGGGATAGCAACACTCAGAGCAACAATCAGAAGGCAAGAAAAAAAAAACGAAAAAAAAAAAAAAACAAGCAAGCAAGAGCAGCTAATATACATATGTACATATTACTATAAAATATATATATACACACACACACACACAGACACACAGTGCAGAGCATTGTAGCTGGATGGAATAAATATGTAAATATATAAACACCCACAGTACGGAGCATTGCAGCTAGGTGGAATAAATATGCAAGTATATAAACACACACAGTGCGGAGCAATGTAGCTAGATGGAATAATATGTAGATATATAAAAACACAGTGCGGAGCATTGTAGCTAGATGGAATAAATATATAGATATATAAATATAAACACACCCAGTGCAGAGCATTGTAGCTAGATGGAATAAATATGTAAATATATAAACACACACAGTGCAGAGCATTGTTGCTAGGTGGGATGAAACAGCATAACCGTCTATTTAGTTATCCTACATGGTATGATTATGTGCCCATACATATTCTCACCCTCCATAGCGACCGGTATGTTCCTAGTTGTATGCCGGAGAGGACCATTGTGTAAGTCTATTGCATCTTTTGCATTCAAAAAAAAAAAACAAAAAAACAAAAAACAAAAAAAAAACTATTAGTTTGTTACGTCTTTTTGCTATCTCTGCGAGCAGCCCTGCTTAGGTTGTACAGTCTGACAGCCGTTGGTAGGAAGGACCTACGAAACCTCTCGGTTGTGCACCTGGGATGATGTAGTCTGCTGCTAAATGAGCTCCTCAGTGCATCCAGTATGTCCTGCATAGGGTGGAACTCGGACTCCAGCAGAGATGACAGTTTAGCCACCGTCCTTCTCTCTCCTATCTCCTCCATCGGATCAAGGCGTTGCCCCAGGACAGAGCTAGCTTTCTTAATCAGTTTGTTCAGTCTCTTCCTATCGGCTGCAGTAATGCCACTGCCCCAGCAGACCACTCCAAAAGTGATGGCTGATGCCACCACCGTGTCATAGAATGACTTCAGCAGCGCCCCTTGTACACCAAAAGACCTGAGTCTCCTCAGCAGGAACAGCCTGCGCTGTCCCTTCTTGTAGAGTGCGTCAGTATTGTGTGACCAGTCTAGTTTATTGTTCAGATGAATACCCAGGTACTTGTAGGATGTCACCATCTCGATGTCTGTTCCCTGTATATTTACTGGTGCTGTGAGGGGCTGCCCATGCCTGCGGCAGTCCACCACCAGCTCCTTAGTTTTCCTCGCGTTGATCTGGAGGCAGTTCCGATGGCACCAGTCCACAAAGTCCTGGATAAGCCCTCTGTACTCAGCTTCATCTCCGCTGGAGATGAGACCAACGATCGCAGAGTCATCAGAGAACTTCTGTAGATGGCAATGTGTTGTGTTGTGTGAGAAGTCCGCAGTATAAAGAGTGAACAGGAAGGGAGCCAGCACCGTTCCCTGGGGGGCCCCCGTGCTACTGATGATCGTGTCGGAAACACAGTCCCGGGTTCTCACAAACTGAGGCCGGTTCGTGAGGTAGTCCAGGATCCATGATGACAGGTGCTGGTCCACCCCTTCGCGCAGCAGCTTGTCCTTCAGGATCATCGGTTGGATGGTGTTGAAAGCACTGGAGAAGTCAAAGAACATGATCCTCACCATATTCCCGGGCTTCTCCAGGTGGGACAGAGAACGGTGAAGGAGGAAGATCACCGCATCCTCCACCCCAATGCCATGCTGGTAGGCGAACTGGAGTGGATCCATCGCTGGTTCCACCAGGGGGCGGAGATGAGCAAGGAGCAGTCTCTCCAGGGTCTTCATCAAGTGGGACGTCAAGGCCACCGGTCTGAAGCTGTTCAGGTCTTTGGGGTGGGAAGTTTTTGGTACAGGTACCACACAAGATGTTTTCCACAGCTGTGGTACCCTCCCCAGTTTCAGGCTCATGTTGAAGATATACGTCACAATCCCACACAGCTGGTCTGCACAGGACTTGAGGAGCTTTGCGCTGATGCCGTCCGGTCCCGACGCCTTCCTCGCCTTGATCTTCCTCAGCTCCGTCCTCACCTGGGTCTTGGTCAGGGTCAGGATGGGGGGCTGTGTGTTGGGAGTGGGGGGGGTGTCGGTGGAGTGGGGAGTGGGTAGCAGGACTTGATTTCTTAGAGGCAGCAGTGGTTGTTGTGCAGACAGGGGGGAGGGCGGTTGGTCAAATCTATTGAAAAACAGATTCAGGTTGTTCGCCCACTCCCTGCCCCCCGTGGCCTGGGGGGAGGTATTCTGGAGCCCCGAGATGGTTTTGAGGTTTCTCCAGACCCCGCTGATGTCGCTCTGTTGCAGCTTGTCCTCCATCTTCTTCCTGAAGCTGTCCTTGCCTTCTCTGATCTTTCTCCTCAGCTCCCTCTGTACGGACTTCAGCATCTCCCTGTTCCCCGACCTGAAGATCCTCTTCTTCTCTCTCAGAAGTGTTTTTATCTCAGGGTTGATCCAGGGTTTGTTGTTTGAGTGACGCCGTATGGTCTTGGTGGGAACGGATTTGTCCACACAGAAGCTGAGGTAGCCCGTGAAGGTGTGAATGAGGCCATCGATGTCCTCACCATGTGGATCGCAGAGCTGCTTCCAGGCAGTGGCTTCAAAACAGTCCTTTAGAGTGTCCATTGTCTCCTCAGACCATAACTCCACAGTGTGCATGGCCGGAGGTTGTCTGTGCACTAGGGGTTTGTACACCGGTCGGAGATGAACCAAGTTGTGATCCGATCTCCCAAGTGGGGGGAGTTGTGATGAGGTGTACGCCTCCTTAGTGTTTGCGTAGAACAAATCCAGTGTTTTATTGTCTCTAGTGTGGCATGTGACATACTGGGTGAAAGTGGGCAGAATGGGAGACAGTGAAACGTGGTTGAAATCGCCTGAGATGAGGAGAAGAGCATCTGGGTGTTCTGTCTGCAGCCTGCTGGTAACTGAATGGATGACGTCACGCGCTGTCCCAGCGTTCGCCGTCGGATTTGCATAAACAACAATGCAGATCACGTGTGAGTGTTCTCTCGGGAGATATGTAGGCCTCATGCTAACAGCTAGCAACTCAATGTCTTTGCTGCAGTGTCGTTGTTTAACAGTGATATGTCCCGGTCTGCACCAGTTGTTGTTAACATACATTATCACTCCACCGCCCCTAGTTTTGCCACTCTCTGGTGTTCGGTCAGCTCGTATCGTGTGAAAACCCTCCAGCTCAATGTTAGCATCTGCTGCTAGTTCAGTTAGCCACGTCTCAGTAAACAAAAGGAGAGAGCACTCCCGGTAAGTGCTATCATAACGGGAGATAGCCGCTAGCTCATCTAACTTTCCCAGTATCGACCGTACATTTCCCATGACAACAGATGGAAGGGAGGGTCTGTACCTTATATTTTTTGTCCTCCGCCTTACTCCAGCCCGGCAGCCGCGGCGTTTTCGCCTCAGTTCTCTCGGTATGTCGAGTTTTTCCAGTGGGACCGGGTGGCGGTTAAATGCTAGCAGCTCTTCCCTGTTATATCGTATCCTGCTATAAACAGTGGCTCCGTCCACCGGCTCAGGAGACATTTGGGACGATCTGTGTGTCCGTGATATAAGTGGGGTGAAAAAAAAAAAGTGATCAAAAGAGAGAGGAAGGGAAAAAAAACTCGGAATCGAGCCGCTGTTGCAAAAGGCAGCCGACTGGTGTGGCGCCGAGAGGAGAGGGTTCCGTCCTGCTGCTTTATAGGCTTGGAGATTACTTGAGGTAATCACTTACTATTACTTGAGATAACTTGGGCCCATACTCGCTGATACGCCTGAGTGAGTTGAGCTGCAGTTGTCGGCCTTGGTCGAACGTCATTGAGTCTCCTCTGAATCTCGTCCCACAAGTGTTCAATCGGGTTTAGGTCAGGACTGAGGGCAGGCCATGGAAGAGTCTGTATCCCATGTTGACGGAGGAAGTCTCTCATTGCTCTGGCAGTATGGGCATGAGCGTTGTCCTGCTGGAAGATGTGGTTTCCATGACGACCGAAATGGGGTACGATGAAGGGTCTCAGCGCTTGATCGATGTAGCGGGCAGCTGTAACACCGTTGCCTCTACCATGACAGATATTCTGGAACACCATAGGGCCTAGTTTGTGGTTCAGAGCAATAGCACCCCATACCATGATGCTTGGACCTCCCCACGAGTCTCTTTCCTGAACACACCCATCTGCAAAACGCTCCCCTCGTCTTCGCCACACTCTCATTCTGCCATCAGCTGTCGAGATGCAGTATTGGCTTTCGTCAGAGAAGACTACAGTCTGCCAGTCCCGGTTACGCCAGTTCCGATGCAGTGTAGCCCACTGGAGACGAGCGAGCGATGTTGACCAGTGAGGATCGGACCCGTGTAAGGCCTGTGACATCTGACATTTCTCTGCCTCAAACGCCTGCGCACTGTGTCGTTGCTGATTGGTCTCTGATGACTGCCAATGGTTGTCCGTGCAGTTTCTGTAGCTCTGGTGATGCGGTTTTGCAGGTGGTGTCGGACGATCTGTCGATCTTGCCTCAACGTTGTAACAGGCGGTCTGCCACTACGAGGACGATCGGCTGTGCTTCCAGTGGCTTGGACACGTTGCTGCAGGCGGTATATTGTTCGGACATGAACATTGAAGTGATTGGCAACATGTCTTGCAGTCTGGCCGGCATGGAGTCTTCCCAGGGCTTGGTCTCTCTGCTCCCTTGTCAGTCGTGGCATGTCGCTGCAGTCGAATCACGAGTGATTTGGGGCATGTTCGGTGGCTCTTTTTATAGGGACGACACCTCAGAATGCACGTGCATTGTCACTTTCAGGAAAAGCGCACAGCAACCATACCCCATCATTACTTTATTGACTGCGTTTTGGCAATGTGTTTTTGGTATCAATTACAGAATCTGAAAGCAAATTTTCCTGACCAATAGCTTCGAACCACGTCTAGCAAGAACATAAAATGATTTTAAAAAATCAAAATTAAAACGAAACTTATAATACCAAAACTTTAGTAGGGTGACATTTCTTTTGCGGTTGAGTATATATTTTACAGTTTGTTGTCCAGGTGTTTTGAATCTTTTTCTGCTTTCTCAGGTATCTTGCTTTTCTGGCTATTTCTGCGTTTTCTTTTGTGAGGTGCTCATTTTTGTAAATGTTCGTTCCTTTCAGTTTCCTCACTTGTTTTAGCAGTGCAGTCTTGTGTTTTCTGTTGACAAACCTCATGATCACAGCCGGTTTGTCGCTGTTTTTCCTGGGCAGAGGGTGGCAGGCCTTCATGGTGTTACAGTCCAGCTGGATTCCTTTGGACTGCAGGAAGGCCGCCACTTGTTGCTCCGTGGATTCGGCTTCCAGCTCATCGAGCCTCCCTCCGCTGCCCGCGGCCACCGCCCGAGCATATGATCAGGGTTTAATATGGAGCCCAGTGATGATCACGTCGTTCACCCGGGTGTACTGTTCCAGGTCTGCCACTCTGCTCTCCAGATAGGCCAGCCTCTTGTCCTTCTAGGCGTTCTGGATCCGCAGCGCTTTCACCTCCTCGACCAGGCCCAGAATGTTTTTTTGCTGCAGCTTAACAGCAGAAATCTCTTCAGCTAAGAAGTCGAGCGCTCTTTTAATGTCGTCCACCTCCTCAGTCTGCTGAGCTTTCTTGGGACCCATGAATTTATGTTGACAAAACAGCTACTGAACAGCTGTTTAGCTAGCTGAATGGCGAGCCGCTCCGCTCTTGTTTTCCCAGTCCGTAAATGCTGCTATCGGCATCTTAAATCAGGCAGGGGTCGAAATGAGGATGTCCAGTCCGTAATCCAAATTCAGTTATCAGAAGCCAAAAAATAGTCAAAAACCGAGCACCAAAACACAGAAATCCACCGATTGACAGGATCTGACAGCAGGATGACAGGTTGACAGGAATGGTAATTTCAGACATAACATTTTGACGACAAGAATAAACATGGAGGCATGTGTTTCACAGCTCTGGCCCTTCCTAGAACTCCCGGGTGAGCCGCCTGTGCCCTGGCCATGATGGTTTACTGCCTTTCAAAACTACATCGTGGTGCTTGACCTGGGCAAGCTAGACAAACTGACGGCACGTGCGCTTCTGGTGCATAATTTGGGGTTTGAGGGACAGTGTATCCTGCATACACTCGGGGCTTCCGACTCATATGAGGACGTGGACGCCATTTCAGCACCCTGGACAGTGTGACCATCCGGAGGATTAATTTTCAGCAGCGACACCAACAGGCAGGTGAGCCTATCCACCAGTTCGTCGCCGACCTGAGGCAGCTAGCTAGTGAGTGTCGCTTTGGGCCACTGGAGGAAGAGATGGTACGTGACCAGCTGGCGGAGCACACAAACAGCGCCGCTATACGAGCGAAGCTGCTCATGGTGCCAGGTCACCTAATGCTAGCCAGAGCTATTGAGTTAGCTCTTCAGTTGGAGGCCGTGGACAAGCTAGCCTCTGAGCTAAATGGGTGCCAGTCACAACAGCAGCTGGAGCCTCCCGCTGCAGCACTAGTAGCAGACCCAGACAGCAAGGATAGCATGAAAGACAACGCTATGGAAACCAATGCTACAAGCTGTAGGTCTGCCCTGGGAAAACCCTTGTGTATGGGTTGTGGGTCCACAAAACACCGATTCAAGGCCAGGGATTGCCCGGCAAGGGGGAAGCGCTACGGCAAGTGTGAACACTTGAATCATTATGCCAGGGTGTGCCGCATGTCCAAGCCGGAGAGCTCACGGAGAAAAACAGCTTCACCCGCCCCGATGACTGTCCATGTGGTGTCCTCCAGTACCAACCGGTACATGTTCTGCAAGGTGACACTGGATGGTGAGGAGGTACCGCTGCTGATTAACACGGGGGTGGAGGGATTGTTATTGAATTGGGTCACGGTGAGGACATTTTTCCCCCACTACAGAATAAGAGGTAACCCAGCATCACTCTACAGTTAGGTGGCAGGCTGTGCATGGTTGGAACATTAGAGTTAATGACTGGTACAAGTCGGCGGTGATGGCTGACTTCACGTTTCACATGACAGCCCGAGGCGACAACATCATGGGCTGCGACCTGTTTTCAATTCAATTCAATTCAACTTTATTTATATAGTGCCATTTCACAACAACAGTCATCTCATAGCACTATCAACTGTAGGGGGAACCCCCACAGTTGCAGAAAGACCCCAGCAATCAGGCGATCCCTTGTGAGCAAGCACTTGGCGACGGTGGAGAGGAAAAACTCCCTTTTAATAGGAAGAAACCTCCAGCAGAACCAGGCTCAGGGAGGGGCAGTCATCTGCTGTGACTGGCTGGGTCGCAGCAGATGGACTGGGGTTTGCCATTAAAGACGACACTGGGGAAGAGTGGTCTGGTTGTGGCAAGTGGAAACGTCTGGTTCCGGTGGTGGTGGATGATGCTGTGTGGGACAAAAATTTACCAGGCACCACAGTGATCAAGCAGGACCAGCCTCACTCAGGTTCGACACAGGAGAGTCTCAGTGCCAGCGCTCGGGGTACCTTAGGAGAGAGTACCGAGCATGGCAGCAAGGCGCCTGTGTCGGTGAGTGACACCAACGAGCTAGCTCCAGATTCCTCCAGAGCTTGGCCGCAGAAGTCTGGAGAATCTGGAGCTACAACGGTGACTGCTGCAGCAGCTTTAAAAGAGGTCGGGGCCAGTCTGAGCCACGGAGGGACCACGTGCCGAATAGCAACGCTGCAGGCTGAGCAGAGCTCCTTTGAGAGTTATGGCGTATCAGTGGGATTGAGGAGATCCTCGAAGTATTCCTTCCACCGCCCGACGATATCCCCAGTTGAAGTCAACAGTGTCCCATCCGCACCATATACAGTGTGGACGGGGAGCTGCTTTCCCCTCCTGAGCCGCCGAACAGTTTGCCAGAATCTCTTTGAAGCCGACCGAAAGTCTTGTCCCATGGCCTCACCGAACTCCTCCCATACCCGGGTTTTTGCTTCAGCAACCACCCGAGCTGTACTCCGCTTGGCCTGCCGGTACACCTCAGCTGCTTCGGGAGTCCCACAAGCCAACCAAGCTTGATAGGACTCCTTCTTCAGCTTAATGGCTCCCCTCACCACTGGTGTCCACCACTTGGTTCGGGGGTTGCCACCACGAGATGCACCGACCACCTTGCGGCCGCAGCTCTGGGCCGCCGCTTCAACAACAGAGGTGGAGAACATGGCCCATTCAGACTCCATGTCTCCAGATTCCCTCGGAATGTGATTGAAGTTCTTCTGGAGGTGGGAGTTGAAGACCTCTCGGACAGGGGCCTCAGCCAGACGCTCCCAGCACACCCTCACTATACGTTTGGGTCTACCAGGTCTGAATGGCTTCCTCCCCTGCCATCGGATCCAACTCACCACCAGGTGGTGATCAGTTGACAGCTCTGCACCTCTCTTTAATCGGGTGTCCAAGACATACGGTCGCAGGTCTGATGATATGATAACAAAATCGATCATCGACCTGCGACCTAGGGTGTCCTGGTGCCAGGTGCACATATGGACACCCTTATGCTTGAACATGGTGTTTGTTATGGACAGACTGTGGTTAGCACAGACGTCCAATAACTGAACACCACTCGGGTTCAGATCGGGCAGGCCGTTCCTCCCAATCACCCCCCTCCAGGTTTCATTGTCGTTGCCCACGTGCACATTGAAGTCCCCCAATAGGACAATGGAGTCTCCAGGAGGAGCACCCTCCAGCACCCCAGTCACAGACTCCAAAAAGGGTGGGTACTCTGAAACATCATTTGGTGCATAGGCACAAATGATGGTCAGGACCCGTTTCCCCACCCGAAGGCGCATATGGATCGTCACCTTATCGTGGTGGTGGGGTTTGCGTGCCCCAGTGATCCCAGGAGCTATGTTGTCCGGGGGCAATTTGCCTCTGATAGGGTCTCCCAAGACAAACTGGTCCTGGGTGAAGGGCCAGACTAAGAACGATCCAACAGACTCTCATGATAAATTGTATATCAAGGATTCAGTGTACCCCGCCCGGTATGGGGTTACCGGGGCCCCACCCTGGAGCCAGGCCTGGGGGAGGGGCTCGAAGGCTAGCGTCTGGTGGCCGGGTTTCCACCCATGGGGCCCGGCCGGGCTCAGCCCGAAGGAGTTACATGGGTCTGCCCTCCAGTGGGTTCACCACCTGCAGGAGGGATCATGGGGGTCCGGTGCTATGTGGATTAGGTGGCGGCCAAAGGCGGAGACAAAAATTGCACACCCACTAGTGCCTAAGCAGCTCTCTGTATTTCAACAATTGCAGATAAAAAAAATGGACCTAAAACCTCAAAGCCCCCCAACAAGAAAAAAAAAAAAAAAAAAAAAAAAAAAAAAATATATATATATATATATATATATATATATATTCATTCATTCATCTTTTTCCGCTTAATCCTTTTCGGGTCGCGGGGGGCTGGAGCCTATCCCAGCATCTTTGGGTGAGAGGCAGGGTCCACCCTGGACAGATCGCCAGTCCATCGCAGGGTCTGCACAGAGAGACAGACAACCATTCACTCTCACAGTCACACCTAAGGACAATTTAGAATCCCCAGTTTGATGCCAGTTAACCTAACTTGCATGTTTTTGACATGTGGGAGGAAACCGGAGAAATCCTGGAGTAAACCCACGCAGACACGGGGAGAACATGCAAACTCCACACAGATCACTGTTGGTCGGGGGCTGGGATCGAACCCAGGATCCCCCGGCTAAAGGTGATTTGCTGTGCTGCCACAGTGCTAACCACTCCACCACCGCACTGCCTATATATATATATATATATATATATATATACACTACAGTTCAAAAGTTTGGGGTCACCCAGACAATTATTTTGTGTTTTCCATGAAAAGTCACACTTATTTCCCACCATGAGTTGTAAAATGAATAGAAGATATAGTCAAGACATTGACAAGGTTAGAAATAATGATTTGTATTTGAAATAATAATTTTTTCCAGAAGGGAAAAAATTGCCTGCACTTATTCCGTGCCTCCACACTGGGTTCCCTTATTTGATCCGCCACACTGGTGACCCCGAATACAAGAACACCCTGACGACGAACGAACGCAGCCCCCGGCGGTGACTCCAACAACAAATGAACGCAGCTGCCTGACGCCAATGGACTGCCCTCCCTTCTGCCACAGGGAGACCTCAGAGCCAACACCAGGCAAACTCTCCGGAGATCATCCACGACCGGGAAAGCTGCAGAAAGCGTCATGGTGCGACCCTCGCCTGAGATCTGGACATCCACGCTGGGACCGGCCGAGGGACAAAGAGCGTCCACTCCCTCTCACTGCTAATCCGCATCCACACGAGCGCGCACGCACCTTGTCCTCTCTCCACAACGACGACGCTGATCTCCAGCAAGCTCCCTGATCCTGACTCGCCTCGCGACAGCGGACCTGCCATGCACTGAACCCTCGCACGCACACTGGGGGGTTACGAGGACAGCGTGCCACGCACCAAGGACCATCCGGCTCCACAGATTGCCATCGTCCTCCGCCGCTGCACATGCCCGAGAAACACGGCCGACCGCCATCCTCGGAACCTTCAGGGCTGCTCACACACCTGAAGCAGACACGCAGCACACAGGATGTATGGGTCTCAGCACAATGGGCACAATGGGCGCACAATGGGAATTCAGCCGTCAGCTGTCCCCGAAGGCTTTAGCGCTGCGCGCACACCTAAAGCCAACACGCCAAGTCCCTCACACAGCTTCAGCTCCTGTTTTTCTTCATGGCCGCTACGCATCCTCGCAGGACTGAGCTGCGAGATGAGTCAGAGACAAATGTTTCTTCTCACAGCCGCTGTGGACCTCCGCCATGTTTAATGGGACAGCCCCTCAACATCGTGGATCCACATGCAATTTTTGCGCGGCCCAGACAACTTCGCCGTCCCGGGCCGGCACTTGCTACCCCCACCCCCCTCCCTCCCCACCTCCGCTTGCACAGAGCTTTTCCCGCAGCTCGCTTCCAAAGCCAGACGATCGACGCCTCAGCCCCCTGCTGAGCCCTCTGGGGGGGAGTGGTGTGGGCGACCCCCACAGCCTACGGGACAAGCAGAGCGCTCAGCTGGAGCAATTAGCAGAACAGTGAGATGTATGGGCTGATATCAATAGGTAGAGAGGAAGTCCGGTGCCAGTAATCCTGCTATTAATATGTGTGACTCTAATGCAAATGTCCATGCCTTCCTGCTGTTTACTGTGATGCTAATATGCCATGCATGCATTGTCTAGCTGGGTATATAAGTCAACTGCATATCGCTTGCTCTCTCTCTCTCTCACTCTCTTTTTGATCACACGCTTTGCCTGTTTGCTGACTAGAGACACAGGGCTCGCTCCAGCGCGCTCCCACAGCGCTGGGGTGAACCCTCGTGATGGAGGATGAATAAAACACCCTTTTAAACTTCAGTTCGCCTTGTCTGCCTGCACTTATTCCGTGCCTCCACAATAAAGCCATTTCTAAAGCTTTGGGACTCCAGCGAACCACAGTGAGAGCCATTATCCACAAATGGCGAAAACATGGAACAGTGGTGAACCTTCCCAGGAGTGGCCAGCCGACCAAAATTACCCCAAGAGCACAGCAACGACTCATCCAAGAGGTCACAAAAAACCCCACAACAACATCCAAAGAACTGCAGGCCTCACTTGCCTCAGTTAAGGTCAGTGTTCATGACTCCACCATAAGAAAGAGACTGGGCAAAAATGTCCTGCATGGCAGAGTTCCAAGATAAAAACCACTGCTGAGCAAAAAGACATAAAGGTTCATCTAAGTTTTGCCAGAAAACATCTTGATGATTCCCAAGACTTTTGGAAAAATACTCTGTGGACTGACGAGACAAAAGTTGAACATTTTGGCAGGTGTGTGTCCCATTACATCTGGCATAAAAGTAACAGCATTTCAGAAAAGGAACATCATACCAACAGTGAAATATGGTGGTGGTAGTGTGATGGTCTGGGGCCGTTTTGCTGCTTCAGGACCTGAAAGACTTGCTGTGGTAAATGGAACCATGAATTCTGCTGTCTACCAAAAAATCCTGAAGGAGAATGTCCGGCCATCTGTTCATGACCTCAAGCTGAAGCGCGCTTGGGTTCTGCAGTAGGACAATGATCCAAAACACACCAGCAAGTCCACCTCTGAATGGCTTAAGAAAAACAAAATGAAGACTTTGAAGTGGCCTTGTCAAAGTCCTGACCTCAGTCCGATTGAGATGCTGTGGCATGGGATTAAAAAGGTGGTTCATACTTGAAAACCCTCCAATGTGGCTGAATTACAACAATTCTGCAAAGATGAGTGGGCCAAAATTAGCTTCTCCGAGCTAACTAGCCTAGCTCTATTTGGCTCCAACACTCCCGCCACCCACAGCTTCGTGGTCCTCGTCTGTTCGGTGAAGTGCTTGGCCAGCTGCTTGACAGCATCCTCATAGTGCTCCATTTCACCCAACGTACCGAGAATTCTTCGGCCTTCTGTGCCAAGATGGTGGGCCAGAAGTGCTTGTCGTTACCTCCCGTCGAGTCTACTTAAGCCTTTCATTTAAGAACTTTTTCACATAAGAACTTTCATTTATCTGTGCTTTCTAGTTTTATTTTATCTTATTTATTTACATCGTGTTGTGATCTGCAACTGTAGCACCCCAGCTCTAAAATGTGTTTGGGGTGCTGGATGTAATTCTGTTAAACGTTGTATGCTTCTGTATGATTTAGAATTGATGTGGAATCTCCTACATTTTGCAGTGGTCTGTGAATATGTCACTGATTCCACACGTTAAGTGCAACTGTCTGTAAATTTATAGTGTGCTTTGCAACTACAAGGCGGCAAGCGGTGCAGCACTTTGAAGTTTCTAAGGGCTCGGCACCATTCTACTGAAGTGCTCAGGACTTGTTTTCTGCAGAAGAGGCTCAGCCAGCGTTATAAAACGCTCATCGTGAGTGTGTCTCCCCCTTCCAAGGCTGCCGTAGTAGGTGTCGTGTTCTTTAGCTGAACGAAATAACGTGGGACAACTGCGTGCTGTTGAACATGAACTTTACTTGGCGCTTGCATGAGAAAAAGAGACAGCGCATATAAATTACGTCACGTCGTCAGGTGCGTGACCAAAGATCACTAGTTACAGACAAGATAATACTGTGTTGTTTGTTTACACCACATCTCCCTTTTTACCTTTTTTTTTTTAGAGTATGCGTACATGTAACTAGTATTCAAGTGTACATTTTCTCTGAACTTAACATGTACTTTTAAACCTTCGCTTATTATTTTCCAAACATTAACAATACCACAGCTAAGAACATTCTGTGTTTGTACATTTTACCATTCTTTAGAGATCTAACTTTTTAGGTTTGACAATAGTTCTTCCCGATCTAGTTCTCACAACATCAGACTTTATAGGAGTAACAGGAGGTACAATAGGCATTTGTTTCACCTGCTCTGAAGGTTCATCTGACCCACTCTGCTGTTTGGTACACTGTTGCAAAGGTGAGTGTAGAGGAATCAAATGCATGCGATTGCGTCTCACTGTCCCCTGTGGTAGGTCCACTGTATAAGATCTCGGTGTTGAGTGACTTTGGATAACAGTGCCTGGTGTTTTAGCATCTGTCACCCACACTTGTTCTCCTGGTGACAAGTTACACAAGGGTTTTGCTCGGTGACGTCTGTTGTAGTTTGAAATATCCGACATCCTCTTCTCCCTTTCCTTATGAGCAAGAGTGACGCTGTCCGGCAGTGTCGGATCCAACTGAGAGGGAAGAGTCGGTAGTGTCGTCCTCAGGCGGCAGCCCATGAGGAGTTCAGCAGGGCTGTAACCATTTTGGAGAGGAGTAGCTCTATAGGCAAGAAGAGCTAAATATGGATCAGCAGCCTTTTTCAGTAAGTTTTTCACAGTCTGTACAGCACGTTCCGCCTCTCCGTTACTTTGCGGGAACCTTGGGCTGCTTGTGATGTGTTTAAAGCCATAGGCAGCCGCAAAGTCTGTGAAAGTCCGACCAGAGAACTGGGGCCCATTATCAGACATCAGGACCTCAGGGATGCCATGACGGGCAAAGAAAGACTTCAGGTGAGTAATGATGTCATTGGATTTCATTTTGTTCAGCAGGGCAATCTCAACGAACCTGGAAAGATAGTCCACAGCAAGAAGGTAAGTTTTCCCTCCCAGCTCGAACAGATCTGTACCCACTCTTTGCCACGGGCGGTCAGGGCATTCGGTTGGCATTAATGGCTCACTGTGGTTGTGTCTCGCTTGTATGCATGTCCTGCACTTTAACACCATTTCACTTATCTGTTGGCTGAGACCAGGCCACCATACTGACTGGCGAGCTCGGGCTTTACATTTTACAACTCCTTGGTGTCCGTCATGTAGTTTTGTTAAGACATCGTTTCGCATTGCTGAAGGGATAACAAGTCTTGAATCCTTCAACAGCAAGCCGTCTTTCACGGTAAGTGTGGCTCGGTCGGGCCAGTAGTTTCTCAACAGAGGTTCTTGTTTTGCATGTTCAGGCCAACCTTGACTGCACATGACCATTACACGAGCACACACACTGTCCATTTTCAGTTGTTCCTTGAGTGTTTGCATATATGATGAACTGATAGGCATATTTTCAATGATGCTGTCCACATATATGTCTGTGCTCTCCATGAGTTCCTCGTCTGATTTTGTCAGTTTTGTTTTCAATGGTGAGCGAGACAAAGTGTCTGCTGTCCAGAGCGATTTACCTGGGGCATACTGTACATTGTACGAGTAACGCATGAGTCTCATCCTGAAGCGCTGGATCCTCGGTGGCAGTAGATCCAAGGCTTGAGCTCCTAAGAGTGACACAAGAGGTTTATGATCAATTTCCAGACAGAAGTGTTTGCCTATTAGAAAATCACGGAATCGCTCGCATGCCCATGTGGATGCTAAGGCTTCTTTTTCCACTTGTGCATAGCGTTGTTCTGTTGGAGACAGCAACCTTGAAGCGTAGGCGACTGGTCTCCATCCTTCTTCCCACTGCTGCAGGAGAACACCACCTAGACCATAAGAAGAAGCATCAGCCGATACTTTAGTGTCTCTGTTTGGGTCATAAATAGCAAGCACTGGGGGTGAAGTTAGAGCATCTTTGAGCGTTTTGAATGCTTTAGCTTGGTCTACACCCCAATACCAGCTGTTCTTCTTGGACAAAAGATCTCTCAGAGCTTTGTCTTTCTCTGCTAAATGGGGGATAAACTTTCCCACCTGATTGACCATGCCCAGAAAACTTCTTAGTTCTGTCACGTTTGATGGCTCATTCATCTCTGTGATGGACTCTGTTTTCTTTGGGTCAGGACTTATGCCAGTGTCCGTAATGATGTGGCCAAGGAAAGTCACTTTGCTCTGTGACAGATCACATTTTTCCACATTCAGAGTTATACCTGCTTTTTCCAGTCTTTGCAGGGTGGTATGGAGTCGGGCGTCGTGCTCCTCTTGGTCATGTCCCCATACCAGCACATCATCAACGTGACAGACCACTCCTTCAACTCCTTCGATAACCTCCGACATTTTGCGCTGAAAGTGCTTGGGCGCAGAGCTGATGCCAAAGGGGAGGCGGTTAAAGTGGAACCGCCCGAAGGGTGTTATGAATGTGGTCAGTTTGGCAGATTCCTCCGACAAGGGAATTTGCCAGAAGCCCATGTTGGCGTCCAGTTTGCTGAACACTTTGGCTCCTGCTAGCATCCCAAGACTTTGTTCGACAGAAGGCAGCACAAACTTTTCTCTGCACACATACTCATTTAGTCCGGTAAAATCCACGCACAGTCTCAGCCTCGGACTGTTTTTCTTCGGAACAACGACCATGCCAGCGCACCAGTCTGTAGGTTCCTCCACTCAGGTGATGACTCCAAGCTGTTCCATCCTTTGGAGTTCCTCCTTGACTTTATCCATTAGAGGTATTGGAATCCTCCTTGGGGTTTTCAATGAGTATGGCACAGCGTTTGGTTTGAGTTTTATGTGGTAGGGCTGCTGCATTTCACCCAGACCGCTGCACAGTTTGGGGTAGGATGTTTTCAGAGTGTCCATTGAAATAACATCAACTCGCACAAGAAGGCCTAGAGCTATGATGGCAGGAAGGCCTAACAGTGGTGTGCTGAGATTTTTGACAATGTAGACCTTTTCTGTTGTCTGTTTTGTCCCGTAGTTGAGCTGAAGCTTTGTGAAACCTGCGACCTCCAGTGGTTTCCTTCCAGGACCCAACAATGGTTTCTCCGGCTGCTGGAGAACAGGCATTTTTGCTCTTGGAAATATTTGTTCCAAGTCTGACTCTGCTATTGCAGTGACATCGGCTCCAGTGTCGAGTTTGAAAGACATTTTAGTGTCCCTCACCAGAATATCAGCTGTCCATACCTGGTGGCCTGTTGTGACTGAGCCGAGGAAAAAACTTCGCTCCTCTTCCTCCTCAATACTTTGGACATTCTTACTTTGCCTGCAGACCCGTTGATAGTGGCCTTTCTTTCTACATGCATGACATTTGGCATCATTTGCAGGGCACTCGTATTTAGGGTGAGGAGAGCCACCACATTTATAGCACCATGCGTTTGGTGTACTTTTGCTTTTACTTTTAGACAGCTGGCGTGCGTTCACTGTTTCGCTTTTGAACTTAAACTTTGTCTTGTCGTATTTGGCTTTAGTAACTCCATCCACAGAGTTCGCATTCATCTGCATCACGTTTCCTTCATTCCTCAAAGTTGTTTGTTGCTTTTTGATCTCTTCTGATTGCCTTGCCATATTTACGGCTTTCTCCAAGTCCAAGTCTTTTTCCATTTGCATGCGCTCTGACAGTCTTGTGTCGGCCAAGCCCACTACTATTCTGTCTCTTATGAGCTCATCGTGAAGCTGACCGTAGTTGCAGTGCTCCGCTAATGCATGCAGGGCCGTTACAAATGCGTCTACGGTTTCATTTGGCTCTTGTTTGCGCATATTGAAACGTGCACATTCATAAACAACATTTTTCTTTACAATGAAAAAGCTGTGGAAGCCGTCTCTCACTTTGCTATATTCGAGCTGCTCTGCTTCGGTTAACTTTAAGCCTCTCAGGACATCATCTGCTTCATCTCCCATGCAGTATATTAATGTATTGACTTGATTTTCATTTGAACTTGAAGACAAATTGCTTGCCTGGCGAAATCTTTCGAAGCACCGAATCCACTTGGTCCATTCATGTGGTTTGGAGAAATCAAAGGGCTCCGGTGGCTGAATGCTAAACGTGGCGCTGGGCGTGCTAGCTGCGATGCTAACTCCTGCTCTCACCGGTTCATCATCTCTATCTTTGGGCATCTTAGCTCACCTCTCTCCCTCTTCCCACTAGAATGACTTTTAGTGTCTGTCTTCACAGCTACGCAGCACTTCTGACACCATGTCGTGTTCTTTAGCTGAACGAAATAACGTGGGACAACTGCGTGCTGTTGAACATGAACTTTACTTGGCGCTTGCATGAGAAAAAGAGACAGCGCATATAAATTACATCACGTTGTCAGGTGCGTGACCAAAGATCACTAGTTACAGACAAGATAATACTGTGTCGTTTGTTTACACCACAGTAGGGGTCCCTGGAAAGCCCAGTCACCTATCACTATTGACTGAACTGCCAACAATGAGTACCAGCAGTGTTTTTGTTTGTGAGGAAATGCCCGAGCTCCAACTAGCATGCCAATGTGTGGTTCCACAAGCACACAGTCTGAACTGAACACCCAGGTACAGTCCTTTTCATTGAACTGAACTAATTTGTCTTGTTTATTCGATAATTGTCTTCTTTTTTAATTTTTTTTAAATTTTGTGTGTGTGTGTGTTAAACTCTTTTGATTTGTCTAATAAATGTTAAAGTATATGTGCATCTTAAATTTGGTGGTCAAATCATTGTGTAACGGGTATCTGGAATAAATTGAGGTTACAGGTAGATGACTAAGAGTTGTGTAACCCAGTGTTAAAAACGCGAATAAAATTATAAATATCGATATCGTTTTAAAAAACAAACAAACACCCATTTCACAATGGGATTAAATAATTTGAAGATGAATATTTAAATAACTATTTTGAGGATAAATATATAGATGGATATAAGTTCAAAAAATATATCCATAGAGTGTATTCATAGAGAGTTAAAAACATTTCTAGGGGCTCTGATGAAGTCCCTAATGTTTTTATCTGGTATATTGAGCAACCAATGGCTGCGTCGTTTGTTTGGCAGCAACAGCCAATGGGGTCACGCGCTCCCTCGCTCGGTCTGGGTGTAACTGCAGAACGCTCTTAGTCACGTTTGAGGCACCGATCGAGAGAGTGCGTTTCCTTACTGAGACGATGAGCTAATGTGCTAGTAGCAGCCTTTGCCCGGATAAAACGTCTGAGATTGATTTGAACCCGAAGGCTGTGAACTCACGTGAGCGTGGGAATCCTTTGGAGCACATGTTGCTTAGCATGGTCAGGTTTCTTGTTTTTGTGTAAACTGGATTCAGAAGAGTGTGGATCTCCAGATCTGGATGGCGAGCCAAAGCCCGAACCCTATTAACTGCTAGAGATGATTCAACCGGTCACCTGGAACTGATACAAAAGGACTGAAAGTATTGTAAATATATTTTGGGTATTTTATTTTTATTTTTTTTCTTATTACCTCCGCCAGGCCGGAGGCCAGGAGGAGGTTATGTTTTTGCCAGCGTTTGTCTGTCTGTCTGTTTGTTTGTCTGTCTATTTGTCTGTTGGTTAGCAAGATAACTCAAAAAGTTTTGGACGGATTTCAGTGAAACTTTCAGGCGTTGTTGGAAATGGTACAAGGAAGAAATGATTAAATTTTGGGGATGATCCGGATCACCGTCTGGATACAGGAATTTTTTAAAGGATTCTTTAACATTGTGAGATACGGCCATTTTCAACATGTGTGCAGGCCCAATGGAGGGCGCTGCTCGTTGTGTCTGACGAACACAAACTCCGCCTTCTTCAAAGTTTTAGGCACAAAAGCACGCGGAACACAGTGCTGGGCAGGGCTCGGCAGCGTGCCTGTGTGCCTGTGTTTGCGCTACACTGCAAAAGCTCAGACGGGCAGCTGTCCGCCGCCGGATTATTTGGCAGAAATTCCCCGGCCAGCCATAGTAGCTGCGCAAAAAGAAGCTCTCTGCCGGGGAAGATTTCAAATCCTCTTTTGCTGCGGAGCGCAACCCCAATAAAACCCACGCCAACCTGTCTACCCAATTTGCATCCCTCAGTGAAGCCCTCAGTGCTGCTTTCAGTGATCTATGAAAACGTTTGCATAACCCATTGGCCTGTGGGTTGTACGCGGTTGTGTCATGATTTCTTTTGTTTTTTCTTTGGAATTCTTGGATGGAACATGGGTGGACAATATAAGCTGCGGATTCACCCATCACGCATTTCGGATAACTTATGCTGAACTGTATAATCAGAGGAGTTATTGTCTAATTTGACCTTGTTGGATTTTATTACCCCCTTTGTTATATTATTCACTTTCTTTTAACATGTACTCTTAATCTATTCGAAATAAAGATTAATTAATTCATTCATTCAATTGCAACGCCCGCAGCCTGGGAGTTTGCAGATGCAGGAGATGGACACAACACCAACACTTCAGTTTATTACCTCCGCCAAGGAGGTAATGCTTTTACTACTGAACCACTAATCCTATCATTCTGAATCCAATGGCTAGCCATATGTTTTCATGGTCAAGGAATCTGAAAACGTACACACAAACACTGTATGGGGGGAACTGGGGCGCTTGGCGGAGGTCTGCGCTCTCCGAGTGCTTTTCTAGTTATTATTGTTACAAGCGCTGTGTTTGTTTAAGTGTACACAACTGTTAAAAAAATATACACGTACATGAAAGTTCCCATACTATGGTGTATGTGTCATCTGTTGTTGCATCTCCCAGGCTCCTACGAACCCAGAGTCTGTCTGACCTGGCCCAATTGTCCCTTCTGTCCAGGTAGTAGGTTAAAGGTAACTACACTTCCACACCCACTACTACTAAAAGGGTACAAGAGTTCACCTAAAGTAGTGTTACACACAGTACACACTAAGAAGGTGTTACAGTTGCATGGGAGGTTGTGATTCACACAGAGTGGCCATAACAGCGCTACCCAGGCCTTTTAGCTCAAGTGCCAAGTTTGTAATTTAAGTTTCTACAACCTTGGGGTTGTTGTATGTCCCTCACTTGCTCGCCTCCCGTGCTGTTGTTTTCACTGAGTGGTAAATAAAGCAAGGTGAGTGAGAGGGCTATACAACTATTTCATGGAAGTAAATCTTCTAAATATGTGTTTTTAATGGGCTGGTCCAGGGTTGTCAAACATATGGCTCATGGGCCAGAAACGGCCCACCAGGGGGTCCAAAGTTTTCTCTGTGAATTTACAGCTTTACTTCTAGTAAATTTTTGACTTTCAACTGATTACCAGTGGTAACGCCACTACTTCTGCAGTAATGTGCTGTGTAACGAAATTACTGTTTAAAAATTCAGTAATGTGTAACAGTTACTGAAATTTGATCAGATGCGTTACTCGCTTTACTCATTTTATTAATATGGATAGATACTTTTAGCGCAAATAAACTGACCCTACCATAGCTGGTGCAGCTGTCAGTCTCCTCCACGGGTCGGTTTCCTGTCCTGCCCCAGTTCACGCCACAGTCCAGTAGGAAGAAATGCTGTGGTGGTGGCAACTTCTCATATCGAGCCCTGATCACCTGTTGTCCAAGTGGTGAGTAGCCCCCAAAGCTCCTACCTCTGTGGTTAAACATGAGTATTTTTTGAGCAAGAAGTTCACATTTAATGTCTGCATTAAATGCATTTAAAGTTTTCTTACGCACAGAGAAAAAGTGACTGTAATTTGTTGCAGTAATGAGCAGCTTCTTCTAAGCGGTGGAACTTTCATTTATCTGTACTTTGTTTTATTTTCTAATTAAGATAAGATAAGATAAGCCTTTATTAGTCCCACAATGGGGAAATTCCAGGATTGCAACAGCACAGGGATAGCAACACTTAGAGCAACAATCAGAAGGCAAGAAAAAACAAGAGCAGCTAGTATACATATGTACATATTAATATAAATATATATATATATATATATATATATATATATATATATATATATATATATATATATATATATATATATATATATATATATATATATATAGACACACAGTGCGGAGCATTGTGGTTGGTGGATGTGCAGCAGAAAGTCTAAGCTCTCTCTCCGCGGATGCGGCAGGCCAGCTGGATGTCTTAATAATAATTCATATACATTCTGTTGTGATCTGCAACTAATTCATGGAAGTAAATCCTCTAAATATGCGTTTTTAATGGGCTGGTCCAGGGGTGTCAAACATATGCCTCGTGGGCCAAAAACAGCCCACCAGGGGGTCCAAAATTTTCTCTGAGAAGTCACAGCTTTATGAGACATTTTTCCTCTATGAGATGAGACTTTTTCTCTGATCATTTTTTCTTGTTTTTTTTTGATGAGAACAAGGGGCCCTTGATCTTGTGTGTACAAGACGATTTAAGTATGCATTTAAAATGGCTGCTTCATCCATCCAGGTGGATGCCCTCAATTTCCCCTCTGGGGATCAATAAAGTATACAAAAGTAACTTGAAAGTTACTTTTTCCAAGTAACTAGTTGCTTTAATCATGCAGTAACTCAAAAGTAACTCAGTTACTTTGAAAAGAAGTAACTAGTAACTGTAACTAGTTACTATTTTTTAGTAACTTGCCCAACACTGCACTGGGCTGCACGGTGGCGCAGTGGTTTAGCACTGTGGCAGCACAGTTTTACCCTCGGCCGGGGGATCGCGGGGATCATGAGATCGTGGGTTCGATCCCAGCCCCCGACCAACAGTGAGCTGTGTGGAGTTTGCATGTTCTCCCCGTGTTGCGTGGGTTTACTCCGGGATTTCTCCGGTTTCCTCCCGCACACCAAAAACATGTAGGTTTAGGGCGCTCGCGCACGCAGCGACCAGCAGCCGGTGGCTTGTCACCAGACTGCAAACCAAATCTACCTACGGGTACAAATAAGTAACAAAAAAAAAAAAAGAAACACTGGTGATTTTACTTTTTCTGGATCTGTTCACATCTTACCGAAGGTGGTAGGAAGCTGCTGCTGTCCGTGCTCTCTCTCCACATACACTGAGGACGGACAGGCTGAGCGGCTCTCTGTGTAGCCGCTGTCAGATGTGACACAGTCATGCATGGTTGACAACATAATAAATAATGTAAATTATATTCAGTAGTGTGAAAAAGTGTTTGCCCCTTCCTGATTTCTCCTTTTTTGCATGTTTGTCACACTTAAATATTTCGGATCATCAAACAAATTTAAATATTAGACAAAGATAACACAAGTAAACACAAAATGCAGTTTTTAAATGAAGGTATTTATTATTAAGGGAAAGAAAAATCGAAACCTACATGGCTCTGTGTGAAAAAGTGATTGCCCCCTAAACTGGTTGGGCCACCCTTTGCAGCAACAACTGCAATCAAGCATTTGCGATAACTGGCAGTGAGTCTTTTACAGCGCTGTGGAGGAATTTTGGCCCACTCATCTTTGCAGAATTGTTGTAATTCAACCACATTGGAGGGTTTTCGAGCATGAACCACCTTTTTAAGTTCATGCCACAGCATCTCAATCAGATTGAGGTCAGGACTTTGACTAGGCCACTCCAGAGTCTTCATTTTGTTTTTCTTAAGCCATTCAGAGGTGGACTTGCTGGTGTGTTTTTGGATCGTTGTCCTGCTGCAGAACCCAAGTGCACTTCAGCTTGAGGTCACGAACAGATGGCCGGACATTCTTCTTCAGGATTTTTTGGTAGACAACAGAATTCATGGTTCCATTTACCACAGCAAGTCTTCCATGTCCTGAAGCAGTAAAACAGCCCCAGACCATCACACTACCACCACCATATTTTACTGTTGGTATGATGTTCCTTTTCTGAAATGCTGTTACTTTTACGCCAGATGTAATGGGACACACACCTTCCATAAAGTTCAACTTTTGTCTCATCAGTCCACAGAGTATTTTCCAAAAGTCTTTGGAGATCATCAAGATGTTTCTGGCAAAACTGAGACAAGCCTTGATGCTCTATTTGCTCAGCTGTGGTTTTTGTCTTGGGACTCTGCCATGCAGGCCATTTTTGTCCAGACTTTTTCTTATGGTGGAGTCATGAACACTGACCTCAACTGAGACAAGTGAGGCCTGCAGTTCTTTGGATGTTGTGGTGGGGTCTTTTGTGACCTCTTGGATGAGTCATCGCTGCCCTCTTGGGGTAATTTTGGTTGGCCAGCCACTCCTGGGAAGGTTCACCACTGTTCCATGTTTTCGCCATTTGTGGATAATGGCTCTCACTGTGATTCGCTGGAGTCCCAAAGCTTTAGAAATGGCTTTATAACCTTTTCCAGACTGATAGATCTCAATTACTTTGTTTCTCATTTGTTCCTGAATTTCTTTGGATTGTAGCATGATGTCTAGCTTTTGAGGATCTTTTGGTCTACTTCACTTTGTCAGGAAGGTTCTATTTAGGTGATTTCTTGATTGAGAACAGGTGTGGCAATAATCAGGCCTGGGTGTGGCTAGAGAAATTGAATTCAGCTTTCCAAAGATGTGATAAACCACAGTTAATTTATGTTTTAACAGGAGGGGGCAATCACTTTTTCATACAGGGCCATGTCGGTTTGGATTTTTTTTTTTTTTTTTTTACCCTTAATAATAAAACCTTAATTTAAAAACTGCATTTTGTGTTTACTTGTGTTATCTTTGTTTAATATTTAAATTTGTTTGATCTGAAACATTTACAGCCGTGGACAAAATTGTTGGTACCCCTCTGTTAATGAAAGAAAAAACTACAATAGTCACAGAAATAACTTGAATCTGACAAAAGTGGTAATAAATAAAAATTCTATGAAAATTAACCATTGAAAATCAGACGTGTGCTGACTCGGTCGGCACTCGGGCTGTGCGGTAGTCTCCCTTCTCTCCTCTGGCGCGGTTCTAGATGTTTATTTTGACAGCGTCTCAGCAGGGCTTCCGGCTGTCAGTGGAGCCCCGCTGAACAACCTGTTTCTAATCAGCTGATGATCCTTCATCAGCTGATCAATCTATTCCTCCTTATTTAAGGGAGCAGCTCTGTTTGCTCAGGGCTGTAACCTATACAGACGTTCCTACGTTTCCTTCCAGTCTGGCTTCCCTAACCCCGAGGTCAGTTCCCACAGCGTTCGGGTTCCGCCCTTGCTGTCCATATGTAAGTGTTTGCATTTATTTGTGTTTGCCCCACGAGGCTTGTTATTTTGTCATTGTGTGTCGTTATTTAATAAATGAACAAACCCACGGCTCCCTATAGCGTCTCACTGATGGCTCGTGAGAACCATCCATGTCAGTAGGTCGCAGCTCAAAGAGACGCCGGTGGCCGTAGTTTGTTTAATTGGACTTGTCAGTTCCCTTGTTCAGTGTACCAGCGTGCTTGGAGATGGCATTGCTACTGAAGGGCTACGCCACAAGCCTGGGCTACAAGCTAATTATGGCTCTCATTGAGGTTGACGGAATCCTTTTCAATGCTCGTAGCCATTGTTTCCCCAGCAGCTTGCGCTGGTACCTGGACCTTACTGAAGATGTTATTAATCGCCTTTCCCACAATTCCAACCACCCGGAAGTCATGGCAAGGAAGGCTGAAATCGCTGTGCAGCGGGAGAGACTCCGTGGGCTGGAGGGAAACCCTGGCAGGAAGCCGAAGAGGAGGTATCCAGCTGGAATGTCTTCTTCCTCTGAGCGTTCCGTGGCGCCAGGCCTATGCCGCCGGACGAGGTGGGAGCCTGTGGCCCTGGACAGCCTGGTTCCAGCCCCGCAGCCATGTCATGGGCAGAGGAAGAGAGCGGACTGCAGTTTGGAGCCTGTTCCGATGATGAAGCGTCCCCGGGTCTCCACGGAAGAGCGGTCCAGTCCAGCAGGTCGAGGAACCCCTGCCACCACACCGTGCGGGTTGTCAGCGTGAACGTCAGCGTTGGAGGTTTCTCAGGCTGTGAAGAACATCATGCCGGCTGCGGAGCCCGCCACAGCCGAGTGGGAGCCAGGTGACGACCTTCTTCGTCCTGAGCCCGGATCGACGAAGTCCTGGACGGCGACAGAAGTCGAGTGCAGTCAAGTGCTCTGTTTTATTTTCCTTCTATCAATTCTGGAGTATTTTTGCCTGCCTCTCGGGGAGACGAGCCGGGTGCAGCCGTCCGCTGCATCCGAGCCCATCTCACTGGGCTCTGTCGCTACCGGTGATCCTGATCCCGGTTCTTTTCCTTCTCCTGAGCTTTCTCCCAGGGTCACCGGTGCGGAGTCATTCCCGGTCGCTGTGCGGGAGGTTCCGGGTCCAGGGTTGGAGGTCGTTTCTGGTGCTGTGCCAACCCAGTCGGGGTCCATCGCGGGTGCAGCACTGACCCAATCAGGGCCTGATGTGGGTTCAGACGAGACCCAATCGGGGTCCATCGCGGTTGCTGCTCCGGCCCAATTGGGGTCCGTCATGGGTGCTGCGCTGACCCGATTGGGGTCCAACAGGGGTGCAGCGCCGGTTTGGTCCAAGGTCGGTGAGGGAGCTGCAGATCCTCTGCCGCCTGACGCTAGACTGGCTCATCGTCTTCATCATTATAATCATCACCATACTGCTCCCCTGCAGTCTTGGGGGTTGGGTGATGCGGGTCGGCTGCCTGGAGGACTGCCCCGCCTGTTTGGCGTTCTGGGTCGGCCACCCGATAAACTTTCATGTCCATTTGGCGATTTGGCCCGGCTGCCAGAAGAATTGTGTTTCCTGGCATGGGACTGGGGTAGGCCGCCCGAACTGTTCCTTTTCCCCCTGCCAGTGATATGGACGCTAGATGCAGGGTGGCCCCCCGAACTATCAGCTTTCATGCCGTGGTGTTTAGACTGCTTTCATCCCTGAGTTCTATTTTAGTTCTCCTGTAACCATTTGGGATGTGCGGGTGTCTTATGTACAAAATTGTATATGTATGAAATTGTATACAGTATGTACGAAATCGTATATCGATGAAATTGTATATGTCACCGCTTCTTAGCGAGTATTTTTTGTTTTTCCTCTGTTTAAATATCCATTCGTTGCCTGTACAGTTTGTGTGTGTGGATTTACAACTACAGGGTTTCAACGTTTGTAGTGGTTTTTTTCCGTCCCCCTTTTCCTTTGTGGGGGATGATATGTGTTTTTTCCGTGGAACTATGTATCCTGGTCTTTAGACTCGAGTTTCTATTTATGGCCAGTAGGCTTAGTTGTTCCTTATTTGGGCGTAGTATTCCACCTGTGGGTACATTATGGAGTGTTGCTGTGCTTTTTTTTCATACTCTGTAGTATCTCTTGTTGAGTTTTTTCTCTCCACTCTGGTCGCAAGGATCTAGCCCTCCACGGCCTTTTCTTTCCCCCTCCTCCCTCCCTGGGGTGGTGTTGTTGGCCTTCCATTTGAGGGGGGGGAGCCCGGTGTTACACCGCATCTAGAATCCATGTCGGAAACGGGGGCAGCTGTCATGGGTCGTGTGCTGACTCCGTCGGCACTTGGGCTGTGTGGTAGTCTCCCTTCTCTCCTCTTGTGCGGTTCTAGATGTTTATTTTGACAGCGTCTCAGCAGGGCTTCCGGCTGTCAGTGGACTCCCGCTGAACAACCTGTTTCTAATCAGCTGATGACCCTTCATCAGCTGATCAATCTATTCTTCCTTATTTAAGGGAACAGCTCTGTTTGCTCAGGGCTGCGACCTACACAGACGTTCCTACGTTTCCTTCCAGTCTGGCTTCCCTAACCCCGAGGTCAGTTCCCACAGCGTTCGGGTTCTGCCCTCGCTTTGCATATGTAAGTGTTTGTATTTATTTGTGTTTGCCCCACGAGGCTTGTTATTTTGTCATTGTGTGTCGTTATTTAATAAATGAACAAACCCGCGGCTGCCTATAGCGTCTCACTGATGGCTCGTGAGAACCATCCATGTCACAGACAATGCTTTTGAATTGTAGTTCAACAGAATTATTTTAAAAAACAAACTCATGAAACAGGCCTGGACAAAAATGATGGTACCCTTAACTTAATATTTTGTTGCACAACCTTTTGAGGCAATCACTGCAATCAAACGATTTCTGTAACTGTCAATGAGGCTTCTGCACCTCTCAGCAGGTATTCTGGCCCACTCCTCATGAGCAAACTGCTCCAGTTGTCTCAGGTTTGAAGGGTGCCTTCTCCAGACGGCATGTTTCAGCTCCTTCCACAGATGTTCAATAGGATTTAGATCAGGGCTCATAGAAGGCCACTTTAGAATAGTCCAATGTTTGGCTCTTAGCCATTCTTGGATGTTTTTAGCTGTGTGTTTTGGGTCATTATCCTGTTGCAAGACCCATGACCTGCGACTGAGACCAAGCTGTCTGACACTGCACAGCACATTTCTCTCTAGAATACCTTGATAGTCTTGAGACTTCATTGTACCCTGCACAGATTCAAGACACCCTGTGCCAGATGCAGCAAAGCAGCCCCAGAACCAGAACATAACAGAACCTCCTCCGTGTTTCACAGTAGGGACAGTGTTCTTTTGTTGCTATGCTTCATTTTTGCGTCTGTGAACATAGAGCTGATGTGCCTTGCCAAAAAGTTGCAGTTTTGTCTCGTCTGTCCATAGGACATTCTCCCAGAAGCTTTGTGGCTTGTCAACATGCAGTTTGGCAAATTCCGGTCTGGCTTTTTTATGATTTGTTTTCAACAGTGGTATCCTCCTTGGTTGTCTCCCATCAAGTCCACTTTGGCTCAAACAGCAACGGATGGTGCGATCAGACACTGATGTACCTTGACCTTGGAGTTCACCATGAATGTGTTTAGAGGTTGTTCTGGGCTCTTTTGTTATCATTCGTATTATCCGTCTCCTCCTGCGGCCACGTCCAGGGAGGTTGGCTACAGTCCTGTGGATCTTAAATTTCTGAATAATATGTGCAATTGTAGTCACAGGAACATCAAGCTGCTTGGAGATGGTCTTATAGCCTTTACCTTTAACGTGCTTGTCTATAATTTTCTTTCTGATCTCCTGAGACAACTCTCTCCTTTGCTTCCTCTGGTCCATGTTTAGTGTGGTACACACCATGTCACCAAACAGCACAGTGACTACTTGTCACCCTTTAAATAGGCCGACTGACTGATTACAAGTTTGTAGACACCTGTGATGTTAATTAGAGGACACATCTTGGTTGAACATGTCCCTACGGTCACATTATTTTCAATCTTTTCTAGGGGTACCATCATTTTTGTCCAGGCCTGTTTCATGAGTTTGTTTTTTAAAATAATTCTGTTGAACCACAATTCAAAAGCATTGTCTGATTTTCATTGGTTAATTTTCATAGAATTTTTATTTATTATCACTTTTGTCAGATTCAAGTTATTTCTGTGACCATTGTGGGTTTTTCTTTCATTAACAGAGGGGTACCAACAATTTTGTCCACGTCTGTAAGTGTGACAAACATACAAAAAAATGAGAAATCATGACGGGGGCAAACACTTTTTCACACCACTGTATAATTTATATTCATAAAAGTATATGTTTCTATTGAAAAATGTATCCAATTGCAATAAACAATAATTTGAAAAATAAAATGATTAAAATAAACTTCATTAATTTCCATGTGTTTTGAGAGATGACTGCAGGGAACCACAGCATGGGGGCTGAAGTTCCAAAAAGTTTCCAAAAAGTTGGAAACTTAAAAAAAAAGTTGCAAATTAATGAGAAAAATTTCATGAAAAACATTAGATATAATGAGAAAAGAGTTGAAAATATACATGAAAAAAGTTGCAAACTTTTGCAAATTTCTGAAAAGTTGCAAACTTAAGGTAACAAATTTACATGGAAATTTATTTCATTGCAAATTATTAAATTTATTAAATTATTATTAAATTTATTATTAAATTTATTCATTGCAAATTTATGAGAAAATGCAAATCTACAAGAAAAGTTGCAAATTTCCCTCCAAGATTTTTTTTTTGTGTGTACTTTATTGATCCTCAGAGGGGAAATTGAGGGCATCCACCTGGATGGATGAAGCAGCCACGTTATGGCACTATCCCTTTACCATTCACACCTAGGGCCACTTTAGAGTCTCCAGTTAACCTCGTCGGCCTCCGTCGGTCTATGATGACCATGGAAGAGAATCCTAAACATCTACTCTGCTGGAACAGCACCGCCTGTGGCTGAACAGGCCGATGCGCGAATGGCAGTCCCTGTCACACAGGTCGCACTTGTGGGTGGTCTCCGTGCTGCTAGGTCTGTGGCGGTTCTTCCTGCGGGTCCTTTTTTCATCTGCAGCAGCAGTCAGTCTCTCTTCACCCGCCTTGAGCTGTCTGGTCAGGGTGCCTCTCCATTTGGAGCGGTCCGTTGCAAGGTTCTCCCAGCGCTCTGTGTTGATCTCCAGGGCCTTCATGTCTCTCTTGCAGACGTCTCTAAAACGCAGCTGTGGGCGGCCAACGTCTCTCTTGCCAGTTGCCAGTTCTCCATAGAGGACGTCTTTGGGGATTCTGCCATCCTCCATACGGTGAACGTGGCCTAGCCAGCGGAGCCTGCGCTGTCTGAGTAGAGTGAACATGGAGGGAAGGCCGGCGCGGGACAGAACTTCTGTGTTGGGCACTTTGTCCTGCCAGGATATGTCCAGGATGTGGCGAATGCAGCGCAAGTGGAAGGAGTTCAGTCTCTTTTCCTGCCGGGCGTATGTTGTCCACGTCTCACTCCCATAGAGCAGTGTGCTGATGACACAGGCGCTGTACACTGCCATCTTCGTCTTGACAGAGAGTTTGGGATTCTCCCACACTCGTGTGGTGAGGCGAGCGAGTGTGAAGGCTGATTTTCCAATCCTCTTGTTGATCTCTGTATCAAGGGAGAGGTTGTTGCTGATCGTGGACCCCAGGTACGTGAACTGATTCACGACCTCCAGCTCGTAGTCGTCAATGGTGATGGTTGGTGGTGCTTCCGTGCCTTGCGCCAAGACGTTAGTCTTCTTCAGGCTGATGGTAAGCCCGAAGTCCTTGCATGCCTGAGAGAAGTGGTCCATAAGGGTCTGAAGCTCCTGCTGTGTGTGGGTTGCGACTGCAGCGTCATCTGCGAACAGCATGTCTCTGATTAGAGCCTCGCGTACTTTGGTTCTGGCTTTCAGGCGGGCGAGGTTGAAAAGCCTGCCGTCAGATCTTGTGTGCAGGTAGATTCCCTCTGTTGCTGTGCTGAAGGCATGCCTCAGGAGCATAGCAAAGAAAATCCCAAAGAGGGTTGGCGCAAGTACACAGCCCTGTTTCACTCCGCTGCGTATGCTGAAAGGCTCTGAGACGTTGCCATCGTGCTGCACTATCCCCTGCATTTTGGTGTGAAACGATTCAATGAGGCTTTGCAACTTTGGTGGGCATCCTATCTTTGGCAGGATCTTGAAAAGGCCCTCTCTGCTGACCAGATCGAACGCTTTGGTGAGGTCGATGAAGGCGACGTACAGGGGCATGTTCTGTTCTCTGCATTTCTCCTGGAGTTGGCGGATGGAGAATATCATGTCTACCGTCGATCGCTCAGCGCGGAAGCCACACTGAGACTCGGGGTAGACACGTTCGGCAAGCTTCTGTAGACGAACAAGAACAACTCGTGCGTAGACTTTGCCAACAACGCTGAGGAGGGAGATGCCCCTGTAGTTGTTGCAGTCTCTTCTCTCCCCTTTGTTTTTGTAGAGGGTGATGATCTTGGCGTCCCTCATGTCCTGTGGTACGGCACCTTCCTTCCAACACTGGCAGAGGACGTCATGCAATGGCAGCAGTAGGGCGGTCTTGCAGTGCTTGATCAGGTCGGGGGGTATGCCGTCGTTGCCGGGTGCCTTGCCAGCGGCCAAGCTATCAATGGCCTTGCTGAGTTCGTCGATGGTTGGCTCAGCGTCAAGTTCGTCCATGGATGGCAAGCAGTCGATGGCATCAAGGGCTGACGGTGTCACGGTGTTCTGTCTGGAGTAGAGGTCGGAGTAGTGTTCCACCCATCTCTCCATCTGCTTGTTCTTTTCTGTGATCATCTCCCCAGTGGAAGATTTGAGGGGGGCCGTCTTGCTCTGAGCCGGACCAAGTGCTTTCTTGATGCCATCGTACATACCACGGATGTTCCCTGTTATGGCAGTGGTTTGAATGTCTTGGCTGAGCTGAGTCCAGTACTCGTTGGCACAGCGCCGAACAGTCTGCTGAACTTTGCTTCTCGCAGCCCTGAGAATCTGGAGATTCTTCTCGTTTGGGTACTTCTTGTACTCAGCAAGTGCTGAGCGCTTGGCTTCAATGACGGGGGTCATCTCGGTCAACTTGGCATCAAACCAGTCCTGTGACTTCGAGGTCTTCCTCCCAAAGGTAGCCAAGGCTGTGCGGTGGATGGTGTTTCGCAGCTCTTCCCACTTCTGCTTTGCAGATTCTCCTTCTTGTGGTACACCAAGTTCCTTCTCAAAGGTGGAGGCAAACTGCTCAACAAGTTCTGGTTGAGCCATCTTGCTGGTGTCAATCCGTGCCTTTCCAGGTTGTCTAGCACGATGGAATTTCTTCAGCTGCAGCTTGACCTTGCAACACACCAATGAATGGTCTGTGTCGCAATCTGCACTCTGGAACGAACGGGTGATTAGCACGTTCTTCAGTGAGGTGCGCCTGGTCAGGATCAAGTCCAGCTGGTGCCAGTGCTTTGAGCGTGGATGTTGCCAGGAAACCTTGTGTTGGGGCTTGGTCTTGAAGAACGAGTTTGTGATGCACAGATCGTGATATGTGCAGAACTCGAGCAGCCGCTGTCCGTTGTCATTCATTCTGCCCACGCCAAAAGGTCCAAGACAGGAGGGCCAGGAGTCGTGGTCAGCACCCACTCTGGCATTGAAGTCTCCAAGGAGAATGAGTTGTTCAGAGTTGGGGACAATCCTGACAGTTGTTGCGAGATTCTCGTAGAACTCGTCTTTTGCCTCTGGTGTGGCTGTCAGTGTTGGGGCATACACACTGACGAGGGTGACTGGGCCTTGAGTGGTGTTCAGGCGGAGGGTGAGGAGTCGAGCAGAGCCAGTGCTGCTCGGTTCCACCATCTTCAGCAAGGTGTTCTTCACTGCAAAGCCCACTCCGTGTTCCCTGTGTTCGTCACTGCCCTTTCCCTGCCAGTAGAACGTGTAGTCCTTCTATCTCAGTGTGCCTGCGTCAGCCAACCGTGTTTCCTGGAGAGTGGCGATATCCACTCCCAGTCTCTTCAGCTCATTATTGATGATGGCAGTCTTCCTGGTGTCGTTGATGTCCTTGAGGTTAGTAGCGAGTCCTGTCATCATAGTGCGGACGTTCCAAGTTCCCAGTTTTAAAGTTGTTCTCTTTTGTTTTATTGTCTTGCCTAGTGCGAAAGTTCTCAGCCTGCTGTTCGGATTTCTCCTCATCCCCATGCACCCAATGAGGAAAGCAAGCTGTGGCGGGACATCACCTTATTGGCTGGGGGCTGCCCAGCTTGAGGCGGGCGGTAGCTGTCCAGTGAGATCTGATGATCCCTCCCACCGTCGGGAATAACCCCTGGCGCCGAGCTCTACGCCAATTGAGCGGTGGCTTATAACCGGTAACTGTCATTCCCCGTGTTTTGTCTACGCCAAAGGCGAAGCTGGAGTGTCCTCTCCAGTGATCCGGTGTTCTACCTTCCAGCGTTGGGTGTTGGTAGGATTCAAGCCTGGGCAGGAAGATATGGAGGATAAGATGTTGCCCATGCAGCATGTCCCCCCATCACTGATGAATCCAAAGGAACAGCAGGGCTGCTACAGTTTGGCACCAGCGCCGTTGCAGGAGCTGCCAGAACGATGTTGAGCACAACATAGAACTGCCTTAGGGGCTCCGACTCCGGATTTTTCCTCAGGGTTGACTCCCGAAGCCTTTCCCGTGACCGGGTATGCCGCAAGGCAGCAGAGGTTTGAAATCAGGGTTTACCTTCCCCTAGATGGGCTACCTTCCCAGGTTGACGAGCCATCATCCACCCGAAGCATCTGGTTTTAAGGCGCCAGAGATCCGCCCTCGCCCCTTCTCCTATTAGTAAAAGCAGTTCCGCCGGGCTTAGAGACTAAACCACACGTGCAGGCTAGGAGTTGGACTTAGTTGTCAGAGGCTTTTCGAGACGCACGCCATAAGGAGCATTTTATGAGCACTGGGAGCTTAACCCCAGTGCCGCTCCTGGCTATGACAACCTTGGAACCAGTTAACCTAACCTAACCAGTTAACCTAACCTGCATGTTTTTGGCCTGTGGGAGGAAAAAGGAGAAATCCTGGAGTAAACCCACGCAGACACGGGGAGAACATGCAAACTCCACACAGATCACTGTTGGTCAGGGGCTGGGATCGAACCAGGGATCCCATGGCCAAGGGTGAGTTGCTGTGCTGCCGCAGTGCTAACCACTGCACCACCGCACCGCCACCAGATCGTTTTGCATGTGTCCTTAACATTTATACTTAAAATGCATATTATTCAGTTCTGTAACATGAAATAGAAAGTTTTACACTCCTGTCAATCCCCAAAACACCAGAAAATATCACAATAAAAAGAATATTTTGAGTGTTTTCTGCTGAAATAAATCTGCATGGAGCCATAAAGTAAATTCAAGCCATAAGCAGAAAGTAAAACAGCCATGTTATTTAAACAAGAGCACTCAGAGGCGAGTACAATATCTCCTGCCTCAGTTTTCTTTGACGATCCCAAAACTTAGTGATGGACAGCAGTTTTCAACTTTTCAATATAATTTATATGGCAGAACCAAAATATGATAAGCCCATCATCCATGAATATACAACAACGTATACAACCCATAGTTGTGGGGCAGGATCCCAAGGTGAACCCGTGTAGCAGGTATGGTGACCCTAAAGGGATTTACATGATCAACAGTAAGAGATCTTAGGGACTGCCAACCTTGGACTTTGACCTTTTGACCCCAAACCTGTAGTCAGAGGCTATGGTCTCAGAGTGAACCTGTGTACCAAAGTTTTGTGACCCTAACTTCACTTATTGTACAGCAATAAGGAATATTATCCTTGACCTTTGACATTTTACCCAAAACCCATTGTCAGAGGTCAGGATCCCAAGGTGAACCTGTGTACCAGGTTTTTTTTTTTTATTACTTATTTTGTACCCGTAGGTAGATTTGTTTTGCAGTCTGGTGACAAGCCACCAGCTGCCGATTGCTGCGTGCACAAGCGCCCCGTATCCCTAACCTGCATGTTTTTGACATGTGGGAGGAAACCGGAGAAATCCCGGAGTAAACCCACGCAACACGGGGAGAACATGCAAACTCCACACAGATCACTGTTGGCTGGGGGCAGGGATCGAACCCACGATTTCATGATCCCCGCGATCCCCCGGCCGAGGGTAAACTGTGCTGCTGCAGTGCTAACCACTGCGCCACCGTGCAGCCTCATTGGGTTTGGTGGCCCTAGCTTTACTTGTTGTACAGTAATAAGGCAAAAGAAATGCTAAGCTTGACCTTTGACTTTTTGACTCCAAACCCATAGTCAGAGGTCAGGATCCTAAGGTAAACCTATGTAGCAAGTTTGGTGACCCTAGCTTTCTTTGTTGTTGAGATATAGTTTATAAGCCCTTATGATGTTGACCTTTGACCTTGTGATCCTTCAGGGTCACAGGGTGACCTTGTGTACCAAGTTTGGGGACCCTAAATTTACTCAAAGAACAGTCATAAGGCACAAGGAATGTTAACCTTGACCTTTGACTTTTTGACCCCAAACCCATAGTCTGAGGTCATGATCCCACGTTGGACCTGCGTACCAGGTTTGATGGCTCTAACTACTTGTTTTATAGTAATAGTGCAAATGGAATGCTAACCTTGACCTTTGACCTTTTGACCCCAAACCCATAGTTAGGTGAGGGTGTAAGTCATCCAAGATGTGTACAGTGATGCCTCGCTACTTCACGCTTCACCTTTCGCGCCCTCAGTGCATCGCGGATTTTTCAAAAATATTCATCAAAAATTCAAAATTGAGAAATAATGGGCGGGCGCTAGCAGAAGGCAGGGAGACTACATTAGACCATCAGGTATCAACACGGAGAGCCGCACAACTCAAAATCCACCTCTCTGTTCGCTGTTCTCGTGTTGGCTCGGCTCGGAAATCTCGCAAGCTGATTGGCCAAGACGTTTCACCCACCTCCTCTCCCTGCCGAGCGCCCATGCAGCAAAGGAAGACCGCATTCATTGCTCTTTATCGCTCGTGTTGCTTAGTCTCGCCGCGTGGAACTTTTTGCTGTTCTCTTGTGCCATTTTGTGTGAAATAGTCTTCCTGTCGAGCCACTACGCCGCCTCCTGCAGCTTCTCCAGCTCTATCGGAAGCTGCCCTCAACGATCCTGCGCCTCTAGCACCTGACGATGAGGCGTCACCTGAGGAGCAGTAAAGCTCTCATTAACCTGTGCAGTAAATCCTCTTCATCTTGAGTTACGTATCTTGTTATAAGAATAAAAGAGTTCTAAAAACATATTTATGTACACTTTATTTACATCTACGTATGTATGTACACTTACACACACACACACACACACACACACACACACACACACACACACACACACACACACACACACACATATCATATGAGAGAGAGAGTGAGAGAATGAACGTCCGTATTATTTATGGGTGACGTCATTAGGGGTGACGCTACTTCGCGGTTTTTCACTTTTCGCGGTCGGTTCTGGAACCCATTAACCGCGATAAGTGAGGGATCACTGTATTGGATACAACTCCTGTATCGATTTGAAAAGCCTACATCATTTTTTTCAGTCAATATTGTGTTTAGAAGAGTTAGGGAAAAATCTGACCTTTGACCTCAAGGTCATCCAATGACAGTGAAACTGCAATATGTGCATCATCAGAATATCTCAAACCATGATACCAAGTTTCAAAACAATCGGAAGAAAACTGTAGGAGGAGTTGATTTCACAAGACAGTTACTATCTATGAAGTATGTGAAATAAGAGGTCATAGGTCTGAGGTCAGATTGTCACACCACATAGAGCTCATGATGGGTAGAAGCAAAGAGGTCTCTCAAGACCAGGGGTGGGCAAACTATGGCCCATGGGCCACATCTGGCTCGTTGGTCTTTTTAATCCGGCCCGCCAAAGATTGGTACATACAGTAATTGCCCAAATCATATCATAATTATATGTGTTTATATATATATATATTTACTCTATCTAGCAACAATGCTCCACACTGTGTGTGTTTATATATTTACATATCTATTCCATCTAGCTACAATGCTCCGCACTGTGTGTCTATATATACAGTATATATATATATATATACAGTATATATATATATACAGTATATATATATATATATATATATATATATATATATATATATATTTATATGTACATATGTATACTTGCTGCTCTTGTTTTTTTTCTTGCCTTCTGATTGTTGCTCTGAGTGTTGCTATCCCTGTGCTGTTGCAATCCTGGAATTTCCCCGTTGTGGGACTAATAAAGGCTTATCTTATCTTATCTTATCTTATAATTAGCTCAGTCATCCGGGAGAGGCTCAGAGTAGAACCGCTGCTCCTCCACAATGAAAGGAGTCAGTTGAGGTGGTATGGGCATCTGATTAGGATGCCCCCTGGACGCCTCCCACTTGAGGTGTTTCAGGCACGTCCCACTGGGAGGAGACCTCGGGGCAGACCCAGGACTCGGTGGAGAGACTATGTCTCCCAGCTGGTCTGGGAACGCCTTGGTATCCTCTCTGAAGAGCTGGAGCAGGTGGCTGGGGAGAGGGAAGTCTGGGCTTCTCTGCTTGAACTGCTGCCTCCATGACCAAGACCTCTGGAAAAGCGGTAGAAGATGGATGGCTGGATGGATATCATAATTATGACTACATTTATTTGACCTTGTCCTGTAATGCCTGGTAATTCCACCAGGTGGTGCATTAGGTGCAGCAAAACACTTGATTTTGCAGAGCCCAGGCTACTCTTTGTTATTATTCTGCTACTGCTCTGACAGCAGAACCCATTTGCAACAATGAGTGGGCCATAGAAAAGAAAAGTTGACAGTGAGTGCCAAGTGTTTAATAAGGAATGGACAACTACTTTAAATACTTTTTTCATCAGAGGGATTAATGACAATTTTGAGATAACGGAGGAGATTTTGGCCATGGAATCCCTAAAAGGGAAAACGTGAGGAGAGAACTTGTATAACAGCGTGTCGGGGGTCATCATGAGGCACAAGCTACCCTGGAGTAAGCTCGCCAGTGTTACCACAGATGGATCGCCAAATCTGACAGGAAAAAACGTCGGGTTGCTCAAAAGAATCCAGGAGAGGGTGAAAGAGGACAACCCCGAACAGGAGGTAATTTTCTTACACTGCATAATCCACCAGGAAGGAATACACCTGCAAATCCGTATTGCAGCTTGACCACGTAGAGAAGCCAGTTGTAAAGCTCGTTAACTTTATTCGAGCGATTTCATGATGATGATTTCAGCATCATCAGTCTAAGTTTCTTGAAGAGACTAACACCAATCACCAGGACTTGCTTTATCATTCCAATGCCCACTGGTTAAGTTTGGGGAAAGTATGTCAACGAGTGTGGGAGCTGAAACTGACATGGTTAAGTGACCCAGTGACAAGACACAGACTCCAAATTGATGCAATTAAGTTTAACAACAAGGAGAGTGTTGGTGAGTGTAAGTGTAGACTGGAACTGCTGGGGACAGAGCAAGACACCGTATGGCCTGGCAACCCTAAGAACACACAGAAAGGGAGTTAGTGGAAGTCACGGCTGGAGTTAAACAGTTACTCTGTTGCTTACTGTGGGAGCAGATGGTGAAGGCTCCAGTTCAGCGTGACGGCTACGGCCAGGGAGACGGTGCTCTTCTGTTGATGGTGCAGCTCCGACAAGAGAGTATCGAAGGTGAGTTGGTACGCAGGGAGAATCCGCCGCCAGGGAGGTGAGAGGAGGATTCCGCCGCCACGGACTCCACCTGTGCGCAGGGGACTGGAAGACAACGGTGGGTAGGAATTTAAGCTTACGTGGGCAGCTGGAGGGATTCTCCGGCGATGATGAAAACAGGCTTGGGCTGAGACTTCGGTCGACAGAAGGAAGTGGCGATGAAGCTCATCAGGAGTGCTGAGAGACATCTCCACACTGCCGGTAAGGGCAGGGCGGTAGATATAGGCCAGACGTGATGAAGACCAGGTGTGCATGCAGCTGGGAATAACGAGAAGAGCAGTCCATGACAGAAACAGGAGATTATCTAATTTTTGGAGCAACTTGAGAAAGCTGATGATTTTCCTGAGCTGAGTGATACCGATTGACTTTGTGATTTTGCTTTTGCTATGGACATACTGACACACATAAATGAGCTGAACATGAAGCTACAAGGGAAAAACCAGTTTGTGCATGAAATGTACACAAACGTTAGAGCCTTCAAAACTAAGCTAGCTTTATTCTCAAAGCAAATGTCAAACAAGTCATTCACTCATTTCCCTACGCTGACCACACTGAAAAAGGCCCCTCAACATGTGAAAAAATACAAGAAATCACTGGATGACCTGTATGGAGAATTCTGCTGTCAGTTCTCTGATTCTGGAAAAATTGACAAGTCACTTCAGCTGGTGTTGTGTCCCTTCACACAAGATCCTGAAACAGTGCCACAGGAGTTGCAGTTGGAACTGATTGATCTCCAATGTGACACCATCTTGAAGGAGAAGTTTCACTCTCTTAAACTGGATGAGTTTTATGCTTCATTAAGCCCAGCAAAATTTCCAAACATCCGGAAGATGGCACAGATGATGCTAGTGTTGTTTGGATCTACGTACAGTGGGGCAAAAAAGTATTTAGTCAGCCACCAATTGTGCAAGTTCTCCCACTTAAAAGATGAGAGAGGTCTCCAATTTTCATCATAGGTATACCTCAACTATGAGAGACAAAATGAGAAAAAAAGAATCCAGAAAATCACATTGAAGGATTTTTAATGAATTAATTGGTAAATTCCTCAGTAAAATAAGTATTTGGTCACCTACAAACAAGCAAGATTTCTGGCTCTCACAGACATGTAACTTCTTCCTTAAGAGGCTCCTCTGTCCTCCACTTGTTACTTGTATTAATGACACCTGTTTGAACTCGTTATCAGTATAAAAGACACCTGTCCACAACCTCAAACAGTCAGACTCCAAACTTCACTATGGCCAAGACCAAAGAGCTGTCAAAGGACACCAGAAACACAATTGTAGACCTGCACCAGGCTGGGAAGACTGAATCTGCAATAGGTAAGCAGCTTGGTGTGAAGAAATCAACTGTGGGAGCAATTATTAGAAAATGGAAGACATACAAGACCACTGATAATCTCCCTCGATCTGGGGCTCCACGCAAGATCTCACCCCGTGGGGTCAAAATGATCACGAGAACGGTGAGCAAAAATCCCAGAACCACATGGGGAGACCTAGTGAATGACCTGCAGAGAGCTGGGACCAAAGTAACAAAGGCTACATCAGAAACACACTACGCCGCCAGGGACTCAAATCCTGCAGTGCCAGACGTGTCCCCCTGCTTAAGCCAGTACATGTCCAGGCCCGTCTGAAGTTTGCTAGAGAGCATTTGGATGATCCAGAAGAGGATTGGGAGAATGTCATATGGTCAGATGAAACCAAAATAGAACTTTATTGTAAAAACTCAACTTGTCGTGTTTGGAGGAGAAAGAACACCATACCTACTGTGAAGCATGGGAGTGGAAACATCATACTTTGGGGCTGTTTTTCTGCAAAGGGACCAGGACGACTGATCTGTGTAAAGGAAAGAATGAATGGGGCCATGTATCGTGAGATTTTGAGTGAAAACCTTTTTCCACCAGCAAGGGCATTGAAGATGAAACGTGGCTGGGTCTTTCAGCATGACAATGATCCCAAACACACCGCCCGGGCAACGAAGGGGTGGCTTTGTAAGAAGCATTTCAAGGTCCTGGAGTGGCCTAGCCAGTCTCCAGATCTCAATCCCATAGAAAATCTTTGGAGGGAGTTGAAAGTCCGTGTTGCCCAGCGACAGCCCCAAAACATCACTGCTCTAGAGGAGATCTGCATGGAGGAATGGGCCAAAATACCAGCAACAGTGTGTGAAAACCTTGTGAAAACTTACAGAAAACGTTTGACCTCTGTCATTGCCAACAAAGGGTATATAACAAAGTATTGAGATGAACTTTTGTTATTGACCAAATACTTATTTTACCAAGGAATTTACCAATTAATTCATTAAAAATCCTTCAATGTGATTTTCTAGATTTTTTTTTCCTCATTTTGTCTCTCATAGTTGAGGTATACCTATGATGAAAATTGGAGACCTCTCTCATCTTTTAAGTGGGAGAACTTGCACAATAGGTGGCTGACTAAATACTTTTTTACCCCACTGTATGTCTGTGAACAGACTTTTAGTGTGATGAACACCAACAAAGCACCTCACAGATCCCAGTTGAGTGATGAACACCTCCGATCTGTTTTGAGAATTGCCACAACAAAACTAACAGACTTCGATGCACTGGCAAAAAAGGGTGATCAACAACACTGCTCCCACTAAAAGTGAATGTAAGTATTAACACTATAATGCCATTTTTATGTTTATCTTTGATATGCTGATATGATATATGCTTTGATATGCATCTTGTGCTGGCCCAGCCCGTCTGTCAAATTTTAAAAGTCATTGTGGCCCCTGAGCCAAAAAGTTTGCCCACCCCTGCTCTAGACATTCACAACCGTATTGTTGCAAAATATAATGATGGCATTGGTTACAGGTGCATTTCTAAACTGCTGAATATTCCAGTGAGCACTGTTGAAGCGATCATTCAGCAATAGAAAGAACATTATTTTACCATAAGTCAGCCACAACCAGGAGCTCCTTGCAAGATTTCTGACAGAGGAGTCAAAAGAATTATCAGAAAAGTTATCCAAGAGCCACAGACCACTCATGGAGAGCTCCAGAAAGACCTGGAGTTGGGATGTACTGCTGTTTAAAAGAAAACAATAAGTAATGCACTCAACCGACATGGGCTTGATGCCCGCTCATTGAACTTTCTGGATGCCACAACACACAGCATGTGAGGAGGAGAAATGGCACTGCACATCAGCCCAAAAACACCATACCAACAGTGAAGTTTGGAGGTGGGAGCATCATGGTGTGGGGTGTTTTTCATGGTACAGGCAGACGTCATATAATTGAAGGAAAGATGAACTGACAAATGTACAGAGACATCCTTGATAAGAACCTGTTGCCATCTGTCAAGATACTGAAGATGAAACGAGAGTGGACATTTCAGCAAGACAGTGATCCCAAACATGCTAAAGAAACTCAACTGTCTCCAGAGAAGGAAAATAAAGCTGCTAGAATGCCCCAGTCAGTCACCTGACCTGAATCCAATTGAAAATCTGTGGAACGAACTGAAGATCAGAGTTCATAGAAGACACCCACGGAACCTTCAAGATTTGAAGACAGTTTGTGTGGAAGAATGGGCTAAAGTCACTCCCGAGCAATGTCTGCACCTAGTTTCTCCATACAGGAGGTGTCTGGAAGCTGTTATTACCAACAAAGGCTTTTCTACTAAATATTTAATGAACTTCACCAAGTGTGTTCAATACTTATTCCCTGTGTCATTCCTCTTTATTAAATATAACTTGTTTTGTGAACACAGTTGCCTTGATTTCTTTGTATGTATGGATCACTTGGGTTGTGACTGATATCTGGTGAAAATCTCAGGTCAATTTCTTGATCAGAAATATGTTTCAGGAGAAAATTGTTGATGTGTCCAATACTTATTTTCCCCACTGTATATTTTCCATAGCTTAAACTTCTCACTCCCTTCAGAAAAATAGACTCACTTAGCCTTTTCCTTAATCTCCATTTTTGGATAACACTACAATTTTCTTTTAATTAATAAACCAATTTTAATCATCGTTTTCCTTTACGACTATGTCCATTTTTCATCATAATTTTGTTTACAGCTGTTTTGTGGTTTTCTTGGTTTCCACTATGTCATCAATTTATTTTTATTTGGTTCCCCAAATGCTTAATGAAATACTTAACACACCCCCCCCCCCACCCCCCAAGCACAAGCCATAATTTAGACATTGTATTTTGGGCTAAATCAGTTACTAAATCTGTAACTGTTTTATATGATTTGTATGTCATTGTAAGTGTATTTGTGATTTTTTTGCTGCCTCTTGGCCAGGACTCCCTTGAAAAAGAGGTTTTTAATCTGAACGGGTTTTTTTCCTGGTTAAATAAAGGTAAAATAAAAATAAAAAAAATAAAAAATAAATCAGGTCCGTTGGCCCAAGTCTTAATTTAACCCTAAAATAGACGTTGAAAATTGGGCTGTGTTAGCCCATCTACCACAGACCATATTTAATCAGAAAAAAAGTTGTTGAAAATTGGGCAAAAAAATAGTCCAATAACTGTGCTGTTTAGTCTACAAGATTTGGCTCAAATTTATCCTCAAAATAATTTTTGGCATTTGGTGATGGTGTTGGGGGATTGTCTCTCAAAAGTCAAATATACTTTTACAACTGGGAATCTTTGTTAAAAGCACTTTATAAAAAATGTATATTTTTAACACGTTTTTTTAACCTCTTGCACTCTGGTGTACCGCGGGCGGACACGTCTCTGTGTCCTAGAGCGTATGAGGGCGCCCTAGCTAGGGCACACTGAAGAAAAAAAGCTGCATTTCCGTTCTTCCACTACAGACACAGCCGCGAACAGAAAGCCAAAGGAGTGCTTTGATTGGTTTAGATGTGATTGACCTCTCATTTGACTAATAAGAGCCTTGAATTGGGTTTCTGAAACCTTGAAGAACCAATGACTGAAAACCTAGCAAGAAGGGCCCGCCTACCAACGGCTGCGAATACAATGAGCCAATTGAAGCACAGAAGTTCGAAAGCTGTTTTGTGTAAGGCTGGGTGACACACAGGCGTTCACCAGTCTTTTTTTCTTACTACTGTTCTTATTTGTTTTGAAAAATCGTTCGCCAAAACCGCAATCATGGAAGCGCAAAACCGCAATAATGGAATTATGGTTTGACCGGGTCGCGTGACCAGAACCACGAGTCCGTAACAAGCGGACCAGTGTCATGTTCGTCTGACAATGAGGAAGAGTTCGCCAGCGACACTGCTGTTGTGGACAGGTAAGTGTTATAAGCTAAATTATTCTTTATCCCTGAAAATTGAAATCCAAATGACTTTTGACCGATTGGTAAATTACAACTGTGCGATATCGCAACATGACGGTTCCGGTCCGGTCCGGACGGCCCCACATCCGGACCCCCCCCCCCCGCGAACGCCCCCCCTGCTTCTGTAGCGGATTGCAGATATTATTGCAGATATTTTAGTACAACTGTGTGTTGTACTAAAATATCTTGCCCAAAATATAAGCCCATTCTTGCTTCCGGCTTCAGAGAGAGCAGTCGCATTTTACCTCCCTCCTTTTATCCTGCCTTCCTGACCCAAATCCCAGCTTGCTGCGTCTGAGTGAGTGTCTGTGCCGTCTCTCCTTCTCGCTGATCTCAACCCAAACGGAAAAACGGAAAATGGATCTTATAAGTTGGGCTTTAAATGCAATTGACACCACCTTTTCAAACAGAAAATCGGGCCCGGGGGAGCCCAAATGTCCCGCAGGAACTTCAGCTGCGGGTTATATGAGAGATTCATGGGATAATTGGAGACTCATGTGTCTGTGTGATCTTTCCATCGAAGATGTGGAAGATTTATATTTACTCGCTTTTATGGTCACAGGATTCCTTTTGATTGGCCTGGGGGTTTTCCTTGTGTATCGTAAAATTAAAAAACTGGAAGGAGCTAGTCAAAAAGCGGACCCGGCTAAGCTTCTCCATCAATTTGACCAGCTTGGAAGAGCGTTGATGGCGGCGAATGCTGAACTGAATCGAAAGGTTGGTTACATCTCGGAGTCGCTGAATGTTCTTCAAGGAATGAATTTAAAGCCAGTGAGTGTTAATTTGAATTGTGAAGCGCAGAACCACTTGAGAGAAGAAAATCCTACACTCTAAGCGTCTGTGCAGATTCGGCCTTGATCGGCGCCCCTGGACAATTCACTCCTCCAGAGTTGAGATTAGCAGATGTGTGAGCTGGCTCTGTAACCCAAACACTGCCGCTGCTGTGCAATAAACAGAACTCTCCAAGGACAGCGTTCATGAGACTAACATGGAGTTTTTACCATCTGGCATGAAGAAGAGATTACTCTGGGACATGACTATCTGTGTGTTTATAAACATGAAATATAACATCCATCGTTGCCTAGGAGACTATTTTGTTGTACTTCAGTAACTGATACATACATCCACTGCACACACACTGACATCACCATACTGATATACACACACTGCCCTCTCTCTGCGTCTCTGTTTTTGTGAGGTTGAGTGTCTGCTCTGTGCCATAGAGAGGTTTTTTTTTCTCTGTAATCATAATTTGGCTTACAATTATAAGCTGTATTTTGATGATGAAGTTTTTTTCTCTCCACCCTTTGTGTCATTCTTCCCTTCCCTTATCTTCCCTTATCCCCCATCTTTTTGATTAGGTGCCTAGTTACGGCTGCCGTGTCATTGTGATACACTTACATAGTGTGCCAATGTCAAGTCAAATTCCTTGTGTGTTTTTTACATGCTTGGCAATAAAGCTTTTTCTGATTCTGATTCTGATTCGTAGTAGACTGCGGCACCCGTCATGTGTCGATGGATGATGTCCGTCCTCTGTAGCGGGGGGGGGGGGGAGTTGTTATCTTCTACATTACAGATATTTTAGTATAATTTTTATTGCACTGTAGGTTATTTTTTCTTGTAAAAAAAACCCCACACATTTTTTACGTGGCATGCTTCTTTGTGTGTGGGGGCTTGTTTGTTCATTCATTCATTCATGAATGAATAAATAACCCCCCCCCCCCACACACACAGCCCTTCACCTTTCATTAGAGCCCAAGATGAAGCTTCTATATTGAATCATTCAAAAGTTACAGACGTTTTTCCAAACTGTGCCATTTGGCACAATTTGGCACAGTTTAAAAACGTCTGGGAACAATCTAAGAAAAAAGCTGTGTAATATATTCATTTTTTGTGGTATTGTTACAAAATTTTGACCTCAGCTGGATAACACTTGGTTCTACATTTCTGTTGCATTTTCCAGCCCGGATCTGACAGCTGTGTGTTATTTGCAAGCATTTGTATCCAAAAAAACACCCAGGCGAAATTTATTTTCTTCAAGTTCAGTATGTTTAGATGACTGTTACTCAGTGGCAGGAGCACTTAGAGAGATTATGCCTGTTTTGCCAAAAAATTCAACGTGTTTTCTTTTAAATGAGACCAACCCCATGAAGATGCTGCAAAGGGTTGAAGAACAGCTTTTGATTTACTTTGGGTACGTTATTTTTAGGCGTTTTTAGGGAAATTGACCAGAGTGCAAGGGGTTAACCCAGTCTGTCCCAGCTGCTGTATGGTGACATAACCCCTAGTGGTCAAGAGTGGTAATGATTTTTTTTGTCAAGAAAGTAGTTCAGATTTCCAAGGCTATAACTTGAAAGTTGCAAGAGATAATGGCTTACTGTCAATTAGAAGGATGTAGAATATGATCCAAAGTTTCAGATAGGAATAAATTTATGCATCTAATTTGCATAATGTCATGACAGCTATATAAATTACATAGCTCAGTCATAAGTGGACTTTGGATATATTTACACAAAGAATGTTTTTTTTTTTTTTTTTTTACACCATTTTGTCCACCGGGGTATGTTTTTATCTTATCTTTAAAGTATATGAACCAGAAAATCAGTACAATGTAAAAAAAAAAAAAAAGCAAATAAATTTGTTACTTACCGGTGGGGGGCTCGCTTGCTCACGTGGTGGCTCCGTTTTTGCCCATCATGGTCGTTGTTTTGCGTTTTGTTGGTCATTTATGCTCTCTACCACATCTGCAAACTCTTATGATTGTCCAACGTGAATTTTGTTTGTATTACACAGCTATTTTTCCTGTATGATGCAGTTTTCTGTGATGATCCATGACGATCATGGTGGCCATATTGGTCTTGTGAGCTCAAAGCAAGAAAAGGAAGAATAATAATGAGGATTTCATCTTCTTTGCTGTATTCTGTGTCAGCCATGAGTCCTCCATTGCGTGTCTGCCACCTTCTGAACTGGCACGATCAGTACAAGTGCTGGTACAGCTGGGGAGTTAAAGGGATGCCAAGATTCAGTTGACAGGCGCAGTTGTGGAGCTGCGCCACTAGGGGCATGTGAAAACATGGACAGTTAAAAGGTTAATTGTTCCTACACAAGCTCTGATTTCCTTAAGACAGGCCTCTAACTTGGCTAATTGATTACTATCATCTAGCTTCATTGACAGGTATAATTGTGTGTCATCTGCATAACAAGAAAAATATATAGTGCTTTCGAATAATGTTACCTAACGGAAGCATATATAAACTAAAAAGAACAGGGCCTAGCACAGATACCTGTGGAACTCCATGACTGAGCTGTCAGTTGGACGAAAACTCATTATTGACATGAACAAACTGGAACCTATCACATGAATAAGATCTTAACCACTGCAAGGAAGTTCCATTAAGTCCAACAAGGTGTTCTAGTCTATCAAGTAAAATATTATGCTTGATAGTATCAAAAGTTGCACTAAGATCTAAAAGGACAAGATAATACAGAAACAAGTCCATTATCAGATGCAATAAGGAGATCATTAGTGGTCTTCGCTAAAGCTTTTTCAGTACTATTGTGGAGAATGTGTGGAAGGATGAGACTGAGTTTATTCCTCAGGTTCAGCTTTATTCACAATCACATCTCCAACATTCAAAAGCAGAAAAAAAGGATGAATTTTCTCACATCTGTCCCTTTTATACCCAGGACATCAAACCTACAGTCACATGGTGTTTAATCAAACATACAGTCACATGGTACTTAATCCCAGTCACAATGTGACTCCCCCCGATCTTAACACCATCTACCCCCTAGTCTCCTGTGGTCAGGAAATCTCTCAAGGTCATCTCCTTGAAACAAAAGGCCAAATCTCACACTCTCCTGTTACCTCTAGGAGGCTCAGTCCCTTTGTTCCCATGAGATGTGAAGCACACAATAAACATACAGTGATATATCTGTGGAGCATATGAAACCAACATATGTGCCCCACATGACCCCCCCCCCCCAAACGTCTAAGATGGAACAATCATAACTAAAGAATCATGTCATAATAAAATCACTACATATCAGTCCACCTGCCGCTTAGGCCGTAGTCTTCTGCCGTATTTGCTGTAAGCCGGCTTTACTGCCTCCGCAGTGTCCCCCTGCTGTGGGGCTGCTGCCTGTGGATTAGAACTGTTAGTCAATCTCTGTAGGTGTTCTGGGGAATGCTCTCTAGGGGGTCTGCCACGCCGGGGAGCCTTCGCCAACTGCACAGGTTCGTCAGCCATCACAAAAGCAGGCTTGAGCCTGTTTATGCCAATTGTCTCCTTTTTGCCCCCCAAATCTAGCAAAAAATGCTTATCTCCTGTTTCCAGACTCTGAACAGTCCATCATAAGGCGGCCGCAAGTTTGGGCGATGGGCATCATGTCTGACAAAAACAAACTCCGCATTTTTTAAAGCTTTAGGCACAAAAACGCGTGGGAAGCTGTGATGAACTGGGCCAGGAAGCGTGCTCGCTCCCGTGTTGCTCTGCAACCGCTGAGCGGGGGGGCACTCTGGCGCAGGATTATCCGGGAGAAACTCCCCGGGCAGCCGGAGTGGCTGCGCAAAAACTTACTCAGCTGGGGAGGCTTTTAAATCCTCTTTAGGTGCAGAACGCAACTCCAATAAAACCCATGGTAGCCTGTCCACCCAATTTGTATCCATGAGCGATGCTCTGAGGGCTGCTTTCAATGACCCGTGGAAACGTTCGCATAAACCATTAGCCTGTGGGTTGTACGCGGTAGTGCGGTGGATCGTTACCCCCAGGCTGCGGGCCATCACTGACCAAAGCTCGGAAACAAATTGAGGACCTCTGTCGGACGTAATGTCTGACGGAACTCCAAAACGCGCTACCCATGCTGTTAAAAACGCGCGCGCCACCTCCTCGGCTGTGGTTGATGCCAGTGGGACCACTTCCGGCCAATGCGTGGTGCGGTCGACCATTGTCAGAAGGTGTGTGCACCCCTGTGACGGCGGGAGGGGGCCTACGAGGTCGACATGCACATGATCGAACCGCTTAGCCGGGATGTGAAAAGGCTCCAAGGGAGCTCTCGTGTGTTTGTGTATTTTGGCCCGCTGACAAGCAACGCAGGCTGCTGCCCACTCCTTGACTTGCTTGCGCAGGTTCAGCCATACAAATTTCTCTCCTACCATTTTGACCGACGCGCGCACTCCCGGGTGCGCCAGAGAATGGATCGAGTCAAAAACGCGGCGGCGCCACGCGGCTGGCACCACCGGACGCGGTCATCCCGTGGAGACATCGCAGATTGGGGGGGGTATACCGTCTTGCAGCACCCTGTTCTCCAGCCTTAACCCTGTTGGTCCAGACTGGAGCGCGCGCACATCCGCGTCGCTAACCTGCTCCGCGGCCATGGCCGCATAATCTATACCCACGCGGACCGGGGCCGTGCGCGCTTCCGCGTTGCTACCCTGCTCCGCGGCCATGGCTGCAGAGTCTGCCCCCACGGGGCCTGGAGCCGCCACAGCACGTTAGAGGCAGTCTGCCACTACATTATATTTACCCGCTACGTGCTGAATATCGGTAGTAAACTCCGATATCGCGGCCAGCTGTCTCTGCTGCCGGCCCGACCAAGGTTCTGAAATCTTGGTCATCGCGAAAGTCAGCGGTTTGTGGTCCACGAACGCGGTGAAACGGCGTCCTTCCAGCCAGAACTGGAAGTGGCGGATGGCCAAGTGTAGAGCTAACAACTCCCTGTCGAACGCGCTGTATTTTCGCTCGCTATCGCGCAAGGTTTTGCTGAAAAACACGAGCGGTTGCCAGGCCCCAGCCACGTACTGTTCAACAACCGCTCCTATGGCCACATCTGACGCGTCAGTAGTGAGCGCCATGCGGGCCGTTGGGACTGGGTGTGCCAACAACGCAGCGTTTGCCAGGGCTGATTTGACTTGAGAGAATGTGCGCTCCCGCTCGGGAGACCATTTGATTTTATTTGTGGGTTTTTGCTTTTTTAGTGCAGCATACAATGGTTGCATGAGCTGCGCTGCGCGGGGGAGGAAACGGTTATAAAAATTAACCATTCCCAAAAACTCCTGTAACGCTTTGACCGTTTGTGGTTGGGGAAAATTTGTTATTGCGCGCACTTTATCGGGCAGAGGGACCGCTCTTTCTGGCGAGACGCGATGCCCCAAAAAATCAATCTGCGCCACCCCGAACTGACACTTCGCTGGGTTGATTATTAACCCGTGCTCTGCCAACCTCCGGAAAACTGCTGTGAAGTGGCTTTCGTGTTCGTCTTCAGAAGCGCTGGCTACCAATATGTCATCCAGGTAGACGAACACGAAAGAGAGATCGCGCAGGACCGCGTCCATCATGCGTTGGAACGTCTGTGCCGTGCCCTTAAGCCAAAACAGCATGCGTAAAAACTCAAAAAGCCCGAAAGGAGTTATTACCGCTGTTTTGGGTATGTCCTCAGCGCGCACTGGAACCTGGTGGTAACCACGTACCAAGTCTATTTTAGAAAAAATGCACGCCCCCGCCAAATGAACCGAAAAATCTTGGATGTGCGGGATCGGGTAGTGGTCGTGCGCTGTGGCGTTATTCAACCTGCGGAAATCACCGCAAGGTCGCCACGAGCCATCAGCCTTTGGGACCATGTGCAGCGGTGAAGCCCATGGGCTCTTCGAATGCCTGATGATGCCCAACCTTTCCAGGTTGGCGAACTCCTCGCGCGCTATGGTCAGTTTAGCTGAATCCAAGCGCCGAGCTTTTGCAAAAACAGGTGGGCCGGTGGTTGTAATAAAATGTTCCACCCCATGTTTAGCCACTGTCGCCGAAAACGTTGGGACTGTGAGTGCTGGAAACTGAGTGAGGAGTGTGTGGAACTTACCACCTGCAGCTGTGACGTTGGCTTGTGCAGTTGTCGGGGCCACTCGAGCTGTGCAGGGAATAGAGTGAAAGGAGAGTGCATTAACCAGACGTCTGTTAGCAAGATCAACCAATAGACCATGTGAGCACAAAAAATCATCCCCTAACATGTTGAAATTGACTGCCACTACAACAAAAGTCCACTCAAATGCACAGCCCTGCAAAGACAGAAGCAGAGTCCTCTCACCGAAGGTCTTAATCGCTGAGCCGTTCGCTGCTGACCGCTGGAAGGCGCCAGCCGGTCTGCGTAGGTAGGCATGATGAAACTCAGCTGGGAGTCCGTGTCCACGAGGAAATGCCTCCCCGAGCGTGCATCCTTCAGGTAGAGCAGCTTGTTCTCCTCCCTGAGGGCCGCAGCTGCTACCGACCCCCGGTCTTGGCATTTCCTGAGCGCTTGAAATTGCACGGTGGAATGCACTTGTGTGCCCTCTCTGCAAAGCGGCGATGGTAGAAGCAAAGGACGTTGTCCGCTCCGTGTCGCCTGGCCCTCGCTGCTGCCGTCGTCGTTGAGTCTGGTGCTGCAGCCTCTGGCCCCATGCCGTCTCCGGACGTTGCGCCTAGCTCTACTGCCGTGGCCGAAGCCGCGCTCTGTTTGTGGGCGTCGACGAGTCGTTACCCTTCCTGGCTCAGCTCATGGTAGTCTCGTTGGGCCAGCAGAGGCGAACCGGCCAGGGTCATTCTCACCGCTGGTGGTAGGGTCCTGAGGAAAAGGTGGGTGAAGATAAAGCTGTCATCTTCGGAGTCTCTCAACCTCAGCATTTTCCCCATCAGGTCTGCGGGTCTGTTGTTCTCAAACTCCGTCAACGCCATGAGCCCCTCTGCTCGCTCTTGCACCGAGGGGGTGAAGTGGCTGATAAGCGCAGCCTTCAATGCGCTGTACTTGTCGCTGTCCGGCGGGTGGTTGACCAGGTTCTCCACCCTCTGGACTGTGTGGTTGTCCAGCTTTGCCACCACATGATAGAACTTGGTGTCGTCTCTCAAGATTCTCCGGAGGTTGAACTGCGCCTCGACCGCGCTAAACCAGGAGCGCGGACTATTCTGCCAGAAGTCCGGCAGCTGGAACGTGGCTGCTTTCGTCAGGCTGGCTTCTGACGAGTCCCGCTCGGGAGAATTACTTCTGCTCATGCTTCGTCGTGAGGTCACCAGTGTGGAGAATGTATGGAAGGATGAGATTGAGTTTATTCCTCAGGTTCAGCTTTATTCACAATCACATCTCCAACTTTCAAAAGCAGAAAAAGAGGATGAATTTTCTCACATCTGTCCCTTTTATACCCAGGACACATAAACCTACAGTCACATGGTGTTTAATCAAACATACAGTCACATGGTACTTAATCCCAGTCACAATGTGACTCCCCCCCATCTTAACCACTTGTGCTCCGTTGTTCCGCGGGCGGGCAAGTCTCTGCGTCCTAGGGCGCACGAGGGCGCACGAGAGCGCATTCGTGCGCGCTCGGACGCATGATGCATGATATACTGATGATGGTGCAGATGGAGATGATGCTGGCCTCCAAGTGCCACTGAAAAAAAAAGCTGCAGTCACAGCCGCGAACAGATTAGTTCATCTGATTGACCTCTCATTTGACTAATAAGAGCCTTGAATTGGGTTTCTGAAACCATGAAGAGCCAATGAATGAAAACCTAGGAAGGAGGACCCGCCTACTGTGAATGCAGGAGCCAATTGAAGCACAGAAATTCGGGCTGGGTGAAGAGAGATTTACTGTTGCAGCAGATGAAAACAAAGGACGCTGGACGAATCTGCTACAGACCCAGGCTCACCCAGCAGCATGGAGAACACCCACAAGTGGGACCTGCACTCATTCCAGCAGAATAGGATTAGGATTCTCTTCCGTCATCATAGACCGACAGAGGCCGACGACAAAGGTCGTAAATCATTCACCAAAACCGCAATATTGGAATTATGTTTTGAACGGGATCCACGAGCGGAGCAGCGTCGCGTTCGTCTGACAATGAGGAAGAGGAGTTCGCCAGGACTCTGCTGCTGTGAAGAGGTAAGGTGTTATAAGCTAAATTATTATTTCTCCCTGAAAACTGTAATCCAAAAATGACTTTTGACCGATCGGTAAATTACAACTGTACCGCGCACGAAGTACGAAGTGCGTGCGCCGCGATAAACGGTTCATTTGCCGTGTTCGGACCGTGAACGCCCCCCCCCCCCGCTGCAGAAGAGGAGCGGGGGGCGGGGGGGCGTTCACAGTCCGAACGCCCCCGGTCCGCGGGGGGAAGCATATGAGTCTATTCCATGTGTGTGTGTGTGGGGGGTTGTCCCCCCCCCCCCACACACACAGTAGCGAGGGGGGGGGGGCGCTGTGACAGCGTTGCTGTGGAAACATGCAAGGAGTGTAATCCGTCATGTAGCGAGGGCCGAACTCTGTCCTTTGTTGCGGGGGGGGGGAGGGGGGAGACAACCCCCCCCCCCCCCCCCCCCCACACACACACACACAGACACAGCCCTGAATGTGACCTTTCATTAGAGCCCAAAATGAAGATTCTACATTGAATTATTCAAAAGTTACAGACATTTTTCCAAACTGTGCCATTTGGCACAATTTGGCACAGTTCCATAACGCCTGGGAACAGCCTGAGAACAAAGCTGTGTAAAATATTCATTTTTTGTGGTATTGTTACCAAATTTGGATCTCAGCTTGATAACACTTGGTTCTACATTTCTGTTGCATTTTCCAGCCGGATCGGACAGCTGTGTGTTATTTGCAAGCATTTGTATCCAACAAAACACTCAGTGGCCGGAGCACGTAGAGAGATTATGTTTTTTTTTGCCAAAAAATTCAAAGTGTTTTCTTTTAAAAGAGATCAATCCCATGAAGATGCTGCAAAGGGTTGAATAACAGCTTTCGATTTACTTTGGGCACGTTTTTTTTTTTTTGGCATTTTTAGGAAAATTGCCCGGAGTGCAAGGGGTTAACACCATCTACCCCCTAGTCTCCTGTGGTCAGGAGATCTCTCAAGGTCCTCTCCTTGAAACAAAAGGCCAAATCTCATACTCTCCTGTTACCTCTAGGAGGCTCAGTCCCTTTGTTCCCATGAGACGTGAAGCACACAATAAACATACAGTGATATATCTGTGGAGCATATGAAACCAACATATGTGCCCCACACTATGATGGATTCTAAACCCAGATTGAAACTCTTCAAATAAGCCATTTCCCTGCAAGGGGTCAAATAATTGCATTGCAACAAGTCTTTCTAAGATTTTTGAAATGAAAGGCAGATTAGCGATTGGTCTATAGTTAGCTAAAACTCCTGGATCCAGCGTTTGCTTTTTAAGTAAGGGTTTAATTACAGCAGTTTTAATTGCCTGCAGTACATGGCCTAATGTTAATGAAGAATTGATTATTTAAAGAATAGAGCTACCAATAAATGGGAGGACTTCTTTAAATAAGCTGGTAGGAATAGGGTCTAAAAGACAAGTTGAAGGCTTGGATGAGGAAATTATTTTATCTAACTCTAAAAGGTCAATTGGAGTAAACTTGTCCAAACAGATGTCAATTGAAGGAGTTGTAGTAGTTACTGTATTTAAGTTAATGGTAGGAAGAATCTGACTTTATCTCTGACAGATGAAATTTTATTATTGAAGTTCATAAAGTCCTGACTAGTAAGCTCTAAGGAAAAATGGTGTTCACTTATATAGCACTTTTTTTCTCATCTCTAGATGACCAAAGCACTTTACAGATCCTGCTGTCCACCCACACATTCACATAATGATGGTGGCAGAGCCGCCATGCACTAGTGCTGGCCTGACCCACCAGGAGCAACTGGGGGTTCAGTGTCTTGCTCAAGGACACTTCGACATGCAGACTGCAGACAGAGCAGGAATAGAACCCCTGACCCTCCGATCAGTAGTTGGCCACACCACACCTGCGCCACAGCTGTCCCTGAAATGCAAGAATTGACAGAGTTCTGACTCTTTGTCAGCCTGGCTACAGTGCTGAAAAGAAACCTGAGATTATTCTTGCTCTCTTCTAGTAATGCAGAGTAATAATTTGTTCTAGCTTTCCTAAAAGATTTTTTTTTTTTTAATAAAATAGAAGATTTCTCCAAGCTAAATAGATTTCATCTAATTTAGTGGAGCACCATTCTCTTTCTAATTGAGGAGTCTTCTGTTTTAAGCTACGAGTTTCTGTGTTGAACCAAAGAGTTAGAAATCTCTGATTAGACTTTTTTCTTTTTTAAAGGGGCCACCATGTCTAGAGTCTGATGCAGAGAAGCTGTAACACTATCTACCATGCTATCAATTACAGAAGGAGCAAGCTGTCTATAGCTTATCTCCATTGTGTTGACACATGGCATAGAGGAAACAGTCTACATAAATTTGGTAACAGCATCATCTGAGAGACATCTACTGTAGTAATATTTTTCTTTAGGAGCCAAATGGTCAGAAATGGTAAAATCAATAATTAACAGGAAATGGTCTGACAGTACAGGATTATGAGGAGACACTACCAGATTTTCTATCTCTATGCCATATGTCAGCACAAGGTCCAACGTATGGTGGAGATCATGGGTAGAATTTCCTACTTTCTGAGAAAACCCCATTAAGTCTAATATTGAATTAAATACCATATTAAGGCAATCACTATCTACATACACATGTATATTAAAGTCCCCTACTATATTTATTCAATCTGATTTCAGCACTAAATCTGCTAAAATTTCTGCAAATTCAGATAAAAACTCTGAGTAGGCTGAGGGAGGACGATAAACTATGGCAAATAAAATTAGATTTAACCTAAAATTATTAACATGCCCAATACTGAGGACCAGACCCTCAAAGGAGTTATAACATGTTTTTTTTTTCTTTACATTAACTAGTAATTTGGAATGGTAAATTGTTGCTACTCCTCCTCCACAACCAGAACTTCTGGGATTTTGACAGTTTAAATAACCAGAGGGGGTTGATTCATTTAAACCAACATAATCCTCTTGCCCTAACCAAGTCTCTGTAAAGGATATTAAATCAATCTGATGATCAATTAACAGATCATGGACTAGCAGAGACTTGGGAGTTAGAGACCTAATATTTAACAAACCGCATTTAATTTTTAAATTATGAGGAGGAACAGAGGCCAAATTCAATCATTCAATTTAAAGGTTTCATGTTTAATTTGAGTTTTACCAACTTTTTGTTTAATCACTTTGGGATGCTTATACATTGTATTTTTATTTACTTTGGAGGGAGCAATGATTCTCTTCTGATGGGGAAGACAGGGGCTAAGTTGAGGGGTGGCGGATGAAGAGGAGCTGCAGAGAGGCGTGTAAGACTGCGACTCTGCTTCCTGGTCCCAACTCTGAGTTGTCAAGGTTTTGGAACTTTGGATAAAAATGATGCCAGATTAGATAAGAGACGCACCATCCAAAGTGGGATGGACGCCGCCTCGTGTCATAAGACCAGGTTTTCCCCAAAACGAGTTCCAATTGTCAGTGTAGCCCACATTGTTTGCAGGACACCACACAGACAGCCAGCGGTTCAAGGATGACATGCGGCTAAACATGTCATCACTGGTCAGATTGGGGAGGGGCCCGGAGAATACTACAGAGGCAGACATCGTTTTTGCAAAGTCACAAACCGTTTACAGAACCGTTTACAAAACCGAAGTTTTGTAACTTCCGACTGCTGGATGTTGTTAATGCTGGCGTGGAAAACAATTGTGGAGTATTTACAGTTGCTTTTAGCCAGCATTTTCAAATTTGACTCGATGTCGCCTGCTCTGGCCCCAGGAATGCATTTGACTATGGCCGCTGGAGTCTCTAGGTTCACGTTTCTGACTACAGAGTCGCCAGTGATCAGAGTTTTTTCCTCAGCGGGTGTGTCGCTGAGCAGGGAAAAACGATTAGAAACGTGAACAGGTTGGTGGTGAACCAGGGGCTTGTGACTATGCTTCCTTCTCACCGTCACCCATGCATTCTGTCTTGGCTGCTCAGGAGAGGTGGTTGCTGGGGGACAGCTAGTGGGCCCTATGCTATGGTGCGCCGCTGCAGCTAAGGGGAGTCCGTCATTATTAACTGGCGCTGACGGGGTTTCAATGCAGCGGAGCCAGGATTCCAAATCACACTACCTCGCCTCAAAAAGACAACATTTTTTAAATTTACCATTATCACTAAAAGAGGCAGAGGTGTAGCTAAACATCTGACAGAGAGAGCACACCAGAGGAGGAGAGGAAGGAGAGCTAGTAGCCATAACTAGTGGCTAACCCAAAGCTAACACAAACACCGATGAAAGGTGAACAGAAGGCTAAAGAGGGTGATTAGATGATAAACAGAAGTGAGAGCTAACGGTGGATGGAAAAAAGTGATTAAAATACAATTAAAGGCAATAATCCTCAGGAGAATGAGGAGAGCTAAGGACACAGTCCAAGGACGGATAATTTTTTCACACGAGTTGTTCAGAACTCCTTATACAATATAGAGTGAAGTACGTGGCGGTAATGCACCTGTAAGCTGGTTGCCAACCGCCAATCAAATCTAAAAGAAGAAGCACAGAACAAACCATACCGACAGCCAGCAACACAGGAAGTGACGATATGTTACCACAGGAAGTGACAATCACCTGGACAAAAGCTGATGTACCATCAAAAAGATTTAGGAATTTAGGAATTTGCAGTCTTTTCTCCTTGGTATTTTTCCTCTTGCAAATAAGTAATCATTCACAAAAGTTGGTGGCTTCTGCCCTGAGGTGTGGTGAGTCTGTATTAATCAAACAATGACGAATAAAACACTGCTGAATACACTTAAACGTGCTGCAATCAAACAAAAACATTGATCCAGTCTCCCTCCTCTTTTGTCCTTACAGCTGCTGATGTTGTGTGTGCGTGTGTGTATGTGCGGGCGTGTGTGTGTTTGCGTGTGTGTGTGTAATGTCCTTGAGCTCAGCGGTACGTTGTCCCGATCCTCAGCTATGATTAATTAGTTTTGGATCACAGGTCGTCTAATTTTAGAATTGAGACACCTCAGCCTCAAGGTTCTGTTTATGAGACTTTTTACTTTATCTGACAAAAATGTGACCGTTCTCCAACAGAGGACGCCCCACAGTACAGGGTTGGTTATACCAGCAGCTGTTATGACCTACTGATACGTTTTGTAATTGGTGAACTCTATTGAGGCAGCTTGGTGGTGCAGTAGTTAGCACTGTGGCAGCACAGTAAGAAGGGCACGGGATCGATGCCATCCCTGACCATTGTGGCTTTGATCCCACCCCCTGACCATCGGGGACCTTTCTGAGTGGAGTTTGCATGTTCTCCCCGTGTCTATGTGGGTTTTCTCCGGGTACTCCGGTTTCCTTTCACAGGCCAAAGACATGCAGGTTAGGCTAATTGGCATTTACAGGGGATTCTAAATTGTCCTTAGATATGAATGTGAGAGTGAATGGTTGTCTGTGTTGGCCCTGTGATGGACTGGCGATCTGTCCAGGGTGTACCCTGCCTCTCACCCAAAGATGCTGGGATAGGCAGTAGAAGATGGATGGATGAATAGATGGGTGAACTTTGTTGATTGGTGAATAATGACATGAAGTGACATGGAAGAGGCTTACATTTGCAATATGGTTAAAGTGGACCCTCACCCTTTTCCAAACCCTAACCAATGCTGACTTTAATATGTATTTAGTGCTCAGTGTTAGGTATTGTAAACCAGAAGAGGCCATCAAATGAGGAAGTGAAAGTAAACGTAGACAGAAATGAAAACAGGACAAGACAGCAACATGATAAAGCATGGGAGAGCAGACTTAAACACATAGATGTTAAACCTGCTTGAATCTAGGCCTGCTGCACCTCCACCAATGCCTGCTCGGATGGCTCCAGGGTCACCAGCTGGAGACCATCACTCACCGATGTTTCGCCCCTTATTCCGGAATGTCTCCTGGTGGGTAGTGGGGCAGTGAACAGGGACGTCTCCCTACCACTTCCTGCATACCGGATGTAGATGCTCTAGCTTGAGCAAACACTACCAGCATCGAGTCAAAGACTGTAAAGGCTCAGCTTTGCTGGTCAGGCCATTTGGTCTGCATGCTCAACTACTGGCTACCAAAGCGAGTCTTCTGCTCTGAGCTCGTCAATGAAAAACCTAAGCAAGCTGGCCAGATTACAGTTTCAACCGCTGTAATCTGCTCGTGAATGCCAGCTTTTTCCTTCTTTTTTGTGTGCTTATTGCTTATTTGTGTGCTCTGTTAACATACAACCGACAGGCATGGCTTGATATTGACATGGTAAGTGACCCACAGACAGCAAGAGAGACCAAGGTTGCAATGCAGTTATGTGAATTTATTGAATTAATGTGCAGGGGTGATGATACGGAGAGTCTGGCAACCCTGCAGAGAGAAGAGAAAAAAACATTAGTTACGGGGGCAAGGGCAGCATTAGACTTTAGCTTATGTTTTGTCTCTCTTACAGATTTGGCCAAGGAACCCGGCGGAGGCTGGTTTCCTCCGGTGACTCTTTGGCGTTTTGAAGGGATCTCAGGAAGGTGAGTGAACGCAGAGTGGATGGTGTTACTGGGGAAATAGGGATGAGGGCACAGACTTAGTGCAGGTTAGTAAGTCGACTTACTTGGGGGTGGGGGGTGGAGAGTGAAGATGGGGGAATCCAGATCCATGGTTCCGCCAAGGAAAAGGTCCACTCTGCTAAGGGTGTCCTGAGGGAGAGAGAGGAGAGAGGTTTGAGGAAGAATTAGGTGAGGGCTTACGATGGCATGGTAGGAGAGCATTGGCTGGAGGCTGCACACAGGGTAGCTGATCCCTACCTGAGTGGCATGAGCGAGTCTAATGAGCTCCTGCAGTCTGCAGAGTGTGGGTCCAATTTAAGGAGTGGAGCTGATTACCGGCAGGTGCGGAGCTCAGCTGTGGAGAATGGACAGTTAAAGTGCTGATGACACGTTTTTGACATTTTTTAGTATGTTGTGTAAACCCAAAAGTCATTGTCTATGATCAATGTAATATTTACAACAGCGCCTGCATAAACTAGTTATCATCAAAAAAAAACGCAGCTGCTGACTGGACTGTGGTGCAGCCCACTGAATTAAGGGTGGCACCCCAATGACGTAATTGACAGAACGAACTCAGGTGTTGTTAACTAGAATGACAGCAGCTTTGTAGCTCACAGTTTCTCTGGTTTCTTGTTTTAATTTTATGGCTATGCCTTCGCATTGTGTCGCAGGCTTAGATAAAGCGTGTGATGTGTGAAAGACCACATCACACGCTTCAGCTCCAACTGTCATAAGCCTCCTCGTGCGCTTCTCGTGTGCTTTTAGGCAGGAGGAGCGCACAAGGGGAAGGATTAATGGATTTACATGCAGCTTTGACCTACTTTCTGTGATCGCATTATCACCAGCTGATTCAAACTCCCGCTGATCATGTTTCCCGGTCCTCACCCAGGTGCTTCTCATCACACCATCACCAGCAGTGCGTGGACATATTAGAGGCCGTTTACCAGTAACACAATGCTGGTCAATAGTACTGTCATCTGTGCTGTTAGTCTGCCAGTATTTTCAGCACTCTCATGATGTTAGTCACTCCATGTTCGCCGTGGTTCTCGTGCGTCCTTGAAGCGATGTCGGCTCTGGGGCGCACCTGTGGCTTTGTCTCCTGTCATTCGTTCTCTGGACGATGCCGGCCCCCGAATGCCGTCAGTAGGTATGTTTGTGTTTTTTGTACGTCTTCACCTTTTTGGGAATTGTCTGTCTTTCTGTATTAAATGTGCTGTGGTGAACCCTACACATAAATCCTCGTTATTCCATGCGCCCGCTCTGTGCCCTGCGTAAGAGCGCATGGAGAGGGAGGATTTAAGTGTAAATAACGAGGATTTACACAAGGGTTTAAGCACAGGATTCACCACAGCACATGTATTGAACATAAAAACTGATCCCAAAAGGTGAAGACTTACAAAAATACACAGAAACACAAACAGCAGGCATTCGGGGCCGACATCGCCCAGCGAACATGGAGAGGAAACGTGTTAACCACGTCTGAATCCCAGAGCCGACATCACTACAAGGGCGCAACAGAACCACGGCTGTGTGGAGTGGCTAACACGTCATGATAGTGTTGGCAATATTGGCTGGCTGACAACATGGCAGATGATGCACACAAAACATGAACAGCTGACTGTCACTGAGTCTGACTTGCTAGGCATGATGCCCGCTTGGCATGGCTCAAACCTGTATGGTCTGATGCCCCTAGATTCTTCATTGTCATCCCATTCTTCGGAACTATAATCGTCTGAAGATTGGACAACACAAACCAATTCCAGATGACATGTGCTGGAACCATGGTCAATGTTTTCAACCGCTTCCATCCTGTGCGTACAAAGGGCAGCCAAGCGCTGTGTTCCGTTGATGACGTTACAACATGGCCGCGGGGTTTTCCAGCCACTGACGCAATGGGTGACGTGGCGCTGATGAAAACGCTGGATATTTGAGTGAAAAAAAAAAGCCTGTTTGACTTAAAACTGCACAGACCAACCTATTTCGTCATATTGTATTATGTGTTGAAAAATTAGAGGAAGTCAAAAATGTGTCATCAGCACTTTAAGGGAGAGAGTCATAACAGTGTGCAGCTTGAACCCTTACAGATATTGCCTGTACACACAATGCGCTTGATTTGACCAGTTTTATACCACTGGAGCTGCAACTCAGTATTTGTTCCCGCAGCGGCCACCACCACCCCCTGGAAGGCCCTGAACCACCAAGCGTGAGTGAACCAGCTGACCCCAGGATAGCGTTTCGGAGACGGCGACGCAAGCGAGGCAAGATGGGAGAGCTTCATGCTAGGCTAAGAGCTCGAGCTAGCCAATCAGCGCTACCAAGCATCTTGTGAGCCCAGTGTGTGGTCTCTGTAGAAGAAACTGAATGGGCTGAGGGCCAGGACAACAACACAGTGGGAAATAAAACAGTGCTGTACTCTAATTTTCATAGAGACCTGGCTTCCAGACAAAGATGAAAGCCAGGTGGTGCTGGTGTGTGTGGCTGTCTGTCACTGACACTTCTGTTTGTGTTTTTGTTGTTTTTAACCTTCTGCACCCAAGAAATCAAGTCTCTACTAGCCTGGGATCGCCAAACTCTATTGGATCTTCAAAGCTCTGTCAAAGATCTTGTTTCGTTTGAGTAGGGTGGACAGAAAACCTTGCCCCCGCTCTTATTGGAATTCTCTCTCACCTTTACCAGGTCCCGGCTGTCCCACCCTCCCAGCGGAAGCGTCACTGTCGCCTCTGTAAACACGGCAGTCAGTTAGTAAAGCTAAAACTCTCTCTGGCATGTTCTTCTGCTTCCCAAACAGAGTACAGATTGTTTTCTCATCTGTCGGTGTCTCGGTGCTCCCTGGATCCCATCAATGCCTGCCTGGTACCTGTGGCCAGCTTCAACCACATGCTCTGGCCCCATTGCCCCTGCTCTCCTCAGTTCTGCCAGCGCAGGGTGAACCTCTGGAACCTGAGGCCGCTGTGTCTGGCTCCCCAGTCTGCTCCACCACAGGCCCCAGCTCCTGCAAGGATTGGCCTGGTAAATGTGAGATCACTGGTAAATAAAACTTTTATCCTCAGGGATTTCTTCACCTCCTGTGGTCTGGACTTCCTCTGCGTATGTGAGACTTGGTTGAGTGTCGGTGACTGTAGCATTTTTTTCTGAACTTTTACCGGCTGGTTACTGTCATTTTAACTTCCCGCAGATGTCGGGTTGAGGAGGAGGAACGGCGACTATTTCTAAAAATGACTATGAATGTAAGCAGTGCTTTTTATCCTCTTCCTTCGCCAGTTTTGAAGTGACTTTATTTGAGGTGGGGTTCTCTGACCCGGTGCTGGTTGCTGTCATTTACCAACCCCCCATATACAATAAGGATTTTGTGAATGATTTTGCCAGTTTTCTGGCTGAAATTATGCCTTAGTATGACTGAGTCCTTATTGCTGGAAGTTTTAATATCCATGTGTGCTGACCTGATAAGCCACTGGTGAATGACTTTTTAAACCTTATTTCTGCTTTTAACCTGAAACTGTTTTTATCTGGTGGTCCTACACGTCAACACACACATTAGACCTTGTTCTTTCACATGGTTTGTCTGTGTGTAATTTGGAGATCTGTGATAACGTGTTCTCTGATCATATGCCAATTTTATTTGATGCTGCCTTTTCCTGTACCAAAGTTAAAACCGCCGCTCCTGCTCACCACTGTCGGATTTTTAACCCATCCAATGCTGGTCAGTTTTTGTCTGCTTTTACCCAGCTCTGTGCTCCCCCTGATTCAATTGTCTCTGATATGGAGAAACTAAATTCCTGTTTTTTTTTTCCTCTTGCCAAACCATCCTAGAGTCTGTGGCTCCATCAAAAATTAAGCAGCCCAGAGCCAAACTCAGGTTCAGGTTCAGGTTCAGGTTACTTTATTTGTACCCGTAGGTAGATTTGTTTTGCAGTCTGGTGACATCCATATTTACAAGCCACTAATTACATTCAACATAGACACAAACACAGGCACATATCTTACAAAATAGGTAAATATAAAATATGTACAATATAATTTTATAGCTTGTTCAACTCTTTGACAGCAGCAGGGACAAAGCTGTTTTTGTAGCACTGGGTTTTGCTTTTTGGGACAGCAAACCTCCGTCTGGAGGGAAGAAGCTGAAAGTTGCAGTGCAAAGGGTGGGAGTCATCATTTAAAATCGAGTCGGCCATCCTCTGTACTTGTCTGGTGTACAGGGATGTCAGGCTCAGCTGTGACTCACCAAGCAAACGACTGGACCATCTGACTACCTGATCCAAGGATTTCCTCTGTTTCAGTTTTATCTGACCAAACCATGACATTAAAGAAAAGGATAAAACAGATTCAATAAAAGCCCGATAAAACATTGTCATTATGGTTCTGTCAATTTGGAAGCGTGCAAGTTTCCTCAAACAATGCAAATGTTGCTGACCCTTTTTGCACACCCTTTCACAGTTCACTTCAAAGTTTAATTTACTATCAATAATCGTCCCAAGATATTTGTAGGATTGTACACATTCAGTGGTCTGGCCTTTTAGTACGGTGACTTTGTGCCTGGGAGTTTTCCTCCTAAAGTCAATAATTATATCTTTCGTTTTTGTTGTATTCAGCTGCAGGTAGGAATCCTCACACCAGTGAACAAAGTCATCAACTACTGGGCCGTGGCCACTCTCACCATCCTGGAGGAGACTGACAATAACTGAGTCATCAGCATACTTTATAATGTGTCTGTTGTCATGTCTGCTCCGACACATGTTTGTGTACAGGATGAAGAGTAGTGGTGACAACACACACCCCTGAGGAGAGCCAGTAGAAGAGCACTTTAGGTCAGACAATGTGCCATAGACCCTTACTCTCTGCGTGCTCTTGGTTAAGAAATCCAGAATCCAACCCACCAGATTACTGCTCAAATCAAATTGTTGCAGGAGCCTTTCAACTAAAATATGAGGTTGGATTGTATTAAAGGCAGAAGAAAAGTCCACAAATAAAAGCCTGGCGTGTGTCCCATTAAAATCCAGATGTTTAAAAAGCATGTTAAACATAGTGACAGTGGCATCCTCCACTCCTCTGTGAGGCCTATAGGCAAACTGCAGAGGATCCAATGCATGTTCAGTCTGCTTTAGGACCTCACATCTGACCAGTTTTTCAAAAATTTTCATTAAAATTGAAGTCAAAGCAACTGGTCTAAAGTCATTTACCGTTTTAGGACAACTGGATTTTGGAACGGGAACAACCACGGCATCTTTCTAGATCTTAGGCACATGTTGTGTCTGTAAGGACTTATTGAAAATGTAATGAAATATAGGACTCAGTTCATGTGCACAGGACTTTACCAGGCGCCCACATATATTATCAGGGCCCTGACTTTTGTTCACTTTTACAGCACAGAACTCCCTTTTAACATCCTGCATCTCAATATTAAAGTGCTGATTGTCTTTGAGTTTCTGTTTCAAATCTTGGATTTCTGTGCTGAAATCAAAGGAGTCAAAACGACCATAAAAACAATTAAGAGCATTAGCCAGCTCTGTGTCTGAATTAAAACCATCTAAAAACACATGATTACTGCGCTCTGTGCTCTGAAGGCCTGCAATAGTTTTCATACTGGCCCAGGCTGAACCAAGTTTATTTGCTGCCATCTTGCTTTCCAACTCTGAATTATAATTCTGTTTTGCTCTTAAAATTTCGGCCTTCAGCTCCTTAGTGGCAACCTGTAGTTCAGAAACAGACCCCTGTTTAAAGGCAAGTGCTTTCCTCTGTAAGCAGGATTTAACTGATTTAGTAACCCATGGTTTGTTGTTGGGGTATATTTTGACACGTTTACGTGGAACAATCTTATTTTGACAGTAAGCCATGTATGAGCATGTGAGCTCAGCCAGAGAGTCCAAATCATCCCCGCAGGCCATTATGAACATCTCCCAGTCTGTACAGTCAAAGCATTCCTGGAGGCTGTGCTCTGAATCTTCTGTCCACACATCAATGTCTCTCATCTCCACCTTGCCTCTTCTGAGAGCAGTTTTATATGTGGGCAGCAAATGAACACAGTTGTGATCTGAGGATCCTAAAGGAGGAAGGGGGAGTGATTTATAGGCCCTCTCTATGGATCCATAGCACAGGTCCAATGTCTTTTTTCGCCTGGTTGGGCAGGAGACATACTGATGAAAGTTTTTAAGTGTCTTCTTTAAAGAAACATGGTTAAAATCCCCAAGAATGAAGTTTGGCGCCTCTGGAGAAATTGACTGCAGCCGCTGCACCACATCAGAGATGGTGCTGGAGGCGGAGTCAGCGTCTGCCCTCGGATGAATGTACACAGTTGTGATGAAAAGTTGGGGAAACTCACGAGGCAAATAAAAGGGGCGTAGTGACACAGACAGCAGCTCTACATCGGGTGTACAGATGCGCTCTCGGACCGTGACAGATGTGCAGTACTGCTTATTAATGTATAAACATACTCCGCCCCCCTGACGCTTCCCCGTTACCTCTTCCTGCCGATCCGAGCGCAGCGGGGCTCCAAAGCCGTCAATCCACAGCTCTGCATCTCGATCATGCGCAGTAAGCCAAGATTCAGTGAAAGCCATGACGCAGCAGTTCTTAAAATCCTTCTGGTAACGTACATTGCCTTGAATTTCATCCACCTTGTTTCTCACAGACTGTGTATTCCCAAAAATTATCGAAGGAAGAGGAATGTTACCAAACTGATGTCTCCTAAGGCGCAATTTCACACCTCCACGTCTTCCACGCTTCCTTCTGCCGCCTCTCTTTTCACCGCTGTGTCCGTCTCTCAAAATAAAGTCCAGCAGTTGCAGTTTGGGCTCAATCACAGACGCTGCATCAGCTGTGTTTAAGCGTAGCAACACGTCCCTGGAATATTGTATTCTGCCCGCTATTCTGCTCGCCATGGAGCTGAACGCGTTTACCTCAGAGACAAAGAGCCACAGCACAGATAGCAGCAGTGCGAGAGAGGAGAGGAAATCCATGTTGTAGATACCAGGGAGCTCTTCGCCATATATTCCACAAACGCTCCAGGGCAGAAACGACACAGAGGATTTTCTAAAAACGTAAAAAAGTACAAAAAACACACACACGCACACACGCACTATATCACCAGCTGCCGGTCGCTGCGTGCGCATGCGCCTGGCAGAGCCATGGTCAAGCCATGGTTCAATGACGGAACTCAGGCAGTCAGAAGAGAATGCTGCAAAGCTGACTGCAGGTGGAAGAAGGTGTATCACTTAATCTTATCCTACACTTTATTACATGTATAGTTTATTTCTCTTATCTTATCATGTTTAATGTTGCAGCATTGTACCGAGACAAATTCCTAGTTTGTGTACTACATGAACAATGGCAATAAACCTGATTCTGATTCTGATTCTGATTCTGATTCTGAGTAGGTGAAGGATGATTCTTAAAGTGATAGGCTTTAAATCGGAGCGTTTCAGGAAAGCCAGGAAAAATACAAAACAAGAAGGACAAGTTGCAGGTATCTCTTCAAATTTTTAAAGGACTGCTGGCATTGTTATCAATGGCACTGTCACCCCACCCAGTTCCACCATACAATAGGAACGGCCATTGGTACTTGGGAATACAGTGTGGATAACTGTGGGAGTTGGGGGGGGGGGCTTGTCATGTCTTGGATCCCCTGCAACATGCCCTGGCAAAATGATCCAGGGGTCTGCACTTGCTGCAGTGTTTTCCTCTTGCTGGATACTCTCTTGCCTTATAATGGTGCTTGGTGGACCCACAACCCAAACACCTGGACGATCCCGGGGAGGATCTAATCCTTACAGCATTAACACATTCTTCATCATCCTCCGTGCCAGTGTTGCTGTCTAGGTCCACTGCTTGCTCCGTCGACTGTGGTTCAAAATGGTGGTGTGCCGCTCTCTTGCCAAGTTCCCGTGATAGCTTGTCTGTCACTTCAAATTGTTGAGCTAACTCGATGGACATGGCTAACGTCAGCTCGCCCAAGTGTATGAGGAGCTTCGACCTTGTTGCCAGGCAAACAGTATGTTCCGCCAGCTGGTCGCGGACCATCTCTTCCTCTAATGCTCCAAACTGACAGTCCTTGGCCAGCTGACGTAGGTCTGCTACATACCGCTGCACGGACTCGCCAGTCCGCTGGCAGCACTGCCGTAACTGGATCGTCCGGACAATGACGTTTTCCGGGGTGCAAAAATGTCACGCCATTAGCTCAACTGCTTCCTCCAAGCTATCACACTCGCCTAAAGTACTAAGGATATGCTGTCCTTCCATTCCTAAGTTGTGAGCCAACAGTGCTCATGCCCGCAACTTCTCCAGTCTTCCAAAGTTCACTGCCACTAAATAATTTTGGAAAGCGGCAACCACCTCTGCCAAGGAATGGGTGGCTCACCGGGAAACTCCAGAAACGGCAGAATTGAAGCAACTCGTGAGTCCATACTTTTTATCCTCATCGCCAAATGTTATGTTGGTAAAAGGAGCCAAGGAAGAGACCGAGCGTTGAACTGAACGCAACTTTATTTAGTGACTCACTGTTACTATACAGGCGCTGCTGTCAGGCTGAGAGGAGGCCAAAGAGACCATCCCTCTACCTCACAGCCCTCTTATACCCTCTTCACTTCCGCTTCTGAGAGAGAGCAGACGCTTTTCTTCCCTCTCCCTCCTAATCCTCTCCCTTCTGATCCCAGCTTGCAATGTCACTCTTCTCCTGGCTGAATCTTAATCCAAATGGAAATTATGGATCTGGAAAGCGGCTTATATGCGATTGTCACCTTTAAAAGAGGAAGATTGGGTCAGGGGGAACCCAAGGGAGACTCATGGCATTGGAATTCATGTGTCTGTGTGATTCGACTGAGATTGAACTGATCACAGGATCTTCTGTTTGGCCCCTGGAGTTTTCCTAGTGTATCGAAATTATCTGGGTGAGCTAATCAAATGCGGACCCCGGCGTAGCTCCCTTAACAAATTCAACAATTCGTCCAGCTGGGGGGAGCACTGACTGTCAGCGGCAGGATTAACATGGAATTTACTATCTGGCATGCATTGAAGAGAGAACGAACTCTCTGGACATGTTTTACCTATGTTTCGGTAGGTGGATAACATCTGTGGATCGCTGAGTGCTCTCCAGAGAATGATCTAAAGTATGATTCAAGCCTGTATGAAATTGAAGCACAGAATCGAAGAGAGAGAAATTTTTTATTCTCTGAGTGCACTGTGCAGATTTGACCTTGTGTTTTGGTGCCCTTGTTTACATTTCTCCTCGATGAAGATAACGCCGGAGAAGTGGCTTATGTCTACCCATACATCAACAATCAGTTGTTGTCGTCAGCGGATTGGTCTCTCAGGGACAATGCCCATGTGCCTTCTGCAAGGAAGAGGAAAAGAGAGACAGACTCTGATCTCTGGACTTGTTTATAAGTCACATGATTATAACATCTATTCACTGCCAGGAGGCGCCCTCTGCTGCTCACTAACAACTGTTACACTCACACTACACAATGACATGCAAATATACACACACTGCTCTCCCTCCCTCTGCTGTGTGATTGTATCTATTGTCTGCTAATGTGCATAGAGGGTTTTTTTCTGTGTAATCAAAATTTGGCTCATGAGCTTAAATGAGCTTATACGAGCGTGATTCTGATAACTATGTTTTTTCTCTCTGCCTATTGTGTTTCCCCCCCCCTTCCCCCCTTTACCCCCACTGCAGACAGGCGCCTTTATGGCTGCCGTGTCATTGGATGCGCCTAATGTGCGCGCTCAATGTCAAGTCAAATTCCTTGTGTGTTTACTTGTAAATATACTTGGCAATAAAGCTGATTCTGATTCTGATTCTGATTCTGATACCCTGGGTGGCAGTGGAACCGGAAAGGTGGAGCCATCACCCATGTCACACAATAACATGTCTCATAACAACACAACAATGCCCCCCCCTCCGTGATTTTTTAAAGAGGTTTTATCGAGTATAGGTCAGTCGGTTTTAAGAATTTTAAACAACAGTTTGTCTCCTGGTGTGGTTCCTGCAAATTTTAAACATGCAGTAGTGAAACCTTTGCTAAAGAAATCTGGTCTTGATCAGACTGTGTTGGTTAATTTTTGGCCTATTTCAAAGCTACCTTTTCTCTCAAAAATATTGGAGAAAATTGTTTATCTTCAGCTAAAGACTTTTTTGGATGAGAATGATGTCCTGGAAGTGTTCCAGTCTGGATTTAAAACCCTCCATAGCACAGAGTCAGCTTTGATAAGGGTCTTTAATGACATCCTCCTGGTGTCAGATTCTAGTGATTTTTGTGATTCTTGTCCTGCTTGACCTAACTGCCACCTTTGATACAGTGGACCATGACTTTTTAATATCCCATCTACAGCATTTAGTGGGGATTTCTGATCCTGTATTTGAATGATTCAAGTCCTATTTGGCGGATAGACTCATATCTGTAAGTCTGGCTGGCTTTGAATCTTCCTCTGCTTCCCTGTCATGTGGAGTCCCACAGGGCTCAATTTTAGGGCCCTTGATTTTCTCCCTGCACTTAATTCCGCTGGGTTAAATCTTTAAACAGCATGGTATCTCTTTCCGCTGTTACGCTGATGGCAGTAAAATTGATATACCATTAAAGCAGAAGGAGGCCTTCTCAATTAAACCACTTTTTGCATGTCTTGATGACATTAAAGCTTGGATGGCTTTAAACATTTTAAATTTTAATAAAAAGAAGACTGAAGTGATGGTGTTTGGACCCAGTGGTACCGGTGAGTCCCCCCTGTTGACTTGGGCCTCTTGGCACAGTTTAAGACAACTGTTACTAATCTGGGTGGCAAAGGTTAAACCCATTCTTTTAAGGCAAAACTTTGAAATGTAATCCATGCTTTTGTCACGTCTTGGCTGGATTACTGTAACACACTTTATTTTGGAGTCAGCCAGTCTTCCCTCTCATGTCTCCAGTTGGTTCAAAATGCCGCTGCATGCCTTTTAACTGGAACACATAAGAGGGAACATGTCATGATCTTCCCGTGCTTACCCATCTTCCCATGATCTTCCCCATCTTACCCCTCCTCCACAGCGCACGGAGGAGGGGTAAAAGGATGAGGATTTAGGCACAGGTTACACCACACACATTTATTAAACACAAAACACAGACCAACAGTTCCAACAGACAAATGCCTCAGAAGCTAAGGAGTCCTCCAGAGCACTGTACAGAGGACACCGGGAAAACATGCACAGTAAATACTCACACTGGAGGTGTCCGAGTGAGTCCAAATAAAGCTCTGAGGATTACAATCGTTTTGTTGACCTTGGCTTTAAACGGCGACTGACGACCACATAAAGCACAATGACCCAACAATGCATGACTGGAAAAATGCTCCTTAAGTACATGCATTGCTGGCTCCACAAATTGGGCATACCCGGGCGAGGAGCAGGGAGATGGCACACAGGAGTGGGAACAGCTGGCAGTAATAGAGAGGGGGCGTGGTCAGACCGGCAGACAGACAGTGGTCACTCCAGTGTGAGCCCGAGAGGCTGCCTCACTGCTGCTGGCCAGAAAGCAGTGGCTATGGGTACGGCAGAGCACACAGAAATACATACTAACATACATACAACGTGGCACGTACCCACAGAGAGGCCAGGACCGAGCCGGGGGAAACCAAGCGGGCTCAGCTCCTGACAGACCACATTACACCCATTTTAGCTTCCCTACACTGGCTGCCTGTACACTTTAGGTTTCATTTTAAATTTTTTTTATTTATTTTTAAATCATTAAATGGCCTTGCCCCACCTTAGCTCTCTGAGCTGCTCCATCCTTACTCTCCTGCTCGGTCTCTCAGGTCAGCTGATCAGCTGCTCCTGGAGATACTGAAATCAAAGAGGAAGCTCAGAGGGGACAGAGCTTTTTCTGTTGCTGCTCCTAAATTGTGGAATAATCTGCTTTTGTCCATCAGACAGGCCTCTTCACTGTCCACTTTTAAAACTTATCTTGAAACCCATTTTTATTCTCTGGCTTCTGACCCAGTTTGAGACACTGATTTTATTTGTTTTTGTTACTTTTTTTGTATGACTACTGTTTGTGCTGTATTGTATTTTTTAGTTGTATTTTATTGTTTTTATATCTTATGTTTTTATATTTTATTTATTGTTGATGTACAACCCAGCCACAGGAGGTGCACAAACCAGTGTACCCCAGTGCCGGTCCCAAGTCCATGTACACGTAAATGAGGAGGGTTGTGTCAGGAAGGACATCCAATGTAAAACCTTTGCCAAATCAAACATGTGGATCATGACGAATGACACTTTCATACCAGATCGGTCGAGGCCTGGGTTAACAATGACTGCCCCTGGTGCTGTTAAACGACAGGATGCCGGTGGAAATTTGGCTACTGTTGGTCGAAGATTGAGGAGGAGGAGTGGAGGAAGGTGTGTTAGGAGGCAAGAGAGAAAAGGAAAGGTAGACATGTGCAGGTGAGATTTGGGATGTTAAAAGTAGGGACTATGACTGGTAAAGGCAGAGAGTTGCTGATATGATGGAGAGAAGAAAGGTAGATATACTGTGTGTTCAAGAAACCAGATGGAAGGGAAGCAAGGCTAGGAGAATTGGAGGTTGATTTAAACTGTTCTACCATGGTGTAGATAGGAAGAGAAATGGAGTAGGACTAATCTTGAAGGAAGAGTATGCGAACAGTGTTCAGGAGGTAAAGAAGGAGTCAGACAAAATCCTGAGTTTGAAGCTTGGAGTCAAAGGTGTGATGTTGAATGATGTCAGTGCGTATGCCCCACAAGTTGGATGTCAGGTAGAAGAGAAAGGGGAATTCTGGAGTTTAGTTTAATGTTTATTTGAAAGGGACATTACATACTAATGAACATTAATACAAATGTAAGTATGCCAGATTTAGCAGTACTGCTAATTTGCATCTGTAGTCCCACAGTAAGTCACAAAAACACACAATCATACACGAGCAGAACAACTGCAATGAAATTACAAAGTGCAAAAGTTAAGATGTTACAAAAAACAAAATATTCAAATGTCACATTTGTGAAGTGTTGTGTTTGCACACACACACATGCACCCAAGCATCTCACAGCAACAACAGACAGCAACAAATAAGAGGCGGGGCATATGTGTGTGACGCACGGGCACATATATATGCGTATGCTATAGAGCAACCACTAGTTATGGGTACAGTTTTGGTTGTTTAAAAGCCAATTTTTACCATTAGTCTTAAAAGGGTTTAGTGTGGTACATACTCTGATTGCAGGTGGTATATTATTCCAGATCTTGGTGCTCTTCACTGGTAGCACAGATTGAGCAAATGTGGTGCATCTGTGGGGACCTCACAGTTTCCTATAGTGATTGCTCTGGTGGTTGTACCGGTGACAGTCCTCAGTTTAACATATTCTCCAGGGGGGGAGGGGGTGCATAGCCATTTAATATTTTATAGATTGAACAGGCAAATTTGAGAGTTACTGTCAACGATCGTCTAATTTGTTTAAAATTTCTTAGATTGAATTTGATTATGTTTGAGTTTGTGTTTTTTAAAGGTTAATGAGGAGTCAAAGTCACACCAAGGTACTTAAATTCCTCGACTAATTGCAGCTCCTCCCCTTTTAAGAAAATGTTTGCATTTGTAATATTTGATTGTTTTTTGGTAAACATCATGCAAACAGCTTTTTTTAGTGTTTAACAGGAGACATGAATTATTCAGCCAGTCATGGATTTGGATCATCGCAGTTGTAAGAATACAGGCAGCTCCTTGTGTTTTTTACAGGTGTGAATATTACCGTGCCATCTGCATATATTTGTATATCAGTGTTTCTGCATACATTTGGTAGATCATTTATGTATAGAGAGAACCCGATGGGATCACCACCTTATCGTGGTGGGGCACTTTGAGCGTCTCCATGACCCCTAGAGCTATGTCGGCCGGAGTCTCGTACTCCTGGCGGGGTCACCCAAGCCGAACAGGTCGAAGGGTAGAGGCCAGACTAAGAGTGATCCCGAAGATGAAGACCTCAACGGTAGAGCAGGCAGAAGCTGGTAGTAACGATAAACACCACAATGGCTGTAAAAGCGGACGAAGGCTAAGGGAACACACCCTGACAAAAAGCAAGCTGGTGGTGGCACGCTTTGAGGCGGTTTCCCAAAAATCTGGATTCCGGCAGCTCCCTGCAGTTGTGAGAAGATGCCAGTCGTCTAGGGTCTCCTTTGCCACTGGAACCATCTTCTCTACAATCAAGGTAGTGGCATCGGGAAAAGCGCACCCCCCATGCCATTCTAAAAGCCATCACTGCGCAGGTATCTTCTATACCTGAGTCTCCGACCTCTAAAGTCTGGCGGCGATGGAATATCCAGTAACGGGGGCAGGTTTGAATGAGCTGGATGTTCCTAGCTGGAACTCTGCACGTCAGCGGCACAACAGTCGTTAGCAGGCTGGGATTGAGTGGCAGCTGCTTCCGGCAGACTCCTGTGTGTCTGAGCAGCCCAATTTAGGGATCGCACTGCTCACCCCAACTGGGGAAAGGCCTAGAAAAGGTGGCGTAAACATTGCCCACTCAGCACAGCACACGGATAGGAAACTGCACCTGTCGGGACATTCCGCTATGTGGTCGAAAAACAAAAACAATACCATTTAGAATTGCAGCATGGAACATAAGGACACTCCTGGATGCCAGTCCGGACAGACCACAGCGCAGAACAGCACTCGTTGCCAGTGAGCTGAAGCGTTATAATGTGGATGTGGCAGCACTCAGTGAGACCCGACTCCTCGAGGAAGGCTCACTCAATGAAGTAGGAGAGGGTTATACATTCTTTTGGAAAGGATACCCCATTGGCGGTCAACTCCTTCATGGAGTTGGTTTTGCAATCAAGAACAGCCTCCTGCACAAGCTCACAGAATCACCAGTGGGTGTCAGTGAAAGGCTCATGACTCTTCGCATCCCCCTTGCAAAATGCAGGTATGTCACTTTGGTAAGTGCCTGTGCACCAACTCTGCCATCGAATGGTGAAGAGAAGGACCGCTTCTACCAGGCACTCGATGACATTCTCAGTCACATCCTGAAGGGTGACAAAATCATGCTGCTTGGTGATTTCATTGCAAGAGTCGGAAAGAACTTGCAAAACTGGAATGGTGTGATCGGTGCCCATGGCATTGGAAAAGTCAACTCCAATGGCATGAGACTTCTTAGTCTCTGTGCGGAACATGATCTTACCATCACTAACACAATCTTCCAGCAAAAGAACAAATATAAGGCATCCTGGATGCATTCCAGGTCCAAACATTGGCACCTGATCCACTATGTGATCGTGAGGAGGGCTGACCTCAAGGACGTGCTCATCACAAGAGCTATGCAAGGGGCAGACTGCCGGACCAACCACCGCATGATTCTGACAAAGGTCAGAATGCATGTTTGGCCCCTAGCTCGCCACGGTGGCCCAAAGAGGAAAATACTCCACTGCGCCAGACTCTCCAGCAGCGACATCTGTGACAACTTCCGTCGCTCCCTAGCTGAGAGGCTGGCAGGTATTGAACAGCTGATCATCTCAGAGTCTGGGATGGATGAGAAGTGGACCACTCTATCCACCATCTTCTTTGACACTGCAGCCCAAACCATCGGTTTCAAAACCAAGAAACATCAGGACTGGTTTGACCAGAATGCTGGAGAGATCTCCACCCTCCTGGACAGAATGCACAGGGCACACAGAGCCACCTTGAACAACCCACAATCCCAATTCCATAAGAAGCAATGGCAAGCCCTTCGTTCTGAGGTCCAAACAACTCTCAGGAAACTGCAAGATGAGTGGTGGATCTCAAAGGCCAATGAAATCCAGACTCATGCTGATAGAAACGATATGCACAGTTTCTATGATGCAGTCAAAACCATCTACGACCCCAGAAACTGCTCCCTGGCACCTGTGAGATCTGTTAATGGATCTTCTTTAATCAAGGATCAGGCCATGATAGTGGAGCGGTGGGCTGAGCATTTTAACACTGTGCTTAACCAGCCCACCTCAGTGGACCCAACTGTCCTTGCAGAGCTCTCTGAACATCCTGCCTTGCCAGATCTCGACCTCCCCCCAACCTTCAAAGAAATCATGCATGCAGTAAAAACCCTGAAAAACAATAAATCCCCTGGACCTGACGGCATCCCAGCTGAACTTCTCAAGGAAGGAGGCTACCTCTGTACTCGGACACTGCATCTCTATATCTCAGGGGTGTGGAGACGAGAGTGTGTCCCACAACAGTGGAAAGATGGCAACATTGTGACCATCTACAAGAACAAAGGAGACAAATCCATCTGCTCCAATAGTAGGGGTATCTCTCTGTTGGCCATTGCTAGAAAGGTCCTTGTCAAGGTCATGCTCCGCAGACTCATCTCTGTAATATCAGAGCGGGTCACCCCAGAGTCACAGTGTGGTTTTCGGAAGGACAGGGGGACAGTTGACATGATCTTTGTGATGCGTCAGCTCCAAGAGAAATGTCGGGAGCAGCATAAGGACCTGTTCATTGCCTTTGTCGATCTGTCAAAGGCATTTGACACAGTGAACAGGGAACTACTGTGGCAAGTCCTGAAGAGATTTCTCACTATCCTTGCACAGTTCCATTCTGGGATGGTGGCCCGAGTGGTAGTGGGAAGGCACATCTCAGAACCTTTTGGAGTGCAAACTGGAGTGAGGCAAGGCTGTGTGCTGGCCCCAGTTCTCTTCAAATGGTAAATGGTAAATGGCGATCACTTATATAGCGCTTTTATTCTCATCTCTTGATGACCAAAGCGCTTTACAGATCCTGCTATCCACCCATTCACCCACACATTCACACACTGATGGTGGTATGCTGCCTAACATGGCGCTTCCAGACCCACCAGGAGCAATTGGGGTGAAGTGTCTTGCCCAGGGACACAACGGCAGGATATCTGGGGAGAGCGGGATTCGAACTGCCAACCATTTGGTTATTGGATGACCTGCTCTACCTCCTGAGCCACTGCCGTCCCCAACATCAACATTCAACATTCAACATCTTCCTTGTCTCTGTAACAACTCTGCTACGTAGGAAGGTGGAGAAGCAAGCTGGAGTTACCACTGACTTCAGGCTTGATGGTAACATGAGCCCCATTTCCACCAGTATCGCCTGGGCTTTACTTTTTTTACTTGTTTCGGTTTTTCGCCATTTCCACCCAAGTCCTCACGGTTTAACCGTTACGATTTTCGTGCCTGTTCAGAGGCAGGGTACAGGCGAGCGAAAAGCGAGGTGTGAATTGACGTCAATCGACTGCTAAACGCTGATTGGTCAGGGCGTAACGTCACCAAACGCGTCCGTTTGTTTTCTGTTGAAGCTACACGTCCGCCATTTGTAATTTCAGCGAGTAACCGCGGTGACTGGATTCAAAATTGTGTTCTCATATAACGATGTCCACGCGCAAGTTTATTCCATGAACAAACGAGGAGGTGCGGACTTTTCTGTCCCTCGTAGCCGATGACTACATCCAGAGCGAGTTGGTGGGGCAACTTGCAATGAAAAAATATACTAGGAAGTGTCCGGCCTGCTATTATTGGCAGAGAATTTTGGACTCGACACGGCGACAGAATTGGAAAACGGTGACGGTGAGTGTTGTTTTGTTATTGTCCGTCTTCTTGCCTTTCGGTCAAAAGCGCACTTTATTTTAGCAATAAAGAAAGTTGTTTGATTGTGGGCAATTGTGGTGATGGCTAGCCCGCTAATAGCTAGCTACCTCTGTACCTTGCTGCTACCTGGCATCAAGCTGCAGAATCGCGCTTTTATTTCAGTATTCACGTGAACAAAACGCTGATGTAAGCTTATTGTATTCTGGTTAAAAAGTTTTGTGTTTGCGGTACATGTTGCACTTTGTTTGTGAGCGTTATTGTGTGTTTTTTTCCTTCTATACACAGTTTTCAAATCCCTTGGGTCCGCCTCACTGGACTGCCCCGGCATCTCCCAGTCAAGTGCTGGTAAGGCACAACAAACTGAAAATTACCACCCGGTTGTTTTTATATATGATTGTTTTCTATAGACGCATAACAAGGAATTTAAAATGTCTTTCTACGTTTATAAAAATACTAGATTCAGGGGTGTTCATAGCCACAGTGGCCCAGTGTTATAGGTGTGTTGGTGGTGGAAATACTGTTGTATTTTCACAAAAAAAAAAGGAGCACGTGTACAGACTTCAAATCAAAATGCTTGACTGAAATTCTTCAAGTCAGCTAACACTATTAACCCATTCTGATTTATGAGGCCACAGTACAAAGAAATTCTTTTAAAAATAACCCATTAAATCAAAATACTTTTTACAATTAATCCTTTTTGAAATGAAGGGGGGCCTAACCACATCACCACAGAAGTTGCTTATAGTCCACTCTACTGCGGGGCAACAACATGACAGTTGAGCTTAAATACAGCAACGAAGCATCCCACCACAGGCTTTCAACAGTTTCATTCCATAATATTTTTTCTGACATGTTTTGATCCGGTGTTATCTAAATACAATGACTTCTGTCTTTCATATAGGCAAGCTGAAGAGGTCCATCAACATTGCAGACCTTGCATCACTGATGGCCCAGAATCATGCTGAGGAGATGCGGATCCGTGAAAGGATGCTCGAACAGCATCAACGGCAGCACGAACAGCGCGAAAGACACCTGCAGTTAGCCGCATTAAGAAGGGATGAGCTGACAGAGACGGCTTCCTTCCACGGAGCCTTCCGAAACCATTTTGGCAGTCTGGTCGAAGTACTGAAAGCTCCCCATTTGTTAACATGTTTTGGGAATATTTGTAATGTAATAAAATGTTAGTCTTTTGGATAAAAGTGTGGTTTGTATATTATAACACTGGATGATAAAGGCGAATAATTACATACACATTCCATTGCCTCATATGACCCTAATCCTGCTGTTCAGCCATAAAGGTGTCAAGACTTTTAATGGTAATGTAATTGTTATGGTTAAATTTAATAAATATTACCACTGCTGTATCCATTGCTCTACATTGGGTACAGTTTTTAAGTAAAATTGTAAGCAGTTGCACAGGTGTAATTTACATTCAGCAGTAGACACTGATAAAGGTGAAAGTCGAATTGGGTAAAAGGTAAGTACATGTGAATTGAATGTTATATCGGCATTCCAAATTCTGAGAATTCCAATAAATTATAAGCAGTCTAGTATAATATAAAGCAAAAATACCCATACATGTAAACCCAAATATAACATTTTCGATGTTGTAAACGTTGACATGTATATGATAAACCTATGCAATTGTGATTCAATAGATCCATAGTGATCTTTGGTTTGAAAAAGAAAATTATAATTTGGTGTTGGCAGTGTGACAATGTCAGTGTATTTAGTAGGATTAAAAAAAGTTTCATCATAAAATTTCTAGGTTCATTGGCAATTCCATCAAACCAAAAGTGAGTTGTCTAGCTGCAGCATATTTTTTTTTTGAGTCATTTCTACGTTGTTTTAGTGTGTAATTAGCCACCACTGAACAGATAACCCTTATAAATAACAATAGATGGGAAAAATGATACACAATGGGCCTAGATTTGGATTGGCTTTTTTTATAATATCAATTATTTGGTAAGTTAAAGTTAACTGGAAGTATAACAAGTTTCCACATATAATTCCAAGGTCAATTGGCAATTCCATCAAATCAAAAGTGAGTTGTCTAGCTGCAGCATTTTCTTTGCAGTCATTTTCTACGTTGTTTTAGTGTGTAATTAGCCACCACTGAACAGATAACCCTTATAAATAACAATAGATTGTACAATGATACTCAAATGATACACAATACAAAAAATGGGCCTAGATTTGGATTGGCTTTTTTATAATATTTTTAATTATTTTGAAAGTTAAAGTTAACTGGAAGTATAACAAGTTTCCACATATAATTCCAAGGTCAATTGGCAATTCCATCAAACCAAAAGTGCGTTGTATAGCTGCCGCTTTTTTTGGGAAGTCAGTTTATCATCAGTGTATCATTATTACACAATATACAAAATGGGTCTAGATTTGGATTGGCTTTTTTTTATAATATTATAAATTATTTGGTAAGTTAAAGGGGTTTAGGATTAAGCTTCTGCATAATTTTAAATTACCCCGGTGTTTCAGCATTTAATTAACCGTCTGTTAACATTTAACCGTTTTGAACAACAGAGGCGACGTAGTTTAAAAGTGCACAACATTTTATTTAAAAAAAGACGTTTGACATATGTATGCACATGAACACTGAACAAATGAAATGATCTCTGAATGATCTCTGCTTCATATGCAGCTGCTTCAGATTCCTCCTGGGCAACCGCTATTCTCCTCTCCTGCTCCAACGTGTGTTGTCCCAATCCACGTCGTCTTCTCCTGTAAAATTCTCTTGTCTCGTTAAAGACATTCATTGTGTTAAAAACCGTGGAAATCCTCCGCTCGTAATCCGCTATTTTTTTCTGTGTTGTTGAGGAGTCAGTCTCGTCCTTTATACGTCAGCAGTGTAGCGCCACCTCGATCCCGCCCACCCCAGCAATTCTCGGCTTTCCGTGGTTGTGATGGAGGCGCAGCCGCGGGAGAAACAAGTAAAAAAGAAAAGAAAAGAGTAGCGCAGAACTATATAGTGGAAATGTGGCTCTGTTCAACATCAGGAGGCTACAGGCAACTTCCAAGCTGACATCAGAGACCATCATTGAGCTACAATACGCTGATGACTGTGCCCTGGTTCCCCATACACCAGACGTTCTACAAAACATCCTCTCGGCAGCTGTAACTGCATACACCAGAATGGGATTGACAATCAACACCCAGAAGACAGAGGTACTCTGTCAATCCAGTGCTGACCCCCCACAAAACCCAATAACCCTCACAGCAGCAGGGCAACAGCTGCTCACAGTGCCCACATTCAAATACCTGGGGAGCATAATGTCTGACACCTGCTCAATGGATGACGAGATCCAGAACCGCCTCAAGCAAGCATCAGCATCTTTTGGTCGTCTAAGGAGAAGGGTTCTTCAGAACAGCAACCTCAAACTCCACACCAAAGTGCTGGTCTACAGAGCTGTATGTATCACCACCTTACTGTATGGATGTGAGGCATGGACTATTTACAGCCGCCATCTGAGAAGCTTGGAGACCTTCCATGTAAGATGTCTCCAGAAGATCCTTGGCATCACTTGGAAGGACAGAGTGCCGCACACAGAAGTGCTGGAGAGAGCTGGCAGCTGCAGCGTGGAGTCCATCATGGCCCAGTATCAACTCAGGTGGTTGGGGCGTGTCATCCGGATGCCCAGCCTCAGACTCCCACGCAGAATCCTGTATGGTCAGTTACACCGAGGCCAACGCAGCGCTGGTGGGCAGAAGAAGCGCTTCAAAGACCAAATGAAGTCCATCCTGAAGAGATGTCGGATCAACCCCTCTTCACTGGAGGAACTCGCTTCCTGCCGAGACATCTGGCGCTTCCACTCCTCACAGGGAGTGGATTATATGGAGGAACAGCGCACACAACACCGGACAGCAAAGCGTGCAAAGAAGCATGCTCGCCAAGTCCCCCCTGCTCCCCCCAACACCTCCTTCACATGCCCGGTCTGTAACCGAATCTGCAGATCCAGGATCAGACTATTCAAACACCAGCAGACTCACAAATAAAGAAGATGGTCATCACCGAATCGATGGACTACCAGAGAAAGAGAACAATATTGGTCCAAGTATGGAGCCTTGTGGGACACCCATTTGATATTTCAAATATGGCGATTTGACACTGTTGACCATTCCACACTGCTGTCTGTCAGTTAAATAGGATTCTATCCATTTGATAGCATGTTCTGAAAGGTTAAACTGAGTAAGTTTGGTTAAAAGGATGTTGTGGTCAACAGTGTCAAACGCCTTCTTCAGATCTAAAAACACAGCACCTACATAATTTCACTTATCTAAGAAAGATTTAGTTTTCTCTAGGAACAAGCTTATTGCAGACTCTGTTGAGTGGTGGGCATGGAACCCAAACTGTGTGTGATGCAGGGGGGCATTCCTATAATTCAGATGTTCACATAATAGTGTGGCCACCCATTTTTCAATTATTTTGGAGATGACAGGTAAGATGCTGATTGGTCTGTAGTTGTTTATATCAGTTTTAATCCCTGTTTTGAAAATTGGTCTGACCACTCCTACCTTCCAAGCAGTAGGGAAGACAACATTGACAGATTGATTAAATAATTGGACAAATGAGAGAGTCTCTATTTTCTTTTAAAAATTGGGTGTTAAGACCGTGTTCATCTGTTGCTTTTGAGCCATTCAGTGAGCTGATGATACTTGCAATTTCATTTACAGTTATTTCTAGTATATTAAAGACTGGTTGTTAGGGGTTAATAGGACTAGAGTTATGGTCAGGTGGATTAAATAAGCTAGATATTTCTTGCACAGTGTCATGTGTCTGAGCTCTTGATTTCACTGAGCTCAGACCCTCACTTTATTCCTAAGTATGGTATGTCCGATTAGTTTGATTTTGTTAATTTTCTGTATATATTTTTGGGTTTGTTTTCATTTGGGCCTCCCCTTTCCCAAGACACTCCCTCTAACTGCTCACAGTCTGCTCCTCTCTCAGTCCAGCTGTGAGTAGTTAGTCTAATTAGGTTACCTGTTCGCTCAGTGACTCACACCGGCAGCTCATCCTCTTCTGTGTATTTAAGCACTTCCTTTTCACTGCGTTAGTGCGGCTACATCAAATGTTCCAAGACTGGTTTTCCTCTGGACAATTCCTCTACTTTTGTACCCTCATCTCCTCCAGAGCTAGTCGGCTCTGGAGCGCACCTTTCTGTAAGTTTTCTTGGATGGCTTTTTATGTATGTACTGCACTGTTTTTGGACTCTTATGTTCTTTTTGTTAATAAATGTCACAAACACAATTCAGCGCTTGGGTCTGTCTCTCTGCCCCGTAGGGGCAAACATGACACACAGTTTATGAAAAAGTTGTTAAACTCTGTAGCAATGATTGTGGGATTCTGTACCAATTTGTACCAATTTAATATTCAGTTCCATGTCTCCATCTTTTTTGTTCTGTTTATTAGTCAATTTGTTAATATTATTCCAGATTTTTTTGTTTCCTTTTGCATTTTCAATAATCATTATAAAAAAGTTTGCCTTCCTCAGACTTTGTGTTACCTTATATCTAGCAGACGTAAATTTTTGTCTGTGTGTTGTTAAACCTGATTTTAGAGCTATTTTAAGAAGTTGATCTCTGGTCTTCATTAGTTGTAGACATTCAGTGTAAAGCCATGGTAAACTGATTCTTCTTCTGTTTCCTTTTTCTGAAAATGCCCCAATAACCTCTCTGATTTTTCTTTGATTTGTCATTTGAGGAGGTGATTTCCTTCCATTTGATTTCATTTATTGCCATTGTTATATTTTGTTGTTGGCTTTTGGGGCTTATATAATCTACTGTGTTACCTGATGACTTCTTAAATGGATTTGAAAGCTGTTTCCAAGGAAGTTTTCTTGTTGCAAACATTATATTGTTGTCAGACAGTCCTGTTAAAAGGTTGTAAGTCTTGGAGATTCTTTTGGGTCTATTTGTTAAAAGTAAATCAATTTTGTTTTTTGACAGGCTTGTGACTCTGGTTTATCTATTGAGTTAGGTTATAGTGATCTGTAATGATTTTTAGATTTTTTTCTTTTTTGTCATCCCAGTTTATATTAAAATCACCCAGTAAGATTAATTCATGTTTAGGATTGCATTGATTAAGAAATGTTTGAATTGATCATAGAAATCTGTCAAGGGCACGCCTCCAACGAGGTGCAGAGAGAGACAGGTTCACACGCAGGATTATACCCAAGGCCAGGTTTATTAAACCAAAGAACTAAAGTCCCAAAAATACTGCAGTAGACAAAAATGCATACATGAAAAAACTTACATTGGGGTCCCTGAGCCAACACAGCCCAGTGGACACAGGAGAGGCAGGGAAACACGAACGACGTGATGAGAGACAATCAATAATCCAGCAATGAATCACAGACAATGAGCTGACTAAATACACAAGCTAAAGACACAGTGATAGGCTGCACCTGAGCGAGGGAGGAGGGAGAGCAATCAAGGAAAAAGGAATCAGCTGAGACCAATGAAATAGGGTGTGGCCGGGCTGGCAGACTGACAGGCAACGCCCACACAAAGTGCAGGCCCAAGTGAGCTGCCTGCCAGCTGCCAGCCAGAGAACCAATATAAACAGACCTAGAACCAGACTAGAAATAACTTGCAAATAATACATGAAAGAAACCCATGAGACTGAGCCTGGGAGAACACCGGCTCAGTACATAACACACAATACACAGATAAATATGAAACACAGAGGAAAACCATGGAACTGAGCCTGGGAGGAAACTTGGCTCAGTTCATGACAGAAATCTGCTTTAGAGAAGGGCTTGCGATATAAACAAATGATAATATGAGCAATCATATTGGCTGACAACTTAATGTTAATTCCTACACATTCTAGACTCATATCTTTAGATCATTCAATCTGATTATATTTTAAGGTGTTTTTGACATATACAGTAGTAGAACTCCTCCACCTTTTCCTTGCTCCTTGTCTTTCCTATATACATTATAGCCAGTCATGGTAACAACAGTTTCAGGTGACGAGGATAATAACCAGGTTTCAGACAGACCCATAACTTCAGTATTGAAGTTTATCAGATGTTCTAGTTGTTCATGTTTGGAGATCATACTCCGTACATTTAAGTGCCCCCCAATCAGACTTTTTTTTTTTTTTTTTTTTTTAACTTTGAGGGTCCCAAATTTGTTTTGCCTGGTTCAGGGTTTGAAAAACTTTTAGCGATCTATGTTTTTTTTAACACAGGATTTCTCTGAGTTTTACACTCACTGCCGGCTGGTTATTGTATTGCCGCTGCGGTGGAGTCTGTGCGCTGTGTTGCTGCTGCAACAGGGTCCAACCCCATGGCAGAGACCGGCTGTTGGGTCGCGTTGACTGGCTGTCTGGTGATGTGGGTTCTCCGCTGCACCATGGTGAAGAGGGCACGTTGCTGTGCTACAGGGGTGAGGGTTGATTGCCAGTCCATCCCGGCTCTGTTCTGCTGTTGGTACGAGATGGCGCCATCAGGCTGCCCCGCCACGGTAGTGGTGGGCTGCAGGGCTGCAGTGGTGCTGGTTGGTGTGGGTCGCCTTAGCACAGCCAGTACTGGTAATGTGTACGGCATTAATTCTGCTGGTGATTGTGCTGCTTGTGTCCAATCTGGTCCTGTAAACAATTGTGGTCTCGTTGTCTCTGCTGATGACAGAGGCATGAACGGCGCAAGTGCTTTAGGCATTAAAGGCATCTGTCCCGCACACAGATCCATAGCCACCAGTCCTGGGTTTATTGCCACATCGCCCGCCAGAGGCAGGATAACACTGAGGTGGATTCCACCTCAGCGTTATCTTGCTCCTGGCAAGTGGTAGAGAGTGTGGATGAAGTGGTAGAAAGTGTTCCCTGGGGAGAGAGTGGTGATTGGAGCGGACTTTAATGGACATGTAGGTGAAGGGAACAGAGATGATGAGGAGGTCGTGGGTAGGTATGGTGTTAAGGAGAGAAATGTGGAAGGACAGGTGATTGTGGATTTTGCTAAAAGGACGGAAATGGCTGTGGTGAACACATACTTTGAGAAGAAAGAGGAACATAGGGTGACTTACAAGAATGGAGAAAGGTGCACACAGTGTTATAAAAGGGATTTATAACGGGTAGCAGTGTGATAATGCACCCGGCTGCTGCAGTCATCATGCCAGCCTATAAGTAAGGGAGACCCGGCCATCTTGGGCTCTCTCTTGACAGCACTACAATAGGAGCTGTCTGCTCATTTGCATGTTCTGTATTAATGACACTTTGTGTAATAAAGTTCGTGTTCACATCAGCACCATTCTCTGTGAGTCTCTCTGGGTATCTCCAATGAAAGTTAAACCATGGAGGTGTGCATGAGGCCACCACGACCGTTTCTGCAATACCCCGGTGAACCACATGATCCGTGGCCACTCTGGTTTGAAGCTTTCACCACCTACATGTTGGCGGTTGTTCCAGACGAGATGGAAGAGGTATGGAAGACAGCTTTACTACTTCGCTGTCTGGGCAGGGAAGTCTCTCATATTTACGACGTGATAAGACAGTTTCGAGTGCTGAGGCGGTTGAGCTGCTAGCTAGCCGCGTGTTTCATCCTACGGCAGCTACAATGGGTGTGTTGGTTTGCTAGCCAAACACTTCAATGTCCCAGAGACTGTGATGGCCCAGAGGTCCATGTTCTATCAGTGCCGACAGCAAGAGGATGAGCCACTTATGTTGCATGTGGACGCCCTTCGCTGTTTGGCTAGCACGTCAGTTTGGACATGTGGAGGACATGTGGAGGACAGATTGATGATGTTGCAGTTGAGGTGGTTCGGTGATGCGGGACGTACTGTGGGAGCAACCGGACGACCGGGCAGTGGCAGACACGGTGAAGAAGCTACAGGAGAAGCTGCCAGAGTTCGTGCACTACCTATCGGTGTCAGAGGCAATGGATCTGGTGTTTCAGCTGGAGATGACGGCTCAGATGGGACCCTGACTGGCGGGACCGCACTGGTGTTTCCTGCAGCTAGTTTTTCTGGTGCAGACAGTTGCCCAGGTTGCTGAACCTGCCGACTCCACACCATTTCGGAAGGGCCCCAAGTTAGATACCGCGGGACAGCAGGGCACCACAGAGCTAATCTGTGACAAGCTAAACGAAGAGGACAACACAGAGAGTGAACACAGCGCAAAAGGGTAATACAGCACAGGGGATGACCACAGCACAGATGGTGAACAAGACATAGAGAACAAACACAACACAGAGCAAGAGCAGCGACCGGTCTCACCTCCGTTCCTTACTCAGCGTGAGCTTCTGAGAGCTGCTGCAGAGTTGCAGGAGAGGGAGCCCACATCTATCGGGAACAGCGACGACGAGAGTACAGGAGGAACGCTACCCAGAGGGGGGACAAAGATCACACTCACCTCCAATCCTTGCCAGGCATGAGCTTCAGACAGCTGCCATGGAGCTGCAGGAGAGGGAGTTCGTAGAGAAAAGGGACCCCAGGTGACTGAGGATGGCCCAGCGCACGTCCTGTTACCGACAACAGCGACACATCACCCTGACCTAAACCAGCACCAGATGAAAGTGAGAAAGAACCGGACTGCTTCAGACTCCTCGCGCCGCACCAGTCTACAGGAGCCACGGCTGAGCCGACGGGTGAAGAGTTCGTGACTGTAAATCTGTAAATGACACAGGAGAGACGCCGGACAACTTAAGGACCCATGACCAACATTGGCCTCCAGGGACTGCCGCTGTAGCGTTGGGTGAAGAGTCCATGACCCAATAGGAACCACCACAGCCCGGTGGATGCCCTGTAGCAAACGTGAGTACCACACCATTACAACTACAACGCCGTATGCAGCCGAACAGATTGTCACTCACGGTGATGAACTGGGTTTGGGTCTGCGGAACCAAGCAACCAGGCTCACAGTCGGCGTTTACATTGTCACCACCACCGACACATATAAAGATAGCGACATGGCTGAGACCAGCCGCCATTCAGATGGCGGATGGATTGGGACGGCGGGCCACCTGTCTGTGGGAGGTGAGGGCAGCTGCTGCAGATCGGGATGAAGCATTGGAGCCAATCCAGCTGGTGTGGGATCCAGGCTGGGGCGTTGTTGACGAGTGTGCCATAGCTTCAGAGGGATGGCACCCGGGCCTGCTGAAATTGGCGCTGCCAGGGGCGCATCCACAACGAGCCTGCTACAAGGCCCCTCCAGCAGAACTGCCTTCACTATGGTAGATTGTAAGAAAGAAGGACTGGCTAGATAGTAGCGCGGGTGCCATGATGAGTGGCAGAATAATCCACTCAGCCACATTGGGTTAGGCGGTGGTTCACCTGCTAACCCTAGTTAAGATTGTTCATATTGTTGTTGTTTATGGCAAATTGGGGAGGGTTATAATTAAAGTGTTCTGTGTTTTTCCAAGGTGGGGGATGAATGTTATAAAAAGGATTTATAACAGGTAGCGGCGTGATGATGCAGCCGGCTGGTGCCGTCATCACACCAGGCTATAAGTACAGGAGACCCAACCATCTTAGGCTCTCTCGACATCACTACAATAGGAGCTATGTGCTCATTTGCATGTTTTGTATTAATGACACTTTGTGTAATAAAATTCATGTTCACAACAGCATCACTTTCTGTCTCTCCGGGTTTCCAGACATAACACACAGGTGGACTACAGCTTATGTGGAAGGAAAAATCTGAAAGAGTCTTTCTCCACTTCTCTACGAGTTTGAGTGGAGGTGTCGATATAATTATTTGTAAACGTCACGTCGCGTCAAAGCGTTATCCTGTTCGCTTTTGTTTGTTTTTATTAACTTTGTTTTTAATTCTTTATCTCTTTTTACTAATATTAGCTTTTTTCCTAGTGTTAGCTTAGTGTTGGCCTAGCAGAAAGCCCGATTGGCACACAGGCGAATCAGACCCCGGGCAGGGCTGTTTTCACCAGGCTAGGCTAACCTGTTTTTAGCTGTTTTTTGCTAGCTAGTGTTAGGATGAAAAAAAACTCGGCAGAAAACCATCTAAGTCTACTCTTCAAAGCTTGTCTATGTGTGTAGATGGTTCACCCAGATTCGTTTTTAAAGGAAGAGATTCAGTTTAATTGGAACACGTATTTATTAAGCAAGCAAGTTGAATATAGTAGGTTACAGCGCCAGGTCAAACATTCTTGCCCTGACAGCAACAGACTGTGTCAGTTCATGAAGTCTGACTGACTGTGCTGGCCCTGACCCAGAATATTTATACACAAATGAACAAAGAAGAACGCATGCAGGGAGGATCTGAAGGGTCTGCTCCTGGCTGCGGGTGTCAGATGAAGGCCATTTCCCATCCTTTATCACAACGGTGTTTCCTCCTCACAAACACCAGGCGTTTTATTGCCCTTTGTGCCGAGACCTCCTCATAAACTCCAGGCGTTTTACTGCCCTCTGTGTTGAGACAGAGATCCACTCCATTTGCTCCATTTGCAAGAAATAAACCACACATCTGCCAATATATACATTCCATTATGGTATATTGGTCATAGTACCTATATATAAGCAGAATACAAACATTTTGAGTCACACAAACAACTATTATATGGTTATATTGATCACACACATATTTTGAATCACACAAATAACTGTTATGTGGTTATACTGATCACTTTATCCCATCAATTTCCCCCTTTTGGTCTCATCCATGATGAGACCAATAACTCAAACCCTTTAAGCCTTCAAAGGCACGTCATAGTCCTCTTCATCATCATCTTTGTCTGATTCCATTTCAAGTGCAATTGATCCATCAGGTTTTAATAGTGGCATTTGATATGGAGGAGGTTGTTTGCCTTCCACTGCTGTAGTGATGATCCTGAGGCAAAGAGATTGAATACAAGGGACACAACAACACCCACAAAATGCAAAGATAGCAATAACACTTACAATGGATATAATGATAGACACAGTCACATCTTTCCATTTTCCAAACACTTTCTCCATCCATCCATCCATGGGATTATTTATGCCTGAGGCCTCATGCATTTCCTTGGAGAGACTCCTCAAACCTTCCAGTGCTTTCATTACTGACCCATTGGGGGCGGTGTTGTTCGGTATGTACGAGCAGCACTGACCTTGAATCATAGCGCACACCCCCCCTTTTTCAGCCAACACAGCATCTAAGGCCATCCTGTTCTGAAAAGCCATCAATGAAGTGGCTGACAACTGCTCAGCTATGCCTTCCACTGCATCTCTGGTCAGATTAGCCAACCGCAAGGTATTGTAATGCACATAATTAATTCTATCCACATTCTTATGGGGCAGCACAGGGAAAATAGCACTAATAATAGGCAGGTGTTCAAACCCTGCAGCAATCTGGTCTGCCAATTTGTATTCATTTGGTACTCCTCTAGGGACTCCAATTGCATCAATATAAGTGGGACTGTTCTTAGTCAGATCAAAATCCGTAGACCGTTCAACTCTGCTTGGACCCGTAACTTGTGTACTATTTGGCCAACAAGTGTTAAAGGGACAACCAACCATACCATAGCACACCGACCAGACCACTTCTCTGGTAGGTGTACATAAACTCCCAGACCGCCACATTACCAATACAGATCAGCTCTACTCCAAGACAAAATGAAATTTGTGCTATTAATTCGTGTCTCACACCAGCTTCTGTCAATCTCGCCTATTGATGGACCATCCTGCTTATAGAAACAAGTGTACTTGTTTGGTTGGGGTATCACTTGTGGTGGACGAGTATCATTGCTTATTGGTGGATAAAGAGCACTAAAACTTCCACACTTTGGAGGGTTAGCCATCATGAACAACAGAACCATGCACTTAAATCCTTCTCTGTCTGTGACAGGGTGCAAAGGAGCTGGCTCTGTGATCAATGTTGGACGAAATGCCATACAGGCTACACAATCTTCCATACCCACTGACTTAGCTGTGTCTGCCACCCATTCTAACCATAAATTTCTGTTCCCATGTCCTGTGGCTATTTTAATGACATCACTGGGTGTAAACTTAGAGAAATCCATTCGCGTCACCTCTGTTTTGGCCTCTGACTGTGTGTTTTCTGAAAGAGGGGGGTCCTTTAATTCAACTTTAATGAACCTCTTTATGTCAGTTCCAAACTGATTAACTCCTAGTATGAGATAAAAACTGTCTTTAACTGAAGTGTTGAGATAAGGACTCTCCCACTGCCCCTGAAAACTCATCAACATTGGGTTACCATAACTCGACTGCTGCCTAACAAATGACCAGTTAGTCCACCAGGCCCCCTCTGTTCCACTTAAAACTTTGGGAGTCCAAGAATTTCCAGTCCAACCACGTATCATGTCTCAATTGTCACACCAACTTTCTTCTGAGACAAATCCCACATTTGTCAGACAATATTCACTCACTTTGAAATCATTGCAAACATACACCTCATACTTCCTCCAGCTGTCCTGATCTGCACCACACTCAATGATGTCACATAAATCAAACCGAAACATTGTCTTTGAACCCCTTGTATACTTTAGTCTGACACCCCCATGCACCTTCAAACACTCATCTGGGTCATGCACCACTGTCTCTCTGGGTTTTCTAATCTTACATTCATCTCCAATCACACCAAACAGAGTCAGTATCACAATCGCTGCAGCCGCTATCGCTGCCAGGCCCCCTAAAATCATACAACCCATCATCCATTTCCTTTTTCCTTGTTCCCGGAGTCTCTCCATTCTTGACACAGTCACACTCTTACACAATGCACAAATTATTGATTATATGATGATTATAACACTCAAACAAATATAATGTCTCTAAGTCAGGAATATATAACTACAAAACACCCTTGTATATGTATATTTGTTTTTTTTTCTATACAAAAGTCACTGGTTACTGTCCTTTTAGTCCTTGTTTGATGTCACTCAATGTACGTACAGGCTCTTCAGCAGCTGCACACATACTCCAGTGGTACCATGTGTCGCCTTTACCTTTTAACCTCACTGCGTGTGAAGTTCTTTCCACCACTTGGAATGGTCCTGTCCACCTTGGTTCTGACCACTTCCTTTTTATGCACTTCAGGAGAACCCACTCTGTTGTGATTGGTTCCGTGGGTTTTAAATCACCTCCTGGCTTCTTCTTTTCCTGTACCTGTTGTGAGAAAGCTGACACAAGAGCTCTTAGCTGGTCATAAAATGGTTTATAGCCCATCTTGGGCTCTTCTTCCTCACACAACTGCAATCGTGCTCCTGGTCCCAGGAACTGACGACCTGTTAAAAGTTCATAAGTGTTATGACTCGCTGCTCATCAGCGGCGCCAGCCGCGCGCACACCTGCTCCTCGTCAGCGGCGAGGTATTTAATCCACTCTGCCCTGGGCTTCGGCCTGAAGCCGTCTCTCTACTTCGGCCCCTTCGCTACTACGGATCTCAAACCTACTAGTGAAGATATCCTGGGTAAGCTCCCCTTACCTCTCTCCTCTAGCCTTCCCCTGTGCACAGGTGGACATTCCCGGCGGCGGACTTCATCACCTCGCCGTTGGCTCTACGCTGCTGCCACAGGTACCGCAGGTCGCTGTCTCCCGGGCTCAGCCCTTGTCGACACCAGCCACCTGTCACAACCAAGTAAGCCAGCTACCATCATTATTCCCTGTATTGGTGTGGTGCCCGTTACCCTTCTCCCTCTGCTCTTTCCCACAGGGTTGTCCGGCTGTACGGCCTCCTGCCCCCGTGCCTGACGCAGATGCCACCACCAATACATTCTTATTCCACAGACACGCAGCCATACACTTCCTTGTTGCTAATAAAGCTGTTAAATCTATCCTGAGCCTGCGTGTGTGTCTCCTGGGCCGTGCATTATGTCAGTACGGCTTCAGCAGAGCGGCTCGGCAGACAGCGGGCTCACACGCTGTCTTTCCACCCTCGAGGCTCGGGTGGATTTAATAGCTCATCAGCAACAGGTGATATTGAATCAATTAATTATCATTACTAACCGATTAGACCGCTTGGACCCCCAGCAGCCGTTCCCCTCGGCTCGTCTGGGTGGCGTGGCTCCTGCGGCTCTGGTGGCCGTCCAGCCTGCTCCGGGTGCGCCAACACGGCTCACACCAATCCCCACTCCTGCTCGCTTCAGCGGTAAGCTGGGTGGAGCTCGGGGTTTTATTATTCAGTGTGAGTCCGTGTTTCTTCGCGTTCCCGGAGATTTTCCCTCAGACCATAGCAGAATTGGCTATATAGGTAATCTCCTTGAGGGTCGTGCGCTTACCTGGGCTTACGCCATTATGGTGAAGCCCAGCTACGCCACCCTCACCTATGGCCAGTTCGTGCGACAATTTCTGGAAGTGTTCGATCATTCGCGTTTGGACAGTGTCCAGGTCGACCGCCTTCTCGGACTCCAACAGGGGAGCCGATCGGCAGCCGACTACGCGATCGACTTCCGGGTTACCGCGGAGGAAGTTGGCTGGGAAGAGCGTGCGCTCTGCGGCATCTTCCTCCGCAGTCTAAATTCCGGTCTGAGGGATGAGTTGGCTGGATGGGATACCCCGGAGACGCTGGCGGAGCTGATTTCTCTCACCATCAGTTTGGATAACAGGCTGCGCGAGCGCGCCTCCGAGCGGAAGCAGTCTTCTCGCTCGCGGGGCGCCTCTGCACGTCTGCCCCAAGCTCGCCCCCTGGCGTTGCCGCCGCCGGAGGTCTCCGAGGAGTCGGAGCCAATGGTGACGGGCCGGACAAAGCTCCCCCTGGCGGAGAAACAGCGCCGTCGTGACCTGGGCCTCTGCATGTATTGCGGAGGTAGCCAGCACACGGTGGGGCATTGTCCGGAGAAGCTAAACGAGGTGGTCCGCGAGTCACTGTAGGGGGCCTCGCGGACGCTAATCGGTTAAGTCTCCTCACACATTTGACGCTGCCCATCCGTTTCTGTCACAATCTCACTGGGCATCTCACACATGCACTGGTGGATTCAGGCGCAGAGGGTAGCTTTATTTCACAAAGCCTGGCAACCCGACTGGGCATCCACTGTCACCCCCTCGATACTCCTCTCGCCCTGGTTAATCTCTCCCGAGTCTCCCTGGGAAAGGTAACTCACCAAACATCCCCTGTCCCGGTGATCATCTCTGGAAACCATCGGGAGGATATCTCCTTTTACGTCCTGCCCACCTCAGTAACACCTGTCATCCTCGGTTATCCCTGGCTCCGCCTCCACAACCCTGCCTTGGACTGGAAGACTGGGAAGGTTTCAGCGTGGAGCACTTTCTGCATGGGTACCTGCCTCCAATCCGCGGCCTGCGCCCCGTCCTCGCCTCCCACAGCTCAGGACACCGCGCCCCCGAATCTCACCCTAGTGCCCTCAGAGTTCCACGACCTGGGTGCCGTTTTCAGTAAGTCCAAGGCGATGTCTCTACCTCCTCACCGGCCCTACGACTGCGCCATTAACATCTGCCAGGGGGCGCCCTTACCCTCAGGACGCCTCTACAGTCTGTCAGCGCCGGAGAAGGAGGCAATGAACAGCTACCTGAAGGAGTCGCTCAGTACTGGGATCATCCGACCGTCCTCCTCTCCAGTAGGTGCAGGGTTCTTCTTCGTTGGAAAGAAGGACGGATCTCTTCATCCTTGTATCGACTATCGAGCTCTCAACGATATCACGGAGAAGGACCGGTACACCCTGCCCCTTATGGACACTGCCTTCCACTCCCTCCAGGGGGCGACCTGGTTTACTAAGCTGGATCTCCGCAGCGCTTACCACCTCGTCCGGATCCGGGAGGGAGATGAGTGGAAAACCGCCTTCCAAACCCCAAATGGGCATTTTGAATATCTCGTGATGCCGTTTGGGTTGACCAACGCTCCAGCCGTCTTTCAGCGCCTCATCAATGACGTCCTCCGGGACTTCATCGGCCTGTTCGTATTCGTCTACCTGGACGACATTCTTATCTTCTCCAGGTCCAGGGATGAACACCGGGTCCACGTGAGGCGGGTCCTGCAGAGACTGCTGGAGAACCGTCTGTACGTCAAGGCGGAGAAATGTGAATTCTACGCCAAAACAACTTCCTTCCTGGGGTTCGTCATCTCCCATGACCAGGCGCTTCCGGACCCAGCGAAGATCAAAGTAGTGGTGGATTGGCCCACACCAACTTCTCGAAAGCAAGTTCAGCAATTCATCGGGTTCGCCAATTTCTACCGCCGCTTTGTCCTGAACTTTGGAGCCATCGTCGGGCCCCTGACCCGCCTCACCTCTCCTAAGACCCCGTTCCGGTGGACTGAAGAGGCCGCTTTGGCCTTCCAGGCGCTGAAGACGGAGTTCTCCTCCTCCCGGGTCCTCAGCCAGGTCGATCCCGCGCTGCAGTGCATTGTGGAGGTGGATGCTTCGGACACGGGGGTGGGGGCGGTGTTGTCCCAGCGGTCCCCAGCCAATGGAGTCAAGCGACCCTGCGCCTTCTTCTCTCGGCGCCTGTCCCCGGCGGAACGAAATTACGACGTGGGGGACAGAGAGCTTCTTGCCATCAAGCTTGCCCTGCAAGAATGGCGTCACTGGCTGGAGGGGGCAGCCTTGCCTTTTATGGTCCTTACTGACCACAAGAACCTGGAGTACCTGAGATCTGCCAAGCGTCTGAACGCCCGCCAGGCGCGTTGGTCCCTGTTCTTTGCAAGGTTTAAGTTCAGCATCACATATAGGCCTGGCTCCAAGAACGGCCTGCCCGACGTCCTCTCCAGGCAATTTGCCCCGGAGGCCGCAGAAGACGTTGCTCACACCATCTTGCCCAGGTCGTGCGTCGTGGGGGCTGTTACATGGGACATAGAAGACAAGATCCGGAGGGCGCAGGAGTCGGAACCGGACCCTGGCGGCGGACTGGAGGGGAGGCTCTTCGTGCCATCTGCCGTCCGGGGGGACGTTATACACTGGCTCCATACCTCCAAGCTCACTTGCCATCCTGGAGCTTTGCGGATGATTGACCTTCTCCAGCAATCCTTTTGGTGACCAGGCCTGCGGAAGGATGCTGCCCGTTACGCCCGGGCCTGCCCCGTCTGTGCTGCCAATAAGTCAGGTAACGCTCCCCCTGCGGGTCTGCTCCAGCCCCTGCCCGTCCCTGGCAGGCCCTGGTCGCACATCGCTCTGGACTTCGTCACCGGGCTCCCTGTCTCCAACAACTTTGACACAGTTCTGACCATTGTAGACCGTTTTTCCAAGGCCGCCCACTTCGTGCCCCTACGTGGACTTCCCTCAGCCTTGGAGACAGCGGACCTCCTCATCCAGCACGTGGTCAGACTGCATGGAATCCTGGTCGACGTGGTCTCCGACCGCGGTCCCCAGTTTTCTTCGGACGTCTGGAGGTCATTTTGCAACGCCCTGGGAGCCAAGGTAAGCCTCTCCTCCGGCCATCACCCCCAGTCTAACGGGCAGTGTGAGCGGACTAACCAGGAGCTGGAGGCTCCGCTCCGCTGCGTTACGTCGTCCAAACCCACGTCCTGGAGTTCTCACCTCGCCTGGGTGGAGTACGCCCACAACACCTCTCGCTCTACGGCCATCGGGATGTCGCCCTTTAAAGCATCCTTGGGCTATGATCCACCCCTGTTCCCCGCGCAGGAGGGCGAGTTGGCTGTTCCCTCTGTCCAGGCACATCTGAGGCGGTGCCGTTCCCTTTGGTCCATGGCGCGTAATGCGCTTTTACGCACGGCGGAGCGCAATAAGTCTACGGCGGACTGACATAGGAGACCTGCACCTGCCTACCAGGTGGGACAGCAAGTTTGGGTATCCACACAGGACGTAAACCTAAAGGGTGAGAGGAGAAAGCTGGCCCAACGGTTCATCGGCCCTTATCCCATAACCAGAATCATCAACCCGGTGGCTGTGCGTGTGGCTATTCCCTCCTCCCTCCGCATCCATCCCACCTTCCACGTCTCCAAAATTAAACCGGTGGTCTCTGACCCCCTCTGTCCTCCACCTGCGGCGCACCCCACTCCCCGGATGATTGGTGGCCATCCGGCCTGGACCGTCGCTGACATCTTGGACGCCCGACGCCGGGGTCGCGGATTGCAGTACCTGGTGGATTGGGAGGGCTATGGACCCGAGTTGAGACAGTGGGTGCCTTCCTCGCTGGTGTTGGACCGGTCACTCATTTCTGAGTTTCATCGAGCGCACCCGGAAAAACCATCGCCAGGAGGCGCTGCTAGAGGGGGGAGTACTGTTATGACTCGCCGCTCATCAGTGGCGCCAGCCGCGCGCACACCTGCTCCTCGTCAGCGGCGAGGTATTTAATCCACTCTGCCCTGGGCTTCGGCCTGAAGCCGTCTCTCTACTTCGGCCCCTTCGCTACTACGGATCTCAAACCTACTAGTGAAGATATCCTGGGTAAGCTCCCCTTACCTCTCTCCTCTAGCCTTCCCCTGTGCACAGGTGGACATTCCCGGCGGCGGACTTCATCACCTCACCGTTGGCTCTACGCTGCTGCCACAGGTACCGCAGGTCGCTGTCTCCCGGGCTCAGCCCTTGTCGACGCCAGCCACCTGTCACAACCAAGTAAGCCAGCTACCATCATTATTCCCTGTATTGGTGTGGTGCCCGTTACCCTTCTCCCTCTGCTCTTTCCCACAGGGTTGTCCGGCTGTATGGCCTCCTGCCCCTGTGCCTGACGCAGACGCCACCACCAATACATTCTTATTCCACAGACACGCAGCCATACACTTCCTTGTTGCTAATAAAGCTGTTAAATCTATCCTGAGCCTGCGTGTGTGTCTCCTGGGCCGTGCATTATGTCAATAAGGAGTAAACCCTGTTAAGCTGTAAACAGAACTTCTAACCGTCAATAGGGCAATAGGTAAAGCATCTAACCAGTTCATTCCTGTCTGGCTACAGATCTTCGCAAGCTTCACCTTAATGTTTTGGTTCATTCTTTCAACCTGACCTTGAGATTACCACTGCTACCTCCTGTGGTAACATTAGCACTTCTGTACATGTACAAGACAATTCAAAGTGCTTTACAGCACGGTGGTGCAGTGGTTAGCACTGTTGCCTTACAGCTAGAAGGTTCCTGGTTCGAATCCCCAGGCTGGCAGGGGTTGGAACCTTTCTGTGTGGAGTTTGCATGTTCTCCCTGTGCTGCGTGGATTTACTCCGGGGGCTCCGGTTTCCTCCCACAATCCAAAGACATGCATGTTTGGTTAATTGGTTGTTCTAAATTGTCCCTAGATATCTGTTTCCTATAGGCCCTTAGAATAGAGGGTTAGTACTAGTGAAAGCGCTTTGAGTGGTCTTTGTGACTAGAAAAGCGCTATATAAGTGCAGGTTAGCTAGTAGCTAACTTCTGCTAATTTTCTCATTCCTGTTTCATGCTTTATAGGAGTCTGAGATGCTGTCAAAAAACCTTGTCTAAGCCATTGGGCTAATTCTGTGTTGATTGACCCGACAACATAAGCTGAATCTGTAAAGAGTTCAAACAGGTTCCATTAATACAGGTAATGAGTGGAGGACAGAGGAGCCTGTTAAAGAAGTTGTTACAGGTCTGTGAGAGCTAGAAATCTTGCTTGTTTGTAGGTGACCAAATACTTATTTTACGGGATTCATTAAAAATCCTTCAATGTGATTTTCTGGATTTTTTTTTTCTCATTTTGTCTCTCATAGTTGAGGTATACCTATGATGAAAATTGGAGACCTCTCTCATCTTTTAAGTGGGAGAACGTGCACAATTGGTGGCTGACTAAATACTTTTTTGCCCCACTGTATCTATCTATCTATATATATATATATCTATATATATATATATATATATATATACTGTATATACACTACCGTTCAAAAGTTTGGGGTCACCCAGACAATTATTCTGTGTTTTCCGTGAAAAGTCACACTTATTTACCACCATGAGTTGTAAAATGAATAGAAAATATAGTCAAGACATTGACAATGTTAGAAATAATGATTTGTATTTGAAATAATAATTTTTTCTTTCAAACTTTGCTTTCATCAAAGAATCCTCCATTTGCAGCAATTACAGCATTGCAGACCTAACATGATTGCACAAGGGTTTTCTAATCATCCATTAGCCTTCTGACACAATGAGCAAACACATTGTACCATTAGAACACTGGAGTGATAGTTGCTGGAAATGGGCCTCTATACACCTATGTAGATATTGCACCAAAAACCAGACATTTGCAGCTAGAATAGTAATTTACCACATTAGCAATGTATAGAGTGTATTTCTGATTAGTTTAAAGTTATCTTCATTGAAAAAAAGTGATTTTCTTTCAAAAATAAGGAAATTTCTAAGTGACCCCAAACTTTTGAACGGTAGTGTATATATATCAGAACTCAAGAACAATAAACACACAATATTTACAGCACTGTTCCTTGGGTAGGAGGAGTAGACCCGGCATGGAGGGGCCCAGGGCAGCCACTCAGCATGTGTGCCACTGGAAGCAGCAGACCTTCAGGACGATGGCCGATCTTCCGGATAATAGAGCCTCGCTTCTTCACCACTGACTCTGGCTCTCGTCCAGCCTCGTCACCTGGAGCATCTTCCCGGACATGTCAAAGCTGATTGGTGTGCCTTGCTGAGCCATCAGACAACCTCAAGTATGCTGCGTCCAGCTTAGCCACTAAGTGCAGACACCCTTGATGTTTAGCTGGCTGTCGTCTGGCCCATCTTTGCTGTGGATGTTCTTCACCCCGAACCTGAATCAAGTCCAAAACCTTCAGTGGGGTGTGGCTAGGCCTGAAGTGGTGCTGCTGAGCATGCGGTTCCTCCAAACCTCTTCACGTCAAGGAAGGCGAGCGAGGCCGACAAAATAAAAACCTCTTCTAAAACTGTTGTAGCATTCACCATCGTAGCTGCGGACTCTGCATCCCCCTATGGCCAAGCTCCGAGAGCATCTGGGGCTAGCCCATTGGTGTTACTTGTCGGCGCAGGCGCCCCGCCGCCATGCACAGTACCCCCGTCTACCATTTCCCGAGTGCCGGCACTGAGACCTTCCTGTGCCAAACCTGAGTAAATCTGGTCCTGCTTGACCGCCATGGTGTCCGTTAGTTCTTCGTCTCACACAACATCCTCATCGACTACTGGAACCGGAGGGTTCCACTGGCCACAACCCGACCATTCGTTGCTGGCGTCATCTTTAATGGCAAAACCTAGTCTGTAAAACAAATCACAGCCCATGATGTTTTTGCCTCGGGCTGTCACGTGGAACGTGAAGTCAACCATCTTTGCAGACTTGTACCAGACCGTTAACTCCAAAGTTCCAACCGCACACAGACTGCCACCTCCATAACCATGCAATGGCGCCGGGTTACCTCTAATCCTGTAGTGGGGGAAAAACTTCCTCACCATGGCCCAATTCAGCAATGACCCCTCCGCCCCCATGTTGAGCAGCAGTGGCACCTCCCTGCCGTCCAATTCCACTGTGCAAAACGTGTACCCGTTTGCACTGGGGGACACTGTATGGATGGTTGTCAGGGGCGGGCGGAGTGATTTCTTCCGTGGGCTCTTCAGTTCAGATACATGGCACACTCCAGCATAATGGTTCAAGTGTCCACATCTGCTTCAATGTTTTCCCCGAGCCGGGCAGTCCTTAGCCTTATTGCGGTGTGTTGTGGACCCACAACCCTTACACAGGGATTTTCCCGGGGTAGACCTTCAGCTAGCAGCATTGTCCAAGCTATCCTCGCTATCCGAGTCTGCAACATTTGCTATGGCAGGAGGCTGTGGCGGCCACTGTGACTGCCGCCAGGTTAGCTCAGAAGCTAGCTTGTCTGCGGCCTCCAGCTGGAGAGCTTGTTCGACAGCTCTGGCTAATGTTAAGTCACTGGGCGCCTTGAGTAGCCTAACCCACAATACAGTGCTGCATGCGTGCTCCACGAGCTGGTCACATACCATTTCATCTTCCAATGGCCCAAAGCGACACTGGCTAGCTAGCTGCCTCAAGACAGCGACAAACTGATGAATAGGCTCACCTACTCACTGATGTCGCTGCCAAAAATGAATCCTCCGGACAGTCATGCTATGTGGAAATGGTTGGCTAGCAGCTCCACGTCTTCAAAAGAGTCCGATGCTTCAAGTGTGCGCAGGACTTGCTAGCTCTCAATACCCAGGTTGTGAACAAGTAGTGCACGTGCTCTTAGCTTGTTGAGCTTACCGTGGTCCAGTGCGGTGATGTATAGTGGTGTGAAAATGTAGGTTTGGACTTTTTTTTACCCTTAATAATAAACATCTTCGTTTAAAAACTGCATTTTGTGTTTACTTGTGTTATCCTTGTCTAATATTTAAATTTGTTTGATGATCTGAAACATTTAAATGTGAAAAACATACAAAAAAATGAGAAATCAGGAAAGGGGCAAACACTTTTTTACACCACTGTACGTCTGGAAAGCTTCAAACCACATAGGCCAAGGCACCAGTGGTTCACCCGGGAGCTTGAGAAAGGGGCAAAGTGGTGTAGTACACACCTCCCTGAGTTAATCCTCGATCGCCAGATGTTACTTATGTAAAATACCTTGAAGGATAAGGCATGATGGCTGGATGAACACATCTTTATTGATGTTTGGGAACAGTGGTTACACAGCGGGCCCCTGGCAGAGGGTACCGGTCAAAGAGGCCACAATATGGATGCCCTCCGCCACATATAGGGTGGTGCAGTGACGTGACAGGAAGTGCACATCACTACACCGTACTTCACAATAATGTGTGTTCATTTTCCATTTACCTATTTAAGGACACAGCAACGGGGAATGTTGCAGTGTTGCACTGTTAGCTTCCTCAGAGTGGTCTGTTGTAACTCTGAGTGAATGTGTTTTTTTCCACGGAGGTGAACGGGTGCGCTCCGTCCTGGAATTACTCCTTTCCCCATTTCCCCAGACGTGAGCCCTGTTTCTTTTCAGGTGTGGCTCCGTCTGGTTTTTGTCTCTTTTCCCCCGGCGTGTCTGAGCGCCTCAGCCTGGGTCTGTCCAGGCTGTTCCCTTTATCCCACCAGCCGTGAGCACCGTTCCCCTCCAACGCTCCACTCACCATTCCCTTTTTCAAAAGTGTTGTGTGTGGTTTGTGTTTAAGTTAATAAATGTTGCAAACTCACAGTTGGTGTTTGGTGTCTCTCTCTGTCATGACTGTAGGTGAGGGTAGGAATGTAGATTGACCGGTAAATAGAAAGCTTTGCCTTAGAGCTCAGCTCCCTCTCCACCACGACAGACTGGTACAATGTCTGCATCACTGCAGATGCTGCTCCGGTAAGTAAATAAATAAAATATAAATAAATAAAATAATAAATTAATAAATAATATAAAAATAGTACAAGTAAATGGTAAATAAAATAAATATTATATAGTAAATATGTCTGTGTGGCCTGTTCAGAGGTGGGTTATGTTTGGAAAAACACTGACCACTAATGCTTGGCTGGTAAAAATGCTGAGCAGCTAGCTGCTTCTTTGGAAAACTACCAACCAACCACTGTGGCTGTTGGGTACAAAAGTTCATGTCAACCCATTTTTTTACCTTCTCAAAGTGTCAAGTACAAAACCAGAAACATTCATCACATTGTTTCAGCATTTTATATTCTCCATCCCACAAAAGTATCTTCAGACCAGTGGGAAGCTTCTCGTGGAGCATATTTCTGGAACTCCTTCTTTGGCATCAGATGCATGCTTAGTCTTCTGTGGTTCTGCTGTTTATTTAGATGAAGTTTTTCTGGGCCAAATAACAAACACTGCAGTCTCTGTTTGTCTCTGTTCTGTTTCTGTTGGATGCCCAGCCTCTTCTGTGCTCCCCAGAGAGGAACAGTTAAGCTGCTGACAAGCCCTCTGCAAGCTTTCTTGGGAGTTAATGTTGCGTAACAGCATTCAGCGCAGCATCAGGTGTACCAGTTATTACTTTGTCAGCTAGGAGAGAAAAGTAGGAGGGAACTTGGGTTACAGAAATCCTCTCTAATGAGGCAGAATAAGCCTTACTGGATTTGGCTGAGACAGGGGTCTACAACCTGTGGCTCCTGAGCAACATGGAGCAGGTGGTTTGAGGGCGGACGAGGGGGCATGCCATCCTCCTTGTTAACAAAATGACCCCAATTCAACCCCATTACTCATCTGACATCCCCCCATCCCCATTCATAGGTGTAAATCATGGGGGTGACGGGGGGTTACCCCCCCCCCCCCAACCTGGAGAGAAGAGAGAACTGTCCCCCCTATATCATCATAAACCTTTTATTAATCATATTACATAACTGATTAGAATTTACTTAAAGCACAAATTTTAAGCAGAAATGCAACAAAGTTATGTTTGGTTTTTTCTTGTAAATTTGCAACTTTTTTCTCCCAAATTTTCATTTTTTTCTTATAAATCTGTAATTTTTTTTCTAGTAAATTTTCAAGTTTTTCTTGTCAATTTGCAACTTTAAAAAAAAATCCAACTTTTTTTCTTGGAAATTTGCAACTTTACCTAAAAATTTTAAACTTTTTTTCTTGTAAAATTTCCAACGTTTTTCTATTAAATTTTAAACTTTTTTCTTGTAAATTTGCAACTTTTTTTCCATAAATTTGAAACTTTTTTAGTAAATTTTCAACTTTTTTTGTAAACTTGCACCTCTTTCTATAAATTTGCAACTTTTTTCCTTGTAAATTTTCAGATGTTTTCTTGTCAATTTTCAACTTTTTTCTATAAATTTTAAGCTTTTTCTGTTGTAAATTTTCAACTTTTTTCCTATAAATTTGTAACTTTCTAGTAAAATTCCAACTTTTTTTAGTGTAAACTTGGAACTTTTTCTATAAATTTCCAACATTTTTTCTTCTTTGTCCAATATTATTGCATTTAACCGTCATAATCCAGGTGTGTTATTTAAGACCACTGACTGTGTTTTTACTGCTTCACCGACTGTCATCATGGAAGCGTCATCTGAGATGTGCAGTGACTTTTTACATTTGTGACCCGTGCTGTCAACATGAGTGGGAATGCGCACCGCGTCATTACGAGCTGCAGGCAGGAGAAGTCATAAATCATGACTCTTTTTTTGTTTGCTAGTGGCAAGTCCCGGGAAAAATTCTACAAATGCCTGGTATCATCGGAAAGCTTAGAAAACGGGACTTTCTAAAAATATATGTTTTTGTTGAAGACATAATTCCTGACCGATTGAATGTGAGTTTTAAACCTAGCCAAAATATAAACTAATCGTCTTTTTCCGGTGTCTGTTTCTGCACACTATTGTGTCCATAATAAGGTAAATAACGAGCAAGTGGAAACTTGGTTAACAGGGCTTTATTCAGGATGCCAACTACAGACAAGTAAAGGCTTACAGCACATGCCTGCAGGCCAGGTGGCTCCCACGACGAAAGAGGACAAGCCTCTTCTGCCCACCTCCTTTATACCAGGAGTGGTGTCATTACCGGAAACTGGCAGTTAACCACCCCGGTCCATTCTCCGTCCAACCTGGCTGCCATCTTATTAATACCAGCCTGTTTCCATAGCTAACATTTCTCCCCCCTTCAAAAAAAATGCCAAGCACACAGACAACCCACCCCAATTTGTCTCCCGACTCACACTCTAAGGGAAAAATATGTACAAAAAGAAACTTCATTCATACAACCAAGGCTGGGGGGCCGGGTAGACTACCAGCGCCCCCTACATGGCTGGGCGGGTTATTTTGCAGCCAAAGAGAACAGTTCAACTTAAATAAAATAAAGCCGTGTTTCTAATTAAAACAACCCCATGAACAGTTTTACACAGACAAGACATACCAAATCACAATATACTGTACATACAGGCTACTGGTGGCCCCCACCCCAACACCCACCCCACAATAGGCACTCACAGGGGAAAAAAAATTGTGTTGGGCGTCCAGAATTAATATCGATGAAAAATTAAACATGTTTAAAAAAATTATCAAGAAACTAAATTCCACTACACACAATTTAGCACACCACTAATTCACCACCATCCTGGCCAGTAAACTTTCAAAATGCAAAACATCAAAATTTCACTCAAAATACCATAAATGAATCCAAATCACATTACTTTCTTCTTTTCCTCTTTTTTTTTTTTTTTTTGAATTTACTGGGGCACTAGCACATTAACACACAAATCAGGACCTGGGTAACACAATAAGACACACACAAAACCCTCAGTCCTTGGATGGCTCTCTCTCCAGATGTCTCCGTCATACTTGAGCTTCAACCCTGGTCAATGAGGGAGCCCTCCTCTTCCAGTCCGGATCACCCTTCCTGCAACTGGCCTCCTTCACCGATCCGGTTGGCTCACGGGCCTGGTTCGATCTCCTCTTGGCAGGCCGTTGCTGGGAGCGCTGTACCACCACCATACTCTGCAGTCTCACCCCTTTTTCTTCCGGCAAGGGCGCCTCATCCTTAGGGGCCGCATCGGGGGTCCCGGAATGCCATCTGGCACCCTCATCCAGGGTAGCCTGAAAACCGGCATTGGGTCCATCCTGAGACGGTGCCACGTGGCGCCGAATGTGCTCTCCAACAGTTACTCTGTCCAGCCAATCTGAATCCCACACCTCAGCACCCTCCACGACTGGAACAGGTCGGCCCCAAAGTCCACATCCTGACCACTCTTCACCCGACACGTTGGCTATGGAGAACCCTAAGCTGTAAAAAAGGTTGCATCCCATAATGTTGACTCCCGTCGCAGAAACATTGATGCAGACTCTGGGTGCTATGATCTCCTTATATTGGGCCTCCATTTACACATACCCCAAAATAGCCAACCTGTTCCGTCCATAACCAAAATATTCTTCATGTTGCCTTCTAATCTGTCGGTGGGGAAACAGACTTCTTATGGTCGCCAGGTTCAGAACGGAAACAACTGCTCCAGTGTCCACCAGCAGTGGGACCTCGACGCCATCTAGCATGACAATACATCCAATCTTCCCTGTTGTCTCCAGGGATACCGTATGCATGGTGGTTGGAGTCTTCTGTGCAGCACGTGGCCCACCCCTATGGTCCCTGCGTTCGAAGTTTGCACACATCCTGGCAAAGTGGTTCAACACACCACACTTACCACAATGCTTTCCTTTCACCCGGCACATCCTGGACTTATTGCGGTGATTAGTGGACCCACATCCATAACAACGAGGTGTACCTGGGGCAGACCTAATCTTGACCACGGAGGCAAAATCTTCCTCTCTGCATTCGCCAACACCACGGTCCAGGAACGGTACCTTAGCACGAGACTCATCCTTGTCCAGAGAAGCCCCTCCAGTAAGGCCTCTCGTGATGGTCTCTGCTGCCTCGAACTGTTGGGCAAGCTCAATAGCCGCAGCCAACGTCAACTTTTCTGGGTGTGTTAACAATCTGGACCAGGCTGCCGGGCAGCATATGTGCTCTGCCAGATGGTCCCGAATCATTTCATCCTCCAGGGGCCCCAACTTGCACTCCCTCACCAGCTCTCGAAGGTCTGCCAAGAATCTCTTCACTGGCTCTCCCGACCGCTGGTGGCACTGTCGAAACTGGATGCGTCGGACCGTGACGTTTTCCGGCGCACGAAAGTAGCGTGCCATTAGCTCCACCACTTCATCAAAGCTATCTGCACCTTCAAGGTTCTCGAGGATCTTCTGCCCTTCCGTACCTAAATTATGGACCAATACCACTCTCGCGCGAAGCTTCTCCAGGTCACCGGGTTCAAAACTATGAGGTAATTCATAAAAGCAGCAAACCAGCGGGCCACGGCACGGGCGGCTCGCCTGGGGCCTCCAAAAACATCTGAAAACTGGCAACAGACCTTTCCATTACCGCTTTTACCTCATTGCCAAATGTTGTGTCCATAATTAGGTAAATAACGAGCAAGTGGTAACTTTGTTAACAGGGCCTTATTCAGGATGCCAACTATAAGTAAAGGCATATGGTACACGCCTGCAGGCCAGGTGGCTCCCACGACGAAAAAGGACAAGCCTCTTCCATCCACCTCTTTAATACCAGGAGTGGCATCACTACCGGAAACCGGCAGTTAACCACCCCGGTCCATTCCCTGTCCAATCCGGCCACCATCTTACTAATACCAGCCTGTTTCCATATCTAACATGCACTTCCTACAAATTCAATATCATTTTGAAGGTCTTTCAATACAGAATATGGAAAAAACGTTACCTCAGTTTTGATAATTTCCTCAAAGTGACTCATTTTGCCAGCACGGGTCACATTTTTTTTTATTGATGACATCACCACTATTAGGGCTCTCATTCCAGCTCCTGTCTCTGACCCCTCTGTCTCTGTCCCTTGCTCTGCTGTCTTTAATCAGTTTGAGCCTGTGTCCCTGCTACAATTATTGCCCTTTTCCACTAGTACCTGTTTGGCTCGGTACAGCACGGTACAGTTCAGTTGTTTGGTCCACATGTGTTTCCATTACACCAGAGTACCGCTTGATGTGGGTGGGATTTGTTACAGGGAGGCGATGCAACCCTCACGTTACATAAAACAAGCGACCCAGGCAAAACACAAGATGGCAGGATATGAGGTGACTGTGGTCTCTGGCTTTTTTTGCCAGAGTAAAAGCAAAAAAGGAGAGCAGAAGCCTATAGGTGGCGAGACGACACACTCTGGAAAAGTACTGCAGCGTTTAGGAAACTATATAGAGCAGTATAAAGTGGAAGACATGAGGATACGAACTACATCACATACGAAGGTAAGCTAATGATTACTAATGACATTCTTATGGCATTTGACAAAGGACTTGTCTCCATCCTTTTTTGTTTTATTGGACCTCAGCGCTGCCTTTGATACCACTGACCACCATATTCTGCCAGAGAGACTTGAACAGCAAATTGGCTTGAATGGAAAAACGCTAAGATGGTCCCAGTCTTATCTGTCAGACTGTTCCCAGTTTGTTCATGTCCATAACAAGTCCTCTACTCAGACCATGGTTAGCTATGGAGTTCCGCAGGTATCAGTACTTGGACCAGTATTATTTACATTATACATGCTGCCTTTGGGAGACATTATGAGGAAGCATTCTATTCATTTTCATTGTTACGCTGATGACACTCAGTTGTATTTATCCATCAATCCAGATGATCCCAGCCAGTTGGGTTTACTCCAGGAGTGCCTTAAGGATATCAAAACCTGAATGAACTACAACTTTCTATTGCTGAATACAGATAAAACTGAAGTCATTGTTCTTGGCCCCAAACACACTAGAAGTACTCATTTTAGCAAGATAACACTAGATGGCATTGCCCTGGCTTCTACATCTTCTATTAATCTGAATTTTGTAGTTGTCTTTGACTAAGATGTATCTTTCAACTCTCATATACAGCAAACCATTAGGACCACCTTCTTCCATCTGCATAATGTTTCTAAAATTAGGTCCATCCTGTCACATAAAGATGCAGAGAAACTTGTCCACACCATCATCACCTCTGGACTTGACTATTGTAACTCACTTTTATCAGGCTGCCGAAATAAGTCCATAAAGTTTCTCCAACTCATTCAGAATGCAGCGGCACATATCCTTATGAGAACAGGGAGAAGAGATCACGTTACTCCAGTCTTAGCTTCTTTACACTGGCTCCCAATAAAATATAGAATTGAATTCAAGATATTGCTCTTAACCTATAAAGCTCTTAATGGTCTGGCTCCTTCTTACCTGCAAGAACTCATAGTTCCCTATCATCCAACTAGAGCTCTGCGATCCCAAAAATCCAAACTACTGGTGGTTCCCAAGGTATCTAGAAGTAGATTGGGAGGTAGAGCTTTCAGCTATCAAGCTCCCTCCCTGTGGAACAATCTTCCCAGTTCAGTTCGGGAGGCAGACACTCTCTCTTTAGTCAAGAGCAAGTTGAAATCATTTCTCTTTGATAAGGCCTTTAGTTAGAAATGTTGTCCCTGCCAGGTCTTCACTCACATGTGCAGCCTGTCCAGGCTTGGTACTGGACTGTTTGGCTTTGAATGTTGTATTTGTATGTTTGTTTTGAATGTAGCTACTCAAGCCATCCGGTCGAGGCGGATGGCCGTCCTCCATGAGCTATGGTTCTGACCGAGGTTTCTGCCCATTAAAGGGAAGTTTTTCCTCGCCTGTGTCAACGCAGTGCTTGCTCTTAAGGGTCTCTGCTAGGTTCTATAAACTGAGAGTGTGGCCCGAACCCACTCTTTTCTGTAAAGTGCCTTGAGACGACCTGTGTTGTGATTTGGCACTATATAAATAAAATTGAATTGAATTAACGCTACTTTGCTTTAAGTCCGCCGTACGACTTTGTAATGTTGGCAAGTTATCGCTACTAGGTACTAAAATATGTATTCTCTGTGTGTGTTTCAGATGACTGTCTTGTGGCAAAATTATCACTTCAAACCGTGAGTCTGGCCGTTCAACACAGGCTTCCAGTGATGAGATGTCACCCCGACTTTACAAACGTGCAGTGGTTACAGAACTTCAGAATGTCTGTAGAAGTGTTTAGCTTCCTGTGCAACAAATTGCTCTGATCTGTGTGAAAATCATGGAGAGACTTTTGAGACGTCATGGGATTTACCTGCTCCAGCCAGTGGTATCATGACAAAAAGTGATCAGCTGCCAACCTTGATCGCCAGGTACCATATTGTAGTTATGGGGTTATATTAGCCTTAAAATATATATTTCAACAGGTAAATGGTACTGAATTAGGTATAATAAGATATATTTAACAATTATGATGCATTTTAAGCCAAAACAAACTTGATCTAGGAATAAAAGCAATTAAAATAACACAGTCACAAAGTTACATGGAGAAATAAGATAAGATAAGATAAGATAAGCCTTTATTAGTCCCACAATGGGGAAATTCCAGGATTGCAACAGCACAGGGATAGCAACACTCAGAGCAACAATCAGAAGGCAAGAAAAAAAACAAGAACAGCTAGTATACATATGTACATATTACTATATATATATATATATATATACACACACACACAATACATGGATTAACTGGATATAATATCGAGTATTGCTGACTACATGTACATACTGTATAAATATATATTCTCTGCATCAACAGTGAACTATACATGTATTCATTTAGTATTGCACTAGGAATTTTGACAATAAACATTTGTACTTTTTGCAGATGTGTCTCCACTTATGTTTTATGTGTGAAGATTACCACCAAGTGAAACAAATTAAATACTAAAAGACTGGCAAAGCTGTCTAAGAACAATCCAGCAGTTTGAGAAATCACTTTTGGTTTGGTTTAAGTCTGTCAACAGAATTATGAGCCATAAAGCAGTTTGTGTTAAAATGTTAAATCCCATTAAACCCTATCTCAGGTGTCCAATCATGTGAGATGAGAGATGAGATGAGATTCAACTTTATTGTCATTACACATGTATGAATACAAGGGAACGAAACGTGACTTGGCATTTGGGCACGCTCTGCAGAGCGCATCCAAGGCCGGGGCAGCCGCTAGGCGCCAGGCATAAAGAAGAAAGAAAAAAAGGGAAGGGATAATGACACAGTAGGCAAGAGAAAAAAACAGGTTTATCAAAATGTCGTTCAGTAAGTGAGCGAAATTTTGATTGCAGGAAAAAAAACCCCTCAGTGCACATTTAGCAGACAACAGAACCAAAAGTCAGAGAGGATCAGTGATTGAATGGATGTAATTCAGTATAAGTGAATCAGTGTGTTCGTGTATGTTGAATGCAGGTGGGTGTTTATCAGTTACTGGAGGCAACAAATCTCTCCCAGCCGAGACGTTATGTCTTAGTGTCTGAAACTCGGAAGCATGTCCTTGAGGCATGGCAGATGGAAATTTCTTGAGCCAGTCACTGTCCCTGAGTTCAGATTGTAGCACACCAGAATGTTTATGAAGAGAAGCACAATCTTCTGTTTTGTCTTAATCCAGGAGGAAAATAGTCAACAGGGCACCGAATTCAAGGTCTGATAACACAGATCACTCAGAGCATAGAATTTACAGCTCTTGCAATCCTGTGTTCATAATTTCCATACATAGGCTTTAAATCCATTCTTGGAGTGCACCAAAACGATGCCAGATGTTTCCCTTCTAAACATGGGAAGCATGTCCGGCAGAGTCCATCTCTCTATAGTGCATGCCAGATGGTAATTTCCATGTTAGTCTTGCCGTCAGTTAGTGCTCTCCCCCGTCTAGTCGAATTGTTGAAGAAGCAGCTACGCCGGGACTGCTTTGATTAGCTCTTCTAGTTAAATTTTCGATACACCAGGAAACTCCAGAGCCAATCAGCAGAAAATCCTGTGATCGTGCCAAACCAGACAGATGTTTCCACATCATCAGTCGAATCATGCAGACACATGTGTTCCAATCCATGGGTCTCTCCATAGGGGCTCCCCCTGGCCCAAATTTATGTAAAAAGTTGTTAATTTTATTAAAGCCGCTCACCAAATCCATTTTTTTTTCATTTGGATCAAGATTCAGCCAGAAGAACAGCGACGCAGGCAAGACAGCAAGCTGGGATTCTCAGTTAGGGAGGGTGGAGGAGGGTGAAAGAGGGAGCAGAAGAAAAAGCGACCGTTCTCTCTGAAGGGCAGGAAGAAAGGGCATGGTCTTGGCCATGGAGGGCCAAGACCCTGCAGGTTTTCTTTTCTACCCAGTCTCTTCAGCAGGTGTTTTCACTGATCAGCAGTCAGTGGAAGAAATTTGGTGGAATCTGATGATGAAGACACTGGTTGCAGGTAAAGCCTGCAGGGTCTTGGCCCTCTATGGCACATGATTGGACACCCCTGCCCTAACCCATTATTAGGAAGTCCAGATGCTAATATGGCCCAGATGGCCCAGATGCTACTATGGCCCAGCTAATATGGTCCTTCCCCTGGGGCAGACTGATGGTTGGACAGTTTGTTGAGGAAAGAGAAGGGGGACCAGGGATATGGTCTTGTTGTTTAAGTTGTTTGTCATGTTCTAAGTTCATTCATTCACCTTCTTCCGCTTAATCCCTTTCGGGTCGCAGGGGTGCTGGAGCCTATCCCTTTGGGCGAGAGGCAGGGTCCACCCTGGACAGATCGCCAGTCCATTGCAGGGCCAACACAGAGAGACAGACAACCATTCACTCTCACAGTCATACCTGAGGACAATTTAGAATCCCCAGTTTTGATGCCAGTTAACCTAACTTGCATGTTTTTGGCATGTGGGAGGAAACCGGAGAAATCCCAGAGTAAACCCACGCAGACACGGGGACAACATGCAAACTCCACACAGATCACTGTTGGTCGGGGGCTGGGTTCGAACCCAGGATCCAATGGCCAAGGGTGAGTTGCTGTGCTGCCGCGGTGCTAACCACTCCGCCACTGCGCTGCTCATGAAAAAAAACACTCTCAGATTTATTGGTTGGCTATGTTCGGGGGATTTATTTCATGTGATGTTTAGGTTAAGGCATGGCGGGTATTTTGTGTTGTATGGTTTATTGTGGTATATAAGCGGCAGAATAATCCGCTCCACTGTGTGGGGGTGAGATGGCAGTCTACCAGTCTCCCCCTAGTATAGTTTTTTTGTATGACTGTGTTAGGCCACTTTTGTTACGTTACTATCCTTAGGGTGTGTTTCGGGTTCCAAATAAGGATGGGTTCGAATTGTGTGTGTGGCCATACGGCTTTTGTGGGGGGGGGGGGGGTTGTGTTGTAGTTTGGGACCTTTATTTATGAGACACGGGTGGTGGCGGAACTGGAAAGGTGGAGCCACCACCCACAGTATAAGACAGCGGTGAGCGGGACGGGCTGTCTCTTGGCCACCTCTCTGCCTTGTGGGTATGCTGGCATACTATGAAGTGTCTACTAATAAACCTGTGTTCAGTTCAACACCTGGTCTTGTCCTTGGCCCCTACCATCGACATAACAGTCTCCAGTTGGTTCAGAATGCTGCTGCACGTCTTTTAACTGGAACACGTAAGAGGGACCACATTACACCCATTTTAGCTTCCCTCCACTGGCTGCCTGTACACTTCAGGCTTCATTTTAAAATTCTTTTATTTGTTTTTAAATCAGTAAATGGCCTTGCCCTGCCTTACCTCTCTGAACTGCTTCTCCCATACACCCCTGCTCGGTCTCTCAGGTAAGCTGCTCCTGGAGATACCGAAATCAAGGCGGAAGCTCAGAGGGGACAGGGCTTTTTCTGTTGCCACTCCTAAATTGTGGAATAATCTGCCTTTGTCCATCGGACAGACCTCTTAACTGTCCAGTTTTAAAACTCATCTTAAAACCCATTTTTATTCTTTGGCTTTTGACCCAGTTTGAGACACTGATTTTATTTGTTCTTATTGTCTCTATTGTGTGACTACTGTTTTGTTTATGCTGTTCTGTACTTGTTTAGCTGTATTTCATTGTTTTGATTGTTCTTATTTTTTATGTTTTTATATTTTATTTATTGTTCATGTACAACACTTTGTGTCAGCTGTCGTTTTTAAAGTGCTTTAAAAATAAAGTTGGATTGGATAAATTTGCAAATTTTTACCTTGTAAATTTTCAATTTTTTCTTGTAAATAAACTATTTTCTTACAAATTTGCAATTTTTCCTATAAATTTGTAACTTTTTTGAGTAAATTTTAGCTTTTTTTTCTTATAAACTTGCAACTTTTCTATAAATTTCCAACTTTTTTTCTTGTAAATTTTCAACTTTTTTTAATGTATATTTGCAATTTTTTATCTTGTAAATGTTAAACTTTTTTCTTGTAAATTTGTACATTTTTCCTATAAATTTTCAGCTTTTTTCTTGTATATTTTCCTGGGGCTCCAGTGGACCACCCCTTCATCTGGCACTTTACCCAGGGCCAGTTTGCCTTGGGAGACCCTAACAGAGGCAAGGGGCCCTGACAATGTAGCTGATAAGATCATTAGGCCACACAACCTCCCTCCCCCCACCCCCATGGCGAACCACAGAGGGGTAATTTTTTTTTAATTTGCAAGTTTTTTCTTATAAATTTGCAACTTTTTTCCTCATAAATTTGTAATTTATGAGGAAAAAAGTTGGAACATTTCCTAATAAAATGAAAATAGCAGGACTTCTGGTTATGGCGGCCACGAAGGAAGACGTGTTTCACACTGCTCTGCTCCTAAAAATAAAAAGTTTACTAAAACTCTCTTAATTGGAACAAAAACCCATCCCAGCGTTTAGGCGCGGATATGGTAAAGACCAAGGCTGGAGGAAAAAGCAATTCGACAAAACAACCCAAGCTAACAGACTTCCACACTCGAGGTGAAGCAGAAAAGTCTCCAGAGACGATGGCGGAGGATGTAGCCAGCGGCGGCGCGGGAACTGCTGAAGAGGGGACAAATGCAGTGCTCACTGCCATCAACTCCATGAGAACAGAATTTTCCTCTAAATTTGATGGGATTATAGCAGCGATAGAAGGAATGAGAAAGGAAATAAGTGACTGTATGGAACGAGTATCGCAGGTGGAGCTCCGAATTTCAAGCGCTGAAGATGACGTCACCAGCCGACAATCAACGTTGCAAACATTGGAATTAAAATGGAAACGTCTGGAAGATAATGTCCTGGACTTGGAATCCCGCTCGTGACAGAATAATTTGAGGCTGGTGGGCCTCCCGGAGGGAGCGGAGGGACGGGACCCATGTTCCTTTTTGGAAAAGTGGATTCCAGAAGCGCTGAACAACGCGGACCTGCAGTCATTGGTCGTCTTAGAGAGCGCTCACCGAATCGGCCCACTGAGAGATAATAAGACACCACCGAGGATGCTGATTATGAAGTTCCTCAACTACAGAGACAAGATGACGGTTACCAATGCGGCGCAAGCTAAAGGGGAAATTAAATACCAGGATCAACAGGTGCGGTTCTATCCAGACTTCGCCACAGGAATTCAACAATTAAGGAGGCAGTTCGACCCTACCCGCAAAGAGCTGCGCAACCTCGGGATTTGTCACGGAGTGATTCATTCGGCAAGACTGCTGGTCACATTTAAGGGGAGAAACCACATCTTCAAGACCCCTCAAGAGGTGCAGGAGCTCATTAAGCAGATCCAAAAGGAGACTGGTGGGAGCTAAGCATGAACATGACAAAGGTAGAACATTTAAGCATTTTTACAGGCATCTGATTGATCTGAAACATATAACATGTCTACAAAATACAGACTGTATTTAAAAAAAAAAAGCTATGATGTACAAAGTTGCTATAAAACTTTGAAGTTATGTTGAAAAAACTACAGAAGAGAGTTAATGTCATTAAAAATAATAGTAGAGTCAGGGTGATTGAGAGGAGAAAGAGAGAGTGGTTTGACTGATCCTCGCAAGTGTGGAACAGTCACTAGCTATAACGGGAGACGGAATTTTTTAGATTTTTGGGGGATTACCTCGAATGTGGGGAAAGGGAATTTGTTTTTGTGTAGTTTGTAGGATGAATGTTCACTCATCCATGTTTTTGCTTCTCTGTATGAGCATGTTTATATTGCAAGGTAATCTCAAACTCCTTATTGATCATAGATCAAAGCGTTAATCTTAATTTAACTTCATAGAATTGCAGAGGTCTACAAAATCTAAAAAAACTTAAACAAGTTATGAATAAAATAAAAGACATAGATTCAAAAATTGTATTTTTACAAGAAACTCATCTAATAGAGGAGGATGTAAAAAGAATTAGGAGAAGATGGCAAGGTAATGTGTTCACCTCATCATTTTCATCCCGAGCTAGGGGAGTTATGATTCTCATACATAAAACAGTCCCATTTCAAGTAAAAAATGTAATTGGAGACAAATTTGGAAGATATCTAATCATCCAAGGATCTTTGACATTAGAACATATAAATCTGGTGAACTTGTACGGCCCCAATATTGATGATCAAAACTTCTTTGTTAATTTATTCCTTACTTTATCATCACTTACAGGGCAACATATAATAGCAGGGGATTTTAATTGTACATTGAATCCCAGTATAGATAGATCAACAGGACTGGACTGTATGCACAATGGATGCAGGATGACCATTAATCATTTTATGAAAGAACTGAGATTGCTAGATATATGGAGAGAAATGAAACCACAAGTTAAAGCCTATTCTTGTTATTCTAATACCTATAAGACATTCTCACGTATAGACTACTTTTTGATCTCTACAGAATTAAGGTCCAAGATTCAAAACTGTTTCTATGATAACATTGTGATCTCTGATCATGCACCCTGCTGTCTAATATATGTAGATAAGAAATTGACAAAGGACCCAGTTAGGTGGCATTTTCAGCATAAATGGCTTCAGGATGAGGAATTTGTTAAGTACATAGAAAAACAGATGAGTTCTTTGATATCAATACTACACAAACAACAACATGTATAAAGTGGGAGGCTTTCAAAGCTTTTATTAGGGGGCATATTATTAGTTATACAGGTTCAAAATCTAAGAAGACTCAAGAGGAGAGAGTCCATTTGGAACATAAAATAAAAATTCTTCAAGAAAAGGTGTATGCAGGAAGTAACCCACAGTTAGAGAATGAATTACTGATTCTGGGAGCTGAATATGACAAAAAAAATCAGCGAATAGAGCTGCCTCGAGTCTTCTAAGATTGAAGCAAACTTTTTATGAACAAGGTGAAAATTTTTGGCATGGCAGATTAAACAATTAGAATTTAAAACACCAGTTACCAGTATTATAAGTAACGGTCAGGTAGTTATAGATCCTTTAGAAATTAATAGTGCCTTTAGAGATTATTATGAAAAAACTATATGATACAAAAAATGAAACTGACTTAACAAAACTAAATGGGTTTTTGGGTGGATTATCTATACCATGTATTCCAAATGAAAACAGGGAGATACTGGAGTCTAAAATTAGTCAAGAAGAAGTTGGGCAAGCCATTGATAATATGAAATCAGGAAAAAGAGCAGGACCAGATGGTCTTCCAGTTGACCTCTATAAAAAATTTAAGAATAAATTAATAAAACCACTTTTGGAAATGGTTTTAGAAGCATTTCAAAATGGTAATTTACCACCATACATGAATAATGCCTTAATTATACTGTTGCCAAAACCAGGTAAACCCCCTAATAAATGTGAAAACATGAGACCAATAAGCCTATTAAATGCTGATCTTAAGATAATCTGTAAAATTTTAGCAAAATGACTACAAGAAATATTACCAAATATTATTAACCGAGATCAGAATGGCTTTATAATGGGAAGACAAGGCTTCCATAATGTAAGAAGACTATTTAATATTATTTATTCCAATAAAGAAGCACCGGATACAGCTCTCCTATCATTGGACGCCGAAAAGGCCTTTGATAGGGTCGAATGGCCCCATCTTTTTGAAGTCCTACAAAGGTTTGGACTTGGAAATAATTTCATAAAATGGGTCCAGATAATGGCTGTGAGAATGAATGGTTGTCTGTCTCTCTGTGTTGGCCCTGCGATGGACTGGCGATCTGTCCAGGGTGTACCCTCCCTGTCGCCCAAAAGATGCTGGGATAGGCTCCAGCCCCCCCGCGACCCGAAAAGGATTAAGCGGAAGAAGATGAATGAATGAATGAATGGGTCCAGATAATATACAATAATGCTACAGCAGAAATCCTAACAAACAGCAATATCTCAAAATCAATAAAAATCAATAGAGGATGTCGACAAGGCTGTCCACTTTCACCCTTATTGTTTACTATGGCAATTGAACCTTTAGCAATGGCAGTACATTTACATCCACAAATATATGGAATTAAAGTAGGACCAACAGAACATAAAATCTCCCTGTATCCCGATGACATAATGTTGTTTATGTTGAATTTTAAAAAATCAATTCCGACCTTGTCAAATTTAATAAAGAACTTTGAGGAAATATCAGGATATAAAATAAATAAAACAAAATCTTCAATATTAATGCTAAATGAGACCCAGAGAAATCACCCAGCTCCTGAGGTAAATCAATTCAATGTTGTAAATCAGTTTAAATATTTAGGAATTCAAATTTTGCCTAAGCTAGAATCAGTCGCCAGTGCCAGCTATGAAGCCTTAATGACAGACATTAATGAGTTACTTCAGAGATGGATGTCACTACCAATGTCGATGATTGGGAGAATTAATATACTTAAAAGTAATATCTTACCAAAATACTTTATTTATTTCCAAACATTCCTTTACCACCACCTTCAGATCTATTATCAAGAATTAAAAAAAAGTTAGTGGAATTTATATGGAACAATAGGAAGGCTAGACTACGTTTGTCCTTACTATATTTACCATTTGATCGTGGAGGTCTGAAATGTCAAACCTTTATGTTGTATTACTGGTCAGCACAACTGAGGTCTATGACATATTATTTTTCATCAAATGATCCTCCTCACTGGACTGAAATGGAATCATACAATTTACCTTTACCTCTTCCCTTATTCATATACTCAGACTCAGCTAAAAAATTACAGAAACAAGTTAAAAATCCAATTGTAAAGCACATGATCAAAATATGGTGTGAAACCAAAAAATATTTAAAAGAACCACACTTACTGTCACAATTTAGCCCAATATGGGGTAATCAATATTTTACACCAGGGAGAGCGGATGCTGTATTTAAAGTATGGAATTTAAAAGGGATTCAAAAGATTCAAGACTTATATTTGTCACGTTCAGATAACATAATGTCTTTTGAAGAACTGAGGATTAAATTCAATCTTAACAGAACACATTTTTTAAAATATCTTCAGCTTAGAAATTTTATTCGATTAAATCAAAATAATGCTCTCACCCGACCTACTTATTCATCCTTGGAAAAAATTTTGACGAAAGATAGTAAGAGAAAGGGTATTATTTCAGAGTTTTATAACTCATTGACACTATACTCAAGTGAAAACTCACAGAAAAGACTGAATTATTGGAAAGAAGACCTGCAAATTGAAATTTCAGAGGGACAATGGGAAATGGCTTGTGCAGAAGCTCAAACCGAATCAATAAATGTACGTCTGAAACTGATACATTTTAAATGGTTAATGCGGATGTATGTTACACCAGTGGAGTTAAATAGATATAACAAAAACATACCAGATACATGCACAAAATGTATGGAAAGTAAAGGAACCCTATTTCACTGTTTATGGGAATGTAGAAAAATCAGAATGTTTTGGGAAGAGGTGAGGGTAACAATTGAAAAAATAATTTCAAAACAATTCACATTGAACCCTAAACTGTTTTTGCTGGGTCTGTATCCAGAAAAACATAACTTTAATAAAAGTGAAAGAGCATTCATAGACCTCGGTTTGCTTAATGCCAAAAAATGTATTGCACTACTGTGGAACAAGACTCATAGACCAGATGTGACTCAGTGGTTAAGACAGATGCTAACAAACCTTCCACTAGAAAGAATAACATACATACTGAAATCAAAGGAAAATGTGTTTGAGAATATATGGAGACCTTTCATTGATTATGTAAAGAAATTAAACATAACTTCTGAAGAAGTTATGTTTAATTTCTTTGTTTAATTTCTATGTTTAATAACTTCTCTCTAACGTCCGCGCCCTCGAAAACAAGGTGGACAAACTGCGTCTGCTGAGAGAAACCCGGAGAGAGTGGAGGGACTGCTGTGTGTTTGTTTTTACCGAGACATGGCTCCACGACAACATTCCTGACGAGGCCATTCAACTGGAAGATATGGCGATGTTCCGTGCCGACAGGGAAACGGCGAGCTCCAGTAAGAGCCGGGGGGCGTGGGCTATGCATCTATGTTAACAAGAACTGGTGCGTTAATGCCACATTAGTGTCTAAACACTGCTCTCCGTTGGCGGAGTTCCTTATTGTTAATTGTCGGCCTTATTATTTGCCGAGGGAATTCAGCAACGTGTTTGTAGCTGGTGTTTACATAGCGCCGAGCCCTAATGCTAAAGCTAATGCTAAGAAGGCACTCAGGGTACTGCACAATGCGATCAGTGAAATCCAAACTTCACATCCGGACAGTTTTGTGGTGGTTGCGGGGCATTTTAACCACACCAGCCTAAAGACTGTGCCCCCCCAAGTTTAAACAATGTGTAGACTTTAAGACCAGAGGAGAGAATATGTTGGACTTAGTGTACACAAACACAGATGCATATAAAGCGATACCCCGCCCCCATCTCGGCCGTTCTGATCACATGTCCGTGATGCTGCTGCCTGCCTACAAACCTTTATTGAAGCGCAGCAGGCCAGCAGTGAAACAAATCAGGATTTTGCCAGAGAGTGCAACCTCTGCACTGCAAGACTGTTTCTGCACACAGACTGGAAGATCTTCAAAATAGCAGCCTCCCAGGAAGACAAGACAGATGTGGAGGAGTATGCTGATACGGTCACCAGCTACATCGCAAAGTGCACAGAGGATTTCACTACAGTGAAGACCATCACTATGCGGGGTAATCATAAGCCCTGGACGACTGCAGAGGTGCGCTCGCTGCTTACAGCCAGAGATGCAGCCTTCAGAGCGAAGGACAGGATTGCCCTCCGCACAGCCAGGTCTGCGCTTTCAAAGGGAATTAAGGTGGCAAAGCGCGCCTATGCGGAGAAAATCCAGGGACACCTCTGTGACACTAGGAACACCAAGCAGATGTGGCAGGGAGTTCGGACACTGACGGGCTTTAAGTCTAGGCAGGGGGTCGATGATGACGACGCTTCGCTTCCAGACAGGCTTAACGACTTCTTTGCACGTTTTGAAGCATCAAACTCGACAATCAGAGGGAGGGCTGGCCCACCCCCACCATCGGTCGGACCAGCTTTTACCATCAACACAGCGGACACACGGAGGACCCTAACCAGAGTCAACCCACGCAAAGCTGCAGGTCCAGACAACATTCCGGGACGTGTGCTCCGAGACTGCCCAAGCGAGTTGGCGGATGTCCTGACTGACATTTATAACATCTCCCTGAGTCAGGCCATCATTCCCAGATGCTTCAAGACCTCTATCATTGTACCGGTGGCAAAGAAACCAGTGGTGTCCTGTTTGAATGACTATCATCCTGTTGCACTGACACCAATTGTGATGAAGTGTTTTGAATGGCTTGTCAAACCACACATTACAGCCTGCCTCCCTGCATCACATGACCCGCTCCAGTTTGCATATCGTTCAAACCGCTCCACGGAGGATGCTATAGTCACCACCCTACACTCTGTCATCACCCACCTGGACCAGAAAGACACCTACGCCAGACTCCTGTACATTGATTTCAGTTCAGCATTCAACACCATTATTCCCCAGAGACTGATGGAGAAATTACTCCTTCTCGGTCTGAACACCGCCACATGTCTCTGGATCCTGGATTTCCTGACTGAGAGACCTCAGTGTGTCCGGGTTGGAAACAACATCTCCAACTCTGTCACGCTGAGTACCGGATCCCCTCAAGGTTGTGTACTCAGTCCACTGTTGTTTACACTTCTAACACATGACTGTGTATCCAGACACGAGGGGATCCAGATTATTAAGTTTGCAGATGACACCACGGTGGTGGGACTTATTCAGAGGGATGAGGAATCAATGTACAGGGAAGAAGTGAGAGACCTGGAGGGCTGGTGCAGGGAGAACAATCTGGTGCTCAACGTGGACAAAACGAAGGAGATGATTATCGACTTCCGGCGGTCACAGCCTGAGCACGTCCCCCTCAGCATCGGCGGCCGTTTAGTGGAGAGAGTAGAGAACATCAAGTTCCTCGGAGTGCAGATCTCGCAGGACCTGACCTGGAGCAAGAATTCCTTGGCGATCAGGAAGCGGGCTCAGCAGAGACTACACTTCTTGAGGAAACTCAAACAGGCCTCTCTCCCCATCTGCATCCTCAGGACCTTCTACAGAGGTGTGGTTGAGAGTGTTCTGACGTACTGCATTGCTACATGGTACTCCAGCTGCAGTATGTCAGACAAAAAAGCCCTGCAGAGGATAGTCAAGGGGGCTGAGAGGGTAATTGGAGTCTCCCTCCCCTCTGTCCAAGAACTTTTTCAGAACCGTTGTAGGAGCAGGGCACTGAACATTGTCAAGGACCGTTCTCACCCTCTGCATAAACACTTTGAACTTCTTCCATCTGGTAAATGATTCCGGAGCATCAGAGGCAGAACCACCAGACTGATCAACAGCTTCCTTCCACAAGCTGTCAGGATGCTGAACAGCTGACCCGGAATCTCTCATACACACTATTGCACCTACGGACATTTTGTATATTATAGTTAGTTATTCTTTTTCCCCAAGTATGTCTCAGGGATGTGTGAATGGATGGGGGGGTGGGGGTAGGGGGTGGAGCTATGTGGGAGTGTGTCTTAATCATGCTGCTTCTTATATGGATGCTGAGAGAAACGCAATTTCATCTTGCCTGCACTACAGTTGTATGTACAGCAATATGACAATAAAGTTTGATTTGATTTGATTTGATTTGATTTGAAGAAGGTGAATGATATGTGTGGACCTTGCAAATTCCAAACTGGCGAATGTATATTATGTATTCTTATGTAATAGATTACCTAGACTAAACAGAGGAGCATTGTTGTTGACTTGCCTTTGTTAATGGTTGTTGTTGGTTTTAGTACATTTTTTTTGTTGTTGTTAGTGTTTTTTTAAAAATTTTAAATGACTTTAGTGTTACTGTTTGACTGTTTGTGCCATGTTTGTAAAAAAAAGGTTCAATAAAAAATATTGTGGAAAAAAAAAATGAAAATAGCAAAGGTCATTCCATTATTCAAAACTGGAAACAAACACCACAAATTATAGGCCCGTTTCTCTTTTACCACAATTCTGGAAAAACTCTTCATTGCTAGTCAAATTCACTGATAAATATCAACTGCTTTCTGATAGTAAGGTTCCAAGGTTGTCATAGCCAGGAGCGGCACTGGGGTTAAGCTCCCAGTGCTCATAAAGTGCTCCTTTTGGCGTGCATCTCGAAAAGCCTCTGACAACTAAGTCCAACTCCTTGCCTGCCGGTGTGGTTTAGTCTCTAATCCCGGTGGAACTGCTTTTACTAATAGGAGAAGGGGTGAGGGCGGATCTCTGGTGCCTTAAAACCAGATGCTTCGGGTAGATGGTGGCTCGTCAACCTGGGAAGGTAGCCCATCTAGGGGAAGGTAAACCCTGATTTCAAACCTCCGCTGCCTTGTAGCACACCCAGTCACGGGAAAGGCTTCGGGAGTCAACCCTGAGGAAAAATCCGGAGTCGAAGCCCCTAAGGCAGTTCTCTGTTGTGCTCAACATCTTTCTGGAAGCTTCTGCGATGGCGCTGGTGCCAAACTGTAGCAGCCCTGCTGTTCCTTTGGATTCATCAGTGACGTGGAGAGGGGGGACATGCTGCATGGGCAACATCTTGTCCTCCATATCTTCCTGCCCAGGCTTGAATCCTACCAACGCCCAACGCTGGAAGGTAGAACACCGGATCACTGGAGAGGACACTCCAGCTTTGCCTTTGGCATAGACAAAACACGGGGAATGACAGTTACCGGTTATAAGCCACCGCTCAATTGGCATAGAGCGCGGTGCCAGGGGTTGTTCCCGACGGTGGGAGGGATCATCGGATCTCACTGGACAGCTATCGCCTGCCTCAAGCTGGGCAGCCCCCAGCCAATAAGGTGTTGTCCCGCCACAGCTTGCTTTCCTCATTGGGTGCATGGGGATGAGGAGAAGTCCGAACAGCAGACTGAGAACCTTCGCACCAGGCAAGACAAAAAAACAAAAGAGACCAACTCTAAAACTGGGAACTTGGAACGTCCGCACTATGATGACAGGACTCGCTGCTAACCTCAAGAACATCAACGACACCAGGAAGACTGCCATCATCAATAATGAGCTGAAGAGACTGGGAGTGGATATCGCCGCTCTCCAGGAAACACGGTTGGCTGACGCAGGCACACTGAGAGAGAAGGACTACACATTCTATTGGCAGGGAAAGGGCAGTGACGAACACACGGAACACGGAGTGGGCTTCGCAGTGAAGAACACCTTGCTGAAGATGGTGGAACCGGGCAGCAATGGCTCTGCACGACTCTTCACCCTCCACCTCAACACCACTCAAGGCCCAGTCACCCTCGTCAGTGTGTATGCCCCAACACTGACAGCCACACCAGAGGCAAAAGATGAGTTCTACGAGAATCTCGCAACCACTGTCAGGATCATCCCCAACTCTGAACAACTCATTCTGCTTGGAGACTTCAATGCCAGAGTGGGTGCTGACCACGACTCCTGGCCCTCCTGTCTTGGACCATTTGGGTTGGGCAGAATGAACGACAACGGACAGCGGCTGCTCGAGTTCTGCACATATCACGATCTGTGCATCACAAACTCGTTCTTCAAGACCAAGCCCCAACACAAGGTTTCCTGGCGACATCCGCGCTCAAAGCACTGGCACCAGCTGGACTTGATCCTGACCAGGCGCACCTCACTGAAGAACGTGCTAATCACCCGTTCGTTCCAGAGTGCAGATTGTGACACAGACCATTCATTGGTGTGTTGCAAGGTCAAGCTACAGCTGAAGAAATTCCATCGTGCTAGACAGCCTGGAAAGGCATGGATTGACACCAGCAAGATGGCCCAACCAGAACTTGTTGAGCAGTTTGCCTCCACCTTTGAAAAGGAACTTGGTGTACCACAAGAAGGAGAATCTGCAAAGCAGAAGTGGGAAGAGCTGCGAAACACCATCCACCGCACAGCCTTGGCTACCTTTGGGAGGAAGACCTCAAAGTCACAGGACTGGTTTGATGCCAAGTTGACCGAGATGACCCCCGTCATTGAAGCCAAGCGCTCAGCACTTGCTGAGTACAAGAAGTACCCAAACGAGAAGAATCTCCAGATTCTCAGGGCTGCGAGAAGCAAAGTTCAGCAGACTGCTCGGCGCTGTGCCAACGAGTACTGGACTCAGCTCAGCCAAGACATTCAAACCGCTGCCATAACAGGGAACATCCGTGGTATGTACGATGGCATCAAGAAAGCACTTGGTCCGGCTCAGAGCAAGACGCCCCCCCTCAAATCCTCCACTGGGGAGATGATCACAGAAAAGAACAAGCAGATGGAGAGATGGGTGGAACACTACTCCGACCTCTACTCCAGACAGAACACCGTGACACCGTCAGCCCTTGATGCCATCGACTGCCTGCCATCCATGGACGAACTTGACGCCGAGCCAACCATCGACGAACTCAGCAAGGCCATTGATAGCTTGGCCGCTGGCAAGGCACCCGGCAACGACGGCATACCCCCCAACCTGATCAAGCACTGCAAGACCGCCCTACTGCTGCCATTGCATGACGTCCTCTGCCAGTGCTGGAAGGAAGGTGCCATACCACAGGACATGAGGGACGCCAAGATCATCACCCTCTATAAAAACAAAGGGGAGAGAAGCGACTGCAGCAACTACAGGGGCATCTCCCTCCTCAGTGTTGTTGGCAAAGTCTACGCACGAGTTGTTCTCGTTCGTCTACAGAAGCTTGCCAAACGTGTCTACCCCGAGTCTCAGTGTGGCTTCCGTGCTGAGCGATCGACGGTAGACATGATATTCTCCATCCGCCAACTCCAGGAGAAATGCAGAGAACAGAACATCCCCCTGTATGTCGCCTTCATCGACCTCACCAAAGCGTTCGATCTGGTCAGCAGAGAGGGCCTTTTCAAGATCCTGCCAAAGATAGGATGCCCACCAAAGTTGCAAAGCCTCATCGAATCGTTTCACACCAACATGCAGGGGATAGTGCAGCACGACGGCAACGTCTCAGAGCCATTCAACATACGCAGCAGAGTGAAACAGGGCTGTGTACTTGCGCCAACCCTTTTTGGGATTTTCTTTGCAATGCTCCTGAGGCATGCCTTCAGCACAGCAACAGAGGGAATCTACCTGCACACAAGATCTGACGGCAGGCTTTTCAACCTCGCCCGCCTGAAAGCCAGAACCAAAGTACGCGAGGCTCTAATCAGAGACATGCTGTTCGCAGACGACGCTGCAGTCGCAACCCACGCACAGCAGGAGCTTCAGACCCTGATGGACCGCTTCTCCCAGGCATGCAAGGACTTCGGGCTTACCATCAGCCTGAAGAAGACTAACGTCTTGGCGCAAGGCACGGAAGCACCACCAACCATCACCATCGACGACTACGAGCTGGAGGTCGTGAATCAGTTCACGTACCTGGGGTTCACGATCAGCAACAACCTCTCCCTTGATACAGAGATTGACAAGAGGATTGGAAAATCAGCCTCCACACTCACTCGCCTCACCACACGAGTGTGGGAGAATCCCAAACTCTCTGTCAAGACGAAGATGGCAGTGTACAATGCCTGCGTCATCAGCACACTGCTCTATGGGAGTGAGACGTGGACAACATACGCCCGGCAGGAAAAGAGACTGAACTCTTTCCACTTGCGCTGCATTCACCACATCCTGGACATATCCTGGCAGGACAAAGTGCCCAACACAGAAGTTCTGTCCCGCGCCGGCCTTCCCTCCATGTTCACTCTACTCAGGCAGTGCAGGCTCCGCTGGCTAAGCCATGTTCACCGTATGGAGGATGGCAGAATCCCCAAAGACGTCCTCTACGGAGAACTGGCGACTGGCAGGAGAGACGTTGGCCGCCCACAGCTGCGCTTTAGAGACGTCTGCAAGAGAGACATGAAGGCCCTGGAGATCAACACAGAGCGCTGGGAGGACCTTGCAACGGACCGCTCCAAATGGAGAGGCATCCTGACCAGACAGCTCAAGGCGGGTGAAGAGAGACTGACTGCTGCAGCAGATGAAAAAAGGACCCGCAGGAAGAACCGCCACAGACCCAGCAGCACGGAGACCACCCACAAGTGTGACCTGTGTGACAGGGACTGCCATCCGCGCATCGGCCTGTTCAGCCACAGGCGGTGCTGTTCCAGCAGAGTAGACGTTTGGGATTCGCTTCCATGGTCATCATAGACTGACGGAGGCCGATGATCTGATAGTCAATATGGATTCAGAACTAACTGGTCAACAACATCATCACTGAAGAAGTGACAAATTCTATGGATAAGAAAAAAATTAAAATTGGGTTATTTTTAGATCTTAAAAAAGCATTTGACACAATTGATCATAAAATATTACTAAAAAAACTGGACAAATCAGGAACACGGGGAGTTGTGCTGAATTGGGTAAAAAGCTATTTACCAAACAGGAAACAATTTGTTAAGTGTCATGAGCTCCCCGTGCACTTCTCTGTAGCACACGGCGAGGGGAGAAAAAGGACGAGGATTTACTCGCTGGGTACACTAACACACATTTATTAACACACACACAAACAGAACAGCTCGGATGCACAGTCCTCAAGGTCGCCCAACACACACACTGGAGGAATACAGCAGTGAACAGAGCACAGGCAGTTACTCACAGTGTGGGGGTGGGCCGAGTAGTCACAGCGATCACAATGAGCACACACAGATACAGTCCTTCATAGATGTGGTGGTTAGATGGCGGAGAACGATCATCTAATGCACACAATGATCCAGCGTCCATCAAAGAGCTCCTTTAGTACAGACGCTGCTGGCGTGGCAAATAGGGAACACCTGGGCGAGGCACGGACGGATGATTACTGGGACTGGAAACAGCTGATGAGCCAGAAGGAGAGCGATGGGGCGTGGCTGGGCCGACAGACTGTCAGCAGCGTGAGAGAAAGGAGATGACAGATGCTGACTAACAGCTGCCGGTCAGGCAGTGGCTAGGGACATGGAGTATAGTACAAGAACACACCAAGATACACATAACCAGCAAAGCCAACCCCACAAAGAGATCGAGGCCGAGCTCGGCACGGCACGTGACAGTGAAGATGGTTGAGTTTAAATCTGAATGTTTGGACATTGTATGTGGTGTACCACAGGGGTCAGTGTTGGGGCCAAAACTATTCATTATGTCCATAAATGATCTATGCAAATTATCAGAGTCCATAAAATTTGTTTTATTTGCAGATGACACAAATATTTTATGCACTGAGGAGAATTTACAGCATCTTTTGAGCCATATCACTTTAGAAATGAACAAAATTTAAAAATGGTTTGATATAAATAAACTGTCATTAAATTTGAGCAAAACAAAATTTATGGTATTTGGTAATAGTAAAATGGAAAAGCAAATCCACTTACAAATTGAAGGTGTAAATATCAAAAGAGCACATGAAATAAAATTTTTGGGAGTGATAATAGACAATAAAATTTGCTGGAAATCCCACATTAAATACATTAAGAATAAATTGTGTAAAAATATTTATCTAAAGCAAGACATGTAATTAATCAGAAATCACTTTCATTTTATGCATTAGAACCATTGCATTTACTGCAAAAAAGAGCTTTAAGGATTATAAATATCCTTTTTTTTACAGTCAAGAATGCTGAAATGTTTTGATCTTGTTTAAAACTGTTTCATTAATGAACAATGTTAGGAATCATGTTTTGCATAACAATATTCAAAACTTATTTTGTGAAAGAAAGGGTGATAATAATTTAAGGGGCTCATTAAATTTTAAGTTGCATAGTTTTAGAACTACCAAAAGAAGTTTTTCTGTTTCAGTATGTGGTGTTAAGCTCTGGAATCAACTAAGCGAGTCATGAAAACAATGTCCAAACATCGCTCAGTTCAAAAAGAAATATAAAGAAATTGTTTTCACAAGGTATAAGGAAAATTAAAGGTGTTAAAAGTGCAAGAGATAGGATTCTGACCAGTGGCCAGTAGGTGTCGCACGCACTGTTGACTCACTATAATCTTGTACTGGTTGCCAGATAGAGAGATAAACAGCGCTTCCTGGAGGCTAACTGTTATGTCCATAATCTGTAACCCAATGACAAGGCTGGAGGTGCAACAGAACTGAACTTTGTTACAGAGCTCACAGACACTGGGCGCTCCCGTACAGGCAGAGGCGAAGGTCAAAAAGAGACCACGTCTCTTCCGCCTTGACCTTTTATACTCAGGGTGGTGGCGGAACCGGAAAGGTGGAGCCACCACCCTCATCACACAATAATATAATATTTTAATATATCACATTTCCTCCCCCTGTAGAAAAGTCCAAAACACATACACACTCATGAGGCCCTCCCAATTTTTTTTTTTAGATTTAGTATACTTTATTGATCCCCAGAGGGGAAACTGAGGGTCATCCACCACCTGGATGGATGAAGCAGCCACGGTACGGCGCTATCCCTAAACCATTCACACACACATTCACACCTAGGGCCACTTTAGAGTCTCCAATTAACCTAACCTGCATGTTTTTGGCATGTGGGAGGAAACCAGAGAAATCCCGGGGTAAACCCACGCATACACGGGGAGAACATGCAAACTCCACACAGATCACTGTTGGTCAGGTTCAGGTTCAGGTTCAGGTTACTTTATTTGTACCCGTAGGTAGATTTGTTTTGCAGTTGGTGACATCCATATTTACAAGCCACTAATTACATTCAACATAGACACAAACACAGGCACACATCTTACAAAATAGGTAAATATAAAATATGTACAATATAATTTTTATAGCTTGTTCAACTCTTTGACAGCAGCAGGGACAAAGCTGTTTTTGTAGCGCTGGGTTCTACTTTTTGGGACAGCAAACCTCCGTCTGGAGGGAAGAAGCTGAAAGTTGCAGTGCAAAGGGTGGGAGTCATCATTTAAAATCGAGTCGGCCATCCTCTGTACTTGTCTGGTGTACAGGGATGTCAGGCTCAGCTGTGACTCACCAAGCAAACGACTGGACCATCTGACTACCTGATCCAAGGATTTCCTCTGTTTCAGTTTTATCTGACCAAACCATGACATTAAAGAAAAGGATAAAACAGATTCAATAAAAGCCCGATAGAACATAGTCATTATGGTTCTGTCAATTTGGAAGCGTGCAAGTTTCCTCAAACAATGCAAATTTTGCTGACCCTTTTTGCACACCCTTTCACAGTTCACCTCAAAGTTCAATCCACTATCAATAATTGTCCCAAGATATTTGTACGATTGTACACATTCGGTGGTCTGGCCTTTTAGTACGGTGACTTTGTGCCTGGGAGTTTTCCTCCTAAAGTCAATAATCATATCTTTCGTTTTTGTTGTATTCAGCTGCAGGTAGGAATCCTCACACCAGTGAACAAAGTCATCAACTACTGGGCCGTGGCCACTCTCACCATCCTGGAGGAGACTGACAATGACTGAGTCATCAGCATACTTTATAATGTGTCTGTTGTCATGTCTACTCCGACACATGTTTGTGTACAGGATGAAGAGTAGTGGTGACAACACACACCCCTGAGGAGAGCCAGTAGAAGAACACTTTAGGTCAGACAATGTACCATTGACCCTTACTCTCTGCGTCCTGTTGGTTAAGAAATCCAGAATCCAACCCACCAGATTATTGCTTAAATCAAATTGTTGCAGGAGCCTTTCAACTAAAATATGAGGTTGGATTGTATTAAAGGCAGAAGAAAAGTCCACAAATAAAAGCCTGGCGTGTGTCCCATTAAAATCCAGATGTTTAAAAAGCATGTTAAACATAGTGACAGTGGCATCCTCCACTCCTCTGTGAGGCCTATAGGCAAACTGCAGAGGATCCAATGCCTGCTCAGTCTGCTTTAGGACCTCACATCTGACCAGTTTTTCAAAAATTTTCATTAAAATTGAAGTCAAAGCAACTGGTCTAAAGTCGTTTACCGTTTTAGGACAGCTGGATTTTGGAACGGGAACAACCACGGCATCTTTCCAGATCTTAGGCACATGTTGTGTCTGTAAGGACTTATTGAAAATATAATGAAATATAGGACTCAGTTCATGTGCACAGGACTTTACCAGGCGTCCACATATATTATCAGGGTCCTGACTTTTGTTCACTTTTACAGCGCGGAACTCCCTTTTAACATCCTGCATCTCAATATTAAAGTGCTGATTGTCTTTGAGTTTCTGTTTCAAATCTTGGATTTCTGTGCTAAAATCAAAGGAGTCAAAACAACCATAAAAACAGTTAAGAGCATTAGCCAGCTCTGTGTCTGAACTAAAACCATCTAAAAACACACGATTACTGCGCTCTGTGCTCTGAAGGCCTGCAATAGTTTTCATACTGGCCCAGGCTGAACCAAGTTTATTTGCTGCCATCTTGCTTTCCAACTCTGATTTATAATTCTGTTTTGCTCTTAAAATTTCAGCCTTCAGCTCCTTGGTGGCAACCTGTAGTTCAGAAACAGACCCCTGTTTAAAGGCAAGAGCTTTCCTCTGTAAGCAGGATTTAACTGATTTAGTAACCCATGGTTTGTTGTTGGGGTATATTTTGACACGTTTACGTGGAACAATCTTATTTTGACAGTAAGCCATGTATGAGCATGTGAGCTCAGCCAGAGAGTCCAAATCATCCCCGCAGGCCATTATGAACATCTTCCAGTCTGTACAGTCAAAGCATTCCTGGAGGCTGTGCTCTGAATCCTCTGTCCACACATCAATGTCTCTCATCTCCACCTTGCCTCTTCTGAGAGCAGTTTTATATGTGGGCAGCAAATGTACACAGTTGTGATCGGAGGATCCTAAAGGAGGAAGGGGGAGTGATTTATAGGCCCTCTCTATGGATCCATAGCACAGGTCCAATGTCTTTTTTCGCCTGGTTGGGCAGGAGACATACTGATGAAAGTTTTTAAGTGTCTTCTTTAACGAAACATGGTTAAAATCCCCAAGAATGAAGTTTGGCGCCTCTGGAGAAATTGACTGCAGCTGCTGCACCACATCAGAGATGGTGCTGGAGGCGGAGTCAGCGTCTGCCCTCGGATGAATGTACACAGTTGTGATGAAAAGTTGGGGAAACTCTCGAGGCAAATAAACCCACGATCCCCACCATCCCCCGGCCAAGAGCAAACTGTGCTGCCGCAGTGCTAACCACTGCGCCACCGTGCAGCCCAAATTTAGTACCCGAGTCTCACTCTATTGACAAACAAATAAAATAAGCCTATCCATGCACACACTATAAAAACTAAAACCAGAGGGGGACAGGTGGACTGCCATCCCACCTCCACACCACCAGATGGATTATAAAATAAAATAAAATGATGCCGTGTTCCTACTATAAAACTAAAACAATCCCATGAACCTTTATACGCAAGAAGAAAATTTCAGTGTAACAAACACACACAACCAGTTGGCATGCACCTTCTGTCACCAACTGGGCTCTGGATTCTGCCAGACCAAGTCTCGTGGCTCTTGTTTTGTGTTTTTGTGTTATTGTATTCCTGTGCCTTTTTTTGTCATTATCCTGCCTTGTATTTCCCTGTTTATGTTTTCAGTTGTCTGGGCCATGTCTCGCTTTATTTGGAATTATTATCTAGTCTGCATTTTGATTTTGTGTTCTCATATTTATTCTGTGGGCTGATAGCTGTCAGATGATGCTTCCAGGTTTGTGCTCAGCATCGGCGTCGCCTGTCAAAGCTGTCAACCCAGCTGCTCCTCCCTCACTTCTTCCAGCTGTTCTCATTTATCATTAATGTTCCCGTTTGCCTGCTCATGCGAACCCACACCGGTGATCACTTCATGTTGATTATTGTTACTATTATTTAAGCACTGCCTGTCTGTTCCTTCATTGCTGCACTATTGAATGTACCTCGTTGCTCTCCTGTTTTCTTCCTGCGTTCGCTATGCGGTGCCGGCTTGGGAATGTGAATAGTAAGTTCTTCCGTATTTGTAATTTTGCATGCCTGCACAGTTTTACGGACTGTATGTTTTTTTCATTAATGAATGTCTTGAATGCGATTCAGCGCTCGAGTCTGTCTCTCCTGCCTCGTAGAGGCAAACATGACACCTTCATACACCACTATAACATCCCCAATAATACCACCCCAACCCCGGCAATCCTACTGTAATACACACCCCTACAATTGGTGAAACACACATTACACGAGTATTTTTTTTTTCATATGGGCACCTGTTATAGCAATCCAACATGAGAAACATGCCAACAACATAGCCCGGACAATTCTACATTTAACCCAATCCATCGGCCCTTGCTATCATACAGTCTCAAAAGAGAATCCACCCCCTGGGGGACTCATCTGGCAGGTGCCGCCCAGAGCTCCTTTTCTTTGTCCCTGGAGAAGAGCCACGTCGAGGCCCCGACACCTCCTTCTCCTCAGTAATGCACCGCAGCTCATTGGGGTGTCTCCATAAGTCATCTGACAGCTGAAGGTATCTGTCCTCCTGAACAGCCACCTCCTTCAGCCGCCCCTGGTCATCACGTCGCTTCCTCTTCCTGTGGGCACCTCTCAGTGGTGCCTCCTCCCTGGGTCGAACCATGTCACCGACTTTTAGAGAAACTCTCCTTGACTTCCCATATCCACGATGTCTTCCACGGGCTTCCTTGCTTGGCAGCACCACACTGGCAACCCTCTATGAAGCCCGACTCAGGCTACAGTGTTCCTGAGTGGCACGCCGATTACCCGTGCAGCCGGTCCTGCCCCGTTCTCTTTCATTTTAAACGTTGGCATAGCCGTAACAGCCCCATGATTCTCGGTATCTCCAGGCCAAATCCCAGAAGTAGAGGGGGTCGTCTTCACAACCTCACCTACCACTACGGGCATTTCACCATGCCGCTCAGTTCCCTCAGCTAGGGTAACGTGAGCCCTGGCACCGGAACCCTGTCCTGATGGCCATGGGTGGAAATTGTCCTGTCCATCTCCCAGAATACTAGGCCAAGTGCCATCCCAAACTGCATTGTCGACCACTCGCGGAACCAGCCATTCTCACAAACCACGGCCTGACCATTCCTCTCCGCTGCTGCTGGTGATCGAGAAGCCCAGTGGCCAAAACTGGACGGGGCTTCTCAGCCGTTTGTCATCTGGACAGACCATAAAAACCTGGAATACTTCAGGACAGCCAAACATCTGAACATGTGCCAGGCCCGTTGGTCCCTATTTTTTGGCCGTTTTGATTTCACCATCACCTACTGTACCGTCCCGGGTCCAAGAACACCAAGCCTGACGCCTTATCAGACAATTCGCCTCAGATGCTGCAGACGTTTCGGAGCACCCCATCATTCCCCCGTCATGCATCATGGGCGCCCTCTCGTGGGGTATCAAAGAGAAGGTCCTGAGAGTGCTGAAGACTGAGGTGGACCCGGGCGGGGGACCAGCGGGGAGGCTGTTTGTTCCTTCTGCCGTTCGGGGCGAGGTGATTAATTGGGCCCACTCCTCCAAGCTCTCGTGCCACCCTGGGATGACCCACACAGTGGCGCTGCTGCAGAGGACCTTTAGGTGGCCTTCGCTCCGGAAGGATGTTGGAGAGTATATCCACGCCTGTCCCCAGTGCGCCGCTGGCAAGACGTCCTCCTCTCCTCCGGCCGGCCTACTTCACCCTCTCCCTATCGACACTGCAGCAAAGACATTGAGTTGCTAGCTGTTAGCATGCGGCCTACATATCTCCCGAGAGAACACTCACACGTGATCTGCATTGTTGTTTATGCAAATCCGACGGCGAACGCTGGGACAGCGCGTGACGTCATCCATTCAGTAACCAGCAGGCTGCAGACAGAACACCCAGATGCTCTTCTCCTCATCTCAGGCAATTTCAACCATGTTTCACTGTCTCCCATTCTACCCACGTTCACCCAGTATGTCACATGCCACACTAGAGACAATAAAACACTGGACTTATTCTACGCAAACACTAAGGAGGCGTACACCTCATCACAACTCCCCCCACTCGGGAGATCGGATCACAACTTGGTTCATCTCTGGCCGGTGTACAAACCCCTAGTGCACAGACAACCTCCGGCCATGCGCACAGTGGAGTTATGGTCTGAGGAGGCAATTGACACTCTAAAGGGCTGTTTGGAAGCCACCGCCTGGAAGCAGCTCTGCGATCCACATGGTGAGGACATCGATGGCCTCACTCACACCTTCACGGACTACCTCAGCTTCTGTGTGGACAAATCCATTCCCACCAAGACCATACGGTGTTGCTCAAACAACAAACCCTGGATCAACCCTGAGATAAAAACACTTCTGAGAGAGAAGAAGAGGATCTTCAGGTCGGGGAATAGGGAGATGCTGAAGTCCGTACAGAGGGAGCTGAGGAGAAAGATCAGAGAAGGCAAGGATAGCTTCAGGAGGAAGATGGAGGACAAGCTGCAACAGAGCGACATCAGTGGGGTCTGGAGAAACCTCAAAACCATCTCTGGGCTCCAGAATACCTCCCCCCAGGCCACGGGGGGCAGGGAGTGGGCGAACAACCTGAATCTGTTTTTCAATAGGTTTGACCAACCGCCCTCCCCCCTGACTGCACAACAACCACTGCTGCCTCTAAAGACATCAAGTCCTGCTGCCCACTCCCCACTCCACCAACACCCCCCCACTCCCAACACACAGCCCCCCATCCTGACCCTGACCAGGACCCAGGTGAGGATGGAGCTGAGGAAGATCAAGGTGAGGAAGGCGTCGGGACCGGATGGCATCAGCGCAAAGCTCCTCAAGTCCTGTGCAGACCAGCTGTGTGGGATTGTGACGTACATCTTCAACCTGAGCCTGAAGCTGGGGAGGGTACCACAGCTGTGGAAAACATCTTGTGTGGTACCTGTACCAAAAACTTCCCACCCCAAAGACCTGAACAGCTACAGACCGGTGGCCTTGACGTCCCACTTGATGAAGACCCTGGAGAGACTGCTCCTTGCTCACCTCCGCCCCCTGGTGGAACCAGCGATGGATCCACTCCAGTTCGCCTACCAGCATGGCATTGGAGTGGAAGATGCGGTGATCTTCCTCCTTCACCGTTCTTTGTCCCACCTGGAGAAGCCCGGGAATATGGTGAGGATCATGTTCTTTGACTTCTCCAGTGCTTTCAACACCATCCAACCAATGATCCTGAAGGACAAGCTGCTGCGCGCAGGGGTGGACCAGCACCTGTCATCATGGATCCTGGACTACCTCACGAACCGGCCTCAGTTTGTGAGAACCCAGGACTGTGTGTCCGACACGATCATCGGTAGCACGGGGGCCCCCCAGGGAACGGTGCTGGCTCCCTTCCTGTTCACTCTTTATACTGCAGACTTCTCACACAACACAACACACTGCCATCTACAGAAGTTCTCTGATGACTCTGCGATCGTTGGCCTCATCTCCAATGGAGATGAAGCTGAGTACAGAGGGCTTATCCAGGACTTCGTGGACTGGTGCCATCGGAACTGCCTCCAGATCAACGCGAGGAAAACTAAGGAGCTGGTGGTGGACTGCCGCAGGCATGGCCAGCCCCTCACAGCACCAGTAAATATACAGGGAACAGACATCGAGATGGTGACATCCTATAAGTACCTGGGTGTTCATCTGAACAATAAACTAGACTGGTCACACAATACTGACGCACTCTACAAGAAGGGACAGCGCAGGCTGTTCCTGCTGAGGAGACTCAGGTCTTTTGGTGTACAAGGGGCGCTGCTGGGGCAGTGGCATTACTGCAGCCGATAGGAAGAGACTGAACAAACTGATCAAGAAAGCTAGCTCTGTCCTGGGGCAGCGCCTTGACCCGGTGGAGGAGATAGGAGAGAGAAGGACGGTGGCTAAACTGTCAGCTCTGCTGGAGTCCGAGTTCCACCCTATGCAGGACATACTGAATGCACTGAGGAGCTCATTTAGCAGCAGACTACATCATCCCAGGTGCACAACCGAGAGGTTTCGCAGGTCCTTCCTACCAACGGCTGTCAGACTGTACAACCTAAGCAGGGCTGCTCGCAGAGATAGCAAAAAAGACATAACAAACTAATAGTTTTTTGAATGCAAAAGATGCAATAGACTTACACAATGGTCCCCTCCGGCATACAACTAGGAAAATACCGGTCGCTATGGAGGGTGAGAATATGTATGGGCACATAATCATACCATGTAGGATAACTAAGTAGACGGTTATGCTGTTTCATCCCATCTAGCAACAATGCTCTGCACTGTGTGTGTTTATATATTTACATATTTATTACATCTAGCTACAATGCTCCGCACTGGGTGTGTTTATATTTATATATCTATATATTTATTCCATCTAGCTACAATGCTCCGCACTGTGTGTTTATATATCTACATATTATTCCATCTAGCTACATTGCTCCGCACTGTGTGTTTATATATTTACACATTTATTCCACCTAGCTGCAATGCTCCGTACTGTGGGTGTTTATATATTTACATATTTATTCCATCTAGCTACAATGCTCCGCACTGGGTGTGTTTATATTTATATATCTATATATTTATTCCATCTAGCTACATTGCTCCGCACTGTGTGTGTTTATATATTTACATATTTATTCCATCTAGCTACAATGCTCCGCACTGTGTGTTTATATATCTACATATTATTCCATCTAGCTACATTGCTCCGCACTGTGTGTTTATATATCTACATATTTATTTCATCTAGCTACAATGCTCCGCACTGTGTGTTTATATATTCATATTTTTATTCCATCCAGCTACAATGCTCTGCACTGTATGTCTGTGTGTGTGTATATATATATTTTATAGTAATATGTACATATGTATATTAGCTGCTCTTGCTTGCTTGCTTTTTTTTTCTTGCCTTCTGATTGTTGCTCTGAGTGTTGCTATCCCTGTGCTGTTTCAATCCTGGAATTTCCCCGTTGTGGGACTAATAAAGGCTTATCTTATCTTATCTTATCTTATCCCTGGCAGGCCCTGGTCCCACATGGCCTTGGACTTCATCACCGGTCTTCCACCCTCTAACAACCACACCGTCATCCTCACAATCGTGGACAGGTTCTCAAAGGCAGCCCATTTTATCCCCCTGCAGGGTCTGCCCACAGTGAAGGAGACAGTGGATCTGCTCATCCTCCACGTGGTGAGGCTGCACGGCATCCCCCTGAACATCATATCCGACTGGGGGCCCCAGTTTGTTTCTCAGGTGTGGAAGGCTTTTTGCAACGCCATTGGGGCTACGGTGAGCTTGTCATTGGGATACCACCCGCAAAGCAATGGACAATGTGAGCAGGCCAATCAGGAGTTGGAGGCAGTGCTGCGGTGCGTCGCCACCGCCAACCCAGCATCCTGGAGCACCCACCTACCATGGATTGAGTATGCTCATAACACTACCATGTCATCGGCCATAGGCATGTCCCCTTTTGAGGCCTCTCTGGGTTACAATCCCCTGCTGTTCCCTGAGGAGGAGGGGGACATTGCCGTACCTTCCGTACGAGCCCACCTGAGACGCTGCCGTCCGTTGTGGAGAGCTACCCGGACTGCGCTGCGGTGCATGGTGGAATGCAACACCACGATCGCCAATCGTCACAGGGCGCCAGCTCCACCTTATCGGGTGGGTCAACAGGTATGGCCCTCCACGAAAACATCAACCTCAAGGCTGAATTGAGGAAACTCTCTCAGCGGTTTATTGGGCCATTTGCTATAACCCATATTGTGAATCCTGTGGCTGTGCACCTAGCTCTCCCCCTCTCCCTCTGCATTTGTCCCACCTTTCACGTCTCTCAGGTGAAGCCATTCTGTTCCAGCCCTCTGTGTCCTCCTCCCAAGACGCCACCTCCACCAGTGGTGATCGATGGCAACCCGACATGGAAGGTTAACGCCATCCTGGACGTCTGTCGCCGGGGTCGAGGCCTACAGTACCTAGTGGACTGGGAGGGCTACGGGCTTGAGTGGAGGTCCTGGGTGCGTCCCTCCTTCATGTTGGATCCTCAACTCATCAGGGACTTCCACCGGACGCACCTGGGGAGGTTAGATCCGTCGCTGAGAGGTGCCACGTAGGGGGGAGTACTGTGATGATTTGCTCTGCCTGCCTGATTCTCCACAGCTGCACACACACCTGCTCTCCCTCATCAACAGAGCTATTTAAGCCGTGCTGCCGACAGGTCGGCACGGAGTCATCTTTCTCCCTGGTCCAATGAGACGGCACACCACTTCGTCTTCCTCCAGAGTTTTCCTTCTCGTTTTCGTTGTTCTTCAGAGAAACTCATCATTCGTCGTCGTTTGGCTGGGAGTGCTCACTTCCCCATGACAAGTAAGCCACCACCTTCTTCACCACTATTCCATGCTCTAATCCCCTGTGCACAGATGGAGATCCGTGGCGGCAGACTGAGCTTCCACAACGTCTCTATGACACCTCCATCATCTCCATTCACAACCGGGCCTGTAGACACTGTCTCCCTGGCCGGAGCCTTCGGGTCTGAACCTGAGCTGCTCACCATCTCATCAACAGCAAGCCTTAAACATCACTGTACATTCCCTTCTGAGTTCTGACACTAATCCTCCCTGTCTTTGCTCGTTCATAGGGTTGCCAGGCTGCACGGTGCTCTGCTCACCCCGGCTGCACATCTACACATTCACACACACACACACGCACAGACACAACACACAGTAAAGATAATTGAGTTTACTTTTGAGTCTGTGTCTGCTTACTGGGTCTTACAACATCTCACCCTCGAGGATTCTCGAGAAGGTAAAGAGCTCGTCCGATGTGCCACGGCCAGGATGAAAACCACACTGCTCCTCTTGAATCCGATGTTCGACCAACAGCCAGACTCTCCTCTCCAATACCTTGGCATAGACCTTCCCAGGGAGGCTGAAGAGTGTGATCCCTCTAAAGTTGGAGCACACCCTCCGGTCCCTCTTCTTGAAGAGAGGAACCGCCACCCCAGTTTGCCATGACAAAGGCACTGCCCCCGACCTCCACACAATGTTGCAGAGGCGTGTCAACCATGACAGCTCTACAACATCCAGGGCCTTGAGGTACTTAGGGCAAATCTCATCCACCCCCGAGTCCTGGCCACCAAAGAGATTTTTTTTACCACCTTGGCGACCTCAGCCCCTGTGATAGGTGAGTCGTCCCCCTCGTCCAAAAGCCCTGCTTCGTCTGTGGAAGGAGGGATTGAGGAGATCCTCGAAGTATTCCTTCCACTGCCTGACAATATCCCCAGTCGAAGTAAGCAGTGCCCCATCCACATCATACACAATGTGGACAGGGAGCTGCTTTCCCCTCCTGAGCCACTGGACAGTTTGCCAGAATCTCTTTGACGCTGACTGAAAGTCTTGTTCCATGGCCTCACCAAACTCCTCCCATACCCGAATTTTTGCTTCAGCAAACACCCGAGCTACACCCCACTTGGCCTCTCCAGCACCCCAGTCACAGACTCCAAAAAGGGTGGGTACTCTGAACCATCATTTGGTGCATAGGCACAAATGATGGTCAGGACCCGTTTCCCAACCCGAAGGTGCAGGGAAACAACCCTTTCATCCACCGGGGAAAACTCCAATATAGAGGCAGCAAGGTGGGGGGATACAAGAATACCCACCCCTGTTCATCGCCTCTCACCCGGGGCAACTCCAGAATAGGCCAAGCTCCAGCCCCTCTCCAGGAGACTGGTTCCGGAACCGGTGCTGTGTGTTGAGGTGAGGCCGACTATATCTAGCCGGTATCTCTCAACCTCATGCACCAGCTCAGGCTCCTTCCCCACCAGACAGCTGACATTCCACGTCCCAAAAGCCTCTCCAGTACCTTGGCATAGACCTTCCCAGGGAGGCTGAGGAGTGTGATCCCTCTAAAGTTGGAGCACACCCTCTGGTCCCCCTTCTTGAAGAGAGGAGCCATCACCCCGGTTTGCCATGCCCCCGACCTCCACGCAATGTTGCAGAGGTGTGTCAACCATGACAGCCCTACAACATCCAGGGCCTTGAGGTACTTAGGGCAAATCTCATCCACCCCCGAGTCCTGGCCACCAAAGAGATTTTTAACCACCTTGGCGACCTCAGCCCCTGTGATAGGCGAGTCTTCCCTCTCGTCCACAAGCCCTGCTTCCTCTGTGGAAGGTGTGTCAGTGGGATTGAGGAGATCCTCGAAGTACTCCTTCCACCGCCCGACGATATCCCCAGTCGAAGTAAGCCTCATCCGCACCATACACAATGTGGACAGGGAGCTGCTTTCCTCTCCTGAGCCTCCGGACAGTTTGCCAGAATCTCTTTGACACTGACCGAAAGTCCTATTCCATGGCCTCACCGAACTCCTCCCATACCCGAGTTTTTGCTTCAGCAAACACCCGAGCTGCACTCCACTTGGCCTGCTGGTACACCTCAGCTGCTTTGGGAGTCCCACGAGCCAACCAAGCTTGATAGGTCTCCTTCTTCAGCTTAATGGCCCCCCTCACCATTGGTGTCCACCACTTGGTTTGGGGGATGCCACCACGAGATGCCCCGACTACCTTGCGGCCACAGCTCTGGGCAGCCGCTTCAACAATGGAGAACATGGCCCATTCAGACTCTGTCTCCAGACTCCCTCAGAATGTGGTTGAAGTTCTTCCGGAAGTGGGAGTTGAAGACTTCCCAGATAGGGGCCTCAGACAGATGTTCCCAGCACACCCTCACTATATGTTTGGGTCTACCAGGTCTGAATGGCATCCTCCCTTGCCATCGGATCCAACTCACCACTAGGTGGTGATCAGTTAACAGCTCTGCACCTCTCTTTACCCGAGTATCCAAGACATACGGTCGCAGGTCTGATGACATGATAACAAAATCAATCATTGACCTGCGACCCAGGGTGTCCTGGTGCAAAGTGCACATATGGACACCCTTATGCTTGAACATGGTATTTGTTATGGACAAACTGTGGTTAGCACAGAAGTCCAATAACTGAACACCACTCGGGTTCAGATCGGGCAGGCCATTCCTCCCAATCACCCCCCTCCAGGTTTCACTGTCATTGCCCATATGCACATTGAAGTCCCCCAATAGGACAATAGAGCCTCCAAGAGGAGCACTCTCCAGCACCCCAGTCAGAGACTCCAAAAAGGGTGGGTACTCTAAACCATCATTTGGTGCATAGGCACAAATGATGGTCAGGACCCATTTCCCTACCCGAAGGTGCCCACCCCTGCTCGTCACCTCTCACCTGGGCAACTCCAGAGTAGGCCAAGCTCCAGCTCCTCTCCAGGAGACTGGTTCCGGAACCGGTGCTGTGTGTTGAGATGAGGCCGACTATATCTAGCCGGTATCTCTCAACCTCATGCACCAGCTCAGGCTCTTTCCCCACCAGAGAGGTGACATTCCACGTCCCAAAAGCCAGTTTAGGAAGCTTGGGATCAGAATGCCAAGGTCTCTGCCTTTGACCGCCACCTGATCCATATAGCACCGGACCTCCACGGTCCATCCTGCCGGTGGTGAGCCCACTGGAGGGCGGACCGATGTAATTCCTTCAGGCTGAGCCCGGCCGAGTCCCATGGGCTGAAACCTGGCCACCAGATGCTAGCCATCAAGCCCCTCCCCCAGGCCTAGCTCCAGGGTGGGGCCCCGGTAACCCCATACTGGACGGGGTACACCGGATCCTTGTTCTAGCATTCATCATGAGAGTCTGCAGCAGCACTGCAGTGATGTGGATGTTGTACCGGTCTGTCGTGGTGAAGAGGGGGCTAAGCTCTAAGGCAAAGCTGTCCATTTACCAGTCAATCTACGTTCCTACCCTACCTTTGGTCATGAGCTTTGGGTAATGACCGGAAGAACGAGATCACGGACACAAGTGGCTGAAATGAGCTTTCTTCGTAGGATTGCTGGACTCACCCTCAGAGATAGGGTGAGGAGCTCAGTCATCCGGGAGAGGCTCAGAGTAGAATTGCTGCTCCTCCACATTGAAAGGAGCCCCAGTTGAGGTGGTATGGGCATCTGATCAGGATGCCTCCTGGATGCCTCCCACTTGAGGTGTTTCGGGCACATCCCACTGGGAGGAGACCCTGGGACAGACCTATCACTTGCTGGAGAGACTATGTCTCCCAGCTGGTCTGGGAACACCTTGGTATCCTCTCTGAAGAGCTGGAGCAGGTGGCTGGGGAGAGGGAAGTCTGGGCTTCTCTTCTTGAACTGCTGCCTTTGCGACCCGGACCTCTGGAAAAGTGGTAGAAGATGGATGGATGGATGGCGTGTTTTTGTCACCCTCAGTAATGATTGCTATTTGTCCTAGTTGTGTATTGGAGGGGACAATCTCTATTGTGTAAAGTTGTTATGTTTAGTACATTTAATACGACCTCTACGAGCAGCCCTGATTAGGTTATAAAGTTTGACAGCCATACTGTAGGTAGGAAGGACCTGCAGAACCTCTCCGTCGTGCACCTAAGATTGCACAGCCTACCGCTAAATGAGCTCCTCAGTGCGTTCAGAGTGTCCTGCATGGGGTGGGACTTGGACTCCAGCAGAGATGACAGCTTAGCCACCGTCCTCCTTTCTCCTATCTCCTCCACTGGGTCGAGGTGCCCCAGAACAGAGCTAGCTTTTTTGATCAGCCTGTTCAGTCTCTTCCTGTCAGTTGCCATGATGCCGCTGCCCCAGCAGACCACTCTAAATGTGATGGCTGATGCCACCACAGAATCATAGAAGGTCTTAAGGAGTGCCCCTTGCACTCTGAAAGACCTGATTCTCCTCAGGAGGAACAGCCTGCACTGCCCCTTCTTGTAGAGCGCGTTGGTGTTGTGTGACCAGTCCAGTTTATTGTTCAGGTGAACACCCAGGTACTTGCACGATGTCACCATCTCAATGTCTGTTCCCTAGACATTTACCAGTGCTGTGGGGGGTTGTCCTCACCTGCGGCAGTCCACCACCAGTTCCTTGGTTTTCCTCGCATTGATCTTGAGGCAGTTCCACAGGCACCAGTCCATGAAGTCTGGGATAAGTCCTCTATACTTTGCATCATCTCCATCAGAGATGAGGCCGACGATCGCAGAGTCATCAGAGAACTTCTCTAGATGGCAGTGTGGTGTGTTGTGTGAAAAGTCAGCAGTGTAGAGGGTGAACAGCAAGGGAGTCATAACTTTTCAGCAGATGATGGTATCAGATGACTGCAGTTGGTATCAGAAACACAGTCCTGGGTTCTCACAAACTGTGGTCGATTTGTGACGTAGTCTAGGATCCACGATGACAGGTGCTGGTCCACCCCTGCGCACAGCAGCTTGTCCCTCAGGATCACTGGTTGGATGATGTTGAAAGCACTGGAGAAATCAAAGAACATGATCCTCACAGTGCTCCCAGGCTTCTCAAGGTGGGACAGGGAACAATGTAGGAGGAGGATCACTGCATCCTCCACCCCAATGCCATTCAATTCAATTAAATTCAACTTTATTTATATAGCACCATATCACAACAACAGTCATCTCATGACACTTTCAAATGTAGGGGAAACCCCACAATTGCAGAAAGACCCCAGCAATCAGGTGATTCCCTGTGAGCAAGCATTTGGAGATGGTGGAGAGGAAAAACTCCCTTTTTAACAGGAAAAAACCTCTAGCAGAACCAGGCTCAGGGAGGGGCAGTCATCTGCTGCAACTGGCTGGGGGGTGAGGGGATAGAAAAGATGGAGAGAACAGACATAAAGAGAGCAAATATTAACGGAGAGAAACCGAGTACATTATTGGAGGTCACCCGGCAGTCTAACTCTATTAACAGCAAAACAAAGGGAGGGTTTAGAGACACAAGATCCCTCCCTAATTGTAGGCTATATTGAAGAGGAAGGTTTTTACCCTGCACTTAAAAACAGAGATTGTGTCTGACTCCCGAACCCAGATTGGTAACTGGTTCCACAGGAAAGGAGCTTGATAGCAGAAAGCTCTGCCTCCCATTGTACTTTTGGAGATTCTAGGTATAATAAGTAATCCAGCATTTTGGGGGCGTCGTGCTCTGTTAGGATGATAGGGTAATATCAGATCTTTTATATAAAAGGGGGCCTGATTATTGAGCTTTGTAAGTGAGAAGAAGGATTTTAAACTTAATTCTAAACTCTATGGGAAGCCAATGAAGGGAGGCCAGAACTAGAGAGATATGAGTTCTCTTTCTAGTACCTGTTAAAACTCTTGCTGCAACGTTTTGGATCAACTGAAGACTTTTTAAAGATATTTTAGGACAACCTGATAATAAAGAGTTACAATAATCTAATCTAGAGCTAACAAAAGTGTGGATCAGTTTCTTAGCGTCACTCAGAGACAAGACGCTCTTAATCTTGACAATATTGCGCAAATGATAGAAGGTAGTCTTAGAAACAAATTTAATATCTGAATTAAAAAACAGATCTTGATCAAAAATAACTCCAAGGTTCCTCACAGAACTATTCACAGTAAGAGTAGCTGCATCCAAATTAAGAGTTTGATTTGGAAAGGTATTTCTAAGGTGTTTTGGACCAACAAGAATGACTTCGGTCTTATCCGGGTTTAATAGCAGAAAATTACAAGTCATCCAAGCTTTGATTTCCTTAAGACAAGCATCTAACTTGGCTAATTGACCACAATCATCGGGCTTCATTAACAGGTATAATTGTGTGTCATCTGCGTAGCGATGAAAATGTATATAGCGCTTTCTAATGATGTTACCTAACGGAAGCATATATAAAATAAAAAGAGTAGGGCCTAACACAGATCCCTGTGTACGGTAACTCCATGACTGAGCTTAGAGTTGGAAGAAAACTCATTATTGATATGAACAAACTGAAATCTATTGGACAAATAAGATCTAAACCACTGCAGTGAAGTACCATTTAGTCCAACATAGTGTTCTAATCTATCAAGTAGAATATCATGATCGATAGTATCAAAGGTTGCACTAAGATCTAAAAGGATAAGTACAGAAACGAGTCTACTATCAGATGCGATAAGAAGGTCATTCGTGACCTTCACTAAGGCTGTTTCAGTACTATGATGAATTCTGAACCCAGATTGAAACTCTTCAAATAAACCATTTCCCTGTAAGTGGTCAAATAATTGCGTAGCAACAACTCTAAGATTTTTGAAATGAAAGTCAGATCAGAGATTGCTCGATGGTTGGCTAAAACTCCTGAATCGAGCGTTGGCTTTTTAAGTAAGGGTTTAATTACAGCAATTTTAAAAGCCTGTGGTACATAACCTAAGGTTAAAGAAGAATTGATTATTTGAAGAATATGGCTACCAATAAATAGGAAGACTTTTTTAAATAAGCTGGTAGGGATAGGGTCTAAAAGACAAGTTGAAGACTTGGATGAGGAGATTATTTTATCTAACTCTAAAAGGTCAATTGGAGTAAACTTATCCAAACAGATATCAATTGAAGGAATTGTAGTAGTTGCTGTACTTGAGTTTACAGTGGGAATAATCTGATTGATTTTATCTCTAATACATAAAATCTTATGATTGAAAAAGTTCAAAAAAGTCTTGATTAGTAAGCTCTAGGGGGATGTGAGGATTGACAAGAGTCCTGACTCTGTCAGTCTGGCTACAGTGTTGAAAAGAAACCTGGGATTATTCTTGTTCTGTTCTATTAATGGAGAGTAATAACTTGTTCTAACTTTTCTAAGAGATTTTTTATAAATTAGGAGATGATTTCTCCACGCTAAATAGAATTCATCTAAATTAGTAGAATGCCATTTTCTTTCTAATTGATGAGTCTTATGTTTTAAGCTACGAGCTTTTGTGTTAAACCAAGGGGTTAGAAATCTCTGATTAGACTTTTTCTTTTTTAAAGGGGCCACCAAGTCGAGAGTCTGATGCAGAGGCTGTAACACTATCTACCATGCTATCAATTACGGAAGGAGCAAGCTCTTCATCTTTTATTTCCGTTGTGTTGACACATGGTATAGAGGAGACAATCTGCAAAAATTTGGTAACAGCATCATCTGAAAGACATCTGCTGTAGTAATACTTTTCTTTAGGAGTCAAATGATCAGAAATAGTGAAATCAAAGGTTAACAGACAATGGTCTGACAGTACAGGATTATGAGGAGACACTACCAGATTTTCTATTTTTATACCATACTGTAAGTCAGAACAAGGTCCAATGTGTGGTGGAGATAATAGGTAGAATTTTCTACTTTCTGGGAAAACCCCAATGAGTCTAATATTGAATTGAATGCCTTATTAAGACAGTCACTATCTACAGCCAATGCATTTTAAAATCCCCTACTATAATTTTATATATATATATATATATATATATATATATATATATACAGTATATATATATATATACAGTATGTATATATTATATATATCTGATTTCAGCACTAAATCAGCTACAAATTCGGAGAATTCGGATAAAAACTCTGAGTAGGCTGAGGGAGGACGGTAAACTATGGCAAAGAAAATTGGGTTTAAGCTAAGATTGCTAACATGCCCCATAGTGAGGACCAGGCCCTCAAAGGAATTAAAACATGTTCTTTGCCTTACATTAATTAATAATTTAGAATGGTAAATTGCCGCTACTCCACCTCAACGACCAGAACTTCTAGGATTATGACAGTTTAGATAACCAGAGGGAGTTGATTCATTCAAACCAACATAATAATCTTGCCCTAACCAAGTCTCTGTAAGGGATATTAAATCAATCTGATGATCAATTAATAGATCATGAACTAGTAGAGACTTGGGAGTTAGAGACCTAATATTTAACAAACCACATTTAATTTTCACATTATGAGGAGGAAGGGAGGCCGAATCATTAAATTTAGAGACTTGATGTTTAATTTGAGTTTTTCCAATTTTTTGTTTAATCACTTTGGAATTTTTATACATTATATTTTTATTAACTTTGGGGGGAGTAGACAAAGGTTCTCTGAGGGGGAAGACAGGGGCTACGTTGAGGGGTGGCAGATGAGAAGGAGCTGCAGAAAGGGGTGAATTTATCAAGTTATGTTGTATTTGTCTTGGGTTATAATATTTTGGGTAACGGGAGACAGACACAGTCTCTATGGGGTTATCAATTGAAGACTGATCTAAACAGTGAGGATTATTTGGATTAATAGGATTAATATGAGAAGTGGAAACAAAGAAAGGCTGGTCGGCAGACCCAGGAACTTCGGGGTGAGTTAACGCACCAAATTTCAGTCACTGCACTGAAAAACGCTGAATGGAATAGAACAGATTGTCCCTTAAAACACGTGCACCAAGTCTATTTGGATGGATGCCATCTGGCCTCATAAATGATGGGCGGTTCCAAAACAGGTTGAAATTGTCTACAAAACCAATGTTAAAAGTAGGACATGTAGAACACAACCAGGTATTAAGACTGAGAGTTCTGCTAAAATAATTGCAACCTCGTCTAAGAGGGGCCAGGGGCCCAGAAATAAATACACGTCTGCCACAGTTCATAAGAGTGGACAGAAGGCTCTTGAAGTCTCTCTTTAAGATCTCCGACGCTTCATCTGGGATGTTGTTACATCCAACATGTACAATGACAGCTTTAGCATGGAGGTATTCATTTAATAGGTCAGGGGTAAGAGCCTCCATGTCTGGCACTTTAGCCCCAGGAAAAAATTTAGTGACACAGTTCCTGTTTCTGACGTTCCTCATAATCGAATCACCAATTACCAACATCATCTGGGGGAGCCTTGCTGGTGGTTTCTGAAATGGTGGATAATTTTGCCGATGTTGTTGTTGTGATGGCGGGGTGATGCGCTCTCTTCTTTTTGGAGCTGGTGTGTAGTTTGGCACATCTAAAGTAGTTTTAATCTGGGGCTTGCGGGTTTGGGCTGCTGCTGAAGGAGGAGGGGAGGGGGGCGGCCAAGGGAGGATGATCGATGTCCAGGTGGGGAAAATCTTCCAGGGAAAGGATGTCAAATCTGTTTTCCAGTAGCAAGGGAAGAGAGGAGGCGCGGGCATATCTGGTCAATCGCCGATGTTTGCTAATTGGCCCAACAAAGGTCCAGGGTGCGCATTGAGGATGGGAAAGCCCACCCGGGGCTTTGGGTTTAGCTCCGAGCTGAAGCCAGTGTTTATTGCTGGGGTCCTGGACTGCTGAGGAGACCGGCACAGGGGTGGAAGTGGATGGTGATGTGCTGAATTCACCCAGGTAAGTAGCCGTCTCTGCTAGCTGCGAGTTGGTTGCCAGGGCAGATGTTCTCCCGAGGATTATAGTGTCTAGGTGGTCTTCAGCCTCCCGAATCTTATAGAGGTTGGAGAGTCTCACTTCCAACTCAGAAACCTTCTTAAGAAGGGACACACAGCTGACACACATCGGGGATGGAGTCATGACATTCCAGGCAAGAAGTGGATAGCTAGCTAGCTAAAAACAGCTAAAAACAGATTAGCCTAGCCTAGCTAGCTAGCTAAAAACAGCTAGACATTTTAGTGTTGATCCACTTCAGTTTGCTGGTAGGCAAACTGAGGTGGATCCATCGCTGGTCCCACAAGGGGACGGAGGTGGGCGAGGAGCAGCCTCTCCAGGGTCTTCATTAGGTGTGATGTGAGGGCCACTGGTCTGTAGCTGTTCAGGTCCTTGGGGTGTGGGGTCTTCGGTACGGGTACCACACAGAATGTTTTCCACAGCTGTGGTATCCTCCCCGGCTTCAGGCTCAGACTGAAGATGTGCTCCATGATCCCACACAGCTGGTCTGTTCAAGACTTTAGGAGCCTCGAGCTGATGCCATCTGGACCTGTAACCTTCCTCGCCTTGATCTTCTTCAGCTCATCCCTCACCTGGGTCGTAGGGCGCATTCACACGGCCACTGTTTGGTCCAGACTAAAGGACTAGAGAGTGTATTCCATGGATAGTTCGGTTCTTTTCGTGCCATCTGAACGCGCATGGAACTCTGGTGCAGCACCAAACAAGCGAAGTCTGGCCCCCCTGAAAACGGGCATCTTGGGTCGCTTGCAAACAAAGTCTGGTGCGCTTTGCTTGCTGTGTGAATGCAAATGGAGTATCCAGTGGATCAAAGGGTGGAAGTGCCCCTCGGTATTTGTGTAACCACAGCAACACATAGTGAGAAGAGAAAGTTGCGTTTACAATAAAGGTGCCTTCACATCAAATGCGAACGAGCAAATTTTTCACGCAGCACGATTACATTATAACTCAATGTAAATACATGAAAAGACATGAATTCACTGTCTGGGTGAGATGCAGACAGGCAAAGTTGCCACTCACCTGAAAAAGTTGTCCCTGTCTTGAAAACTTGATGTGTGTTTACGTTGCTAGCTTGCTAGCACATCCGTGGCAGGAATCTGTGGGTAAATAAATCCAACATCCAGATTCAGCTGAAGAGCTCCCGGTCCTTCTGCCTCCATTTTGGGTAGAAAATAACAATAAAGACAACTGCGTGGATACAAGAAATACTTTTACCAGAGAAAGCCAAGGAGAAAAGTAAAAAAAAATGTGTTATGGACAGACTTGGAGTAAGGAGATGCAGGCTCTGATAGATATTTGGTCTGAGGACCAGATTTCTCAGCTGCTTGTGGCTACACACAAGAAAACCGATGTTTTTAAAGTGTTTAGTGACATGATGGCGGCACGGGGGTTTATACAGACAGGGGAGCTTTTTATTTTTATTTGTTTGTGGCGGAGAAACAACCCGGCTGAAGGGAATGGTGTGATGCCGAGAATTGCTGGCTTACCGAAAATTGCATCCCATCATCGCAAGCAGGTGTTTAGTGTTAGTCAAAGTCAATACAACTTTGAAAAAGTGATTACCCTTTATACCAATAATGCATGAATGCAAAATCTCAACTTTGAAGATTGTAAAACATGAAGTTTTACAGAACTATGATTTCTAACCGTCTTTGAAACACTAAAACGTCTGGCGAATAAATATAATTTAAAGACAATTTACAAGAGGTAATAATAATTTTTACTTCTAAAAATGTATAATGGGTACTTCTAAAAAGGCATGAATGGTTACAGGCCTGGCTGTAGTGTTATAGTTTGTAGTTTTGTTGGATGGGATGCAATTCTTGGCACGCAAGCAATTCTTGGCATAACACCAGATTTCCCTTTTTGGTCCTGGCCAATCGATGAGCCGGATTTCTCTTCTTCGCCGCAATTTTTTCTTCCTGGTCAGTGGTGGTTTCAGCTACAGTGTCACAAACAAGCAGCTGTTGTAACTGCGTGACGTTGTCCAAGCAGTTTGGTCCACTTGAGTGAAGTGCTGTGTGAATGCAAACCGAACCAAACAAAAATGTGAAAATACTTGCCATTCCCTGTCGAGTCAAACCGAAACCCCCCGACTATCCTGGTCTGAATGCAGCCTTAGTGAGAGTCAACTTGGGGTAGGGGGGCTGTGTGCTGGGAGGAGGGGATGTTGGGTCTATGAGGGGAAAAACAGCGGGGGATGTGCGAGGGGTGGGTGGGGGAGGGCTGTAGACAGTGTGTCATGATTACCAATAATAGACAGCTCATGTGCGCGATGCAGGAACAAAGGAACAATCAAAAACACAAACACATGTTTGAAAAGTTTATTAAGTATCAAAGGGAAGCACAGCCTATGGAAAAAGTCACTCACCAGAGGAAACAGCCTGTGGAGAGAGAACGAGAGCTGTGAGTGAAGAAATGAGACTGGGGAAAATAAGCAAGCCAAATTGCCACTTACGTGGGTTAAAGGGGAGAACCGGCAGAACCCTGAACTCGGGATGAGACAAACCAGTAAGGTGAAGGAGGTGGTGTCTGACCGGGTGGAGGATGGTTGCAGCTGAGTGGTGATGATGGGGCAGTGAGCACACGCAGTCCCTGGAGACGCACCCGCACAGTGGCAGCAACCTGGAAGGGAGAATAGAAACATGGTGAGTACAGAAACTACACCTACGAGAATAACGCTTGCTACAATGAACTCTGCTTAGGCAGTATACCCAGATGAGCCGGTGTCAGCACATTGAAGAGATGCTCCTTATAAATGCTGGCTGATGAAAGGCAGCAGGTGTGTCTCCTCACCCAGGTGTGTTGATGACCTGAGGAGGGAAACAACAGGAAGGAGGGGGCGAGCGCTCACAGCCATGACCGTGCCCCCCTCCCCCCAAGGAGTACTTCCTGGCGGTCCCTTGGGCTTGTCGGGATGGGCTTGATGGTAGGCCCGGAGCATCCCCTTGTCCAGCACGTGTGATCTGGGGAGCCAGTAACGCTCCTCTGGACCATATCCCTTCCAATGGACCAGGAATTGAAGACCCCGGCCCTGACGGCGAACATCCAAGATGCGCTGCACAGTGTAGGCAGCCTGGCCATCTATCATCCGGGGAGGAGGAGGAGGCTTCGGGGGACGGGTATAGGGGTCTGACTGAGAGGGGCTTGATGTGAGAGACATGGAAAGTCGGATTCACCTGCAGGGTCCGTGGAAGTTTCAGATGGACCGTGACGTTGTTAATCACCCCGGGGATGGTGTAGGGTTCCAGGAAGTGGGGGAGCTTCTTCGAGTCCATCTTCAGCAGAATCTGGTCCGCCGCCAGCCAGACCTGCTGGCCAACAGTGTACTTGGGAGCAGGGACCCGCTTCCTGTCAGCCATCAGGCGGTTGTGTTCAGAAGATCGGCCAAGGGTGCATGGGTAGCCCTCCAGATCCATTGGCAGCTTTGAGCATGGGACCCCACGGATGACACCGTGGCCTCCCTCTCGGCCATGGGTAGTAAAGGCGGGGTGTACCCCAATCAGGCTTCAAAGGGGGTGAGCCCCGTGGCTGCAGACATGGCAGAATTCAGTACTCCACCCAGGTCAGATGCATGCTCCACAAAGAGGGATTTTTGGCTGTTATGCACCGCAGGGTAGCCTCCAAAGACTGGTTGGCTTGCTCGGCCTGCCTGTTAAGGCGCTTTTCCACTAGCCCCGATTAGAAAACCCGACTCTACTCACTTCAGTTCGGTTCTGCCTCGGTTGCGTTTCAACATTACTGCAGGCACACCTGCTGGCACACCTGCTGTGGGTGGGATTTGTTGAACAGCAGGCAGCGCCACACTCTCGTGATGTCAAACACGCAACCGAATCCTCCACAACAAAGAAAATGGCTGATGACGAGGAGAGAAGGAAGGAGGAAGGAGAGAGGAATGACTGTGACATGAAACTGGTGAAATCTATGGTGCTGACTTGTTGTGCTCTGCACAATCTGTGTGAGAGTCATGGAGAGACGTTTGACACTACATTGGATGATGCAGTAGATGAACCAGTGGTGGCAGCGACCCGGGGAGCAGAGGAGCAGGGTGCCGAGATACGAGATGCTGTGATGCAGTACTTGTCTAGCAATAGGTAGAAATGTAATTTCGCCCACATTTATGTGCATACATATTTCAAAAATGTTTTTTGTAAATAAAATGTTGTGCATGGTCCATCTACCTGTCCTCTGTGTTCATAACGCTTATCTGTTAAGGTACGGGTAATTAGATTAGATTAGATTTGTTTATTTGACAGGGACAGTGCAATAAACAGACAATTAATCAATGACAATCAATCTGATGTGTTGCACAAAGAGTGTATAGCTATTAGCTAATTTGCAGGAGCTGCAGGACAACAGAAGGTGCGAAGCCATCAGCCTAATGATGAGTCCACACTTCTCACTGTTGTGATAATTGCTCACGCTGAGCGCTCTGCCAGCCCCGCTGTGGGGGTCACACACACGACGTGTTCCTCCCCACACTGTCAATAATTTTTTTTCCCGTATATTTTTCTCTTTGGCGTACAGAAATGGCAATACGCCCGTATTTGCTAAAATTGCATTTTCCCCGTATTAAAATACGGCGAAACCGTATCACTTGACAGGTATGTAATTACATGCAGAAACACCGCACAGGCCATCTTCACACAAATCCAGCTCGACAAGCCACTTTTGCTTAGGTGGAAATGCAAATTGAACTATAAATCATGTGCTGATACATGTCATATTTTCCCATGTAAAGGTCTCCCACTTTTACTTACAAATTGATTTTTAATTTTTGGGAAAAGGGAATATAAATTTTGCACAACTTGTTGGTAACAACAGTTGTGTGCAACAAAAACACAGTCGTGTCTAATGTTATTAGTGCCAAATTTTTGCTAGAATCCTTCTTAATTTATTAAATTTTGACTGGTGATGCAACATTCAACTTACATGTACTTATCTTTATCAGTGTCTACAAGTTCAAGCACACCTCTACAACTGCTTATAACATAAAAAATGTACCCGTTCAAGAGAAATGGATTCAGCATTGCAAATTTGTTTAAAATAAAAAAAAAATACCAAGACATTACGTTTCGTTGTGTTGTTAAAAATTAAATTACCATTAGAAGGCTATACACCTGACCTGATGAACAGCAGCATGTGGAGTGAACAGAGAATGGAATGTGTATGTAATTATTGGCTTTTCTCATACGGTGTAATAACAGATAAACCAGACTTTTGATGCAAACGATACAATTTTATTCCAGAAGCAAAATTTACAAACAAAAAAACAGACTGGGCGTGGGGAGACATGGTTAGACACGCCGACTGCTAAAAGCGTCCTCAAGCCTGCCAAATAGGGTCAGGAAATCTCTGTTCAATGTTGACATCTCTGTGAGCTCTTCCCTTCGTAACGCAGCGTCCTGCTCCAGGGCTTCACGCGCATCTGCCCGCACATCTGCGGCCACCTGTCGCAAATGCTGCATGTACTCCTGATGGTGTTCTTGCCGCTGGTCATGTTGCCGTTCCAAGAGCCGCATCTCTTCGTCATGCATGTTGACCATCGCTAATGTAAGGTCAGCAATGGAGTTGTCTGTTTTCCTCTTGCCTAGATGGAAAGACAGAAAGGCATGGTCGTTAAAGCTGGATCACTACATATATTATGGAATTACACAGGTGAAAGTCTGTGGTGGAATGTCACTATTATATTATGCTTCATTGCTGTATATAAGCTGAACTGTCATGTTGCTGCCCCTCAGTAGAGCAGATTTTGCAACACGCAGGGTGCTGTCTTCGGGTTGCAGCCCCCCTGCAAAACTAAAAAGGATTAAGATTAAGAATATGGATGGATGGATGGGTAATGTTTAAAATAGTTGCTTGTAGTGTGGCCGCAGAAATCTGAATGGGTTAATACAGTCAGCTGACGCGAAGCATTTCAATGAAGCACGTTGATTTCAACGGCAGTTCATGAGCTTTAGTTGTTTTTATAAAACAGGAGTTACAACAGCACTTCAATCACCACACCTAAAAATGGTTGTGGAACACCGATAAGTGAAGACCAAAGAATAACCTTTTTGTACATTTAAAAAGACATTTTCAATTAATTAATATGCAGCTACAGGAAATTGCATTAATCAATTTGGTACATAACTTGTTAGGCTCCAGCCCCCCTGCAACCCGTAAAGTATTAAGCGGTAGAAGATGGATGGATGGATGGATGGATTTTCGACCCTGGTTTCCGCTGGACCTGTTTCACCAAAAAAAAAATTGTGGTTATTGTGCCTTACCGGCACTTGAACGTGATCCAGATGGAGCTGGTGATGTGGCTGACATGGGAGTCGATCCAGCTGGCGCTCAGCCAGACGCAGACGCAGAGGCAGAGGCAGGAGAGTCCGGTGTGCCCATGTCCACTGAGGTGGACCCCTGTGATATGAACTGCGATTCTAGAAAGAAAATGCACGCAATTTAAAACTTAACACCAAAGTGCAACATGTACACAACACTCTAAAGTTTTTAACCGGAATACAATAAGCGTAATTCAGCGTTTTGTTCGTGCTAATACTTAACACAAAGCAAGCGTGAATCTGCAGTTGGCTGCAAAACAATAGGCAAGCCTCAGTAACAACCATTACCCACAATCTAACAACCTTCCTATTTCTTAAAAACAGTGAGCTTGGCACAGAAAGGATAAAGTGGCGAAAAGACGCGCAATATCAAAACAACACTCACCATCCATGGTTTCCAAGGCCGTGGCCGTGACTGTGGCCGTGTTGAGCCCAATGTCTCTCAGCGAACCACTTCCACTCCTTCTGATCCGCTGAACTTCGAGCAATGTGGTCCTTCACTGCTCGGTAATCGCTTTTCAGCTTTTTCAGCTTCTCCTGACACTGTTTGGCAGTACGGATGTGCCCTTGGGAACCCATCTGCTCGGACACCTGCATTTCGAGTAGATCCGTCCAACTCACGCTGGATGCGATCGTCGGCTAATATAGAAAGAAAATTGCGCACCTCCTAATATATAATATTAGGAGTATATTATTATATAAGTATATTATACAGTATATTAATATGATATACTGTATTAAAGGGGCGCACTGTGTTCACTGCTGAACAATTACAAATGGCGGTCGTGGAGTAAATTCAGCAGAAAAAGTCGCTTTCGTGACGTTACGACCTGACCAATCAGCGGCAACCAGTCTCTTAAAGTCATATCACAGCCATACTCAGCCCTACTCAGCTCGGTTAGACCCTGCCCTGGATCAGGTACGAAAAAAGTACCTGCTAACCGGTGCTGGGGCTAATGGAAAATGCTCAAACGCGGGCTGAGTGGTGCGGTGTAGGGCTAAGTGAGGCTAGTGGAAAAGGGCCTTTAGACTGAGGAGGATGACCCGAAGAAAGGCAGTCCCGAGCATCCGGAAAAAGGCCCTCCAAACTTTGGATGTAAACTAGGGACCCCGGTCAGACACGATGTCAAGAGGGATACCATGGAGACGGATGACAGCAACAATCAATGTTGCAGCAACGAGTCAACGATCGTTAAGATGACCGACTTTCCATGAGAGAGAGGAAGTCTGGTGATGAAGTCCACAGAGATGTGGGACCAAAGACGGCCAGGGATGGGTAGGGGATGGAGGAGTCCAGCAGGAGGGGAGGAGTCGGACTTGGCCCAAACACAGATGTGGCAGGCCCGCACGTACTCCTGCACATCCCGCCGCAGCGTGGGCCACCAGAACATCCGCCAAATCAGGTTGGAGGTGCGGGTGATCCCAGGATGGCAGGAAAAATGGCTGGTGTGACCCCAATGGATTACGTTGCTGCAGAGGCCTGGAGGGACGTACAGGTGGTTCCGGGGGCATCCCGCTGGTACGGGCTCCCGGGACTGGGCCTGGTGGACTCTCCATTCAATATCCCAGGTAAGGGCTCTGAGGATGCATGGGGGAGGGGGGTAGGTTGAGGATGGGATGTGGGCGTTACCTGCTTGGAATCAAACTGGCGTAATAACGTGTCCGGTTTGGTATTCTGAGATCCAGGCCGGTAAGTGATGGTAAAGTTGAACCTTTGGAAAAATAAGGCCCAACGAGCCTGCCTGGCATTAAATCGGCAGGCCGACCACAAGTACTCTAAGTTCTTGTGGTCAGTCCACACGACAATGGGGTGAATAGCCCCCTCATGCCAATGTCTCCACTCCTCCAATGCCAACTTAATGGCAAGAAGCTCTCTGTCCCCTACGTCGTAATTTCTATTGGCTGGCGTGAGCCGCCAAGAAAAAAATGCGCACGGGTGGAGCCTCTGGTCGGAGGGAGAGATGGCGAACACTCAGCTGAATGCAAACAATGAGCCAAACAGAACGGGCTCCAGGAGGTTATGGAGTTTTGCTCAGTTTACAATGGGGTTGTGCCTCCGGAGCCACGGATACCCCAGGACCATCAAAGAAGACGAATTTGGGAGTATCAGGAACGAAAGTTCCTACCGATTGTTCCCGGAAAGAAGGATGGCTATAGGCGCCGTGCATTCAGAGACTACCGCAACTTCGTGACCAGAAATGGTGGTGATTCTTAAGTAATTGGGCAATTTTTGAGTGGGAATACCCAAGTCCAGCACGAGTCAGGACGAGATAAAATTCTCCTCTGCCCCCGAATCCACAGGTGCCATAGTCCTTCTCTCAACCCCCAGCACTTGCAAGAGGGCTGAAATAGAGAAATTGCCGGAGGGAGTAAGTTTAGTCCCGCCCGCCAGACCCCCCGTGGTTACTGACAGGCTACGTCTTTTTGGCCGCAGGTGGCACTCACCCTGACTGTGCTTCATAGAACCACAATACATGCACGTGGCCACCCTCCTCCTCTGCCGACGCTCTTCATTGGTCAAATGGAACCGACTGAGTGCCATCGGCTTGGGAGGAGAGCCAGCACCACCTGTGCCAGTAGCCGCAGAGGCCACCCGCACGACGGGCAGGCTAGAGGAGGACTGTCGCTCCTTCGCACATTCACGGTAGCGATCATCCAAACCCATGGCCTGATCTATAAGACCATCCAGAGTATTGGGAACAGCATGGACCGCCTCGTCATCACAGAGGTGTGTATTCAAGCCAAAGAGGAATGCGCTGCATAGAGCAGCGTCGTTCCATCCCTACTCGGCCGCTTCAACCTGGAACTCCACCGAGTACTCGGCCACTGGCTGAGTGCCTTGGTGGAGTGACAAAAGGCGGCCCATAATGTTTCCTTGACTCTCGGTATGGTCATAGGCATGAGTGAAAGGGACCACAAATTGCTCAAATTTGTAAGCAGCCCCGCTGGGCTGTCAACCACAGACTGAGCCCAACTGAGGGCCCGGTCCCGCAGTAGCAGGATCATAAACTGAATTCTAGCGGTGTCCGATGGGTACTCTCCCCCAACCTGCTCAAAATACATCTGTACATGAAGAAGGAACTCCTTACACTTCCACACCTTATGCGCATACGGGGCAGGTGTGGGAGCGGAGGTGGTATGGCACACAGAAGGTTGAATAACAGGAGCGGGCGGAGGAGGAGGAGCCGGAGGAGCCAAATTGGCCAAATGCTGGGTGACCGTGCCCAATTGCTGCAAGATCGTCTGCAGCTGCTGGGTTAACATGGCCACCTGTTGCTCGCTCGCTTCTAAGCGATCCAGAGCAGATTGTCCTGATGCTGTTGCACCTGCTAAGCTGTAATCATGGCTGGCTCACGTGACAGCTCACGTATGCGATGCAGCAACAAAGGAACAATCAAAAACACAAACACATGGTTGAAAAGTTTATTAAATATCAAAGGGAAGCACAGCCTATGGAAAAAGTCACTCGCCAGAGGAAACAGCCTGTGGAGAGAGAACGAGAGCTGTGAGTGGAGGAATGAGACTGGGGAAAATAGGCAAGTCAAATTGCCACTTACGTGGGATAAAGGGGAGAACCGGCAGAACCCCAAACTCAGGATAAGACGAACCAGCAGGGTGAAGGAGATGGAGTCGGTGGTGTCTGACCGGGTGGAGAATGGTTGCAGCTGAGCGGTGATGATGGGGCAGTGAGCGCACGCAGTCCCCGGAGATGCACCCGCACGGTGGCAGCAACCTGGAAGGGAGAAGAGAATCAGATGAGTACAGAACCTACACCTATGAGAATAATGCTTGCTACAATGAACTCTGCTTAGGCAGTATACCCAGATGAGCCAGTGTCAGCACACTGAAGAGATGCTCCTTATAAGTGCTGGCTGATGAAAGGCAGCAGGTGTGTCTCCTCACCCAGGTGTGTTGATGACCTGAGGAGGGAAACAACAGGAAGGAGGGGGCGAGCGCTCACAGCCATGACACAGTGGGACTAGGTGAAGGTGGAGGCAGCAGTGGTTGGTGGGCAGGCTGAGAAGAGGACGGTTGGTCAAACCTGTTAAAAAGGAGGTTCAGGTTGTTCACCCTCTTCCTACCCCCCGTGGCCTTGGAGGAGGTATTCTGGTTCCCAGAGATGGTTTCTCCAGACACTGCTGATGTCACTCTGCTCCTGCTTGTCCTCCATCTTCTTCCTGTAGCTGTCCTTCCCCTCTCTGATCTTCCTCCTTAGCTCCCTCTGTACGGACTCCAGCTCCTCCTTGTTTCTCGACCTGAAGATCCTTTCCTTCTCCTTCAGCAGTGACTTTATCTCAGGGTTGATTCAGGGTTCATTGTTTGAAAAACACCGCATGGTCTTGGTGGGTATTGTGTTCTCTACACAGAAGTTGATATAGTCTGTGATGGTGTGTGTGAAGCCGTCAATGTCCTCACCATGTGGATCACAGCGCTGCTCCCACACAGTGGATTCAAAACAGTCCTTCAGAACATCCACGACCTCCTCAGACCATATCTTCACTGTGCGGGTACCAGGAGGTTGTCTGTATACCAGGAGTTTGTACACAGGCAGGAGGTGAACCAGGTTGTGGTCAGATCTTCTAAGGTGGGGGGGGGGGGGGAGTGGCTATGAGGTGTAAGCCTCCTTGGTATTTGCATAAAATAAATCCAGTGTTTTATTGTCTCTGGTGTGGCACCTGGCATACTGGGTGAAAGTGAGCAGAATAGAGGACAGGAAAGTATGGTTAAAATCACCGGAGATGAGCAGGAGAGCATTTGGGTGCTGCGTCTGCAGCCTGGTGGTGACTGAGTGGACGATGTCACACGCTGCCTCAGTGCTTGCAGAGGGGGGTACATTAATAACAATCACAATGACATGTGAGAACTCTCTGGGAAGATATGCCTGTCACATGCTAACAGCTAGCAACTCAATGTCCTTGCTGCAGTGTTGATCTTTCATCGTAATGTGTCCAGGATTACACCATCTGTTGTTCACAAACATTATCAGCCCCCCGCTTTGCTCTTCCTGCTATCTGGTGTCTGATCCACCCATATTAAGTGGAAACCCTCCGGTTCGATGTTAGCATCTGTTGCTAGTTCTGTTAGCCACATTTCAGTAAACAACATAATGCTAATCTCTCTAAAGACGCTCTCATACTGGGACACAGCCGCCAGTTTGTCTGTCTTATTAAGCAGCAATCTCACATTTCCCATAATAACAGACGGTAGGACGGGTCTGTACCTTGTTTTCCTTGTGGGTTTCTTCACTCCAGCTTGACATTCCCGTAATTTTTGCTGGATATATAACATTATGCTCACCTAGCTGATGAAATTGCAGTCTTGTCAGCCCATCTTTCTTTCAAGAGTACTGAGTTATGTTCCGATCCAGAGTGTACTTCAACAGTACTTCCTGCTCCGTTCTCAGGGAATATCGGTTAAGCGAACTTCCCTTCACAAAATTTCTCCATTTGAAACACCCTGTAACGTTGCCTGCCTCCTCCGTGTGTTACCACGGTAACCATGGACATGTACAGATACTGCTGCAGACATTTTATACTTCTTAAATAAAATAATAAAAACATATAGTTTTTACAAATATATATTTTTTTTATCACTATCAATTGATATAAACAATAAACAACATTAGTTTTGCTTAGTTAGTTAGTTAGGTAGTTAGTTAGTGTAGGAACCTCGAAATGAAGAGACTGAATGATTTCTCAGTATTGGTTTATTTCATCTCAAGTCCTACAGCTCCTCTCTCAGTCAGGGAATGAAGAGATCGAGCTGAGATAAACCACATACCTTTATACTGTTACATCAGACACAAATCACATTCACATCAAACACAGAATTCCATTCACATCTAATCCTCCCATTGTCCTCTCGGCTTCTCTGTCTGACCCCAGGAGTCAGACAGTCTCTTCAGGTCCACTCTCAGATCTTCTCGCTTCTTCTCCAGTCCGCAGGGGGTCCAGACTCAATGTCCGTTTGAGGCGTGATGTCAATACACACTGCGAGCTCAAAGTTCCCTCATGTCTGGGTCTCTGCCAAGGAATATGTGAGCTACATAATGTTACGCCACATCACTCCCCCCGAAACGCCCAAGAACGGACATACACCAACATTACTCTACCCGCTATACACCTTATGTCAATAATGGACAGTCATACACACTATGTCAAGAATGGACACACACACCGACTTCATGTCCATAATGGGCAGTCATACACATTACACCCTTACATCACCCCCCCCCCCTTTGCAGGATCTACAGCACAATTTACACGGGTTGATCAAAATACACATCACTCTGCCCGTTGCTTAGGCTTCAATCTCCTCCCGAATCTGCTGAATGCAGGCTTCGCAGCCTGTGTTGTGTCGTCCTGTGGTGCGCCTGTGGAATGAGGGGGAGAAGGGTTATTTACCCCCTGCTGGGGAACTAGGGGCTGTCCCTTGGGAGGCCTGCCGCTTCGAGGTGCCCCCGCCGGCCGTACAGGTTCGTCACGTAACACAAAAGCAGGCTTTAATCTGTCAACACTGATTGTCTCTTTCCTGCCCCCCAAGTCCAGCACAAAATATTTCTCCCCGGTTTCCAGCACTCGGAACGGACCATCGTAAGGTGGGCGGAGGCTGTGACGCTGGGCGTCGTGCCTGACAAAAACAAACTCTGCGTTTTGCAAAGCCTTGGGAACAAAAACCCGCGGAAAAGTGTGATGAGCGGGGCCCGGGAGCATTTCTGCCTCCGTGCCGCGTAGAGGTCCCCGCACCGGGGGGCGCTCGGGTGCTGCATGGGCTGGCAGGAATTCTCCTGGCAGCCTGAGAGGTTGAGTAAAAACTAATTCAGCAGGTGGGGCATCTAAATCCTCCTTGGGTGCCGAACGCAACCCCAATAAAACCCATGGTAGTTTGTTTACCCAATTTGTATCCGTGAGCGACGCTCTGAGGGATGCCTTCAACGACCTGTGAAAACGCTCGCATAAACTGTTGGCCTGTGGGTGATAAGCGGTGGTGCGATGGGCTGTTGCCCCTAAGCCGCTGGCCATGGCTGACCATAGCTCTGAAACGAACTGCGGACCCCTATCGGACGTAATGTCCGACGGGACTCCGAACCGCGCTACCCAGGCTGTTAAAAAAAATGTGAGTTACCTCTGCTGCTGTGGTAGACTGCAATGGGACCACTTCCGGCCAACGCGTGGTCCAGTCCACCATTGTCAGGAGATGTGTGAATCCCTGCGAGGGCGGCAGGGGTCCCACTAGATCTACGTGCACATGATCAAACCTCTTAGCCGGGATGTGGAAAGGTTCTAAAGGGGCTTTTGTGTGTCTGTGAACTTTGGCCCGCTGGCAGGACATGCAGGCTCTCGCCCACTCCTTCACGTGCTTGCGCAGGCTCGGCCAAACAAACTTCTCTTCTACCATTTTCACCGAAGCGCGTACTCCCAGGTGTGCTAGGGAGTGCACTGCGTCAAAAACACGACGGCGCCACGTGGCCGGTACCACTGGGCGAGGTCGCCCGATGGATACATCGCAAATAAGCGGGGGTGAACCGGTTTGTGAACTTACGTTCTCCAGCCTTAACCCTGTTGGTCCAGACAGGAGTGCGCGCACGTCTGTGTCTTCGCCCTGCTCTGCTGCCATGGCCGCGTAATCTATCCCTACGTGCACCGGAGCTGCGTGCGCGTCCGCGCTGTTACCGCACTCCACGTCTGCGGCGCTACAGCCCCCATCCGCGCGGACAGGCGCTGTTACCACTCACGAGAGGCAGTCCGCCACCACATTAAATTTACCGGCTACGTGCTGTATATCGGTGGTGAATTCTGAAATTGCGGCCAGCTGCCTCTGCTGTCGGCCTGACCATGGTTCAGAGACTTTGGACATTGCAAAGGTTAATGGTTTGTGGTCGACAAACGCGGTGAAACGCCGCCCTTCCAACCAGAACTGGAAATGGCGAATGGCCAGGTGGAGCGCTAGCAGTTCCCTCTCAAACGCGCTATATTTTCGCTCAGCATCGCATAGGGATCTAAAAAAAGCGAGTGGCTGCCAAGCCCCGGCGACTTGCTGTTCTACCACAGTTCCTATGGCCACATCTGACGCGTCTGTGGTTAGTGCTATTCGGGCTGCCGGGTCTGGGTGAGCCAGCAGTGCTGCATTCGCTAGTGCTTTCTTAACCTCAGTGAATGCGCGCTCCCGCTCCGGGGACCACTCAATCGCATTGGAGGGCTTCTGTTTTTTTAGCGCGACGTACAACGGTTGCATGAGCTGCGCCGCGTGAGGTATGAAACGGTTGTAAAAATTTACCATATCTAAAAATTCTTGCAACGCTTTTACCGTTTGTGGCTGGGGAAACTCAGCCACTGCGCGTACTTTGGAGGTCAGCGGAACTGCACCCTCTGGGGAGACGCGGTGCCCTAAAAAATTGATCTGTGCTGCGCCAAAATGGCACTTGGCTGGGTTGATTATCAACCCGTGCACTCCCAACCTCTGAAAAACAGTTCTGAGGTGACTTTCGTGTTCCTCCTCAGAGGCGCTGGTGACTAAAATATCATCTAAGTAGACAAAAACAAAAGAGAGGTTGCGCAAAACGGCATCCATCATGCGTTGGAAGGTTTGCACAGCGCCTTTAAGGCCTAAAGGCATGCGTAAAAATTCAAAAAGCCCGAAAGGGGTTATTACCGCTGTCTTGGGAATGTCCTCTGGTCGGACCGGGACCTGATGATAACTGCGGACCAGGTCTATTTTAGAAAAAATTTGCGCCTTGGCCAAATGCACCGAAAAATCTTGGATATGCGGAATTGGGTAGCGGTCCTGCGCTGTGGCATTGTTTAACCTGCGATAATTGCCGCACGGTCTCCACGAGCCGTCCGCCTTAGGGACCATGTGGAGGGGGGAAGCCCAAGCGGACTTCGAGCGGCGAATTATGCCCAACCTTTCCAGGTTGGCGAACTCCTCACGCGCAATAGAGAGCTTACCTGCATCCAAGCGCCGAGCCTTCGCAAAAACCGGTGGGCCACTTGTGGTTATAAAGTGCTCCACCCCGTGCTTCGCCACCTTAGCTGAAAACGTGGGAACTGTGAGTGCTGGGAACTGGTTTAGGAGAGTGTGGAACTTACCTCCTGCTGCGGCGGCGTTGGCCCGTACTGACGGCGGGGACACTCGCGCTGCACAGGGAATAGAACAAAAAGAGAGTGCATTAACCAAGCGTCTATTAGCCAGATCTACCAACAAGCCATGTGAGCACAAAAAGTCGGCGCCTAACATGTTGAAACTCACCGCCGCTACTATGAAGGTCCATTCATAGATGCAGCCGTGCAAGGACAGGTGCAGAGTTCTTTCGCCAAAAGTCTTGATCGACGAACCGTTTGCGGCTGTTGCTCCATCTCCGCGGGGACCGGCCGCCCGGTCCGCGTAGGTTGCGGTGATGAAACTCCTCTGTGCTCTGGTGTCAATGAGGAATTGCCGTCCGGAGCTCGCGTCTGTCAGGTAGAGCAGCTTGTTCCGTTTGCCGAGGGTTGAAGCTGCTAACGACCTCCGGCTCTTGCGTTTCCCTGCTTCCTGAAGTTGCATGGCAGGACGCATCTGTGCGCCTTGTGCGCAAAGCGTCGATGGTAGAAGCACAGCTCGTCCCCTCCTCTGCTTCGGGACCACGCTGCCGCTGTTGTCGCTGGGGTCGGCTCTGCTGCCACCGGTTCTCCGTCGCCCTGGGCTGCTGTGCCGAGGTCTGCTGCTGTCGCTGCCGTCTCCTGCTCGCCGTATGCGTCCAGGAGCCGCTCCGCTTCCAAAGCCAGCGCGCGGAAGTCCTGCTGGTCCACACACCTCATGCTGGACAGGGAGCCTCTCATGTGCGCTGGAAGGGTCCTCAAGAAGATGTGTTTAAATAAAAACGCATCGTTGTCTGCCCCGATCATCTGCAGCATGTCCTCCATGAGGACGGTCGGCCTGCGTCCTCCTCTGTCGCGCAGGTCCAGAAGTGTTCTGGCCCTCACCTCGGCTGATGGCACAAAACACCGAATGAGGGCGGCTTTCAGGGCGTCATATTTGCCAGCAGCGGGTGGCTGCTGCACCAGGCTCCGCACACACCTGGCTGTGCGGCTGTCGAGTCTTGCGATGACATTGTGGAACTTAACGTCATCCGCTGATACCCCGTTAAGCACGAACCGCGATTCCACGTGTTGGAACCATGAGTGCGGGTCCTCTTGCCAGAACTCGGGGAGTCTAATGGAGTTTACGCCGGTGCGTGCGGTCTCCGGTGAATCAGGTTCGGAGTCGGAGAGACGACCTCCAAGCCTTTCCATACTTCTCACGTGTGGGTCACCAATGTAGGAACCTCGAAATGAAGAGACTGAATGATTTTTCAGTATTGGTTTATTTCATCTCAAGTCCTACAGCTCCTCTCTCAGTCAGGGAATGAAGAGATCGAGCTGCGGTAAACCACATACCTTTATACTGTTACATCAGACACAAATCACATTCACATCAAACACAGAATTCCATTCACATCTAATCCTCTCATTGTCCTCTCGGCATCTCTGTCTGACCCCAGGAGTCAGACAGTCTCTTCAGGTCCACTCTCAGATCTTCTCGCTTCTTCTCCAGTCTGCAGGGGGTCCAGACTCAATGTTCGTTTGAGGCGTGATGTCAATACACACTGCGAGCTCAAAGTTCCCTCATGTCTGGGTCTCTGCCAAGGAATATGTGAGCTACATAATGTTACGCTACAGTTAGTTAGCAACAATAGCTTGTTTTACTCATGTTTGAGGTGCAATGGCTTATGGGTAATCTTGTCAACTTCTGGTGAAGTGATGTACTGTTGTTCACTTCTTCCCTGCACAGTTGTCAGTTCCCTTTGAACTGAAGACCGTTGGCTCCCTTCAGTTTGGAATCTCACTTAATATGGCTGATACCCTGTGCAGTCCACTTCGGAGTTTACTATTGGATGATCGGAATGCTTAGATCAGCCTTCAATAACCCCATAGACATTGTGTCTGTCTCCCGTTACCCAAAATATTATAACCCAAGACAAATTCAACATAACTTGATAAATTCACTCCTTTCTGCAGCTCCTCTTCTGCCACCCCTCAACTTAGCCCCTGTCTTCCCCCCTTTGTCTACTCCCCCCACAGATAATAAAAATATAATGTATAAACATTCTAAAGTGATTAAACAAAAAGTTGATTAAACTCAAATTAAACATCAAGTCTCTAAATTTAATGATTCGGCCTCTCTTCTTCCTCCTCATAATTTAAAAATTAAATGCGGTTTGTTTAATATTAGGTCTCTAACTCCCAAGTCTCTACTAGTTCATGATCTATTAATTGATCATTAGATTGATTTAATATCCCTTACAGAGACTTGGTTAGGGCAAGATGATTATGTTGGTATAAATGAATCAACTCCCTCTGGTTATCTAAACTATCAGAATCCTAGAAGTTCTGGTCATGGAGGTGGAGTTGTGGCAATTTACCATTCTAAATTACTAGTTAATATAAAACAAAAAGCCTGTTTCAATTCCTTTGAGGGCCTGGTCCTCAGTAAGGGGCATGTTAGCAATCTTAGCTTAAACCCAATTTTCTTTGCCATAGTCTACCATCCTCTCTTAGCCTACTCAGAGTTTTTATCTGACTTTGCTGAATTTTTAGCTGATTTAGTGCTGAAATCAGATAGAATAATGATAGTAGGGGATTTTAAAATACATGTGGCTGTAGATAGTGACTGTCTTAATAAGGCATTCAATTCAATATTAGTCTCATTGGGGTTTTCCCAGAAAGTAGAAAATTCTACCCATTATCTCCACCACACATTGGACCTTGTTCTGACTTATGGTATAGAAATAGAAAATCTGGTAGTGTCTCCTCATAATCCTGTACTGTCAGACCATTGTCTGTTAACCTTTGATTTCACTATTTCTGATTATTTGACTCCTAAAGAAAAATATTACTACAGCAGATGCCTTTCAGATGATGCTGTTACCAAATTTTTGCAGATTGTCTCCTCTATACCATGTGTCAACACAACGGAAATAATAGATGGAGAGCTTGCTCTTGTAGTTGATAGCATGGTAGATAGTGTTACAGCCTCTCTGCATCAGACTCTAGACTTGTGGCCCCTTTAAAAAAGAAAAAGTCTAATCAGAGATTTTTAACCCCTTGGTTTAACACAGAAACTCGTAGCTTAAAACAGAAGACTTGTGGGGCACATATGTTGGTTTCATATGCTCCACAGATATATCACTGTATGTTTATTGTGTGCTTCACATCTCAGGGGAACAAAGGGACTGAGCCTCCTAGAGGTAACAGGAGGGTGTGAGATTTGGCCTTTTGTTTCAAGGAGATGGCCTTGAGAGATTTCCTGACCACCGGAGACTAGGGGGTGGATGGTGTTAAGATCGGGGAAGTTACATTGTGACTGGGATTAAGTACCATGTGACTGTATGTTTGATTAAACACCATGTGACTAGATGTTTGATGTCCTGGGTATAAAAGGACAGATGTGAGAAGATTCATCCTCTTTTTCTGCTTTGGAATGTTGGAGTATGTGATTGTGAATAAAGCTGAACCTGAGGAATAAACTCAGTCTCGTCCTTCAACACATCTCCACAGACTCATCAATTAGAAAGAAAATGGCGCTCCACTAATTTAGATGAATTCTATTTAGCGTGGAGAAATCATCTCCTAATTTATAAAAAAGCTCTTAGAAAAGCTAGAACAAGTTGTTACTCTGCATTAATAGAAGAGAATAAGAATAATCCCAGGTTTCTTTTCAACACTGTAACCAGGCTGACAAAGAGTCGGGACTCTGTCAATCCTCGCATCCCCCTAGAGCTTACTAGTCAAGACTTTTTGAACTTTTTCAATCATAAAATTTTAAGTATTAGAGATAAAATCAATCAGATTATTCCCACTGTAAACTTAAGTACAGCAACTACTACAACTCCTTTAACTGATATCTGTTTGGATAAGTTTACTCCAATTGACCTTTTAGAGTTAGATAAAATAATCTCCTCATCCAAGCCTTCAACTTGTCTTTTAGACCCTATTCCTACCAGTTTATTTAAAAAAGTTTTCCCATTTATTGGTAGCCGTATTCTTCAAATGATCAATTCTTCTTTAACCTTAGGTCATGTACCACAAGCTTTTAAAATTGCTGTAATTAAACCCTTACTTAAAAAAGCCAACACTCGATCCAGGAGTTTTAGCTAACTATCAACCAATCTCTAATCTGCCTTTCATTTCAAAAATCTTAGAAAGAGTTGTTGCCACGCAATTATTTGACCACTTACAGGGAAATGGTTTATTTGAAGAGTTTCAATCTGGGTTCAGAATTCATCATAGTACTGAAACAGCCTTAGTGAAGGTCACTAATGAAATTCTTATCACATCTGATAATGGACTCGTTTCTGTACTTGTCCTTTTAGATCTTAGTGCAGCCTTTGATACTATCGATTATAATATTCTACTTGATAGATTAGAACACTTTGTTGGACTAAATGGTGTTTCACTGCAGTGGTTTAGATCTTATTTGTCCGATAGACTTCAGTTTGTTCATATCAATAATGAGTTTTCTTCCAACTCTAAGCTCAGTCATGGAGTTACACAGGGATCTGTGTTAGGCCCTACTCTTTTTAGTTTATATATGCTTCCGCTAGGTAACATCATTAGAAAGCACTGTATACATTTTCATTGTTACACAGATGACACACAATTATACCTGTCAATGAAGCCCGATGACTGTAATCAATTAGCCAAGTTAGATGCCTGTCTTAAGGAAATCAAAGCATGGATGACTTGTAATTTCCTGCTATTAAACCCAGATAAGACTGAAGTCATCCTTGTTGGTCCCAAAAACCTTAGAAACACCTTCCCAAATCAAACTCTTAATTTGGATGCGGCTACCCTTACTCTGAATAGTTCTGTGAGGAACCTTGGAGTTATTTTTGATCAAGATCTGTTTTTTAATTCACATATTAAATTTGTTTCTAAGACTACCTTCTATCATTTGCGTAATATTGCCAAGATTAGGAGCATCTTGTCTCTGAGTGATGCCGAGAAATTGATCCACGCTTTCGTTAGCTCTAGGTTAGATTATTGTAAGTCGTTATTATCAGGTTGTCCTAAAATATCTTTAAAAAGTCTTCAGCTGATCCAAAATGCTGCAGCTGCGGCGGCATGAAATAAAGCGGCGTTAGTTGGAGGTTTTAAGTAGAGTTTTATTATATCATACCACCGTCACGAGCTCCGCTCCTGGCGCCGTGCATGAGCGCCGAGAGCGAGGCCACGGCTCTCAGAGAAGGGACACACAGTCTGTGTCCTGCAGCAGGGTTGAAGTCAGATTGAGAGTGAGAGAGAGAGAGTTTGCGTTACAGAGTTGCAGCATATATACTCGACCACAACAATCCATCAAAGGGACATACCCCAGCAGTTAGTATGATCAAAGAGATAACAGAACAGGCATAAGACATTTGCATTTGAGAGACATATTGATCTCAGTCCCTAGGTCACAGTGAGGACAGGACGCATGAGTACAATGCATGAAAGGCAACAATTAACATCACAGAGGTGAGCCAGATGAAACGCGTCTGCCTGTAGACATTAATACACATTATACTGTTCTGTTACTTGCTCTAGCCCAGCGCTGTGTTTGACCAGTCTTTTTGTGGAGATTTACCTCAAAGCACATCTACATATGTAAGATGCTCAGAAGAAGCACAGTAAGGGCAAAATGCATGAACCCTTTAACTTCACGGCTGTAAACGCAGCAAACAGCGGAAAAACCCAGGAGTGCGAGCTGACTGTCTCTGTGTTCTGTCTGCGTGTTGTGGGGGTTTAATCAAACCGCTACACAGCAAGAGTTTTAACAGGTACTAGAAAGAGAGATCATATCTCTCCGGTTCTGGCCTCCCTCCTTCTCATAGAGTTTAGAATTAAGTTTAAAATCCTTCTTCTCACTTACAAAGCTTTTAATAATCAGCCCCCCTCTTATATAAAACATCTGATATTACCCTATCATCCTAACAGAGCACAACGCTCCCAAAATGCTGGATTACTTGTAATACCTAGAATCTCCAGAAGTACAATGGAAGGCAGAGCCTTCTGCTATCAAGCTCCCTTCCTGTGGAACCAGTTACCAATTTGGGTTCAGGAGTCAGACTCGATCTCTGCTTTTAAGAATAGGGTAAAAACCTTCCTCTTCAATATAGCCTACGATTAGGGAGCGATCCTGTGTCTTTTAACCCTCCCTTTGTTTTGCTGTTAATAGATTTAGACTGCTGGGTGACCTTCAATAATGTACTCAGCTTCTCTCTGTTAATGTTTGCTCTCTACATGTCTGTTCTTTTCATCTTCTCTATCCCCTCACCCCCCAGCCAGTCACAGCAGATGACTGCCCCTCCCTGAGCCTGGTTCTGGTGGAGGTTTCTTCCTTTTAAAAGGGAGTTTTTCCTCTCCACCATCACCTAGTGCTGCTCACAGGGGATCGCCTGATTGCTGGGGTCTTTCTGCAATTGTGGGGTTTCCCCTACATTTGAAAGTGCTATGAGATGACTGTTGTTGTGAAATGGCGCTATATAAATACAGCTGATTGCACCTCTGGTCTCTTTCTTTTACATTTACTTCCAACAATGACACAGATCATTGGTCGAATTCAAGTCAGATAACTGTGGAGTGCTGTTTTGATTGGTTAAGCATGTAGTGGTCCTTAGTGATCACCTGATCAAGTTTTATAACTAGAGTTTAATTTTCATAAAACTGCAGTCATACTTAGCCTGCCAACAAACAGATTCATGTTTAGAAAAATCTGTGTTAGCATATTTGTGAAAATCAGCTGCTCTGTGGATGGGGATTGATCAACTCAAAAACTAAAGCAGATAGAGCTGCTCGGCCCACCGCCTAAAAATAATATTTCCAAAATGATTTTTACACTACATCAGAGGTGCCCAACCTGGGGCTCCTGGAACGTTCAGGTTTCTGTGGAAAATTTTCCTCATTTCACTTGTTAATTGGTCCAAACATTTGCAAATAATTTGCTGTTGTGCATGGGTGCAAGGGTGCCTACAGAACACATGCACAACAATGACAAATTATTTGCAAATCTTTGGACCAATCAAGAAGAGAAATTAGAAAGTTTCCCACAGAAATCGGAGTGCTCCAGGAGCCCCAGGTTGGGCATCCCTGCACTACATCAACTATGGACCAGAGGAATATTATTTCTCCCATATCCTGAGTGGGCCTGGATCCCCTGCACCAAACCTGTGTAACTTTCATGTTCCTGGCACAGTTTACGGTCTCAGTCACAGGGCATAACTAACTCTAAAATAACAACGCACCCTGCTACTAAAACATGCCAGCTGTAGTCTTTTCAGTGTTCCTACCAGGAACAGGAAGGTTACATAGTGCTGCTTTGAAAAAACAACAAGGTTCCCTGCTTCCTACCAGGAATGGGCCACAACAACAGCAGCAATAAACCTCTTATCAGTGATGCTTCATAACAGATGTTGGCCAGGAGGCAGAAATTATACTCAGTTGCACCTCTCGCATCTTTGAATGAATGAATGAATGAATCTTTATTTCGAATAGATTAAAAGTACAGGTTAAAAGAAACTGAATAATATAACAAAGGGGGAAAGAAAATCCAACAAGGTCAAATTAGACAATAACTCCTCTGATTATACAGTTCAACATAAGTTATCCAAAATGGGTGATGGCTGAAGCCGCAGCTTATATTGCCCACCCATATTCCATCCAAGAATTCAAAAGAAAAACAAAACAAGAGTGATTACAATTCAGAACAAAGCTAAGACAAAATGTGACAAAAAAAACTAAGCTACAACACAATGCAGACTGGATATGACAGTCCTTATGTGATTTTATATGTCATCTTGTAAATATGTTTGGAGTATTTCTTCCTTTAGTTTTTGTTTAAATTGTCCAAGCGTTGTACATGATTTTAATTCAGGTCCAAAACCGTTCCATAATCTGACTCCTTGCACTGAAACACAGTGTTGCTTGGTGGTAGTTCTCACTGAAGGTTTTTGAAATATACATGTTCCTCTGAAATGATATTGTTTCTCCCTTATTTGGAACAACTTTTGGATATTTGCGGGCAGTGATAGATTCTTCACTTTAAACATTATTATTGCAGTTTTAAAGTCAACCAGATCTTTCAACTTGAGAGCTTTTAATTTAAGAAAAAGTGGGTTTGTTGGTTCCCTGTAAGCTGCTTTGTTTATTATTCTAATAGTTCTCTTCTGAAGCATAAAGACTGGATATATGTTTGTTTTATATGTATTTCCCCATACTTCAGTACAATATGTCATGTATGGGAGTATTAATGAATGATACAAGGTGTATAGTGTGGGTTGATTCAGCAAATATTTCACTCTGTGTAATATTGCAATTGATTTGGATATTTTACCTTTAATATAATTAATATGTGACTTCCAACACAGTTTATTATCAATTATTACTCCAAGAAATTTAGTTTCGGACACCCTTTCAATCTCTACACCATTTACACTGAGTTTAGATACTGAGTTGTTGTGATGGTTGTTAAAGACTATAAATTTTGTCTTACTTAAATTGAGCGTTAATTTGTTTGAATCAAACCACAGTTTAAGCTTTCCTAATTCCTTTCCGAGTGTATCCAGAAGTTGTTCCAAATTGCTTCCACTGCATAATAGATTAGTGTCATCGGCAAACAATATTAAGTCCATTTTTTCTGAAACTTTACATATATCATTTATATACATATTGAATAACAATGGCCCCAAAACTGAACCCTGTGGGACTCCACAAGTAACCTTCAGTAACTGTGAGTTTTTGTTACCAACACATACATACTGATATCTATTCTTTAAGTAACTACATAACCAGGACAGTGCTACCCCTCTAATACCACAGTTTTGTAGTTTCTTTAATAATAAATTATGATCCACTGTATCAAATGCTTATCCAGGAATACCCCAACTGAATACTCTTTATTTTCAATGGCAGTTGATATTTTTTCTATAAATTCCATTAGAGCAAATGCAATTGTCCTCTTGTGTCTGAACCCATATTGCTGCTCACACAATAAATTATTCTTCAGTATGAAGTTGTCAATTCTCTCATAGAATATTTTTTCAAGTATCTTGGAAAATTGCGGCAGTAGTGAAATTGGTCTATAGTTTGAGAATTCCCCTCTGTCACCTGTCTTGTATATCAGAATTACTTTAGCTATTTTCATTGCATTGGGAAATATACCTGTTTGGAGAGACAGGTTACAGATATACGTCAGTGGTTTCACTAAGCATTCAATAATAGTTTTGACTAAGAGCATGTCAATACCATCACAGTCCGTAGATGTTTTACTTTTGAACGATTTAACAATTTCAATGACCTCTCTCTCATCTCTGTTCTTTATGAAAATGGAGTCTTTTATAGCAGTGTTTTTGCTTATTGTATCACCTGTAGGCGCCGTAATGGGTATTTCTTGAGCCAAATTAGGACCAATGTTAACAAAAAAGTTATTAAATTCATCTGCAGGTGAAGCTGCATTCACACTCTGAGTCGTTTCGTTTTCTGCTTCCCAGTTATTGTTGTCACTCCCATGCACTGCTGCACATCCTTTCTTCCCATGATTGTCCTGGGTCACCATCCACAGCAGCAGCACCACCATACACATCTCCAACACGTGCATGTGTTTGATTGTAGTGGGCCAGCATTCACATCCCTACAGAACAGGGGTCGGCAACCTGTGCTGCACAAAGAGCCACCATGAGTGATGTTTGCAAAAAAAAAAAAAATACAAATCTGCATGGAGCCATAAAAAATGTGTGCGTAAAAACTGAGGTGAAACAGCAGAATTACAACTACAATCTGTCCTAACAACATCAGTTTTCTTATAAATTTTTTAAAAGCTTTTTTTAAATTGTAAATTTCTTACTTTTTCTCACAATATTACTACTTTTTCTGGTAATTTTTTGATTATTTTCAAAAAGTTTGCCTTTTTTTTGCAAAATTGTGGGGTGTTTTCTTCATTAAACTGTATTTTCCCCCTAAATTTTGCATATTTTTCTTTGCAAATTTAAAACTTTTGAGTAAAATTGGAGATTTTTTCCATGTAAATTTGTGACATTTTTTCCCCATAAAGTTATAAGCTTTTTTTTCACAAATTTTGATATTTTTGTCATAATCTTCTGCTTTTCTCCTAAGACTGTCTTATGTGATCGTTACTTTTTTTCAGGTAAAATGCTTCCTTTTTTTTTTTTTCAGACTTCCGGTTATGGCTGCCACGTAGGACGGACGTGTCTCGCTCTGCTCTGCTCCTGGAGAAAAAAATCGGCAAATAACTCTCTCATTTGGGACAGAACGTATCCCAGCATTTGGGCCAGGATATGTCGGCGAAGCCTAAGGCTGGAAAACCAGGAAAAGGAAAAAGCGAGCCGCCGAAACAGTCCAAATTAACGGACTTTCAGGTCTGTGACGCAGCAAACAAGGCTCCATATATGGCGGAGGAGGCTGGCGGCGGTGCGATTTCTGCGGGGAATGGCGCAGATGCGCTGATGGCTGCCATGAGTTCAATGAGAGCGGACTTTTCCTCTAGATTTGATGGGATTATGACAGCGCTGGAAGGAATAAGAAAGGAATTGGGTGACTGTGTAGAACGAACGGCGCAGATGGAGCTCCGTCTCGCTAGTGCTGAAGATGACGTCACCCGTCTTCAATTAAAGGTGCGCACTTTGGAAAAAAAAAATAAATCTCTGGAAGATAATATTTTGGATTTGGAATCTCGGTCGAGACAGAATAATTTGAGGCTGGTGGGTCTTCCAGAGGAATCAGAAGGTCGGGACGTATGTTCCTTTCTGGAAAAGTGGATTCCGGAGGTGCTGGGCAGCGAGGAGTTGCAATCAGCAGTGGTTCTGGAAAAAGCACATCGTATTGGCCCACGGAGAGATAAGGGACCGCCGAGGACCTTAATTATGAAGTTTCTAAGCAACAGAGACAGGATGAAGATCTTCAACGCTGCACGTGCTAAAGGAGAGATTAAACACCAGGACCAGCAGGTGCGGTTCTACCCAGATTTGGCCACAGGAATCCAGCAATTGAGGAAGCAGTTTGATCCCGTACGTAAGGAGCTGCGCAACCTTGGGATTCGTCATGGTGTAATCTATCCTGCGAGACTGCTGACCACGTATGAGGGCAGAACCCACATCTTCAAGACCCCAGAGGAGGCGCAGGAGTTCATCAAGAAGATCAAAGAAGAAGAAGAGACTGGTGGGAGCTAAGCATGAACAAAATATAAGGTAGAATAATTAAGCATTTGCACAGGCATCTGACTGACTTGAAGTAAATAGTAAGTTTACAAAATATAGATTGTATTATATATTAAAAAAAACAAAACAAAAACAAAACAAACAAACAAAAAAAAAACTATGATGTACAAAGTTGTTAAAAATTTTGGAGTTAAGTTGGAAAACTACAGAAGAGAGTTAATGTTACGTCATTAAAAGCAGTAGAGTTAGGGTGATTGGGAGGATGAAGAAGGAGTGGCTTAGGCTGTTCCCCGTGGGTGTGGAATGGTCGATGGCTATATCGGGAGACAGAATTTTTCTTTTGATTTTGGGGGGTTTGCCACAAGTGTGGGAAGGGGAAATTTGTTTGTGTGTAGTTTGTAGGATGAATGTTCAACCACTCATGTTTTTGCTTCTCTGTATGAGCATGTTTACACTGCAAGGTAATCCCAAACTCTCTATTGATCATGGACCAAAGTGTTAATCTTAATTTAACTTCATGGAATTGCAGAGGTCTACAAAATTTAAAAAAACTTAAACAAGTTATGAATAAAATAAAGGACATGGGTTCAAGAATTGTGTTTTTACAAGAAACTCATCTGATAGAGGAGGATGTTAAAAGAATTAGGAGTAGATGGCAGGGAAGTGTATTCACCTCTTCATTTTCATCCCGAGCCAGGGGAGTTATGACTCTCATACATAAATCAGTTCCTTTTCAAGTGAAAAATGTAATTGGAGACAAATTTGGAAGATATGTAATCATTCAAGGTTCTTTGCTATTAGAAAATATAAATCTTGTGAACTTATATGGTCCCAATATAGATGACCAGAAGTTCTTTGCTAATTTATTTCTCATCTTATCATCACTTACAGGGCAACATATAATAGCAGGGGATTTTAATTGTACATTGAATCCAGGTGTGGATAGATCAACAGGACTGGATTGTACGCACATTGGATGTAGGATGACTATTAATCATTTTATGAAAGAATTGAGATTGTTAGATATATGGAGAGAAATGAAACCACAAGTTAAAGCCTATTCTTGTTATTCCAGTACCTACAAGACATTCTCACGTATTGATTATTTTTTGATTTCCACAGAATTAAGGTCCAAGATTCAAAACTGCTTTTATGATAACATCGTGATCTCTGATCATGCACCCTGTTGTCTAATATATGTAGATAAAAAATTGATAAAGGAATCAGGTAGATGGCAATTTCAGCATAAATGGCTTCAGGATGAGGAATTTGTCAAGTATATAGAAAAACAGATAGACGAGTTCTTTGACATCAATACTACACAAACATCAGCATGTGTAAAGTGGGAGGCTTTCAAAGCTTTTATTAGGGGACATATTATTAGTTATACAGGATCAAAATCTAAGAAGACTCGAGAGGAGAGAGCTAAATTGGAACATAAAATAAAAAATCTTCAGGAAAAAGTGTATGCAGGAAGTGACCCAAGGTTGGAGAATGAATTACTGATTTTGAGAGCTGAATACGACAAAAAATCAGCGAATAGAGCTGCCTCGAGTCTTCTAAGATTGAAACAATCTTTTTATGAACAAGGTGAAAAATCAGGAAAATTATTAGCATGGCAGATTAAACAATTGGAAATTAAAACACCAATTACCAGTATTATAAGTAACGGACAGGTAGTTATAGATCCTTTAGAAATTAATAGAGCCTTTAGAGATTACTATGAAAAATTATATGATACCAAAAATGAACCTGATTTAACAAAACTAAATGGGTTTTTGAACGAACTATCTATACCGTGTATTCCAAATGAAAACAGGGAGATATTGGAGTCTAAAATTAGTCAAGAAGAAGTTGGGCTAGCCATTGATAATATGAAATCAGGAAAAAGTGCAGGACCAGATGGTCTTCCAGTTGACCTTTATAAAAAATTTAAGAATAAATTAATAAAACCTTTTTTGGAAATGGTTTTAGAAGCATTTCAAAATAATAATTTACCATCATACATAAATAATGCCTTAATTATACTGCTGCCAAAACCAGGTAAGCCCTCTAATAAATGTGAAAATATGAGACCAATAAGCCTATTAAACGCCGACCTTAAGATAATCTGTAAAATTTTAGCAAGACGAATACAAGAAATTTTACCAAATATTATTAATCGAGATCAGAATGGCTTTATAAAGGGTAGACAAGGCTTCCATAATGTAAGAAGACTATTTAATATTATTTATTTTAATAAAGAAGCACCGGATACAGCTCTCCTATCATTGGACGCCGAAAAGGCCTTTGATAGAGTTGAATGGCCCTTTCTTTTTGAAGTCCTACAAAGGTTTGGACTTGGAAATAATTTCATAAAATGGGTTCAAATAATATACAATAATGCTACAGCAGAAATCCTAACAAATAACAATATTTCAAAACCAATAAAAATCAATAGAGGATGTCGACAAGGCTGTCCACTTTCACCTTTACTGTTTACTATGGCAATTGAACCTTTAGCGATAGCGATACGTTTACATTCACAAATATATGGAATTAAAGTTGGACCAACAGAACATAAAATCTCCCTGTACGCCGATGACATAATTTTGTTTATGTCGAATCTAAAAAAATCAATTCCAACCTTGTTGAATTTAATAAAGAATTTTGGGGAAATATCAGGATATAAAATAAATAAAACTAAATCTTCAATATTAATGCTAAATGAGACCCAGAGAAATTACCCAGCCCCTGAGGTAAATCAATTCAATGTTGTAAATCAGTTTAAATATTTAGGAATCCAAATTGTGCCTAAGCTAGAATCAGTCGCCAGTGTCAACTATGAAGCCTTAATGTCAGATATCAATGAGTTAACTCAGAGATGGATGTCACTACCAATGTCGATGATCGGGAGAATCAATATACTTAAAAGTAATATTTTACCTAAAATACTTTATTTATTTCAATACATTCCCTTATCACCACCTTTAGACCTATTCTCAAGAATAAAAAAAAAGTTAGTGGAATTTATATGGAACAACAGGAGGGCTAGATTACGTTTGTCTTTATTATATTTACCATTTGATCGTGGAGGTCTGAAATGTCCAAATTTTATGTTGTATTATTGGTCGGCACAACTGAGGTCTATGACATATTATTTTTCATCAAATGATCTCCCTCACTGGACTGAAATGGAATCATACAATTTACCTTTACCTCTTCCCATATTCATATACTCAGATTCGGCAAAAAAATTACAAAAACAAGTTAAAAATCCATTTGTAAAGCATATGATCAAAATATGGTGTGAAGCTAAAAACTATTTAAAAGAACCACAGTTATTGTCACAATTTAGTCCAATATGGGGTAATCAATATTTTAAACCAGGGAGAGCGGACGCTGTATTTAAAGTATGGAATTTAAAAGGGATACAAAAGATTCAGGATTTATATTTGCCATGTGCAGACAACATAATGTCTTTTGAAGAGCTGAAGATCAAATTTAATCTCAATAGAACACATTTTTTTAAATATCTTCAACTTAGAAACTTTATTCGATCAAATCAAAATAAAGCTCTCACTCGACCTATTTATTCATCCTTGGAAAAAATGATGATGAAAGATAGTAAAAGAAAGGGTATTATTTCAGAGTTTTATAACTCACTGACACTATCTTCAAGTGAAAATTCACTGAAAAGATTAAACTACTGGAAAGAAGATCTGCAAATTGAAATTTCAGAGGAACAATGGGAATTGGCTTGTACAGAAGCTCAAACCAAATCAATAAATGCACGCCTTAAATTGATACATTTCAAATGGTTAATGCGGATGTATGTTACACCGGAGGAGTTAAATAGATATAACAAAAATATACCAGATACATGCACAAAATGCATGGAAAGTAAAGGAACCCTATTTCATTGTTTATGGGAATGTAGATTAATAAGAATGTTTTGGGAGGAGGTGAGGGTAACAATTGAAAAAATAATCTCAAAACAAATCATATTGAATCCTAAACTGTTTTTGTTGGGTCTGTACCCGGAAAAGCATAATTTTAATAAAAGTGAAAGAACATTCATAGACCTCAGTTTGCTTAATGCCAAAAAATGTATTGCACTATTATGGAAAAAGACTCATAGACCAGATGTGACTCAGTGGTTAAGACAGATGTTAACAAACCTTCCATTAGAAAGAATAACATATATACTAAAATCAAAGGAAATTGTGTTTGAGAATATATGGAGACCTTTTATTGACTATGTAAAAAATTTAAACATAACTCTTGAAGAAGAAGGTGAATGATGTGTGTGGACCTTGTAAATTCCAAACTGGTGAACATAATATGTATACTAATGTATTGGATTGTCTAGACTAAACAGAGGAGCATTGTTGAAGACTTGATTTTGTTGGTGGTTGTTGGTGTTTTTAGTGCATTTTTTTTTTTTGTAGTACTTTAGTGTTAGTGTTTGATTGTTTGTATCATGTTTGTTAAAAAAAAAAAAAAGGTTCAATAAAGATATTGTGGAAAAAAAAAATGCTTCCTTTTTCATTTAAATTTGCAGCCGTTTTCTAATAAAACTTTAGCTTTGTGGGCAGCTTTTTGCCTTTATTTCTTGCAAATTTGTTGGGTTTTACCCCCCCCCCCCACCAAAAAAAAAAAAATTGCAACATTTTCCTTCAATTTTAAAGCTTTGTTTTTTTTCATAAATTTTCAGCTATTTTTTTTTTTTTTTTTGTTACTTATTTGTACCCGTAGGTAGACTTGGTTTGCAGTCTGGTGACAAGCCACCGGCTGCTGGTCGCTGCGTGCGCGAGCGCCCTAAACCTACATGTTTTTTTTTTTTTGGTATGCGGGAGGAAACCGGAGAAATCCCGGAGTAAACCCGCGCAACACGGGGAGAACATGTAAACTCCACACAGCTCACTGTTGGTCGGGGGCTGGGATCGAACACACGATCTCATGATCCCCGCGGTCCCCCGGCCGAGGGTAAAACTGTGCTGTCACAGTGCTAAACCACTGCGCCACCGTGCAGCTATTGTCATAACTTTTAAAATATAATTCTTTGTAAACTTATTAACTTTCATTGACAAAACTGCAGCATCTTTTATATACACTACCGTTCAAAAGTTTGGGGTCACCCAGACAATTATTTTGTGTTTTCCATAAAAAGTCACACTTATTTACCACCATGAGTTGTAAAATGAATAGAAAATATAGTCAAGACATTGACAAGGTTAGAAATAATGATTTGTATTTGAAATAATAATTTTTTCCTTCAAACTTTGCTTTCGTCAAAGAATCCTCCATTTGCAGCAATTACAGCATTGCAGACCTAACATGATTGCACAAGGGTTTTCTAGTCATCCATTAGCCTTCTGACGCAATGAGCAAACACATTGTTCCATTAGAACACTGGAGTGATAGTTGCTGGAAATGGGCCTCTATACACCTATGTAGATATTGCACCAAAAACCAGACATTTGCAGCTAGAATAGTCATTTACCACATAAGCAATGTATAGAGTGTATTTCTTTTTTTTTTCCACAATATCTTTATTGAACTTTTTTTTTTTTTAACAAACATGATACAAACAATCAAACACTAACACTAAAGTACTACAAAAAAAAAAAAAAATGCACTAAAAACACCAACAACCACCAACAAAATCAAGTCTTCAACAATGCTCCTCTGTTTAGTCTAGACAATCCAACACATAAGTATACATATTATGTTCACCAGTTTGGAATTTACAAGGTCCACACACATCATTCACCTTCTTCTTCAAGAGTTATGTTTAAATTTTTTACATAATCAATAAAAGGTCTCCATATATTCTCAAACACAATTTCCTTTGATTTCAGTATATATGTTATTCTTTCTAATGGAAGGTTTGTTAACATCTGTCTTAACCACTGAGTCACATCTGGTCTATGAGTCTTTTTCCATAATAGTGCAATACATTTTTTGGCATTAAGCAAACTGAGGTCTATGAATGTTCTTTCACTTTTATTAAAATTATGCTTTTCTGGGTACAGACCCAACAAAAACAGTTTAGGATTCAATATGATTTGTTTTGAGATTATTTTTTCAATTGTTACCCTCACCTCTTCCCAAAACATTCTTATTAATCTACATTCCCATAAACAATGAAATAGGGTTCCTTTACTTTCCATGCATTTTGTGCATGTATCTGGTATATTTTTGTTATATCTATTTAACTCCTCCGGTGTAACATACATCCGCATTAACCATTTGAAATGTATCAATTTAAGGCGTGCATTTATTGATTTGGTTTGAGCTTCTGTACAAGCCAATTCCCATTGTTCCTCTGAAATTTCAGTTTGCAGATCTTCTTTCCAGTAGTTTAATCTTTTCAGTGAATTTTCACTTGAAGATAGTGTCAATGAGTTATAAAACTCTGAAATAATACCCTTTCTTTTACTATCTTTCATCATCATTTTTTCCAAGGATGAATAAATAGGTCGAGTGAGAGCTTTATTTTGATTTGATCGAATAAAGTTTCTAAGTTGAAGATATTTAAAAAAATGTGTTCTATTGAGATTAAATTTGATCCTCAGCTCTTCAAAAGACATTATGTTATCTGCACATGGCAAATATAAATCCTGAATCTTTTGTATCCCTTTTAAATTCCATACTTTAAATACAGCGTCCGCTCTCCCTGGTTTAAAATATTGATTACCCCATATTGGACTAAATTGTGACAATAACTGTGGTTCTTTTAAATAGTTTTTAGCTTCACACCATATTTTGATCATATGCTTTACAAATGGATTTTTAACTTGTTTTTGTAATTTTTTTGCCGAATCTGAGTATATGAATATGGGAAGAGGTAAAGGTAAATTGTATGATTCCATTTCAGTCCAGTGAGGGAGATCATTTGATGAAAAATAATATGTCATAGACCTCAGTTGTGCCGACCAATAATACAACATAAAATTTGGACATTTCAGACCTCCACGATCAAATGGTAAATATAATAAAGACAAACGTAATCTAGCCCTCCTGTTGTTCCATATAAATTCCACTAACTTTTTTTTTATTCTTGAGAATAGATCTAAAGGTGGTGATAAGGGAATGTATTGAAATAAATAAAGTATTTTAGGTAAAATATTACTTTTAAGTATATTGATTCTCCCGATCATCGACATTGGTAGTGACATCCATCTCTGAGTTAACTCATTGATATCTGACATTAAGGCTTCATAGTTGACACTGGCGACTGATTCTAGCTTCGGCACAATTTGGATTCCTAAATATTTAAACTGATTTACAACATTGAATTGATTTACCTCAGGGGCTGGGTAATTTCTCTGGGTCTCATTTAGCATTAATATTGAAGATTTAGTTTTATTTATTTTATATCCTGATATTTCCCCAAAATTCTTTATTAAATTCAACAAGGTTGGAATTGATTTTTTTAGATTCGACATAAACAAAATTATGTCATCGGCGTACAGGGAGATTTTATGTTCTGTTGGTCCAACTTTAATTCCATATATTTGTGAATGTAAACGTATCGCTATCGCTAAAGGTTCAATTGCCATAGTAAACAGTAAAGGTGAAAGTGGACAGCCTTGTCGACATCCTCTATTGATTTTTATTGGTTTTGAAATATTGTTATTTGTTAGGATTTCTGCTGTGGCATTATTGTATATTATTTGAACCCATTTTATGAAATTATTTCCAAGTCCAAACCTTTGTAGGACTTCAAAAAGAAAGGGCCATTCAACTCTATCAAAGGCCTTTTCGGCGTCCAGTGATAGGAGAGCTGTATCCGGTGCTTCTTTATTAAAATAAATAATATTAAATAGTCTTCTTACATTATGGAAGCCTTGTCTACCCTTTATAAAGCCATTCTGATCTCAATTAATAATATTTGGTAAAATTTCTTGTATTCGTCTTGCTAAAATTTTACAGATTATCTTAAGGTCGGCGTTTAATAGGCTTATTGGTCTCATATTTTCACATTTATTAGAGGGCTTACCTGGTTTTGGCAGCAGTATAATTAAGGCATTATTTATGTATGATGGTAAATTATTATTTTGAAATGCTTCTAAAACCATTTCCAAAAAAGGTTTTATTAATTTATTCTTAAATTTTTTTATAAAGGTCAACTGGAAGACCATCTGGTCCTGCACTTTTTCCTGATTTCATATTATCAATGGCTAGCCCAACTTCTTCTTGACTAATTTTAGACTCCAATATCTCCCTGTTTTCATTTGGAATACACGGTATAGATAGTTCGTTCAAAAACCCATTTAGTTTTGTTAAATCAGGTTCATTTTTGGTATCATATAATTTTTCATAGTAATCTCTAAAGGCTCTATTAATTTCTAAAGGATCTATAACTACCTGTCCGTTACTTATAATACTGGTAATTGGTGTTTTAATTTCTAATTGTTTAATCTGCCATGCTAATAATTTTCCTGATTTTTCACCTTGTTCATAAAAAGATTGTTTCAATCTTAGAAGACTCGAGGCAGCTCTATTCGCTGATTTTTTGTCGTATTCAGCTCTCAAAATCAGTAATTCATTCTCCAACCTTGGGTCACTTCCTGCATACACTTTTTCCTGAAGACTTTTTATTTTATGTTCCAATTTAGCTCTCTCCTCTCGAGTCTTCTTAGATTTTGATCCTGTATAACTAATAATATGTCCCCTAATAAAAGCTTTGAAAGCCTCCCACTTTACACATGCTGATGTTTGTGTAGTATTGATGTCAAAGAACTCGTCTATCTGTTTTTCTATATACTTGACAAATTCCTCATCCTGAAGCCATTTATGCTGAAATTGCCATCTACCTGATTCCTTTGTCCATTTTTTATCTACATATATTAGACAACAGGATGCATGATCAGAGATCACGATGTTATCATAAAAGCAGTTTTGAATCTTGGACCTTAATTCTGTGGAAATCAAAAAATAATCAATACGTGAGAATGTCTTGTAGGTACTGGAATAACAAGAATAGGCTTTAACTTGTGGTTTCATTTCTCTCCATATATCTAACAATCTCAATTCTTTCATAAAATGATTAATAGTCATCCTACATCCAATGTGTGTACAATCCAGTCCTGTTGATCTATCTATACCTGGATTCAATGTACAATTAAAATCCCCTGCTATTATATGTTGCCCTGTAAGTGATGATAAGATAAGAAATAAATTAGCAAAGAACTTCTGATCATCTATATTGGGACCATATAAGTTCACAAGATTTATATTTTCTAATAGCAAAGAACCTTGAATGATTACATATCTTCCAAATTTGTCTCCAATTACATTTTTCACTTGAAAAGGAACTGATTTATGTATGAGAGTCATAACTCCCCTGGCTCGGGATGAAAATGAAGAGGTGAATACACTTCCTTGCCATCTACTCCTAATTCTTTTAACATCCTCCTCTATTAGATGAGTTTCTTGTAAAAACACAATTTTTGAACCCATGTCTTTTATTTTATTCATAACTTGTTTAAGTTTTTAAAAATTTTGTAGACCTCTGCAATTCCATGAAGTTAAATTAAGATTAACACTTTGGTTTATGATCAATAGAGAGTTTGGGATTACCTTGCAGTGTAAACATGCTCAAACAGAAAAGCAAAAACATGAGTGGTTGAACATTCATCCTACAAACTACACACAAACAAATTTCCCCTTCCCACACTTGTGGCAAACCCCCCAAAATCAAAAGAAAAATTCTGTCTCCCGATATAGCCATCGACCGTTCCACATCCACGGGGAACAGCCTAAGCCACTCCTTCTTCATCCTCCCAATCACCCTAACTCTACTGCTTTTAATGACGTAACATTAACTCTCCTCTGTAGTTTTCCAACTTAACTCCAAAATTTTTAACAACTTTGTACATCATAGTTTTTTTTGTTTGTTTTGTTTTTGTTTTGTTTTTTTAATATATAATACAATCTATATTTTGTAAACTTACTATTTACTTCAAGTCAGTCAGATGCCTGTGCAAATGCTTAATTATTCTACCTTATATTTTGTTCATGCTTAGCTCCCACCAGTCTCTTCTTCTTCTTTGATCTTCTTGATGAACTCCTGCGCCTCCTCTGGGGTCTTGAAGATGTGGGTTCTGCCCTCATACGTGGTCAGCAGTCTCGCAGGATAGATTACACCATGACGAATCCCAAGGTTGCGCAGCTCCTTACGTATGGGATCAAACTGCTTCCTCAATTGCTGGATTCCTGTGGCCAAATCTGGGTAGAACCGCACCTGCTGGTCCTGGTGTTTAATCTCTCCTTTAGCTCGTGCAGCGTTGAAGATCTTCATCCTGTCTCTGTTGCTAAGAAACTTCATAATTAAGGTCCTCAGCGGTCCCTTATCTCTCCGTGGGCCAATACGATGTGCATTTTCCAGAACCACTGCTGATTGCAACTCCTCGCTGCCCAGCACCTCCGGAATCCACTTTTCCAGAAAGGAACATACGTCCCGACCTTCTGATTCCTCTGGAAGACCCACCAGCCTCAAGTTATTCTGTCTCGACCGAGATTCCAAATCCAAAATATTATTTTCCAGAGATTTATTTTTTTTTTCCAAAGTGCGCACCTTTAATTGAAGACGGGTGACGTCATCTTCAGCACTAGCGAGACGGAGCTCCATCTGCGCCGTTCGTTCTACACAGTCACCCAATTCCTTTCTTATTCCTTCCAACGCTGTCATAATCCCATCAAATCTAGAGGAAAAGTCCGCTCTCATTGAACTCATGGCAGCCATCAGCGCATCTGCGCCTCCCCCCGCAGACATCGCACCGTTGCCAGCCTCCTCCGCCATATATGGAGTTTTATTTGCTGCGTCACAGATCTGAAAGTCCGTTAATTTGGACTGTTTCGGCGGCTCGCTTTTTCCTTTACCTGGTTTTCCAGCCTTAGGCTTCGCCGACATATCCTCGCCCAAACGCTGGGATACGTTCTGTCCCAAATGAGAGAGTTATTTGCCGATTTTTTTTCTCCAGGAGCAGAGCAGAGTGAGACACGTCCGTCCTATGTGGCAGCCATAACCGGAAGTCTAGAGTGTATTTCTGATTAGTTTAAAGTTATCTTCATTGAAAAAAAGTGCTTTTCTTTCAAAAATAAAGAAATTTGTAAGTGACCCCAAACTTTTGAACGGTAGTGTAAATTTATTGCATTTTCTCATAAAACTCCAGCTTTTTCTAGTAAATTTGAGATTCCTTTTCCAGAAATGTCTTGACTTATTTCTTACTAATTTTTGGGGTATGTTTTCCTCATAAAATTGCAAAAATTTTCCCTAAATTTGTGAGTTGTTTTTTTTTTTGGACAAGTTTTCAGATTTTCTAAATTTCTGCTGTTTCACATATTGTTTATCATGAATATTGCAACCTTTTTTCTTGTATTGCTTCTTTTTTTGGAAATGTATGAGGTTTTTTTTTTTTTTTTCAAAGCCTCAGTAAGCTATCTATGCTCACTGGCCAGCCACTATCTATGGCCAAAAGAGTCAGGTGTGGCCCCAGAGCTGCAGGTTGCAGACCCCTGGTGTGGGACAACAGGGTGGATCCTGGTCTTGTAGATCTTTCACTTGGGGCGCCACCCAGCAGTCACAGAAGACACCAGTGCCCTGCTGCCACTTGGCCCAGGTAGCATGACTCAGGTGTGGGCATCGGGGAGCGTGTCACCGACACCGCTGAGAACTGAGCTGAGGTATTTGAAGTGCATTAATCAGACATTGCCACAGGATGCTACTGAAGATACTCCAGCTGACGCATTGCTCCACCTGTCGCTGAAGGCCCTCACCATTTGCTGAGGTTCCAGGTGAGCTCTGCCACGAGGAGGAAGTGATGGGTTTTTGGCATCTCCTTGATTTGCTCTTGGTTGATGGGAGATGTGCACAACTAAGAACAAAACAAGGCAATATGTTGCTGTGCTCACCCAGATCCATGACAAGTAGTGTTTTTTGTAGATCCTTTTTTAGTCATACTCAAGTATTCTTATACTATTAGTTATGCCTGAGTAAATAATATCATATAATGCTATTTCTACTTGAAATTTCTGGCCACTCTCCCCACTTCTTGCTAAGGCTGTTTTACCGGCTCTTTCATGTCTGCTCTTTTCTTCTTCTTCTCTATCCCCTCACCCCCCAGCCAGTCACAGCAGATGACTGCCCCTCCCTGAGCCTGGTTCTGCTGGAGGTTTCTTCCTGCTAAAAGGGAGTTTTTCCTCTCCACCATCACCAAGCGCTGCTCACAGGGGATCGCCTGATTGCTGGGGTCTTTCTGCAGCTGTGGGGTTTTTCCCTACAGTTTGACAGAGCTATGAAATGACTGTTGTTGTGAAATGGCGCTATATAAATAAAGTAAAATTGAATTGAATTTAAATATGAAATTAAGTAAATAAATAAGAGTGAAAAACCAGCTCACAACTTCAAAAGGAAAAAATATATTGCTTAAAAACTGTCTCACATTACAGAGAGTAGCAGCACATTTAAGCGAGCTGTGGACACAACAGGTACACGCTGAAGGTGATTTCAGGCGGTTCAGGGAGTCGTGCTATCACCCCTGTTAGCAAAATGACCCCAAGTCAAGTGCCTTGCTAACCTGCCATTCCACCGTCTCCAAAGGTGTAAATCAAGGGGGGCAGGGGGGACATTTTAGCTCCCAACCTGGAAAAAAATGGAGAATTGTCCCCCAGGTATCATCATAAACCTTTCTATATTGTGCTACATAACTGAATAACATGACTTTGAACAACAACAAAAAATTCATCTTTTTCTTGCAGATTTGCCACTTTTTTTTTTTGTAAATTTGTTGGCTTTATTCTCATAAATTTGCAACTTTTTTCCTGTAAATTTTCAACCTTTTTCTCATAAATTTGGAACTTTTTTTCTCAAAAAATTACAACTTTTTTCTTAAACATTTATGACCTTTTTTCCTCATAAATCTTCAAATTTTTCTTGTAGATTTGCAGCTTTTTTCATAAATTTGCAAGGTTTTTCTTTTCGTAACTTTTTTCTCAAAATTTTTTAACTTTTTTCTGTACAATTTACACCTTTTTTCATATAAATTCTCAATTTTTTTCCTAAATTTGCAATGTTTTCCTGTAATTTTTAAACCTTTTTTTTCATTAATTTGTAACTTTTTTCTTTTTGTAACTTTTTTCAAAAAAATTTTTTAAACTTTTTTTCTGGTCAATTTTCAACTTATTTTCATGTGAATTTTCATTTTTTTTCTCACAAATTTGCATTTTTCCTCAAAAATGTTTGGCTTTTTTTCTCCTAAATTTGCAATGTTTTCCTGTAATTTTAAAACTTTTTTTCATAAATTTACAGCTGTTTTTTTTTTTAAATAAAACTAGAACTCTTTTTCTCAAAAATTTACATTTTTTTTTCCTGTAATTTTCAACTTTTTTTTGTAAGATTGCAACGCTCATCAGGATGCTGGTTAAATGTTTATTCTGCACAATCTATAAATGACAATACACTAGTCCAGCAATGCTTGACAGGCAAAGAGCTGCTTAAGTACAAGCATTGCTGGCAACGGTAGGTTGGGTGCACCTGTCATCTCAGGATGACAAAGCCCTTTGTCAAAAACTGTCCCAACATTACGCCCGTTTTGACACCTCGTCAGCTGTGTCCAACTCACCCACTCCACCCAGCTCCACTGCCTCCTCAGACCCTAATTCATCAAAAGCGGTCCCCCCCTCCTCCTCCTCCTCCTCCCCCCCTCCCCTTGTCATCAGTGAGCAGGACGTGCACAGACAGTTCTCCAGACTGAACCCGCGCAAGGCCCCCGGGCCGGACGGTGTGTCTCCCTCCACCCTGAGACACTGTGCGAAAGAGCTGGCTCCTGTCTTCACAGACATTTTTAACACCTCCCTTAAGCAATGTCACGTGCCGACCTGCCTCAAATCCTCCACCATCATCCCTGTCCCCAAGAAGCCACGGATTGCTGGACTTAACGACTTCAGACCTGTAGCGCTCACCTCTGTAGTCATGAAGTCCTTTGAGCGCCTGGTCCTGTCTCACCTCAAGTCCATCACCACACCCCTCCTAGACCCGCTGCAGTTTGCCTACCGTGCTAACAGGTCTGTGGATGACGCAGTCAACCTGGCCCTCCACTCCATCCTGCAGCACCTGGACTCCCCGGGAACCTACGCCAGGATTCTGTTTGTGGACTTCAGCTCTGCATTCAACACCATCCGCCCCGATCTGCTCCAGGACAAGCTGTCCCTGCTCAACGTGCCTGACTCCCTCTGCAGGTGGATCACCGACTTCCTGACGGACCGGAGACAGCATGTGCGGCTGGGGAAGTCTGTCTCAGACTCTGTTAGCATCAGCATTGGATCACCCCAGGGCTGTGTACTTTCCCCCCTACTCTTCTCCCTTTATACCAACTCCTGCACCTCCTCCCACCAGTCTGTTAAGCTGATTAAGTTTGCGGACAACACCAGCCTCATCGGGCTCATCTCCAACGGCGACGTGTCCGCCTACAGGGAAGAGGTGGCCCAGCTGGTGTCCTGGTGCAGCCACAACAACCTGCAGCTGAATGCTCTGAAGACAGCAGAGATGATTGTGGACTTCAGGAAAGTCACAACCCCCCTGCCCCCCCTCACCATCACAGGCTCTCCCATCACCATTGCAGATTCCTTCCGCTTCTTGGGCATCACCATCACCCGTGACCCCAAATGGGAGCCAACCATCAGCTCCCTCATCAAAAAGGCCCAGCAGAGGATGTTCTTTCTGCGGCAGCTGAGGAAGCTCAAGCTACCCACCAAGATGTTAGTGCAGTTCTACACGGCCATCATCGAGTCCATCCTCACCTCCTCCATAACTGTGTGGTATGCAGGAGCCACTGCCAGGGACAGACTAAGGCTGCAGCGCGTCGTGCGCACTGCTGAGAAGGTGATAGGCTGCGAGCTCCCATCTCTCCAGGACCTGTACATCTCCAGGACCCGGAGGCGTGCTGGCCGGATCATAGCCGATCCTTCACATCCTGGTCACGTACTGTTTGCTCCCCTCCCCTCAGGTAGAAGACTTCGGTCCATTCGGACTAAAACCTCCCGGCACATGAACAGCTTTTTCCTCTCTGCCATCAGACTGCTGAACATTAAGTGACTTTTTGACTCTCGTGCACTATGTACAGCAGCTCAACCAGACTCACGTCATTCATCACTGTTTTCTGTTGCATTATCAACTGCACTATGTGGTACTTCACATTATCTGCTACTTGCTAATTTTTTAAAACTGCCTTGACTAGTACTACTCATTATTACTAGTATTGTTATTATTATTATCATTATTGCTTATTATTACTTATTTTTCTACACTTATTGCACGTTTTCAGTCCTTTAGTTTTTTAGTTTATCTCTTTTTCTCATCATGTTTTTAATGTTGCAGCATGGCATCGAGACAAATTCCTAGTTTGTGTACTACATGAACAATGGCAATAAATCTGATTCTGATTCTGATTCTGATTCTGATTCTGGGTGAAGCCCAGGAAAGGCAATTACTGGAGTGGAATCAGCTGGCTGTCATGAGAGAGGGGGCGTGGTTAGACCAGCAAGTGTCAGACAGCGCCCACACGAGTGTAGGCCAAAGGAAGCTGCCTCACAGCGGCTGGCCAGAACACAGTGGCTACAGGTATGGAAATAAACAAGGGAAAATAGAAACTGCATGAAACTCAAAAGATAATATAGCCACAGCAGGTCAGAACTGAGCCCGAAGAACAACCTGGCTTGGTTCATGACAAAGCCCCCCCTCTCAAGGGGTGGAATCCAGACACCCATGGTAACATCAGAAAAGAAAGGAAAAACCCTGACCCCCCCCCCCCCCCCCAGCAAGAACAACAACCAACAAACCCAGGTGGGAGGTACGGGGAACAGGTAAGGAGGGAGCAAAATACACCCCTCCCAGGGCCCACAACATAAAACACACTTAACCCAGAGTCCAAAGGCGTGGAGGCTCAGGAGGCTGCCCAGAGTCCCAGGCCCAGCAGACAGTCTGGCGAACCGAGTCCGGTGGCCTGCTGGAAAACACAGGCCACCTGACCCAGAGACTCAGTCCTTCTGGCGGTCGGACAGCATTGTTGAGCCACTAGGACCGGAGGGGTGAAGCAGGAGGCAGCCTGCCCACCAGGAGGCTCACTGGTGGGTGACTGGACTGTAGGAAGGGAACCCCCATGGCATCAGACAGGAAGGAGGAGCAGGCAACGACAGCATCAGGCTGAGGAGTTGAGGCCCTGGCATCCTCAGGCTGACCAGCAGCACCCTCGGTGGTCCCGGTTTAGGCTGACCAGCAGCACCCTCAGTGGTCCCGGTTTGGGACACAGCTGCACCCACGGTGGACTCCAGCTGGAGCTCTGCAGCACCCACGGTGGACCCGGACTGGGCCAACGCTGCACCCTTGGTGGACCCCGACCAGGCCAACACTGCACCCTCAGTGGACCCCATCCTGGCCAACGTTGCACCTTCAGTGGACCCCGACTGGGCCAATGCTGCACCCTCGGTGGGCCCCGACCGGGCCAACGCTACACCCTCGGTGGACTCCGGGCTGGAGCATGGTGCCCATGATGGGTCCATGCAGGAGCGCAGCACCCACGTCGGGCTAACACTGGGGCGCAGCCCCCATGATGTCCCAGACCAGAATGCTGCACCCACAGAGACTCAGCCTGCAGAGGGACCCACACAACGGCCTCAGGCAGCAGGAGAGCTGGACCTGCGACGTTGTCTGGTGGAGAGACAGGACCCACAGAGACCCCTGGTGACGCTGGATCCTCTCCGGCGGCCCTAAGAGGAAGCTCAGGGACAACAGAGGGAGAAATGTGGTTAGGATCACTGGCAGCGGCGGAGCCTGGCGAGGTGAGTTCAGATGCAGCTGAGGGCTGCACCTGACTCTCCTCCCCTAGAGCCAGGCAAGATCTCTCCGACACAGAAATAAGAAAAACAAGAGAGATAACTTGCCTGAGCTCAAGCTCCACTGCTGTCCAGGACACCATCAATCCTGGTGATGAAGTCTTGGGCCTGGCCTCTAAGAGGCCAGCTCTGGCTCCCAATCAGCCTCTGCAGCTGTCAAGATGGTGGTTGCAGTCCTACAATTCTCCCGCAATGACTCCCACACTGGGGATTCTTCCGGCGTGGCTGCAAGGGGACATTTCCGTGCTAGCTCTGGAGCAGAATCCTCCGAGGCCACCGGCTCCTCCACCATCCAATGGCTCTGTTCCGGGTCTGACAGACGCTCAGGAGAGAATGGAGGAGACATGGAGAGAACAGGAATAAAGTCAACATTTGCAGCTGGAGGAGAGGACCCAGTGGACTGCTGAGACTGGGCCTCTCCTTCGGGAGACAGACAAGGTTTATCGTGATTTAATTGAATAGAATGGAAAAACACTTGCCTGTCATCCCGGTGTCCAATGTTGACAGCTGCCGGCAGTTGGCAATCATCACTCTCTGTGCCAGTGGTTAATTCAGCCCCATGGTAAAGAATTGAGGAGCCGTTTCTACAGCGACAGAGGTGGGAGTAGCCGAAGGAGGCCTGGGAGATCTCTTGACAGCGGGAGGACTTGTCACTGTGACCGGTACTGCAGCGGCGGGAGGCACTGAGCACGAGGACGGCCCTGCAGTGGGAATGGTCTGACCTGATGAGGGAGAAGTGGCTGTAGAAGAGAGAGGCTTCCTCCGGTGCTTGGACGCTGGATGACTAGGCTTGCGGGAGGCTGAAGCTGGTTTAGTCGGAGCGGGAGCGGGCATAGCACTCTGGCGTGAAGCAGGAAGAACGGAGCCCCGGGAGCGCTCTCCCTTCGACACGAGCCTGGACTTACTAGGGGACTTCCTCACCCTCTCTCCGTACTCATGCTGTAGCGCTTCCACCAGGGAAATCCTCTCAACTCCCTCTGCATGCTCAGAGAGTTGAGAGCAATGACGAACTGCCACTTCTGCCAAATCCACATACCACAGGATGTCCTCTGGAGTGGAATAAGCACATGCCAAGGAAATTAGTCTGTCTATTTCCATAAGGGTCCTGCAGCAGTCCCAACCCAGAGACAGAGGATAGCTACGTCCCAATGCTGCCATCTCCAAACCAGGTGAGCAAATGAAACAGTTGAAAAATGAAAAAAAGTTATGTGTGGGTGTATCCCGCTGAATCCTTTGCTGGCTCGACTATTCTGTCCCGATCTCCCCATGCGCTTTTAAGCAGCGCATGGAGGAGTAGAAGAAAGGCGGGCCTAAGTTCAGGGTTACACCACAAACACATTTATTAAAGAAGAAACAGTTCACAAAATGCAGACATACACAAACGGTGACAGGGTACACCTAACGGCTACATGATGGGGTGTAAAGCAGGCAGACCACAGTGCACAGTGGCAAAACTAAAACAGTTCAAAAAACAAGGCAGACATACAAAAGACGACAGGGTACACTTACTGGCTTCACGACGGGACGGGAAGTGGGCAGACCACAGTGTACAGTGGCACAACAAACACCAGTGACAATACAATAGTCCAGCAATGCTTGACAGGCAAAGAGCTGCTTAAGTACAAGCATTGCTGACAATGGTAGATTGGGTGCACCTGGGCGAAGCATGAGAAAGGCAATTACCGGAGTGGAACCAGCTGGCTGTCATGAGAGAGGGATCGTGGTTAGACCGGCAAGTGTCAGACAGCGCCCACACAAGTGTAGGCCAAAGGAGGCTGCCTCACAGCTGCCGGCCAGAATGCAGGGGCTACAGGTACAGAAATAAAGAAGGGAAAATAGAAACTGCAAGAAACTCAAAAGATAACATAATATATAACTACACAGATAACCCTCAGCCACAGCAGGTCAGACCCGAGCCCGAAGAACAACTCGGCTTGGTTCATGACATGTCCTTCTGCCCCAGAGGGGCATTCATGACAGAATACAGCCGCCAAAATCAGACCCAGCTGCTGCAATTGTGTTTTGTCCTTTTGAGTTTACTCACCTGTTCATCGGTGTCATGATGGTCTGTGCGCCGATGTCATCCGCGCTCAGGCCATACACCTCCTCAGCCCGGCTTTTATTATGATAGCGTCTCAGCGGGCTTCCAGCTGTCAAGTTCCACGGGACGGTTGGAGGCCAATTACCTCTCATCAGCTGAGGTGCTGTCAACCACCATAAAAGGGAGCGGTCCTGATTGCTCAGGGCTGTGACCTCGCATAATATCCACGCTCGTCTCTCGGTGTGGATAAGGCTGGAGTCCCTACGTCTGGCTCCAGCCCTCCTCTCATCCCTCATCATTATTTGTAAGCGTACCTTTTGTATTGTTTGTGTTTTGCCCCACAAGGCTCTTTTCCTTTGTTCCTTGCCTTATCACTAATAAACGACGCAAACTCACTGGTCAGCCCTTGGCTCTTATTTATGGCTCGTCAGAGCCATACGTAACAGTAGGTCACAGCCAGTGAGTTGCCGGCTGCTGTGAGTTTGCTTAAACTGGACTTTGTTCTTCCCTGTCTGGGTGTCAACTCTGGGAGCATGCCGTCTCCCAGGAGCCGCATTCGGCGCCTAGGTAATGAGTTAGGGAGTGCCCTGGAGTATGTCGATGGGATGCTCCTCGCCACTACCTTCGACAACAACCCCAACGACATGCGCTGGCACCTAGACTACGCTGAGGTTCTCCTGGACAATCTTCCTCGCTACGCCGACCACCCTGAAGTCAGCGCGAGGAGAAATGACATCGCCGCACAACGTGAGATACTCCGTGCGCTGGAGGGAGATCCCGCCAGGAAGCCGAAGAGGAGGAGTCGTCACCCCTCGCTTCGGGATCCCGCTCCTGCCTCCGTTCCAGCCCGGGAGTTCGCTCCGTCCAGAGGTCTTTCCCCATCAGGCATGTCGTCACTCAGGATTCCCCCAGAGGAGCTGCAGCTGACAGCAATCAGGATCTGGGACCGAGTGGCTGCTGCTCGCTCTGCTGTGCATCCATCGTCAATTATGAAGTATGTGGCAGTGGCAGTTAGACTGGTGGAGAGGAATCCAGAGTTGCGTGAGTTCCGTGAGTTTGCCGACCTGCTCACCTCTGTTTCTGCACAGGAACGGCGATTTCCAGATCTCACCTTCGCCTTGCCCCCTGCCGTCTTCACAACCGTCTTCACACCGGCTGTCAACCTCGGCTTGAATCCCGTCCGGATCCAGTTCCGGGTCGCCGCAAGGGCTCAATCCCCCACACAGCTGTCACTCCTGCGCCTCGTCAGAGGGGAATTCTCGCAGCCTCATCTCCTGGGCCATCTTTTCCTGCTGTCCCGTCAGCGCTCCGTGCCTGGCTCATCTCGACTGTCAACCCCTCCTCCTCGTCGCCTATCCCGGCTGCTGTGTGTCTCGGGAGTCCCGTTTCGGCGAGTCCCGTCCCGGAACCTTCTCGAGCGGCTCCCCGTCATCCTCCCAGGGGGCCCTCTGTCACCATCCGGCGGGGAAAGGGAGGAGCAACGTCCGCCGCAGCAGGCACCATCCAGCCTCCAGGAGACAGGCAAGTCCAAACTCATTCACATTCTCATTATTGTGATTTGCCTTGTCAGACTCCTGGGGGTGGAGTTTGGGGTTCGCAGCCCCTGAAGCTCCCACCACCTGCTGTGGCTTTAATTATTAATCCCACATCCTCTGTGTCTCTCTCCGCTGAGCGGTCCTTGACGCCAGGCCAATGTCGCCGGATGAGGAGGGGACCTTCGGTTCTGGAGAGCCTGGTTCCCGTCCTGCAGCCATGTCGTGGGCGGAGGAGGAGGGTGGACTGCAGCGTGGAACCTGCGCCGACGAGGAAGCGTCCTCGGGTCTCCACGGATGAGCGGTCCGGTCCAGCGGGTCGAGGATCCTGAGGCTGCGGACACCATCATGCCAGCTGCGGAGCCCGACGTAGCTGAGTGGGAGCCTGACGACGACCTCCTGCCGTCTGAGCCCGGATCTTCGCAGTCCTGGACGGCGTCAAAACCCGAGATCAGGCAAGTGCTCTGTATTGTCTTTCTCCTTTCCGTCTTAGAGCATTTTAGCCTGTCTCTTGGGGAGATGAGCCGGGTGCAGCCGCCTGCTGCGTCCGAGCTTATCTCGCCGGGTTCTGGCGCTGCCGGTGATCCTGATCCCGGTTCTTCTCTCTCTCCCGAGCCTTCTCCCAGGTTCACCGGCGAGGAGCTGCTTGTGCCCGCTGTGCCAGAGGTTCCAGGTTCGGGGTTTGAGGTCGGTTCTGGTGTGGCGCCGACCCAGTCAGGGCCCGACGCGGGTGCAACCGAGACCCAATCAGGGTCCGTTGTGGGAGCAACCGTGACCCAATCGAGGTCCGACGAGGGTGCAGCACCAGCGGTATCCAGGTTCAGTGAGGGAGGGAACTGCAGCTCCAGTTTCCAGGCCAGAAAAAACAGTACTTCGGGTGGTCGGACCAGACCACAGAATAGAGAGTCCAGTGGGTCGGGTGGCCGGACCAAAGAGCCAAATAGGCGCGGCAGTCCTTCTGGCGGCCGACCCACATCGCTCAGCCACCAGGACCGCAGGGGAGAGAAGGGGAATAGTGAGGGCGAGCCGGGCCAACAGTGAGAGGTCCATACAGCACCTGGTGGAGAAGTCTTGGGGGGAAGATGAGGGTGAAGATGAGGACGATGGTGACGATGGGGGAGAAGATGAGTCGGTCCAGCGTCCGGTGGCAGGGGATCTGCAGAGGAACTGGTCATCTCCCTCTCGGTCCCGTCCATCTCAGTGACTACAGGGGCGGCTCCTCCACAGTCCACAGAGGGGCCCAAGTTCACCATAACAACAGAGAGGAAGGACACTCCACAAACAGCAGCAGGCAACATCCAGAGCCGGGAAAACAGGCATTTTAGTTCGTTCTACTTCAATTTATGGTGATATGCCTTGCCTGATTCCTGGTAGGGAGGCTCAAGAAAAGCAGTCCCTTGAGGTCTCCCCACCTGCTGTTGTTACAAATTGCTCACCAGCCCTCTCTGTGTCCTCTCCTGTGGTCCCTGAGTGTGTGCCGACCCCAGCATCAGCCTGTGGCTCTGGAGGAATCAGTTCCAGTGCCAGCGGTGAGCCAACCCCCAGTTGCCTTGCCGGACGAGCCACCAGCATGAGCCACTTCACTTGGGGGCCCCTGGACTGCAACCACTATCATGCCTGCTGCGGAGGTCGCCGCAGCAGGGTTGGAACTGGAGCTGGACCTCCAAGAGACCGGGCCCAAGACATCATTGTCTGGATTGACGGAGTCCTGGACGCTGGTGGAGCTCCAGCTCAGGCAAGTGCTGTCTTTTGTTTTTCTCTTTTCTGCCCTGGAGAAATCTTGCCTGGCTCTTGATGAGGAGAGTCAGGTGCAGCCATCAGCTGCACCTGAGCTCACCTTGCCGGGCTCTGCTGCTGCTGGTGACCCTGACCCTGTACCTCTCCCTGTTTGTTCTGAGCCTTCTTCCAGGGTCGCTGGGGAAGATCCAACCTTGCCAGATGTCTCCATGGGTCCAGGCTCACCACTTGATGACGTCATGGGTCCAGCTCCCCCTGCTGAGGTTGCTGCATCCCAACCCGGGACCTCTGTGGGTGCAGCCTCCCCTCTGCCGGAGGCCATCATGTGGGTTCCTCCTCCATGGTCCAAGTCTCCATGGGTGTGCATCCCGACTAGGGACTTCATGGGTGCTGCGGCCCAGTATAAATCCAACATGGATGATGCGCTCCAGTTTGGGCCCGCCATGGGCATTACGCCCCAGCCCGGGGTCCACCAAGGCTGCAGCACTGGCCCAGTCCGGGTCCACCATGGGTGCTGCAGTGCTCCAGCTCGAAGCCACCATGGGTGCTGCAGAGCTCCAGCCTGGAGCCACCGTGGGCGCTACTGTCTCTCTGCCCAGGACCACCGAGGGCATGGAAGCTTCCTCTCCTCTGTCTGACACCGTCAGGGTTTCCCTGCCACTGCCAGACACCGTCGTGGTTTCCCCCCCTCGGCCCGTCTTCACTGGGCCTCCCCATGGGGGAGCCACCTCCTCGGTCACCCCTTCAGTCTTGGTGGCTAAAGAACTCAGGCTGGCCGCCTGACAGACTGAGCTGCTGGGTTGGGTGGCCCATATTCTCCGGCAGGCCACCCGACTCACTCCACCTTGCCGTCTGCCTGCCTGGGACTTCGGCCGGCCACCCAACCAGCTGAGTTCTTTGGCCTAGGGGGCCCAGGGGCTGGTATAGCGTGGGAGCAGGTCCTGAGTGAGCTCCAAACTTTAGTTCCCTCCTAACCTGTTTTCCCCCACCTCCCACCCGGCGTAATTTTTTGCTGTATCTTTTTTCTTGGGCGGGGGGGGGGGGGTCCTTTTTGGTGTTGCCTGGGGGTGTCTGGATTCAACCCCTTGAGGGGGGGCTCTGTCATGATGCTGAACTCAATTATTCCCTCTGAGCTCAGACTCAATTTATTTCTGAGTTTTGTATGTCTGTTAGTATTATGTTGTCAGTTTTCTGTATATAGTTTGGTTTATTTATGTGCCCTCCTCTCTCAGAGATCCCCACTTGCTGCTCACAGTCTGTTTCCCAGCTGTGAGCAGTTGAGTAATAAGGTCACCTGCCTGCTCAGCCCACACCTGCTGCTCATTTGTTTGTCCAGGTATTTAAGGACTGCCAGTTCATTGTTTCACTACGGCTGTATTGTTATATTGTCTGACATTACTGGACTTCCTTCCTCAGAAAGTTTTTCTCCCTATTTCCTCCAGAGCTATTCCAGCTCTGGAGTGTCTACCTTGTATGTTATCCTTGTTTGCATTTTTGTCTTGTCTGCACAGTTTTTTTGGATAATAAATGCCACAATTACAGTTCAGCATGTGGGTCTGTCCTTCTGCCCCGAAGGGGCATTCATGACAGTTTATTTCACAACAACGAATAAAAAGTTGAAACTTTATATGTAAAAATATCAAATTTATAACAAAGTCATAAATTTACAAGAATTTATTTTGCAAATGTGTGAGAATTTGTTGTATATGTATAAGAAACACATATTTAAGTGAAAAAAACTCATGCTGACAGACCAGCTTACTGTTTCAAACCTTTATTTTAAGGCTCACGTGTGTATTGTGGCTCCATGCAGTCTTTTTTTTTTTTTTTTTTTGGAGGGGGGGTCACAAAAAAGCTTCTGACCCCTGGGTGTGGGGTTTTTTTTCTCCTCCATCTCCTTCTATCTGACTTACGCACTGGTCTGAAGCTGGTGATAAGACTCAGGAGAAGGAGGAGGGTTTGACTGCCAGAGAAATTCATGAAAATGTGGAGTATTTTCTCATGTATACACGTGCAGCCTTATCATGTGAAGAAAGTACTCTGTGTTCAGTTTTAACAGGAACTTATCTGTCAGCGATGGGAAACAACATTTATTATGGACATAATCATCATGATAGAGCATTCTCCAAAAACTTACTGGAGCAAAATTTTTCATTACCATAAACTTGCAACTTTTTCTCATAAATTTGATTTTTTTTCTTGTAAATTTGTAACTTTTTCCCTGTAAATTTTCAAAATTTTTTGTTAATCGATCCATCCATCGATCCATCCATCCATCCATCGTCTATCACTTATCCAGGGATCCGGGTCATGGGGGCATTAGACCAGGCAGAGTAACCCAGACTTCTGCCCAGTTCACAGAGCACCTTGATCCCCATGATCCCTCCTGCAGGTGGTGAGCCCACTGGAGGGTAAACTCATGGCCTCCTTTGGATTCACTGGGTTCTTGAAACATTTTTCATGGAGATCCACTGGATCTTTTTTCTTAATTTTTTTTTTGTTAATTTGTAACTTTTTCAATTTTTTTTTCCTTATAAGTTTCTGACTTTTTTCTCGTAAATTTTGCAAAAAATATATATATATATTTAAGTTTGTAACTTTTTTCAAGTAGCTTTACTATTTTTTTGTGTAAATTTGCAACTTCTTTCTCCTCAATTCCTCCCCCATAAATTTGCAACATTTTTTGTGCATTTGGAACTTTCTCAAAAAATTTCAACTTTTTTAATTGTAAACTTGCAACTTTTCCACATAAATTTGTGATTTTTTTAATCATCAAATTTGTAACATCTTTGTCATAAATTTTCAGTTTATTTACTCATATATTTGCTACTTTTTTGCTAATTTGCAACTTTTTCTAATTTTTTTTCCTCATAAATGTATTACTTTTTTCTTGTAAATTTGCAAAAAAAAAAATGTAAGTTTGTATTTTTTTTCCAAGTAATATTACAATTTTTTTCTTGTAAATTTGTAAGTCCATCCATCCATCCATCCATCCATCCATCCATCTTCTACCACTTTTCCGAAGGTCCGGGTCGTGGAGACAGCAGTTCAAGCAGAGAAACCCAGACTTCCCTCTCCCTGGCCATCTGCGAAAACTCTTCAGAGGGGATACCAAGGCAATCCCAGACCAGCTGGGAGACATAGTCTCTCCTTCGTGTCCTGGGTCTGCCTCAGGGTCTCCTCCCAGTGGGACGTGCCCGAAACACCTCAAGGGGGAGGCGTCCAGGAGGCATCCTGATCAGATGCCCATACCACCTCAACTGACTCCTTTCAATGTGGAGGAGCAGCAGTTCTACTCTGAGCCTCTCCCGGATGACTGAGCTCCTCACTCTATCTCTGAGGGTGAGTCCAGCAATCCAGCAATGAGCAAGAAAGCTCATTTCAGCCGCTTGTATCTGCAATCTCATTCTTGTGGTCATTATCCAAAGCTCGTGACCGTAGGAGGGTAGGAATGTAGATTGACCGGTAAATCGACAACTTTGCCTTAGAGCTCAGCTCCCTCTTCACCACGACAGACCGCTACAACATCCACATCACTGCAGATACTGCTCTGATCTGTCTGTCAATCTCTTGCTCCATTCTTCCCTCACTCATGAATGAGACCCCGAGATACTTAAACTGCTCCATTTGGGGCAGGAGTTTGTCCCCAACCCGGAGAGGACAATCCACTGGCTGAGGACCATGGACTTGGACTCGGACTCGGACTTGGAGGTGCTGATTTTCATCTCAGCCGCTTCACACTCAACAGAAAACAGTCCCAGTAAGACCTGTAGGTCATTGCTGGATGAAGCCAACCGGACAACATCGTTTGCGAACAGAGATGAGATCCTGTGGCCATCAAGCATGACACCCCCCCGTTCCCTGGCTGCACCTAGAAATCCATCCATCCATCCATCTTCTACCGCTTAATCCTTTCGGGTCGCGGGGGGGCTGGAGCCTATCCCAGCATCTTTGGGCGAGAGGCAGGGTACACCCCGGACAGATCGCCAGTCCATCACAGGGCCAACACAGAGAGACAGACAACCATTCACTCTCACATCCATACCTAAGGACAATTTAGAATCCCCAGTTTTGATGCCAATTAACCTAACTTGCATGTTTTTGGCATGTGGGAGGAAACCGGAGTGCCCGGAGTAAACCCACGCAGACACGGGGAGAACATGCAAACTCCACACAGAAGGGTCACCGATGGTCTGGGGGTGGGATCGAACCCACGATGGTCCAGGGTGGAATCGATCCCATGACCTTCTTGCTGTGCTGGCACTGTGCTAACCACTGCGCCACCGTGCTGCCCACCTAAAAATCCTGTCCATAAAAATTATGAACAGGATCGGTGACAAAGGGCAGCCCTGGTGGAGTCCAACTCTCACCGAGTGTTGGCAATTTGAACCAAACTCTCACAACAGCTGTATAGTGACCAGATAGCTCGTAATAACAAGCCCAATACCCCATACTCTTGAATCCCCCCCCCACAAAAAACCACGAGGGACGCAGTCAAATGCCTTCTCCAAGTCCACAAAATGTAAACTGGTTGCACAAACTCCCACGAACCCTTGAGGATTCTCGAGAGGGTAAAGAGCTGGTCTGATGTGCCACGGCCAGGCCAAAAACCACATTGCTCCTCCTGAATCCGAGGTTCGACCAGTAGCTGGACTCATCACTCCAGTACCTTGGCATAGACCTTCCCATGGAGGCTGAGGAGTGTGATCCCTCTAAAGCTGGAACACACCTTCCGGTCCCCCCTTCTTGAAGAAAGAAACCACCACCCTAGTTTGCCATGCCAAAGCCACTGTCCCCAACCTCCACGCAATGTTGCAAAGGCATGTCAACCATGACAGCCCTACAACATCCAGGGTCTTGAGGTACTCAGGGCGAATCTCGTCCACCCACGGGGCCCGGCCACTGAAGAGTTTTTTAACCACCCTAGCAACCTCAGCCCCTGTGATAGGCGAGTTGTCCCCATCGTCCACAAGCCCTGCATCCTCTATGGAAAGCGTGTCAGTGGGATTGAGGAGATCCTCGAAGTATTCCTTCCACCGCCCGACGATATCTCTAGTTGAAGTCAGCAGCGCTGCATCCGCACCATACACAATGTTGACAGGGAGCTGCTTCCTCCTCCTGAGTCACCGGACAGTTTGCCAGAATCTTTTCGACGCCGACTGAAAGTCTTGTTCCATGGCCTCACCGAACTCCTCCCACATCCGAGTTTTTTCTTCAGCAAACACCCGAGCTGAACTCCGCTTGGCCTGCTGGTACACCTCAGCTGCTTTGGGAGTCCCACGAGCCAACCAAGCTTGATAGTACTCCTTCTTCAGCTTAATGACTCCCCTCACCACTGGTGTCCACCGCTTGCTTTGGGGGTTGCCACCATGAGATGCACTGACAAACTTGCGGCCACAGCTCTGGGCAGCCACTTCAACCATGGAGGTGGAGAACATGACCCATTCAGACTCCATGTCTCCAGACTCCCCCGGAATGTGGTCGAAGTTCTTTCTGAGGTGGGGGTTGAGCCCTCCCGGACAGGGGCCTCAGACAGACATTCCCAGCACACCCTCACTGTACGTTTGGGTCTACCAGGTCTGAATGGCATCCTCCCCTGCCATCGGATCCAACTCACCACCAGGTGGTGATCAGTTGACAGCTCTACACCTCTCTTTACCCGAGTGTCCAAGACATACGGTCACAGGTCTGATGATATGATAACAAAATCGATCATCGATCATTGACCTGCGACCTAGGGTGTCCTAGTGCCAAGTGCACATATGGACACCCTTATGCTTGAACATGGTGTTTGTTATGGACAAACTGTGGTTAGCACAGAAGTCCAATAACTGAACACCACTCGGGTTCAGATCGGGCAGGCCGTTCCTCCCAATCACCCCCCTCCAAGTTTTACTGTTGTTGCCCATGTGCGCATTGAAGTCCCCCAGTAGGACAATGGGGTCTCCAAGAGGAGCACCCTCCAGCACCCCAGTCAGAGACTCCAAAAAGGGTGGGTACTCTGAACCATCGTTTGGTGCATAGGCATAAATGATGGTCAGGACCCGTTTCCCAACCCGAAGGCGCAGGGAAACAACCCTTTCATCCACCGGGGAAAACTCCAATATAGAGGCAACAAGGTGGTGGGGGGGGGTACAAGAATACCCACCCCTGCTCGTCGCCTCTCGCCCGGGGCAAATCCAGAGTAGGCCAAGCTCCAACCCCGCTCCAGGACACTGGTTCCGGAACCACCAAGTTAAAAGTCACAAATTTTCACGTTTTTCTCATAAATTTGTGACTTTTTTCTTGTACCTTAGGCACCAGTGTTACTGAAATCTACTCACTTGCATTAAACCCATGTGAGGACCAGATGGGTTTAAAGCAGGCAAACAGAATTCCTGCTTACCTGTGTCACACGTAAAGTCCATGTAGGCAAATAGATTTGGGGCCAACATAGAACCCACGGACAAACACACATGGGACCTGTAGGACAGCCCAGATTTAACCTTTGTTGGGGCCCACATGGACATGCTGGCTGGGTTGTTTTCTTTAAACAAGACCCACGCTAGCGGCCTTGGGTCACATTCACTCAGGGCTGACCATTTGCCTAGGCCACATAGGCCACCTGTGGCGCCACCTGCTGGAAGGGACATTGCTGCAAGCCCTTAATTTTTTTTTTAAATAAATAAAATAAAATTCATAATAAATGCCAACAGGCAAGGCAGGCAAATACTTGGGGCCCCAGCCGGGCCAGAAGGGGATCCCAAGATTTGACCAACTTTGAATCACCACAGCAGTGACAATCTGGAGGGTTTGCATATAGGCCTTAGCAGGACTCCCAAAAGGGGCCCCACCCCTACCTCTCATTCTGGCAAGTACCAGAGTGTGTCTTATGAAAACAAATTCCCGAGAAGAATAACTAAATATGGTGGTCGACTAAAACCATGAAAACTATAGCTCATAACCAAACTAAAAAGCCAGTTTAAACAGCAGTGTCTTCAGCTGCTTTTAAAAAGCGTCAACAGAGTCTGCTGAGCACAAAGACAGAGGTAGAGCATTCCACAGTTTTGGTGCCACTGCCTGAAAGGCTCCATCACCTCGAGTTTTAAAATGGGTTTGAGGGACAGCCAGTAAAAGTTGATCCGAGGACCACAGAGGCTGTGTAGGGTTGTACACTTTAAGCAGCTCAGTGATATATTTAGGGACCTGATCACGAATAGCTCTAAAAACAAGAACTAAAATTTGAAACTGAATCCTAAAACCAACTGGGAGCCAGTGAAGTGCTGCTAAAACCGGTGTAATGTGAGCCCTTTTCTTAGTGTGAGTTAAAAGTCTGGCAGACGAATTTTGAACAACCCAGAGGTGTTGAAGATGCTTTTGGCTCAGACAGGTAAAAAGACTATTACAATAGTGTAAGCGAGAAGAAATAAAGCATGAATAATCATCTCAAGTTCCGCCTTCGACACCAGGGTTCACAACTTAAAAATATTCTTCAGATGGAAGAAACAGTTTCTAATTAATTGCTTCATGAGGTGCTCAGCAGACATATCCAAATCAAAACTAGCACCAACATTCTGAAGACTTGCCTGGACAGAGGAGCCTAGGGTACCAATGTGGTGCTTAATAAGCGAGATCTTCTTTTCAGGAGCAATAATTAATGTCTCCGTCTTGTCTGAGTTAAGCTGTAGAAAGTTTGCACTTAACCATTGTTTGATGTTAGACAAACAGTTAGTTAAAGATGACAGCATGTGGAAGTCAGACTCCTTAAAAGAGCAATACAACTGAATATCAACAGCATAAAGATGATAAGAAATATCTGTAAACTGGCTTATTATCCGTCCCAGTGGCAGAATATAAACTAAAAATACAGAGAGAAGAGAGTCCACCTTTATTTTCCCTCTACATGCCAGATGACTAACTCTGCTTTAACAGACTGTTCGATTAAACAGCATAAACAATAGGACCAGTGCCAGAGGTGATTCCACCTCAGGTTGGCCCATGATGTGGGCTTAATTCTCCAGCTAACAAAAGCAAAGCTGTTTCATTTGTGATGACACATCATGAACAGTCCCCCAGAGTGAAATTATTGATCCAAATATGATTTATAACAACAAAACAGCAAAGGTAGGACAAAAGTCATTGTGGTAGCTGTATAAAGTGATGTTTGTTTTTGCTCTTGTTTGGCTGCTGGCTCATTGAATGTTGTTGTACAGCAATAAATCTTGGCTCATGTGAACATGCACATTACTGTAATTTTGTGGTTGTAAAATGTAATTGCTTCAAGTTATGATTGTGTTTTGTATAGATCGAAGTTGCTGTTTTAACTTTATTGTCAAGGTTCTCCCAATTCTGTGGATATGTAAAGTGATGGCTATGCTGATGCAGGGTAGTGTATCTTTATATGAGATTTTTTATGGACAGTGATGTGAATTGGGGACTTTTGTCACTCCGGCAATGGTGTGTGTGTGAGTGTGTGTGTGTGTGTGTGTGTGTGTGTGTGTGTGTGTGTGTGTGTGTGATCTTGTTTAGGGTACCAAAATGCCTAGGGCCGGCTCTGCATTCACTCATTTGTGAATGTTTCCGTTCTGCTCCAGAGACTGGTCATATCCTATGTACCACTGAAACCACACACTCCTGCCCACCAGTGATGCTTTAGTTCATTTGTTCTTTAAGACAAAGTTACTGTGGTATGTGACTACAGGGGGGTTAACTAGCATCGGTGTGGTGATGTAGCCATGGGGTGACATCATCACACCGGATGGTTATAAGGAGAGGATCAGCCATCTTAGGACTCTCTCTCGTCTCTCACAGTGATAGCATGAAACAGCCATAACCGACTGCACTATCGTCGGCCTCCGTCGGTCTATGATGACCCTGGAAGAGAATCCTAAACGTCTACTCTGCTGGAACAGCACCGCCTGTGGCTGAACAGGCCAATGCGCAACGGTGCTCTACCTTCCAGCGTTGGGCGTTGGTAGGATTCAAGCCTGGGCAGGAAGATATGGAGGACAAGATGTTACCCATGCAGCATGTCCCCCCTCTCCACGTCACTGATGAATCCAAAGGAACAGCAGGGCTGCTATAGTTTGGCACCAGCACTGTCGCAGGAGCTGCCAGAACGATGTTGAGCACAACAGAGAACTGCCTTAGGGGCTCCGACTCCGGATTTTTCCTCAGGGTTGACTCCCGAAGCCTTTCCCGTGACCGGGTGTGCCGCAAGGCAGCGGAGGTTTGAAATCAGGGTTTACCTTCCCCTAGATGGGCTACCTTCCCATGTTGACGAGCCACCATCTACCCGAGGCATCTGGTTTTAAGGCGCCAGAGATCGCCCCTTCTCCTATTAGTAAAAGCAGTTCCGCCGGGCTTAGAGACTAAACCACACGGGCAGGCTAGGAGTTGGACAGTTTTCCGGAGGTTGGAAGAGCACGGTTTAATAATCAACCCAGCGAAGTGTCAGTTCGGGGTGACGCAGATTGATTTTTTGGGGCATCGCGTCTCTCCCGAAGGAGCGGTTCCGCTGCCTGACAAAATGCACGTGGTAGCAGATTTTCCCTGGCCGCAAACGGTCAGGGCGTTACAGGAGTTTTTGGGAATGGTGAATTTTTATAACCGTTTCCTTCCCCGCGCAGCACAGCTCATGCAACCGCTGTACGCCGCGCTCAAAAAACAGAAACCCGCGAATAAGATCGAATGGTCCCCGGAGCGAGAGTGAGCGTTCTCGGAAGTCAAAGCAGCCCTGGCAAACGCTGCGTTGCTGGAACATCCAGACCCAACGGCCCGCATAGCGCTCACTACCTGACGCGTCAGATGTGGCCATAGGGGCGGTCGTGGAGCAGCGTGTAGCCGGGGCTTGGCAGTGCTCGCCTTTTTCAGCAGGACTTTGCGCGATAGTGAACGTAAATACAGCACGTTCGACAGGGAGTTGCTGGCTCTCCACTTGGCCATTCGCCACTTCCAGTTCTGGCTGGAAGGGCGCTGTTTCACCGCGTTCGTTGACCACAAGCCACTAACATTCGCGATGGCCAAGGTTTCAGAACCGTGGTCGGGCCGGCAGCAAAGACAGCTGGCCGCGATCTCAGAGTTTACTACCGATATTCAGCATGTGTCAGGTAAACTGAATGGAGTGGCAGACTGCCTCTCGTGCGCCGTGGCTGCCCCGGTCCACGTGGGGATAGATTACACAGCCATGGCCGCGGAGCAGGTTAGTGACGCGGATGTGCGCGCGCTCCAGTCTGGACCAACAGGGTTAAGGCTGGAGAGCAGGGTGCTGCAAGACGGTATGCCCCCCCAATCTGTGATGTCTCCACGGGGCGACCGCGTCCCGTGGTACCGGCCGCGTGGCACCGCCGCGTTTTTGACTCGATTCATTCTTTGGCGCACCCGGGAGTGTGCGCGTTGGTCAAAATGGTAGGAGAGAAATTTGTGTGGCCGAGCCTTCGCAAACAAGTGAAAGAGTGGGCAGCAGCCTGCATGGCGTGCCAACAAGCCAAGGTACACAGACACACGAAAGCTCCCTTGGAGCCGTTTCGCGTCCCGGCTAAGAGGTTCAACCATGTTCACGTGGACCTCGTGGGGCCCCTCCCGCCATCACAGGGGTGCACGCACCTTCTGACAATGGTGGACCGCACCACGCGCTGGCCGGAAGTGGTTCCACTGGCGGTAACCACAGCCGAGGAGGTGGCACGCGCGTTTTTAACAGCATGGGTGGCGCGTTTTGGAGTCCTGTCGGATATTACGTCCGACAGAGGCCCTCAATTTGTTTCTGAACTCTGGTCAACAATGGCCCGCAGCCTGGGTGTCACAATTCACCGCACAACTGCGTACAATCCACAGGCTAATGGGTTATGCGAACGTTTTCATAGGTCATTGAAAGCGGCTCTCAGGGCGTCACTGATGGATGCAAATTGGGTAGACAAGCTACCGTGGGTTTTATTGGGGTTACGTTCTGCGCCTAAAGAGGATTTGGAAGCTTCCCCGGCTGAACTCGTTTTTGTGCAGCCACTGCGGCTGCCCGAGGAGTTTCTCCCAGATAATCCCACGCTGGGCAGCTCCCCGTCTCAGCTGTTGCAGCGTAGCATAGACACAAGCACGCTGCCGGGCCCTGTTCACCACAGTTTTCTGTGTGTTTTTGTGCCTAAAACTTTGAAAAACGCAGAGTTCGTTTTTGTCAGACACGATGCCCATCGCCATCCACTGCGCCCACCTTATGATGGACCGTTCAGAGTGCTGGAAACAGGGGACAAGCATTTTTTGCTAGATTTGGGGGGTAGGAGGGACAGGATTGGCATAGACAGACTCAAACCTGCTTTTGTGGTGGCGGACGAGCAACTGCTGTTGGCGGGGGCCCCTCGGAGTGGAAGACCCCCGCGGGGAGTTTCCCAGAGAAAAGATTCCCCAGAGCACCCACATGCACAGACTTTTACCCCTAAATCATCAACCCCCCAGCATTCATCAGCCTCCCAGCATGGCAGCGCCGCGGAGGCGGTGAATCCTGGTTACAGCAGGTACGGGAGAAGACTGAAGCCCAAGCAGCATGTGGATTGATGTTTAATGATTTTACCACAGCATATGGACTGTCATTCTATTGTTCTATCCAAGACGCTCGGGGTTGGGGGTCTTTTTGGGGAGTGCATAATGTTATAGCATCTTAGGCTAGAACAGAGAGCAGAGTTTTCCTTGGAGATAACAGGGAGGTGTGAAGGATGAATGCAGGTGACCTTTTGTATATCAGAGTCTGCTAGGAGGATGTTAAGGGATTAAGGAAGTGAATGCAATGTGACCTTTGATGTTTAGAAGCTGCTGAAGGAAGGCCTGAGTATTTAAGAGAAGAGTCTTGTCTGAGATGCTCTCTTTCTGACTATGCTTCCGTGTGAGATGTGTAATAAGCTGCCTGAGTCAAATCTGCCTTGTTATTTCCGCACTCCACAATCTCTTCTGGTAGTGATGGTGATAACTGGAACTGTGGTGGTTGATAAAGGCACTCTGTCTTCTTGATGTTGAATCTTGATGTGAACCCTGACAACATCAGAATAGGACCTGATTTTATGGTTCACGGTAGTGCGGGATTTTCTGAGTCAATAAAGTTGCGACAGCAGTTTTTCATCTGTTCAGACTCCGCCCTCCTGCTCCTGTTTAAACCTCAATGTCACCGGCAGTCAGATTCATAGAAAAGTGGAGCTGGAGCTGCACGGTCGGCTTCACGGCAGAAAAAAAACGGAAAATAACTTCAAAAGAGGGGGAATAAGAAGAAGATTTAAAGCCGGAGTCTGAGCTCCACCTGCCAACCAAGTGAGACATTATTTACCTTCATGGTTTATTCTTTAAATTGTGATCAAGTTTTAATGAGGTTTTAAAGACATTTGTCCGCTTGTCTGATTCTGTGAGTGACCGTCATTCACAGCCTGTTACTTATTCACCACAGCTGTTGTTTTATTGCTGCCGGCGAGCAGCAGCCTCTCATTACACCAATGATTTATTCTGGCTTTTCCTCTTCAAGGTTCAATTTGGATATTTGGACCAATCAGCAAACTTTTATTCCTTTATTTTTTTTACTCCTCCCACTCCTTTTGGAGGATTTAATCAGCCGGACCGGATCACCTCCTGCAGATAGACAGCGGCTCTTCAGCAGACTCTTCCCCGGAGATGAGGTCCTTTCTGCGGCTCACTGTGTGCTGCACCAGCCTGCTCTGCCTGCAGCCGCTGCTGGCGCTGCCCGCCGGGAGGCAGGAGGAGGAGGACGGGGAGCGGCGCTCCGGGACCCGGTACGGCCACCCGCCCCTCATTACTACTACTACTGCTATTACTACTGCAGTATTACTACTGCTACCACCAGCAGGGGATTTGTTATTAAGGCGCACGAGGGTTTTGGGGATCATTTTCACAAATTTAGTTTAAAGTACATTTGCAAGATTAATATAATAAAATATAATAAACTATGCCTATTTACAATTTTAAAATACAAGTTTACCATAAGCAATTTCAAATATAGAGAAAAAAGTAAAAAAAAAAGTGAGAAAAAAGTACAACTCCTAAATGAAGAAGAAAACGGATTTCCAATAAAAAAAACTAAGAAATTTGTAAAGATAAAATCACAAATTTACTAGGAAAAACTGCACATTTCCAAAAACAAACTCTGACACCCATTAGTAGTTTATATAAAACTTTTTTCCTCATAAATATTTCTTGGAAAATTGTAACATTTTTGTTGAAGTGTAAAACTTTTTCTTATAAATTTGCAACTTATTCTCAGCAAATTTGTGAGTTTTCTAAGAAATTTAGTACTTTTCTCCATAAAATCTGCTGTTTTTGTGATTCAACACAAAACAACAGCTATATACACATAAATGCTCATTTTTTTTCTATTAGATATGCAAATTTTCCTCAAAATTTCCAATGTTTTCTTGTACATTTACACCTATATGTTATATCATTAAATGAGTGCAGGCAGAGAACGTCTTGAGGAACATTCAGCTGAACTTTATTTGGCGCACATTACTATTTATACTCCCTGCTGTAGCCCGCCTGACATCATCCCGTTCTCCACCCCGACGGTGCTACGCCAAACACAAAAGGCCAGTTTCCATACACAACATTCTCCACCACTCACAAGTTCCAACTATAACACAGAGAACCTATTTCTACAACAAAACACAACCAATAGAGTAACAGCAATGTTTTCCATATGTACATATAAACAAGTCTATCAGTGGGTGAACCAATATACAACCAAAATGCCCAGCTGATGTTGTCCATGACAGTTCTTGCCACATAGTCCTCCAAATAGGCAGGTCTCTGACGCACTCTAGCCAGGCGTCCCATCCTAGGGGACTCTGCACCAGGCACCATCGGTACCACCTGTGAGTCCACATCCAGCATAGCCGCCCAATCCGAAGACCCATCAAGTTGCCCCATGGCGTCCAAGTCCTGGGCAGGTACCGCACGCCTTAGCCTGCTGGCATGCCACCTGGATCTATCGTCCAGTTCAAATGTGTATGGGCCCCACCTTCTCTTAATCTCCCGCAGTCCCATCCACAGGGGCTGGAGCTTGTGTGACCAGATGGGGTGCCTAATCCACACCCAATCCCTCTCCTTCAGGCTGTGGTCCTTCACCCGGTACTTCCTGTCAAACCGTCTTTTCATTCTGCATTGTTGGTCTGAGACTCTGCTCCTCAGTGTCACATCACTTGTCCGGGAGACCACTCAGAGGCTCCAACCAATTCATTGGCAGTGACAGCTCCCGCCCCAGCATAAACGCATGAAGAGCAGAGACTTCCAAAATGGGTGCAGGGAAACTGGCCTGGTTGGTTGGGCGCCTCTGCTTGGGCCTTCTTTCTTGCACGGACCTCACTGATGCTGTTGCATCTGCTCTCTTCAAAGCTCATTTGTGCTTTGTGAGTCAGAGTACGCCATCTGGAACTGTCTGCTGCACACTCCTCCAGCTGTTTAGGAGCTATTCCAGAATAGGTAATGTTGGCCTTGATACAGTCTTTAAACCGTTTTAGGGGTCTGCCCTGCATTCTGCTGCCTCTGTTGAGCTCGCCATATCGGAGTTGTTTTGGAATTCTTCTTTCTTTCATCCTGATGACATGACCTGCCCATCTGAGCTGCACTTTCAGCATCATTGCTTCAATGCTGGTGGTCTCTGCACAGTCCAGGACGTCAAGGTTTGTGATCCTGTCCTACCATCTGATGCCAAGGACTGAGCAAAAATTCCGCATGTGAAAATGCTCCAGCAGCTTAATGTGCGTTCTATACAAAGTCCAGGTCTCACACCCATATAAGAGACTCTTGAGAACAACTGTCTTGTACACCTTGAGCTTGGTTGACTGCTGGATGTTATATTGGTTAAGCACACGGGCTCATAGTCTGCCCAAGGCTTGGCTTGCTTTACAGATCCTTGTGTTGATCTCTTTGTCAAGGGAAGCATTGCTGGATATAATGCTGCCAAGGTACTTAAATTAGTCTACCATCTTCAGTTTTGTTCCCTCGATTGAAATGGGTGGATGCTGGCCTGCTGCAAGAGGACTATGTTGAAATAGCACTTCTATCTTCCCTAGACTGATGGAAAGACCGAATAGACGGGATGCTTCAGCGAACTTGTTGACGATGAGTTGGAGAGCAGACTGCGTGTGTGCCATGAAAGCACAGTCATAAGCAAAGAGAGCTTCTTGGATATTCCTTTTAGCAGTCTTGGTTTTTGCACTAAGCCATCAGAGGTCAAAGAGGGACCCATCCAGTCTATACTTGAGGTGCACACCATCCTCAATGTCTCTGACAGCATGGCTGAGGACACAAGTGAAGAAAAGGTTCAATTGCACTGGGGCTAGTACGCATCCTTGCTTCACACTGTTTCCGATCTCAAATGGGTCAGACGCTTCTCCGGAGAGAACCATACCTGTCATGTTATCATGGAACAGACAGATAAGGGTCACAAACTTTGAGGGGCAGCCAAGTTTCTGGAGAGTAATCCATAAGGCCTCTTTGCTGACAGTATCAAATGTTTTAGTCAGATTTACGAAGACAGCATACAGATCAAGATTCTGTTCTCTGCACTTCTCCGGCACTTGACGGACAGCAAATTTCATATCAATTGTACTTCTCCCTGGGCGGAAGCCACACTGCGCTTCTGGCAGGTTCTCCTCAGAGACACTGGAGATTAGGCGATTAAGAATGACTCGCGCTAGAATCTTGCCGGCAATGGACAGGAGGGATATTCCTCGGTAATAGCCACAGTCTGATTTGCTCCCCTTGTTCTTGTACAGGGAGAAAATGATTGCATCGCTGAACTCCTGGGGTACATTTTCTTCCTCCTAAATGCTACAGAGCAACCCATGAAAAGTGCCCAAGGCTACTGGTCCTGCATTTTTGAAGAGTTCAGCTGGGATCCCATCCTTTCCAGGAGCTTTTCCAGAACTGGTCTGGTTGATGGCTTTCTGGACCTCTTCCAGGTTAGGGGGAGGTCAAGGCTTTCTTTTATGGGCCTCTGAGGGATCTGTTCCAAGGCTTCCTTGCTGACAAAGGAGGGTCTGTTGAGGAGATTGCTAAAGTGTTCCCTCCTTCTCTCGTTTATGACTCTCTTCTCCTTCAGCAGCGTGCCATTTGTTGACAGGAGAGGGGTATTAGTGGGTCTGGATGGTCCATATACCGCCTTGATAGCACTGAAGAACATCTTTGAGTTCCTGGTGTCGGCGTACAACTGGACCTCCTTTGCCTTTTGGTTCTACCACTTATCCTGCATCCTGCAAAGGGGATTTTGAGCATGGTTCTGGAAGTGCTTGAAGCGGTTGTATTTGGAGGTGGAGGAAATTTCATTTTTGCCAGGCTACGAATGCTTTGTGCTTCTCATCCAGGAGCTGAGTGATAGCTTCATCATTCTCGTCAAACCAATCCTGGTGTACTCTCTTTTTTGGGCCAAGTGTTGACTGGGCTGTCTTCTTCACAACCATTTTGAACTGGTTCCACTGCTGAGTTGGATTTCCAGCAAGAGGCCCAAGAGAGGCCAGCTTGTCATCCAGGCAACTCAAAAGGTGGTCTCAGTGTCCTGGGTGCTTCAGTTTGGCGACATTGAAAGATGGCCGGACGAATCTGGATTTCTTCTGATGAGTGGAGATGATGTGCAGCTTGAGTACCGATCTGATAAGACGGTGGTCAGTCCAGCATTCTGCTCCCCGCATGGTTCTGATGATCCTAAAGTCTTGAACATCACACCTGCGGCAGATAATGTAGTCAATCAGGTGCCATTGTTTTGACCTAGGGTGCATCCAAGTTGTTTTATACTTGTCTGCTTGTCTAAACAGAGTGTTGGTGATTGTCAGGTTACTCTCTGCACAGAGACCCAGGAGTAGCAGGCCATTGGAATTCATGTTTCCTGTACCGTGGGGCCCAATCATGCCTTTCCAGTTTGCATAATCAGTACCCACTCTCACGTTGAAGTCACCCATCATTATGAGCTTGTCTTCAGTGGGTGTGGCCTTCACAAGGTTGCTGAGATCCTCATAGAATGTTTCCTTTGTTTCACCGCTGCTGGTTAGTGTTGGAACATATGCACTAATGACTGATGTGACAGGAAGCATTCAGCGGGAAGTGGAACTTCATCAGACGATCATTGATAAAGGTGGCGAGGCCTGGAAGCTGCTTGAGGAGCGGTGTTTTGATGGCCAGACCTACTCCATGGATTCTGTCTTCATCACGAGCCTTCCATTTTTAGAAGAAGGTGCACCCACCTTTTATTTCTTCAACAGATCCTTCATCTGCCAATTTAGTTTCACTAAGTGTGGCAATGTCAATGCTGTAGTGTGACAGTTCCTTTGCGATGAGGGCTGTTCTTCTCTCAGGTCGTGGTGAAGTTTCCCTGTCCATTAGCGTACGGACTTTCCATGCCCCAAAAATCATCATCTTTTTCTTTCGACCGCAGAGAGGGTAACACTGCCAGCCGTGGTAAACTGGCCGGTGGATCTGAGGACAAGCAATGTTTGAGACACCTTTTCTAGTCTCTTCCCTCGTGCGAGGGTGAGCAGTGCTATCCTAAACAGGACTGCTCAGTCACCTGGTGAAACACCAAACTCCTCTGTTGTCCTAGGTTCAGAAAGAGAGTGACTCTTTCATCCAGGTTGCCTACGTGCAGGGTTGGAACTACAACTCCCAGTGGGTACTTCCACCTGTTGCTTCACTCCTTCCCCATCGCCGCAGGGCTTTGAGAGAGCTGAAGATGAGAGGTGAAAGATGAAAGGTAAAAAGGTAAAAGGTTGCACATAGAGACCTGTGTGGGAATTTGTTTAAAGTGCGAGGGTTGGTACACTCAGATGAAACCACTCTCTCGGCCTTGGAAGTCCATTTCCAGTGGTATGAGGATTCATCACAACCGGAGACTTCTTCAGCTGCAGTGGATGACCACGACATCTTATGAGTCTTGCCATGCTCTGGGCACTCCATGACGCCTGCTGTCACCGCCTTTGTGACCGTTGGATCAACTGATCTCATCTGCTCAGCCCGGCTGGTCCAGTCTGCACATGCTTGGGTAGACATACCCTAGCTCACCGAGAGTCAGTGACCTGTCGGCTACCCCCACCAGGTTTTGCCGGCCTGCCAAAGCCATTGCCCGTTGTGTGGCCTCTGTTGCATGCTAACAGCTACGAGGAGCCACTGGTGAGAGCTGGGTATTATGGGGGAACCAATAGAGGACTAGCTATCCTGAAAGGACATGGCAAGCTCTTCCACTAGAGGTACTATCCCTCCATAGACACCCCATACACCCCTATTCACTATACACTATACAGTATACTATACATCACAACATTGTGATAATATTGCAGCGTGTCCCGAGTGCAGTGATAATATCGTATCTCCTCCTCTTTCAAATGCCAGGATCTGTGAATAGGCCCACCCACATCCCACAAGGCTAAAAGTGGCTAGCACTACGGTTGATGCATGGTTGCCCAGGATAATGACTGAAGCTGCATCGGTCCTTAAAAGCAGTTTAATGGTAAAACCTATCTTAATTTTGGTCGAGTTTTCAAAGCTCTGTCTAAAAATGTTAACTGGTTACAGTTGAGTGATTTCAGTCTTGATAGGTCTTGTAAGTTATAAAACACTTGTTAGAGACATGTTAACAAGAAAAAACCCTTGGTTTTTACAGAGTGTGCTTTTAAGTAGATTGACGTGTCCTTGTGTGGGAATTCAACAGAGACTCAAACTGAATGGCTGTATATGTTTTCAGAGCTGTGTGTGGAGAGAAAGAGATAGAGAGAGAGAGAAAGATTTTCCAATAAATTTTATGTTTTTTTTCTTATCCATTTGGTATTTATCACAAATTTGAGCAAGGTTTGTGCTGCATGTGGCTCTGGAACCGTGGGTTGCAGACCCCTGTCCTAAATTCACTTCAGTGTTGGTGTGTCAGTGTGACCTTGGCTTTGGTTTTTGTTCCTATGAAGGGCAACGAACATCCCTGTGACTACACGCACGCACACACACACACACACACACACATGCACGCACACACGCACGCACGCACCTTTCTGATTTACTCATTTTCCCCAGACTAACAGTTGAGAGAAAACAAATCTCCAGACTGGTGACAGTAAGTTTACATCCACTGTAAATAAAGACACAACCTTTTTTCTTCTCACTGTTTGACACTAAATCAAGCTAAACTTTTCCTGTTTTAAGCCTGTTAGGATTACCAAAATTATTTGTATTTGCTAAATAATGTTTTAGAGAATTTTTTTTTTTAATTAATTTCATCAAAGTCAGAAGTTCACATACATTTCCTTAGTATTTGGTAGCGTTGCCTTTAAACTGTTTGAGTTGCGTCAAGCTTTAACTTCTGGGCTGATGTCTTCAGATGCTGCTTCAATATTTCCTCAAAATGTTCTTTCCTCACAATGCCATCCATTTTGTGAAGTGCACCAAAACACCCCCACAGCATGATGCTGTCACCCCTGTACTTCACAGTTGGGATGGTGTTCTCAGGCTTCCAAGCTTCCCCATTTTTCCTCCAAATGTAACAATGGTCATTATGGCCAAACAGTTCAGTTTTAGTTTCATCAGACCACAGGGCATGTCTCAAAAAATTAAAGTCTTTGTCCCTGTGTGCATTTGCAAACTGTAATCTGGATTTTTTTTATGTTGTTTTTGGAGTAATGGCTTGTTCCTCACCGGGTGGCCTTTCAACCCATGTCAGTACAGGACTTGTTTCTCTGTGGATAATGAAACTTTTACCAGCTTCAGCTCTGTGTCCCCGAGATGAAACTCTCATCTCGGGGACACAGAGCCCATCTCCTTCCTGAGCGGTGTGATGGCTGGACATTCCCATGGTGTTTATACTTGTGTAATTGTTTGAACAGATGAACGTGGCACCTTCAGACATCTGGAAATTGTACCTAAGGATCATAAGGAAGTTCTTCTTTTACTTGAGTCAGTTTCTGGCCATGTTACCCCTTCTCTGACAAGGTTTACAGAAGTCTACAGTTACTAATGTTAGCATGTCAGTTTGTTCTTAAAAACCTGTCTGTTTTTCCTCCATTTTAAAGCTCAGATGTGTCCAGTGGCTCCATGCAGATTTGTTGTTTTTCACAGCGGAATAGCTGACTGGTGTGTTTAAATCTAATAACAGTTGACATAAGACGGTCTGAGGTGGTTCTTCCTCCAGGTCGGCAAACACAAATGACTGTTTTTCATGTCTGAGTGTTTTAGTGTGTGTATGTGCTTTAGTGTGCTAAACACCTGCCACTGAAACCTGATCGTAACTAAAGGTCAGTCTTGTGTTTCCATCCGTAGGTTAATCCTCCTTCAGTCCTGCTGTGTTTGGCTTATAACAGGGGTGTCCAACCATGTGCCATGGAGGGCCAAGACCCTGCAGACTTTACTTCCAACCAGTGTCTTCAGCAGCAGAGTTCACTGAACTTCTTCCCACTGATTGCTGATGAGTGAAAACACCTGCTGAAGAGACTGGTGTTAAATGTATTAAAGGGCTTGACATTAATGTTTTTGCTCACTGGCCTCTGTGGCTAGTGATTTTCCAGACTTACTAGCCACTCAGCCTTTTCACTAGCCATAATTTTGTGGTTGGAAAATTATATTTAATATGACCAAATTTGGCTATTGCATGCTAAAGTTTACCTGAACTAAATTTACAACCATTTAAATGTAAATGACCCTTATACATACACTACCGTTCAAAAGTTTGGGGTCACCCAGACAATTATTTTGTGTTTTCCATGAAAAGTCACACTTATTTACCACCATGGGTTGTAAAATGAATAGAAAATATAGTCAAGACATTGACAAGGTTAGAAATAATGATTTGTAGTTGAAATAATAATTTTTTCCCGATACTCAACTTGCTCAAAGGCAGGTCAGCTTTATAGCTTCTCTAACCAGCTAAACTGTTTTCAGCTGTGCTAACATGATTGCACAAGGGTTTTCTAATCATCCATTAGCCTTCTGATGCAATGAGCAAACACATTGTACCATTAGAACACTGGAGTGATAGTTGCTGGAAATGGGCCTCTATACACCTATGTAGATATTGCACCAAAAACCAGACATTTGCAGCTAGAATAGTCATTTACCACATTAGCAATGTATGTTAGATATTAGAGTGTATTTCTGATTAGTTTAAAGTTATTGTTATGACCTGAGTGCCGGTTCTGATCGCGCTCGGGCTAAGTTCTTCTCGCTGCTGGCCTTGACAGCTGCGGGCTGTATTCTGGTCTCACCGGGCTCTTATTGTGAAGGTGCTCGGTGGGGCTTCCGCCTGTCAAGGCTGGTCAGCTGTTTGTCATTACCGTCGTTAGTGCTTCGCCTTTTTAAGCCCGGCATTGGCGACGGTAAGACGCTGGAGTATCGTCAAACTTTCTTTGCCAAGTCTTGGTCTACGACTCGTCATGCTTGAGAGCGCCGTAGACCTTCAGGTCAGGTTCGTGTATGTAGCTTTGCCACAGTTTAGCTCGTAGTGGCTGGGGTTAGCCCTACGAGCCCAAGTCTCGTTTTTGTGTGTGTTTGCCCTGAGGGGTTCATAGCCTTGTTTGTCGCGTGTGAAAATAAACTAACATCTTTGCCAAACTCACTGGTGAACTCTTTGGCGTCTCTTGGTGATCCGCGAGGATCACCACATGACAGTTATCTTCATTGAAAAAAACAGTGCTTTCCTTTCAAAAATAAGGAAATTTCTAAGTGACCCCAAACTTTTGAACGGTAGTGTAGCTCAAATGCTGGGCCTTTTTTGAACGTTATAACAGAGATGGAAGGAAAGACTTTGACATGACACACAACCGGCAAGAAGTGCTGCACAAAAAAAAAAAAATTGCGGGACAGCACGCATCTCAGAGCAGCATTAGCAACAGCTAAGCTAAAAACATGTCGGCACAGACCTTGCGAGCAGCGCTGGAGAAAAAGTAAATGGTGTTCACTTATATAGCACTTTTTCTCATCTCTAGATGACCAAAGCGCTTCACAGATCCTGCTGTTCACCCATTCACACACTGATGGCGGCAGAGCCACCATGCTCAGGTGCTGGCCTGACCCACCAGGAGCAACTGGGGGTTCAGTGTCTTGCTCAAGGACACTTTGACATGCAGACTGCAGACAGAGCGGGAATCAAACCCCTGACCCTCCAATCAGTAGTCAGCCACACTACGCCTGTGCCACAGTAAGTAATGTTTATGATGTAGAATGTGTAAATGATGAGGCAAATTGGTCTCAAGCAGTTTATTACACATTCTGTCTCATGAGCACAGTAGAAAAGAGGACATCTCAGAAAAAACTCGTCCCTTATATACCCAGGTCTCCCAACAGCTCACAAGTCATATTCATTCACATCAAAGGTAACATTGCATTTCCTCTTTAATCCCTTAGCCTCCCCCTCACAGTCTTTGGCCCCAAAGGATCCTCCAAGCAGTCTCTTGCATACAAAAGATTACACTTTCACAGCTTCCTGTTATCTCCAAGGAAACTCTGCACTTTGTTCTTATCTAAGATGTGAGGCATTATGTAAGGCATTAAGTAAGTCACATGTGTGGCTACACCCCCCCCCCCAAACATTTTAGATCGAACAAAAGAATAACATTCTGCATGCTGTGATAGAATCATTACACATCAATCCACATGCTGCTTGGGCTTCAGTCTTCTCCCGTATCTGCTGTAACCAGGATTCCCCGCCTCCGCGGCGCTGTCATGCTGGGGAGCGGCTGACTGGGGGTGAAAACCTTTTGTCTGTCCCTGTGGGTGTTCTGTGGAAATTCTACTCTGGGAAGCACCCCGTGGGGGTCTTCCGCACCGAGGGGCCCTTGCCAACAGCACTTGCTCGTCCGCCACCACAAAAGCGGGTTTAAGTCTGTTTATGCCAACCTTTTCCCTCCTACCCCGCAAATCTAGCAAAAAATGCTTGTCCCCTGTTTCCAACACTCTGAACGGCCCATCATAAGGTGGTCGCAGTGGGGGGCGATGCGCATCATGTCTGACAAAAACAAACTCTGCGTTTTTCAAAGTTTTAGGCACAAAAACGTGCGGAAAACTGTGATGAACGGGGCCCGGCAGCGTGCCTGTGTCAATGCTACGTTGCAACAGCTGAGACGGGGAGCTGCCTGGCGCAGGATTATCCGGGAGAAACTCCCCGGGCAGCCGAAGTGGCTGCGTGAAAACGAGTTCAGCTGGGGAAGCTTCTAAGTCTTCTTTAGGCGCAGAACGCAACCCTAATAAAACCCACGGTAGCTTGTCTACCCAATTTGCATCCGTCAGTGACGCCCTGAGAGCCGCTTTCAATGACCTATGAAAACGTTCGCATAACCCATTAGCCTGAGGATTGTATGCGGTTGTGCGGTGAATTGTGACACCCAGGCTGCGGGCCATTGCTGACCAAAGTTCGGAAACAAATTGAGGGCCTCTGTTGGACGTAATGTCCGACGGGACTCCAAAACGCGCCACCCATGCTGTTAAAAATGCGCGCTACCTCCTCGGCTGTGGTTGACGCCAGTGGAACCACCTCCGGCCATCGCGTGGTGCGGTCCACCATTGTCAGAAGGTGCGTGCACCCCTGTGATGGCGGGAGGGGGCCCACGAGGTCCACGTGAGTGTGGTCGAATCTCTTAGCCGGGATGTGAAACGGCTTCAAAGGAGCCCTCGTGTGTCTGTGTACTTTGGCTCGTTGGCCCGGCATGCAGGCTGCTGTCCACTCTTTCACCTGTTTGCGAAGACTCGGCCAGACAAATTTCTCTCCTACCATCTTGATTGACGCGTGCACTCCCGGGTGCACTAAAGAATGAACCGAGTCAAAAACACAGCGGCGCCACGCGGCCGGTACCACGGGACGCGGTCGCCCCGTGGAGACATCGCAGATTAGGGGGGACATACCGTCTTGCAGCACCCTGCTCTCCAGCCTTAACCCTGTTGGTCCAGACTGGAGCGCGCGCACATCCGTGTCACTAACCTGCTCCGCGGCCATGGCTGCGTAATCTATCCCCACGCGGACCGGGGCCGCCACGGCGCGTGAGAGGCAGTCTGCCACTACATTCAGTTTACCCGAGACATGTTGAATATCGGTAGTAAACTCTGAGATCGCGGCCAGCTGTCTCTGCTGCCGGCCCGACCACGGTTCTGAAACCTTGGCCATCGCGAATGTTAGTGGCTTGTGGTCAACGAACGCGGTGAAACAGCGCCCTTCCAGCCAGAACTGGAAGTGGCGAATAGCCAAGTGGAGAGCCAGCAACTCCCTGTCAAACGCGCTGTATTTACGTTCACTATCGCGCAAAGTCCTGCTGAAAAAGGCGAGCGGTTGCCAAGCGCCGGCTACACACTGCTCCACGACCGCCCCTATGGCCACATCTGACGCGTCAGTAGTGAGCGCTATGCGGGTCGTTGGGTCCGGATGTGCCAGCAACGCAGCGTTTGCCAGGGCTACCTTGAATTCCGAGAACGCCCGCTCTCGCTCCGGGGACCATTCGATCTTATTCGCGGGTTTCTGCTTTTTGAGCGCGGCGTACAGTGGTTGCATGAGCTGCGCTGCGCGGAGGAGGAAACGGTTATAAAAATTCACCATTCCTAAAAACTCCTGTGACGCCCTGACCGTTTGTGGTTGTGGAAAATCTGCTACCACGCGCACTTTGTCAGGCAGCGGAACCGCTCCTTCGGGAGAGACGCGGTGCCCCAAAAAATCAATCTGCGTCACCCCCAACTGACACTTCGCTGGGTTGATTATTAAACCGTGCTCTCCCAACCTCCGGAAAACCGCCGTGAGGTGGGTTTCGTGTTCGTCTTCGGACGCGCTGGCTACCAAAATATTGTCCAGGTAAACGAATACGAAAGGGAGATCGCGCAGCACTGCATCCATCATGCGTTGGAACGTCTGCGCAGCCCCTTTAAGTACGAATGGCATGCGCAAAAAGTCGAATTGACCAAATGGAGTTATCACCGCTGTTTTGGGTATGTCCTCAGCGTGCACTGAGACTTGGTGGTAACCGCGGACCAAGTCTATTTTAGAAAAAATGCGCGCTCCTGCCAAATGAACGGAAAAATCTTGGATGTGAGGGATTGGGTAGCGGTCGTGCGCTGTGGCGTTGTTCCACCTGCGGAAATCCCCGCAAGGTCGCCACGAACCGTCAGCTTTAGGGACCATGTGTAGCGGGGAAGCCCATGGGCTGTTTGAACGCCTGATGATGCCCAACCTCTCCAGGTTGGCAAACTCCTCACACGCTATGGCCAGTTTAGCTGTGTCCAAGCGCCGAGGGTTTGCAAAAACGGGCGGCCCGGTGGTGGTAATAAAATGTTCCACCCCGTGTTTAGCGACGGCTGCCGAAAATGTTGGGACCGTGAGTGCTGGGAACTGAGTGAGCAGTGTGTGGAACTTACCGCTTGCAGCTGTGACATTGGCTTGTGCTGTTGGCCAGGACGCTTGAGCTGTACAGGGGATAGAATCGAAAGAAAGTGCATTAACCAGGCGCCTGTTAGCGACATCAACCAACAACCCATGTGAGCACAAAAAATCAGCCCCCAATATATTGAAATTCAATGCTGCTATGACAAAAGTCCACTCAAATGTACGGCCGTGCAGAGACAGAAGCAGAGTCCTCTCACCAAAGGTCTTAATCTCCGAGCTGTTTGCTGCTGCCATCTCGGGGCCGCTGGATCCTGCCAGCCGGTCGGCGTAGGACGGCATGATGAAACTCAACTGGGCGCTGGTGTCCACCAGGAAATGTCTCCCCGAGCGTGCGTCCGTCAAGTAGAGCAGCTTGTTCTCCTCCCCGAGGGCCGCAGCTGCTACCGACCTCCGGTCTTGGCGTTTTCCCGAGCGCTTGAACTGGCACAGTGGTATACACTTGCGTGCCCTCTCTGCAAAGCGGCGGTGGTAGAAACAAAGGGTATCTCCTCCGTGTTCCTTGGCCCCTGCCGCCGCTGTCGTCAGTGGTTCCGTTACCGCCGTCGATGGCTCCTCACCGTCTCCGGTCGTCACACCGAGCTCAGTCGCCGCTGCCGTGGTCGCAAGCTCTCTGCTGGCCATGATGATCTGGTGTGCCTCCCGGGCCAGTGCACGGTAGTCCCGCTTGGCCAACAACGGGGAACTGGCCAGGGCCGCTCTCGTCACTGACGGAAGGCTCCTGAGGAAGAGGTGGGTAAAGATGAAGTGGTCGTCGCTCGAGCCTTTCAACCTCAGCATCCTCTCCATGAGGTCAATGGGTGTGCAATCTCCCAACCCGGTCCGCACCAGGAGTCCCTCTGCTCTCTCCTCAACCGAGAGTGTGTAGTGCTGGATGAGGGCGGCCTTCAACGTGCCGTATTTGTCGCTGGCTGGTGGCTGTTCCAGAAGGCTCTCCACATGCTGAGCCGTGTGGTTGTCGAGCTTTGCAATCACATGGTAGAATTTCGTGTCATCTACCGATATCCCCCGGAGGGCGAACTGCGCCTCAACCAGGTGGAACCAGGAGCGCGGGTTGTGCTGCCAAAAGTCCGGTAGCTGGATTGTAACGGGATACGCTTGGCTGTGGGCTCCCAACGAGGCTAGCTCCGGGGAATTCTCTTTGTGTTGCATGCTTCGTCTTGGGTCACCAGTGTAGAATGTGTAAATGATGAGGCAAATTGGTCTCAAGCAGTTTATTACACATTCTGTCTCATGAGCATAGTAGAAAAGAGGACATCTCAGAAAAAACTCGTCCCTTATATACCCAGGTCTCCCCACAGCTCACAAGTCATATTCATTCACTTCAAAGGTAACATTGCATTTCCTCTTTAATCCCTTAGCCGCCCCCTCACAGTCTTTGGCCCCAAAGGATCCTCCAAGCAGTCTCTTGCATACAAAATATTACACTTTCACACCTTCCTGTTATCTCCAAGGAAACTCAGCACTTTGTTCTTATCTAAGATGTGAGGCATTATGTAAGGCATTAAGTAAGTCACATGTGTGGCTACAATGAAGCGCTTTTCAGACATATAGTCACAGAGCGCTGTACAATAAAATAGAATAAAAGGAATTCGATAGATAAAAATAATTTAAAAAGTACAAAAACAAGTTAAAACACAAGATTAGAATTATTTAAAAATATCAGACTTACCGTTAAAAAGCAGTTGAATTGAAACTCAACGGAACGCTTCCTTAAACAAAAATGTTTTCAGCTGCTTTTTAAGAGTCCGCAGAGTCAGGTGATTGTAGCTGGAGTGGAAATCTATTCCAGACACCGTGCACTACCCTCCCTGTGTGCAGAGACGTGTCTCCGTGGAAAATAACGCCCTGAGAATACTTGATTATATGAAAGAAATGGCAACAGTTTTACTTTGGGACATGATTTCAGTTTGAGTAAGTTGAAAAAATATGAAATATACAGGACCGTGATATCGTGATTATTGCTGAATCGTGATCGGATCGTACCGTGCCCAGGTATTGTGATCTGAATTGAATCACTCTGTCCCTCGCAGTTCCCACCCCAAGTAAAGGGGAAGAGCGTGCTGATGGAAAGTGCAAAGTGCACCATAAATTCACACTTTATGTCAGTGATTTTCAACCTCTGTGCCATGAGATCGTCAGGTGCCTAATTTCACTTAATTGGTCCAAGAAATGGCAAATGATATCGTTGTTGTGTGTCAGTGCCTGTAGTGGCTCTTCCATGTCAGTAGGTGGCGGTATGAACACAATAATGAGTAGCTTTTTCTTCTTCAACGAAGGTTCTCATTCAGTGTTAGGACATATCGATGAAATGTCTGCAGATGCTGAAGAAGACTGTTTTGTAACTGGACAAATCTGTGGGCATAAGTGGACATGTGGAGCTTTTGGTCGCTGTGTGTTCTGTGACTGGAGGCTGTAGTGTTTGCAGGCTGACGTGACGCGCCGCGTTGCAGGTGCACGCACGCACGGGTGACGTCACCACGTTAGAGGCTATACATTCATGATACATTTTGACCCCAAAAATCTGCATATTTGAACTTTAAATGAAGGTAAAACAGCTGATTTACAGGAATAAACTGACCCGTCAACATTAGAGATGGAAGAATTTTTACTTTTAAATATGAAACTTTTCTAATGTAAATTTTTGTGCGTAAATTTGTAACTTTCCATAAATATGCAACTTTGTTCCTATATATTTGTAGCCATTTTTTTCTTATAAACTAGAAGATTTTTTCAATATTTTTTTGTATAAATTTACATTTTTTTCCTCTTAAATTTGAATTTGTAGTTTTATTTTATAAACCTACAACTTTTTCTTGTAAATTTATATTTTTCCTTCACAAATTTGCATTTTTTTCTCTTTAAAATACAAATTTTCCTAAAAGTTTGAAACATTTCTCCCTTATAAATGTTTCCTGTAAATTTGCAACTTTTTCTTGCATCTTTGTGGACATATTTTCTAGTAAATTTAAATTTTCTTATAAATGTGTAAGGATTTTCTTGTAAATTTGAAAAAAGTTTATCTTGTATTTGCAGGTTTTTCTTGTACATTTCTAGGAATTTTTTTCTGTAAATCTGCATATTTTTCATAAATTCTCTACTTTTTTCTCTTTAATGTACACGTTTTTCTTGTAAATTTGAAAAAAAGATTTTTTGTCATAATTTGCAGAATTTATTTCTCCTAAATTCCAAAATTTTTCTTGCATGTTTGTATACATTCTTCTTGTAAATTTGCATTTCTTTCCTTTGTAAATGCTAAATTTTTCACATTTAGATTACAACATTTTCCATTCAGATTAGTTTGTTCCCTATAATTTTGTGGAAATTTTTCATGTAAATGTGCACTTTTTCTTCTTTAAATTACAAACTTTTCTCCTACAGTCAGAACGTTTTTTCCTTGTGATATTTGGGGACATTTCTCATGAATGTGTAATGGTTTTCTTGTGAATTTGAATCTTTTTAGCTCATACATGTGCAACTTTTTTCTTGTAACTTTGCGAAGATTTCTTTCTTACATTTGCAACATTTTTCTTGTACATTGCTGGGTGTTTTTCCTGTAAATTTTCCCTTTTTTTTCCTCAAGCATGTGCAGCATTCCTCTCATAAATTGTCCCACATTTTCCTCGGTAAACATCTGGGTGTTTTCTGCCGTGTGCTGCTGGTGAGTCGTCCAGTCGTGCAGTTTCATGGTGTCGTGTTGACAGTGGTCCATCCAGAACGTCCTCTTACGGTCACACACAGACATGACGGGACGACAGCAGTCACAGTGCTTTGTGTGTGTGTGTGTGTGGGTGTGTGTGTGTGTGTGAGCAAGCTCAGATCTCTGTCATTCCTTCCATGTGTGTGTGTGTCCGTGCCGCCGGTGTGTGACCTCATATGGACATGGAGACATAGTAATGATGCCCAGATGGATGTGGTCTCCAAACAGGGACAGGTTGGAGTATCTCCACCGTGCATACCAGCGTTTTCCTCCTTCATGGAATGTCTGGGGGGTGGTCCAGAAAAGGGCTCATGCTAAAACTCTTGAGTGTGTTACCTCTGAGATGAAAGAGGAAAGAGAAACTTGGTTACCATGGTAACTGACTCACTGAGCAGTTTTCTGGAAGAACCCCCCAAGTCCCTGCTGCTCTCAGCCAGCATGTCCATGTGGGCCCCACCACAGGCTAAATCCGGGCTGTCTTATGGGTCCCATGTGGGTTTGTCCACGGGTTCCATGTTGGCCCCATCTGTGTTTGCCCACATGGACTTCACCTGTGGTACAGGTGAGCAGCTGATCTGTTGACCCTCTTTCAACCCATCTAGGAACCACATGGGTTTAATGTGGCTGAGCAGGTTTCAGTAACACTGACTCCATAGGCAGAATTACGCAAAAAGTCACAAATATATGAGAAAAAAGTGAAAATTTAAAAGAAAAAGTGATAAATTTATTTAAAAAATTTGTAGCAAATTTATGAAAAAACTAGAATAGAATAGAATAAGCTTTATTGTCTTTGTACAGCACAACAAAATTGTGGGTGCTCCACCAGGCTACTGCAGAATGAAGTATGACAGAAGGATTAGCTAAAACACAGTTACAGAACACACAATTAAACACACAACTGAAGTAAAAATAAAAATGGCCCAGGAATATGGAAATATATACAGGTCTGGTAGTGGCTACGCAGGTGGAACTACGTACATAAGAGTGCAGAACACAGAACTGAGTAAAATGGCCCAAGGATTATGGAAGATATACACAGTAGTGATTTCAGGGATGGGTCAATGAACATGAAAGTGAGGAGTGCAAAGACAGGTGAGTCATAGTGATAGCTAAAAGGTCCTCAGTTCTGAGCATGTGAGCGTTCAGAGGGAGGGGGTGGGGCCTCTGACTGTTTGCAGTCCAGATGGCCCAGGGGAAGAAACTGTCTGTCAGTCTGGAGGTGTGGGAACTGATCAATCTGAACCATCGTCCAGAGGGGAGCAGGCCAAACAGGTGGTGGACAGGATGTGAGGGGTCTCCTGTGATGGCCTTGATCTTTCTGAGACAGGAGGATCTGGAGTTGTCCTCAAAGGAGGGCAGAGAGCCGCTGATAATTTTTTGGGCGGTGTTGGTGACCCTCTGCACAGCCTTCCTGTTCTCAGCCGTGGAGCAGGAGTACCACACACCTAGACAGTAGGTGAGCACGCTCTCCACTGAGCAGCGATAGAAGTCCAGCAGCAGCTTCTGGTCCAGGTTGTTCTTCCTCAGGACACGGAGGAAGTGCAGCCACTGCTGGGCTTTCTTCATCAGGGCCTTGGTGCTGACAGTCCTGGAGAGGTCAGAGGAGATGTGGGTGCACAGGAACCTGAAGGCAGGGACGTTTTCCACGTGGTCACCATTTAATGGGGGGGAAGGGGGGCTCTGTCTGTTCTTCCTGAAGTCCAGTATGAGTTCTTTGGTTTTTTTGAACATTCAGTTCAGCACTTCAGCACCACAGCAGCAGATTCTCTTCTTCCTCCCTGTATTCCTTCTCATCGTCATCGGTGATGAGCCCAACCAAGGTGGGGTCATCCGCGTACTTCACGATGACGGTGGTTGGGTGGGTTGGAATACAGTCAAAGGTATACAGTGAGTACAATAGAGGACTTAACACACAGCCCTGGGGGGAGCCAGTGCTGAGAGATAGTGTGGAGGAGTAATCACAAATTTACTACAAAAAGTTACAAATTTAGGAGAAAAAGTTTCCAAGAAAAAAAAAAAATTCACAAAAAAATTGTAAAATTACTCGTAAAGCGTTACAAATTTAGAAGAATTTTTTTAAAACGAATTTACATTAGAAAAGTCACAAAGTTATGAGGAAAAAAATTTAAAAAATTTGCAAATTAACAAAAAAGTAGCAAATACACAAGTAAATAAATTGAAAAGTTACAGGAAAAAAAGTTGTTCTAAATTTGCAAGAAAGATGTCTCAAATTTTTGAGAAAAAGTTACAACTTAACAAGAAAATGGCAAATTTACAAGAAAAAGGTAAATTTATGAGAAGAAATTACAGTAAAACGAAGATTACAATAAAAAAGTGGCAAATTTATGAGAAAGTTCTAAAATTACAAGAAAAAGTTAGCAAATATCCAAAAAAGTCACAATTTAACAAGAAAAACAAACAAATTTATGAGAGAAAAGTTGCAAATTCACAAGAAAAAAAGATAAATTTATGAGAAAAAGTTGCTACTTTACAGTAAAAAAGATGCAAATTTATGAGAAAGTTTCAAATTTTCAAGAAAAATGTATCAGATTAGAGGAAAATGTCAAGAATTGCCCCTTAAGGCAGAGAATTCAGACCCACGTGCCAACTGTGAGTTTGGATAATTTATAAACAAAAATAACTAACACAAAGTTCAACAGAACATTCAGGACTCAAAATATAACGGAGGAAAAAAATTTACTTACAGAAATACGCACCAGAGTGAAGCAGAGCTCTGGTGGAGACGAGAAGCAGAAAAACAATTCAGCGGCAAAGAAAAATGAAAATACAGCCCTTATACAGTATATGGATCAAGACCCATTAACATGATAAACAACAGGTGTGAGTACCTGAATAGGCAGGAGAAAGCAATGATACAAAATTGAAATCAGCTGTGGCCGTGAGAGGGAGGTGAACCCAACTGACAGCTGACAGGGCACGCCCACACAAGCTTCACGTCCCTGACAGCTGTCAACAGAAAAAGGAAACACTAGAGAAATACAAAATAAAAATAACATACTAAATAAATATAAATAATACAGAAATAAAAATATGACACTAACACAAACAAGAAAATAAAAAAAACCCACATAAACCCAAAAGGCATAAGATGCAACAGATGAGTGATAGACAGATAGACAGAAGGGGTCATGAGACCGAGTCTGGTAGAAAACTCCAGCACTCGGCTCATGACAGAAAAGTCCCAAATTTACAAGAAAATAGCAAATTTGTGAGAAAATAAGTTAAAAATAGGTAAACAGGTAAAACCCATATGGGCAAACACAAATGGGACCAACATGGAACCAGCGGACAAACCCACATGTCAGTCAGTCCGTCAGATCAGCCTCAGCCGAGCTGCATGTGGTCCAGTCTTCATGGTCTAGCATACAGGTGGCAAGTTCGCCAGTGTTGGCCACCCCAGTGTCTCCCTTCAGAGTGTCCACGAATGATGTTATTGGCCGTCCTGGGTGGTGAAAGCTATGCATCGGTTCCCAGAGTACCAGGTGGCCTGCTGGGAGCTCTTGGTGATGGTAACTGTGGTCCGTGAAGCCAAGTCTTCGCCAAAGCACCTTGTCTAATATTCTGGGAAGGTGCCCATAGAGATCTTCATTGGAAACATGGTCTTGCCAGTTTACACTGAGGACGGTGCGCAGCATCCAAGTGTAGGAGCCATCCAATGAACTCTAAAGGGAGACGTTTAATGACCAGCACTCACTTCTGTATAGCAGTATGGATTCCACTGTTGCACAGAAGAATTGAACTTTTAGCTCTGTTGACATGTTTGAGCGCCATATAGCTTGCATGTCATTGAGAGCACCCCATGCGAGTGCCTTGTGCACCTTCATATCATAACTAGTAGAACCTATCCAGGAGCCAAGGTACTTGAAGTTGCTGACTACTTCCAGAGGGTTGCCGGTACTCGTCAACAGTGGAGATATGGAGTTAGAAGCATCCCCGGGCGTCATCACTTTGGTCTTCTGGTCATTGATGGTGAGACTGATCCAAGAGTATTCCAACTCCAAAAGGGACAGCAGCCTCTGTCTTGGTCATAACTATGCTGCCATACTGCACCTTACAGTCTAATTGGCACCTCACATTTCACCCTGCACCTTATAATCCTTCTTTGTGCAGTCGGTACTATCCATAGACTCATAAGGATCATTATTTATTTAACCTAGTAGTAGCCTGTGTAGCATATAAAGTTATCTAAGCAATTTTACTTCCCTGGGTAACTCCTTTTCTCTTATGCTGTGTGTATTTGTGTTGGTTTGGGTCGTCTACTGTGTCATGCTGCTGTTACACTGTAATTTCACAGTTTGGGATCAATAAAGTACATCAATCTATCTATCTATAGTGGTGTGAAAAAGTGTTTGCCCCCTTACTGATTTCTCATTGTTTTGTATTTTTGTCACATTTAAATCTTTCAGATCATCAAACAATTTTAAATATTAGGCAAAGATAACACAAGTAAACACAAAATACAGTTTTTAAATGAAGATGTTTATTATTAAGGGTGAAAAAAAATCCAAACCTACATGGCCCTGTGTGAAAAAGTGTTGCCCCCCTCCCCCCAAAAAACCCCACAAAAAAACAAAACAAAACACAAATTAACTGTGGTTTATCACCTCTTTGGAAAGCTGAGTTCAATTTCTCTAGCCACACTCAGGCCTGATTACTGCCACACCTGTTCTCAATCAAGAAATCACTTAATTAGGACCTGCCTGACAAAGTTAAGTAGACCAAAAGATCCTCAAAAGCTAGATATCATGCTGCGATCCAGAGAAATTCAGGAACAAATGACAAACAAAGTAATTGAGATCTATCAGTCTGGAAAAGGTTATAAAGCCATTTCTAAAGCTTTGGGACTCCAGCAAACCGCAGTGAGAGCCATTATCCACAAATGGCAAAAACATGGAACAGTAGTGAACCTCCCCAGGAGTGGCTGGTCGACCAAAATTACCCTAAGAGTGCAGCGACAACTCATCCAAGAGATCACAAAAGACCCCACAACAACATCCAAAGAACTGCAGGCCTCATTTTCCTCAGTTAAGGTGAGTGTTCATGACTCCACCATAAGAAAGAGACTGGGCAAAAATGGCTGGCATGGTAGAGTTCCAAGATGAAAACCTCTGCTGAGCAAAAAGAACATAAAGGCTTGTCTCAGTTTTGCCAGAAAACATCTTGATGATCCCCAAGACTTTTGGGAAAATACTCTGTGGACTGACGAGACAAAAGTTGAACTTTTTAGAAGGTGTGTGTCCAATTACAGCCGGTGTAAAAGTAACAGCATTTCAGAAAAGGAACATCATACCAACAATAAAATATGGTGGTGGTAGTGTGATGGTCTGGGGCTGTGTTGCTGCTTCAGGACCTGGAAGACTTGCTGTGGTAAATGGAATCATGAATTCTGCTGTCTACCAAAAAACCCTGAAGGAGAATGTCCAGCCATCTGTTCGTGACCTCAGGCTGAAGCGCACTTGGGTTCTGCAGCAGGACAATGATCCAAAACACACCAGCAAATCCACCTCTGAATGGCTTAAGAAAAACAAAATGAAGACTTTGGAGTGGCGTAGTCAAAGTCCTGACCTGAATCCGACTGAGATGCTGTGGCATGATCTTAAAAAGGCGGTTCATGCTCGACAACCCTCCAATGTGGCTGAATTACAACAATTCTGCAAAGATGAGTGGGCCAAAATTCCTCCACAGCGCTGTAAAAGACTCACTGCCAGTTATTGCAAATGCTTGATTGCAGTTGTTGCTGCTAAGGGTGGCCCAACCAGTTAATAGGTTTAGGGGGCAATCACTTTTTCACACAGGGCCATATAGGTTTGGATTTCATTCTCCTTAATGATAAACACTTTAATTTAAAAACTGCATTTTGTGTTTACTTGTGTTGTCTTTGTCTAATATTTAAATTTGTTTGATGATCTGAAATTTGTGAGTGTGACAAACATACAAAAAAATGAGAAATCAGGAAGGGGGCAAACACTTACCTTTTGTTCTTATTAAAGACAAAAATAGAAAGGAGATGTTTTTACCCTCTTTACATGTTTCGACTGTTCACTGCAGCCTTTGTCGAAGGTAAAGACATCTCCTTTCTATTTTTGTCATTAATAAGAACAAAAGGTAAATAATTAAAAGAAGACAAAATGAACCTACTTGAGCTAAGGGGGCAAACACTTTGTAACACTTGTTAACACCATTGTATCTATCTATCTCAGTTGTGTTAACTGTGATTAATCGCACCACACTGCATCACACTTTATACAGTTAACACAATCAACTCGCTTGATGCATTTGATGTGATTAACATGATTAGCCATGATTAAAATTTGCACTACTTGATTTTACTGCTCATTATTCCACCAGTGGATGTGGAAACTGGATTTTTGCTCTGTGATCATTTTAGGGCTTTAACGTGCGGTTCTGGAACTCCAGTTGCTCTGTGTGGATTTGATAATAATAACAATAATAATAATAATAATAATAATAATAATAATAATAGTAATAATAATAATAATAATAACTAATGGTTATTATTACTATTGTTATTACTATTGTTATTATTATTGTTAAATTCTATTGTTACTAAAGGAGCGGTACTGGGGTTAAGCTCCCAGTGCTCATAAAATGCTCCTTACGGCGTGCGTCTCGAAAAGCCTCTGACAACTAAGTCCAACTCCTAGCCTGCCCGTGTGGTTTAGTCTCTAAGCCCGGCGGAACTGCTTTTACTAATAGGAGAAGGGGCGAGGGCGGATCTCTGGCGCCTTAAAACCAGATGCCTCGGGTAGATGGCGGCTCGTCAACCTGGGAAGGTAGCCCATCTAGGGGAAGGTAAACCCTGATTTCAAACCTCCGCTGCCTTGCGGCACACCCGGTCACGGGAAAGGCTTCGGGAGTCAACCCTGAGGAAAAATCCGGAGTCGGAGCCCCTAAGGCAGTTCTCTGTTGTGCTCAACATCGTTCTGGCAGCTCCTGCGACGGCGCTGGTGCCAAACTAGCAGCCCTGCTGTTCCTTTGGATTCATCAGTGACGTGGAGAGGGGGGACATGCTGCATGGGTAACATCTTGTCCTCCATATCTTCCTGCCCAGGCTTGAATCCTACCAACGCCCAACGCTGGAAGGTAGAACACCGGTGCGCATCGGCCTGTTCAGCCACAGGCGGTGCTGTTCCAGCAGAGTAGACGTTTAGGATTCTCTTCCATGGTCATCATAGACCGACGGAGGCCGACGAATAACTAATGTGGCAAAATGTGTACATTTACAAGAAAAAAGTTGTAAATAAAGGAAAAAAAAAAATTTAGGAGAAATGTTTGCTTATATATGACGAAAAAAAATTACAAATTTGGGAGAAAAAAGTAGGGGTAAGGACCCGTACTTACAGTATATAGGCAAGGCAAGTTTATTTGTATAGCACATTTCATGTACAAGACAATTCAAAGTGCTTTACAGCACGTTGGTGCAGTGGTTAGCACTGCTGCCTAACAGCTAGAAGGTTCCAGGTTCAAATCCCCAGGCTGGCAGCGGTAGGAACCTTTCTGTGTGGAGTTTGCATGTTCTCTCTGTGCTGCGTGGGTTTACTCTGGGGGCTCCGGTTTCCTCCCACAATCCAAAAGACATGCATGTTAGGTTAATTGGTTGTTCTAAATTGTCTCTAGATATCTGTCTCCTATGGGCCCTTAGAACAGAGGGTTAGTACTAGTGAAGCGCTTTGAGTGGTCTTTGAGACTAGAAAAGTGCTATTTAAATACAGGCCCTTATCAACTTGCAGCAGGTTGCAAAAGGAATACATAAAAATTTAAAAGCAACGTAAATTAAAGAGAAAGAAAAACAAGCTAAAATAGAATAAGACAGAAATACAATTTACAGTACATTGTAGGATTGTAGGAGATTAACAGTTGTTCTACCGAAAGGCTGTGGCAAATAGGAGAGTTTTTAACCTGGATTTAAAGCAGCTGAGAGTTTCAGCAGCCCTTATGCTTTCTGGGAGTTTGTTCCACATGTGAGGAGCACAAAAACTGAACGCTGCCTTACCATGTTTGGTTCTAACTCTGGGCACAGATAGTAGACCTGACCCTGATGACCTGAGGGATCTGGGTGGTTCATCATGGACTAGCAGATCTGAGATGTATTTTGGCCCTAAACCATTCAGAGCTTTATAAACCAACAGCAGTATTTTAAAGTCTATTCTTTGACAGACAGGAAGCCAGTGTAAAGATTTCAGGACTGGAGTTATATGATCCATTTCTTGGTCTTAGTGAGGACTCGAGCTGCAGTGTTCTAAACCAACTGCAGCTGTCTGTGAGGACAGCATTACAGTAGTCCAGTTTACTGTAGATAAAATGCATGGACAAGTTTTTCTAGATCCTGCTGAGACATCAGACCTCTAACCCTCGCTATGTTCTTTAAGTTATAATAGGCTGATTTCACTACTGTCTTAATGTGGCTGTTAAAATTCAGGTCTGAGTGCAGAACCACACCCAGATTTCTGGCTTGGATGTTGGTTTTTATCATTGATTGAAGCTGAGTACTAACTCTGAGTCTTTCTTCTTTGGCTCCAAAAACTACTATTTCGGTTTTGCCTTCATTTAACTGAAGAAAGTTCTGGCTCATCGACTCTTTAATTTGACCAATGCATTTGTTCAGGGTTTTAATTGAATCATAGTCTCCTGGTGAGACGGTTATGTAGATTTGTGAATCATTTGCATAATTATGGTAATGTGTTGTGTTTTTATGATTTGAGCTAGTGGGAGCATATAGATATTGAAAAGCAAAGGTCCCAAAATGGAACCTTGGGGAACGGTACAGGTTTTTTTTGTTCGCTCAGATTTGTAGTTACCTATAGACACAAAATAGTCCCTGTCTTTTAAATAGGACCCAAACCAGCGGAGTGCTGTATCAGAAAGTCCCACCCAGTTTTTCAGCCGGTCTAGTAAGATGTTATGGTTGACCGTGTGGAATACAGCACTGAGGTCCAGTAGAACCAAGACTGAAATGTTGCCATTCTCTGTATTGGAGTGGATGTCATTAAGGACCTTAACTAGAGCTGTCTCAGTGCTGTGGTGTGGCCAAAAACTTGACTGGAAGACATCAAACCAGTTATTTAATGTCAGGAAGTTGTACAATTGTTGAGAAACAGCTTTTTACATTATTTTACTAAGAAAGGGGAGGCTTGATATGGCCCTATAGCTGTTCATGAGTTCAATTCAATTCAACTTTATTTATATAGCGCCATTTCACAACAACAGTCATCTCATAGCACTTTCAGCTGTAGGGGAAACCCCCACAATTGCAGAAAGACCCCAGCAATCAGGCAATCCCCTGTGAGCAAGCGCTTGGCGACGGTGGAGAGGAAAAACTCCCTTTTAACAGGAAGAAACCTCCAGCAGAACCAGGCTTAGGGAGGGGCAGTCATCTGCTGCGACTGGCTGGGGGGTGAGGGGATGAAGAAGATGAAAAGAACAGACATATAGAGAGCAAACAGCACAATGGGGACTCAATCTATGGGAGAGAACAAACAGATGTTAATGACCAGCAAAAAAAAAAAAAATAAATAAATAAAAAAAAAATTCATTGAGAGTGAAGAAAGGAGTGAAGCCCAGTGCATTATTGGAGGTCCTCCGGCTGTCTAATCCTAATAGCAGCATAACTAAGGGAGGGTTCAGAGACACATGATCCCTCCCTAATTGTAGGCTATATCAAAAAGGAAGGTTTTAACCCTATTTTTAAAAACAGAGATCGAGTCTGACTCCCGAATCCAAATTGGCAGCTGGTTCCACAGGAGAGGAGCTTGATAACTGAAGGCTCTGCCTCCCATTGTACTTTTGGAGATTCTAGGTATTACAAGTAATAAGATAAGATAAGATAAGCCTTTATTAGTCCCACAATGGGGAAATTCCAGGATTGCAACAGCACAGGGATAGCAACACTCAGAGCAACAATCAGAAGGCAAGAAAAAACAAGAGCAGCTAATATACATATGTACATATTAATATAAATATATACGTATATATATATATATAGACACACTGTGCGGAGCATTGTGGTTGGTGGATGTGCAGCAGAAAGTCTAAGCTCTCTCTCCGCAGATGCGGCGGGCCAGCTGGATGTCTTTGGGCATGATGGTGACCCTCTTGGCGTGGATGGCGCACAGGTTGGTGTCCTCGAAGAGATCCACCAGGTAGGCCTCGCTGGCCTCCTGCAGAGCCATGACAGCGGAGCTCTGGAAGCGCAGGTCGGTCTTGAAGTCCTGAGCGATCTCCCTCACCAGGCGCTGGAAGGGCAGCTTACGGATGAGCAGCTCCGTGGATTTCTGGTAGCGATGGATCTCTCTCAGAGTCATGGTACCGGGCCTATAACGGTGAGGCTTCTTCACTCCGCCGGTGGCCGTAGCGCTTTTCCGAGCAGCCTTGGTGGCCAGCTGCTTCCTGGGGGGCTTTTCCTCCAGTAGATTTACGGGCGGTCTGCTTGGTTCCAGCATTTTGGGAGCGTAGTGCTCTGTTAGGATAATAGGGTAGTATCAGATCTTTTAAATAAAAAGGGGCCTGATTGTTTAGAGCTTTGAAAGTGAGAAGAAGGATTTTAAACTTAATTCTAAACTCTATGGGAAGCCTATGGAGGGAGGCCAGAACCGGAGAGATATGATCTCTCTTTCTAGTACCTGTTAAAACTCTTGCTGCAGCATTTTGGATCAACTGAAGACTTTTTAAAGATGTTTTAGGACAACCTGATAATAAAGAGTTAAAATAATCTAATCTAGAGCTAACAAAAGCGAGTTTCTCAGCATTACTCTGAGACAAGATGCTCCTAATCTTGACAATATTACGCAAATAATAGAAGGCAGTCTTAGAAACGAATTTAATATGTGAATTGAAAAACAGATCTTGATCAAAAATAATTCCAAGGTTCCTCACAGAGCTATTAAGAGAAAGAGTAACTGCATCCAAACTAAAAGTTTGATTTGGAAAGGTATTTCTAAGGTTTTTTGGACCAACAAGAATGACTTCAGTCTTATCTGAATTTAATAGCAGGAAATTACAAGTCATCCAAGCTTTGATTTCCTTAAGACAGGCTTCTAACTTGTCTAATTGATTACTATCATCTGGCTTCATTGACAGGTATAATTGTGTATGATCTGCATAACAATGGAAATGTATACAGTGCTTTCTAATAATGTTGCCTAACGGAAGCAAATATAAACTAAAAAGAGTAGGGCCTAGCACAGATCCCTGTGGAACTCCATGACTGAGCTTTGAGTTGAAAGAAAACTCATTATTGACATGAGCAAAGTGGAACCTATCAGATAGATAAGATCTAAACCACTGCAACAAAGTTCCATTAAGTCCAACATGGTGTTCTAATCTATCCAGTAGAATATTGTGATTGATAGTATCAAAAGCTGCACTAAGGTCTAAAAGGACAAGTACAGAAACAAGTCCATTATCAGATGCGATCAGGAGGTTGTTAGTGACCTTCACTAAGGCTGTTTCAGTACTATGATGGATTCTAAACCCAGTTGAGTGAGGTGTCTAGGTTGCTCTTTTTTAGAAGTGGCTTGATAACGGCTGTTTTAAAGCACTGAGGGAAGACACCTGAATGCAGAGACATGTTTATGATCTGTAGCAGATCTGAGGCCATACAATATGAAACTTTTTTTTAAACCCTGTTGGGAGAGTATCAAGGCAGCAGGTAGTGGATTTCAGGTGCGTATGATGTCATTCAAGATTTTATGATTGATTGGAAAAAATTTTGTCATGGTATTTACGTCTTCTCTGCGTGGACACAGGGGAAGCACATGTCCAGCATCTGGCAAAGGAGCACTGACTGACTGTCTAATTTTCTGAATTTTGTCAGTAAAGAAAAAAGCAAAGTCACTGCAGGATAGAAGTTCAGGAGCTACTGACACTGGGGGATTTGTTAGCCTGTCAACAGTAGTGAACAAGGTGCGTGCATTTTTTCAAGCGTCAAAGACCACTCAAAGTGCTTCACTAGTACTAACCCTCTATTCTAGGGGCCTATAGGAGACAGATATCTAGGGACAATTTAGAGTCGCTAATTAACCTAACATTCATGTTTTTGGACTGTGGGAGGAAATCAGAGCTCCTACAGTAAACCCACGCAGCACAGAGAGAACATGCAAACTGCACACAGAAAGGTTCCTACCCCTGCCAGCCTGGGGATTCGAACCTGGAACCTTCTAGCTGTTAGGCAAAAGTGCTAACCACTGCACCACCGTGCTGCCCCCAGCAGCCAGCATAGCTTAAACAACACAAATTTATAATAAAATAATCACAAATTTGCATTTTCCCACACTTTGTGATTTTTATTTGTATTTTTGTAACTTTTTTCTTATAAAATTGTGACATTTCTAATCCAGATTTGTAAGTTGAATGTGAGATTTTTTTTCCTACAAATGTATTTATTTTTTCCTGGTAAATTTCCAGATTTTTTCTTCTAAGTTTATATTATCAAGTTTTCCTTGAATTTAAATAAAACAAAGTTTATCATATTTGGAAATCAAACTGCAAATTCAAATAGAAAACTTATGTTGGATGAAATAGAAATACAAAAAATAAGTGAAACTAAATTCTTGGGAGTGTTATTGGATGAACAATTAAGCTGGAAACCTCATATAAAATGTTTCATAAATAAAATCTGACAGGTTTAGACAGAGCTGAAGACTGTGTGACTCGAGACTGGCTCAGTCTCTTGTGCTGTTCACTTATGGTTCTGTTTTGGACTTCTGGTGTGGAGATCTGGGCAAACATATAAAACGGCTACTAAACCCATGATCGTGTTCCAGAAGAAGGCAATGATAACTGTATGTAGAGCTAAATAGGATTCATCAACCCCACTGTTTATTGGTTTAAATACACTCAAATTCAATGAACAAAGAGACGTCAAAATCTTACAAATTATGTACAAGATAAAAAGTAACTTGTTACCAGCAGTGTCCAAGATTTGTTCAATTTGAGAGAATAATTATAATTTAAGAGGAAAATTAATTTTTTAAAGCCCAAAATAAGAACAAATGTAAAAAAAAACCCAATGCAGAGTTTTTCTGTTTGTGGAGTAAACTTGTGGAAGAGCTGTGCTGAAGAGATGAAATTATGTTCGACATTTAACAAGTTTAAACGACTGGTAAAAGATACATTAGTTAAAAATTACTGAAATTATGTGAATTATTGTTGTGAAAATGTTTGATCTTGTTTGCTGTGAAAACATTTAATGTTGATAGCTATGAAGACATTCAGATCAGATTAGACCGACATGAAAATATGTTGTGTGGTTTGTCGTGATTCTTTATGTTCATTAAGAGCGTCAGACATATATCAGCTTTAGCTTCAGTCTAAACCCTTTCTGCCTGTTAATTTGACCATTATTATTTTCTTTTATTAATTGATTTTTTTTATCTTTTGTGGCAGATGGAAATAAATTAAATAAATGAAAAATAAATGAAAAAAAGACATTTTTCCCTGGTAAATTTGTACCTTTTAATGTCTTAATTTGCTACTTTTTTCATAAATTCACTGTTTTTTTGGTTTGAATTTGTCTTGTTCCTCATGAATTTGAGACTTTTTACTCACAAATTTTGAGCTTTTTTTGCTTCCTTTTTTTTTTTTTTTTGCAATTTTTCTCCTAAATTTTCTGTTTTATTTTAAACAAATTTGCAGTTTTTTTTACATTCAATTTAAAAAAAAAAAAAAAAAATTCCTGTATATTTGCTACTTCTGGTGCAAATTTGAGACTCCCCCCCCCCCCCATCATATTACTGTTTTTTCCTCTTACATTTGCTGACTGTTTTTCTTCTTGGCGGTGCGGTGGCGCAGTGGTTAGCACTGTGGCAACACAGCAACTCACCCTTGGCCATGGGATCCCTGGTTCGATCCCAGCCCCCGACCAACAGTGATCTGTGTGGAGTTTGCATGTTCTCCCCGTGTCTGCGTGGGATTTCTCTGGTTTCCTCCCACAGGCCAAAAACATGCAGGTTAGGTTAACTGGAGACTCTAAAGTGGCCCTAGGTGTGAATGTGTGTGTGAATGGTGAAGGGATAGCGCCGTATCGTGGCTGCTTCATCCATCCTGGTGGATGCCCTCAATTTCCCCTCTGGGAATCAATAAAGTATACAAAATCAAAAAAAAATAATGCAATTTTTCTCGTATTTGTTCTTTTTCTCATACGTTTGCTCGTTTTTCACGCTGAATTTCATCCTAACTCAGCAGTGTTTTTCTTCCCATGTGTTCTCCTCCCATCTGTGAGAAGCAGCTCCAGTTCTGCCGTCTGCAGACCGTGGATTTTCCCTCAGGATCTCTGTCACATTTCATCTGAGCAAACGAGGTAGTTTCAGTAATGAGGATGTTAATCCTGCACTTTAGCAGCAGTGGCAGATCAAAGACATGGGAGCTGCTAACTTCAGAAGTTTGGAGGATTTTATCTGGAAATCATGTCTGCTGATGTGATTTTAATGGCACTAATAACTCTCTGTGTGCACCGCAGCTTCTTGTAACTTCTGAAAAAGTGGCAGAACGGCTCTTTGCAATTTTAGTCTCGTTAATCGTGTCTACGAGGTTTTTCAGCTTCTGCAGCACAGACCACGTTTAAAATTAATCTGATTATCATAATTCACAGAATAAACACAGCTGGATTACTGATCTTTTCTCATAGATTTTTGCTCATGAGATTGTGTCTTTTTATGAAGAGAGTGCAGGCAGGGTGGAGTGGGTGGAGACGAGAGTCAGGGGGGATTTCTGACAGAAGGGTAGCAGCTAGAGTGAAAAGGAAAATTTACAAGACGCTAGTGAGACTTGCTATGATGTATGGTTTGGAGATGGTGGTGCTGACAAAAAGACAGGAGGTGGAGCTGGAGGTGGCAGAGTTGAAGATGCTAAGATTTTCACTGGGAGTGACTAGGAGGGACAAGATTAGAAATGAGTATATCAGAGGGACAGCTCAGGTTGAGCGGTTTGGAGACAAAGTAAGAGAGTCAAGGCTGAGATGGTCTGGACATGTGCAGAGGAGGGACAGTGGAGATATTGGACAAAGGATGTTGAAGATGGAGCTGCCAGGCAGGAGGAAAAGAGGAAGACCACAGAGAAGATTGATGGATGTAGTGAAGGAGGACATGGAGAGGGTTGGTGTTACAGAGGAAGATGGAGGGAGAGGGGAGATGGAGGCAGATGATCCACTGTGGAGACCCTGAAGAAGAAGAAGAAGAAGAAGAAGAAGATTGTGCCTTTTTATGGATAAACTCACCAAGTTTTCCTTCTGAATTTTATCTTTTTGAGGAGAAACATGCAGATTTTCACAAAAACTGCAACTTGTTTTCTCATAAATTTATTTATTAATTGTCCTGTAATTTGTGATTTTTTTTCTCATTTGAGACAGTTTTTTTTCATAAATTTGTAACTTTGTTTTCTTCAATTTCTGACTTCATTGTCATAAATTTGCACCTAGAGTAAATTTCTAACTTCTCTTACATTTTCATCTTTTTTCTCATGAATTTGTGAGTTTTTCCTTGTAAATGTATATTTTTCCTTCCTTCCAATTTGCCACTGTTTAGAGGCTAAAAGCCTCCCGAAAATGGATTTTTGGCTCATTCTGGCAAAGCCAAAAGGAGCTACTGTGATGATGTGACATCAGTCCGTCTGCCCGTCCATCCATGTTGACGGGAACCACTGCTCCTCCTGGGCATTTGCCTGATGCGCCAACTCACTCACAATGACCCTCAGGTAGGTCTGCCTCCAGGCTGAGGTCCAGGTCCTTTAGGATTTCACCAGAAACATATAGGCTTGGGGTCTGCATCCTATGGAGTACTACAGTATATCATGGGATACTACAGGTTTTACTGTAGAATACCAGAGAATACTGTAGTCCATCTTTCTACAGAACATTCTACAGTATTCACTATGGAATTCTACAGGATTTTTCACATGGGACCTGAAGCTCTGGGCCACATACAGCTCTCTTGCCCACAGCCAGTGGCTTCTTGATACCCTAACAAAAAAATTCTAAACCTTTGGTAAACAGAGAATACAGATCAGTGAGGGAAAAAATTGTAAACTTACTAGAAAAGTAACAAATTTATAAGGAAAGCTGGAAATTTAGGCCAATAATTCTCACAACAACAAATCTGCAAAAACCAGTATAGAAAATATCTGGTGGAGGGCCACAAATTTACTGGAAAAGTTGTGATTTGTTTGAGAATGTTATCATTTATGTGAAAAGTGATGCAAATTCATCTGAAAAAGATAATGAATTTACAAAGGATAATAAAACTATTTATTAGAAAAGCAGAAAATTTATGCCAAAAATCTCAAATTTTGGGGGGAAAAAGTTTCAATTTTATGAGGAAAACCCTCTGAATATGGATGCTGTCAGGCCGCTTTCATGTCATGTTGCCAGTTCAGCTCAGCTTTCAGGCTCAGACAGTTTTTGCGGCTCCATGCAGATTTTGTTGGTCAAAAAATCTCTGAAAATGGCTCTTTGTGTAGTGGAGGATGCTGACCCCAGTCCTAGGCCATTAACCGGGACGTGGTCGTGGGTTTGTCCATGGATCCCAGCTGGGTTTGCCCACATGGACTTGACCTGTTTGCCTATTTTCAACTTATTTCCTCATAAATGTGCTATTTTCCAGTAAATTGGAGACTTTTTTATGAGTAAAGTTGTGCCTTTTTTCTAGTAAATTTGTGACTTTTTTCAAGTAAATTTGCAACTTTTTTCTAATAAATTGTAACTTTTTTCTAGTAAAGTTGTGACTTTTTTCTAATAAGTTTGTGACCTTTTTAGTAAATTTGCAACTTTTTTCTAATAAATTTGTGACTTTTTTAGTAAATTTCTGACTTTTTCTAATAAATTTGTGACTTTTTTTAGTAAATTTGTGACTTTTTTCTAATAAATTTGTGACTTTTTTTTAGTAAACTTGAGACTTTTTTATGAGTAAAGTTGTGCCTTTTTTCTAGTAAATTTGTGACTTTTTTTAGTAAATTTGTGACTTTTTTCTAATAAATTTGTGACTTTTTCTAGTAAAGTTGTGACTTTTTTCTAATAAATTTGTGACTTTTTTTAGTAAACTTGAGACTTTTTTATGAGTAAAGTTGTGCCTTTTTTCTAGTAAATTTGTGACTTTTTTCAAGTAAATCTGTGACTTTTTTCTAATAAATTTGTGACTTTTTTCAAGTAAATTTGCAACTTTTTTCTAATAAATTGTAACTTTTTTCTAGTAAAGTTGTGACTTTTTTCTAATAAGTTTGTGACCTTTTTAGTAAATTTGCAACTTTTTTCTAATAAATTTGTGACTTTTTTAGTAAATTTCTGACTTTTTCTAATAAATTTGTGACTTTTTTTAGTAAATTTGTGACTTTTTTCTAATAAATTTGTGACTTTTTTTAGTAAACTTGAGACTTTTTTATGAGTAAAGTTGTGCCTTTTTTCTAGTAAATTTGTGACTTTTTTTAGTAAATTTGTGACTTTTTTCTAATAAATTTGTGACTTTTTCTAGTAAAGTTGTGACTTTTTTCTAATAAATTTGTGACTTTTTCTAGTAAAGTTGTGACTTTTTTCTAATAAATTTGTGACTTTTTTTAGTAAACTTGAGACTTTTTTATGAGTAAAGTTGTGCCTTTTTTCTAGTAAATTTGTGACTTTTTTCAAGTAAATCTGTGACCTTTTTCTAATAAATTTGCGACTTTTTTCTAATAAATTTGTGACCTTTTTAGTAAATTTGTGACCTTTTTAGTAAACTTGAGACTTTTTTATGAGTAAAGTTGTGCCTTTTTTCTAGTAAATTTGTGACTTTTTTCAAGTAAATCTGTGACTTTTTTCTAATAAAGTTGTGCCTTTTTTCTAGTAAATTTGTGACTTTTTTCAAGTAAATCTGTGACCTTTTTCTAATAAATTTGCGACTTTTTTCTAATAAATTTGTGACCTTTTTAGTAAATTTGTGACTTTTTTTAGTAAATTTGTGACTTTTTTCTAATAAATTTGTGACCTTTTTAGTAAATTTGTGACTTTTTCTAATAAATTTGTGACTTTTTTTTAGTAAATTTGTGACTTTTTTCTAATAAATTTGTGACTTTTTCTAGTAAAGTTGTGACTTTTTTCTAATAAATTTGTGACTTTTTTCTAGTAAATTTGTGACTTTTCTGATAAATTTGCAACTTTTTTATAGTAAATTTGTGACTTTTCTTCTAAGTTTGATACTATTTTTTGTAAATTTATCAATTTTTTCTTATAAAATGTCACATTTTTCCTGATAAATGTATGACTTTTTTGCATTTTAAAAACTGGTTAAAAACTGGCTGAAAAATAACCAAGAATGTACCCATGTATGAAATGATTGTCTGCAGGGTGAGAGTGAATGAAGGGAAGGAATGAATGTGTTTGTTTATAGGGAGTGAAGAAGGGAGGGAGGCCTGAAATAGGCAAATGTGAGTCACGTTGTTATATTGTGTATTTATAATATTTATAATCTTTATAATATTTATAATTGTGTATTTATAATGTATAATCTTTTTTGCATTGATGTATGTAGTTATTATTTATTCTGTTTTCATTTTTTTTTATCTTTTCCTTTCCTTTTTTTCTTTTTACTTGTTTCTCCTTTCTAAAGCCCATCCAGGGACAAGAGTTGCAAATTAGCTAATAGCTATACACTCTTTGTGCAACACATCAGATTGATTGTCATTTGATTAATTGTCTATGTTTATTGCACTGTCCCTGTCAAATAAACAAATAATCTAATCTAATCATAATTTTGCCTTTGGCACAAGTGTTACTGAAACCTGCTGACCCATTTTAAGCCCATGTGGGGCTCAGATGGGTTTAGAGTGGCTCAGCTGTACCACAGGTAAAGTCCATGTGGGCATACACAGATGGGGCCAACATGAACCGTCTGACAAACCGGACGGTTATGATCAAAAGGCCTAAACTGGTCAAGAACAAAAAGGCCACAGGCATGAGAAGAAATTCTCAAATCTTAATTTTATGAGAAAAATAAGGTACAAATTTAGAATTAAAAGAAGTAAAACCCCCACAAATTTAAGATAAAATTGTCACAAATCTATAGGAAAAATTAAAGAAGCTTCGGTTCAGTGTTTTTCCTTAAATTTGATTCTGTGACATCTGACGTATTTTAGAAGGTGAAGCGTTCCAGCAGGACACTTTAAATCACAAATGTTTGGTCAAATGCACGTAGAACGGTGGTGTTAACTGGCCCATCTACCGTAGCAACAGGAGAAGCTTTGTTGAATTATTTATTTAGTGAACGTTTCTCACCAAAACTTGTAATTGTCTCCAACTTTTTTCTCGTAAATGTGTGCCCTTTGGGTTGATAGACTTACTACTTTTTTGAGCTCCTCCTGTCTTTTGTGGAAGTGATTTTCCAGTGGGAGCCCTGCTGGTTGCAACATGGTGATGTGGCACCGTAGAAACACAGACTGTGTCCTGAAAATAGTTCCCACCTCTGTCTGTGGTCCAGTGTCATTACACAACCACCGTCACAGCTGCTGGACCGCAGTCTGCCGCCGCCGCCCGTCACTCAGCAGACAATCCACAGACTTCATCGACCGCCCACCGGATCCAAAAATCACCACGGAAACCTCTGTGATCAGATCTGCACATGAACCTTCATCCAGCCAGCATGTCCATGTGGGCTGGGCTGTGGGTTGGCCCACGGGTTCCATCCCCACTGGGCTTTACCTGGTTTCAACTTATTTTCTCATAAATTTGCTGTTTTCTTGTAAATTTGTGACTTTCCCTCTAATTTGTTACATTCTACCTGAAAATGTGAAACTTTCTCATAAAATTGCAGCTTTTTTTCTTATAAATTTTGTGGCCACGTAGGTTTGCATTTTTTCTCCTTAATGATAAACATCTTCATTTCATTTGTGTTTTCTTTGTCTAATAGGGAAAACACTTTTTCACACCTCTGTGTGTGTGTGTGTGTATGTGTGTGTGTATGCTTTTTTTCCTAATAAATGTGTCACTTTTTATTGTAAATATGTATTTCCTTTTATAAGGTGTGCAGATTCTTGCAAATTAATGGGAGGCTTTCTCCTCTCAAATGTGTGTGTGTGTGTTTTACAAATACTAGATCCATAAATTGACTTTTTCCTCACACATACAGTGAGCTTATTTCTCCAGCCTGTGTCTATGACAGAATATCCGTCACAGCTGAGCTGAACTGCAGCCGTGTGTGTCAGATGATGCAGATGTGAAAACAGCTCTGATATTTCCGAGAACAGGCAGACCGTCTTCACCAAACAGAGAACAGATGGAGCATGGCTCGGGTCTGTTTGCTGAACGCCTCGTTCCTGCTGACCCAGCACAGACATTAATCAGTGAGGTCCTCCAACTGGAACATCAGCACGGGCTGTTTTATTCCACAGCTCCCAGTATGACTTTGTGGACTGAGTCAGATATGGTGACGTCACCACTTTTAATTCATTGACTGTGAAAGTGAAGCCCTGGCATCTCTGCTGCCATCTGGTGGCTGGGTGCAGTAACAGTAAGCTCCGTTTCTCCCGTCATTGTGAACGTCATATCAAACTGAAAACTAAAATTCCTCCTCGAATAAAATTTTCCCTAAGAGAGTTTCTGTCCTCATGTTAAGATGCTGATGTGTGTTCTAGTGGTTGTTTTGATTAGTTAGGCAGCATGTGAATACGCGGTGGCCTCTTCTCTCTCTTCATGTTTAGTGCCGTCTAAATTCAGTTTAAGGGTATATTTATGTGCTTCATGTCCACATATGGATGCAAATTGTTCACTGATGTTGCGCACAAGTTACAGTGGCCACAGCCTTCAGGAAATGAAGAATATGACCAAACATTACGTCTTGCACCAGAGTGTTACAGAGGAACTCTGTGGCCTAAGACTTCTCCACCAGACCTCCACATCCCCAGACCCACTTGCTGCATCCCATCCCAAGAGGAGACACCAAAAGCGGTGTGAGGGGAAACAGAAGTGCAGTAAGGGTGCAGGGATCCAAGCTAAGCTAGCCGCTAGCCCGCACAGACCTGCATCACCATCCCTCATTCTGGCCAGCATATGCTCACTAGACAACAAAATAGACCACATACAGCTCCTGAGATCTACACAGTGTGATGCATGGAACTGCTGTGTTTTTATCTTTAAGGAATCGTGGCTAAATGACAATATACCATACTCTGCTATTCAGTTAGCAGGACTAATTCAGTCCAATATGATGGGCAGAAATAAAAAGAGAGCGCTGTCAGAATGAGTAAACACAGAATGACAGGATAAGGGGAATAATGATACACACAATGAACCAAAACCTGAAGGTGAGGGCAGAGTGACAATAATGACAACTGATAGAAGGCATAACTTAAAGAGTGGGACATGTTTACACACATGTCCTCCCATGATAGTGCCCCACCTTAAGGGCGGATTCCAGACAACCCAAACAAACACAAAATGACCCACCCAGAGTGGGTGGGGGGGGAAAGCCAGGTGGGCCAAAACAAACACCATCCCCCCGCACAGTCCAAATGTAAAATCCATTTTGTGGGGGCAACTCAAAGTCCAAGGCCCTAAAACAAAACAAGGCATGTCGGGTGGTCTCCCAAAGTCCAAGGGCCACCAGACGGATGAACACGGTGCGTCGGGTGGCCTACCTAAATCCATGGGCCACCAGACAGATGAACATGGCACGCTGGGTGGCCTCCCAAGGTCCATGGGCCACCAGACGGGAGAAAACACACAGGCCTTTTGCTCTGAAAATAACACATAAGCCCTTTGCTTTGAAAATAACACCATGGGTGGATTTCGCTCTGAAGGTAACAACATGAGAACCCCTTGAACAGAGGACAACAACAAAGAAACATCATACTCAGGGGAAAATGACATGAAAATTTTACCCTCAGAAATTTTAACCCCTGGAGAAAATAAAGAACCTTTAAGCTCTGGGGATGACAACATAGAATTTTTGAGCTCAGCAGATGGTAACAGTGGAACCCTTTGCACAGAAATTAACATAGAAGTCTTTTGATCTGGCGGTAACAATACAGGCACTCCTTGCTCCAGGGACAGCACCTGCAGAGTTCTGACCCTAGGAATACCCAGTGATGGTGCGCCAGCCTCCAGAATGACAGGTGGAGGCATACAACCTCTGGAGTAGACAGCTGTGGCCCGCCGACCACTGGATGAGATGGCTGGGGAGCGCTGCCGTCTAGATGAGACGGCTGGAAAGCGCTGACCTCTAGATGAGAGGGCTGGGGAGCGCTTACCTCTGGATGAGACAGCTGGGGAGCATTGACCTCTGGAGCAGATGACTGAAGCGCACCGTCCTAATGCACTGATGGCGTGCTGATTCCTGAACGAAACGGCTGGGGCACACTGACCTCAGGATGAGATGGCCGAGGCACATCCGGTCCAGATGCCCAGGCATTCCTCTCCAACGCAGTCACCTCGGACGAAGGAGAAAGGCAGGGGGTGAGTGAGGTGTCACCACCATCACCAGGAGCTAGGCAAGTCTGAACTAATATTGATGTTACAAAAGTAAAGAAAAGCACTTGCTTGAGCTCCTTGTCCACAACTGTAGGGGTGACCGCCTCAGAATGAGCCGCAGGGGCTGGGGCGTGCACCTTGGGGTCACCTGGAGCTGTGGCGTGCACATTGTAGTCAGCTGATGCTGGTACTGGAGCAAGTGCTGGGGATAGGAGACGCCGTGGAGTTGGCACTGGAGCTGAGAGGTGCCAGGGAGCAGGTATTGGGGCTAGGAGGTGCTGTGGAGCAGGCACTGGAGCTGTGGTGAAAACAGATGAGCCAGCGGGCATTGGCCCCTGTGGAGGTTTCCCAGGTTTCTTTTCAGCACTGTAGCCAGGCTGACAAAGAGTTAGGACTCTGTCAATCCTAGCATTCCCTTAGAGCTTACTAGTCAGAACTTTATGAACTTCTTCAATAACAAAATTTCATCTATCAGAGATAAAATCAGTCAGATTCTTCCCACCATTAACTTAAATACAATAATTACTACAATGCCTTCAATTGATATCTGTTTGGATGAGTTTACTCCAGTTGACTTTTTGGAGTTAGATAAAATAATTTCCTCATCCAAGACCTTCAACTTGACTTTTAGACCCTATTCCTACCAGGTTACTTAAAGAAGTCTTCCCATTTACTGGTAGCTCTATTCTTCAAAGAATCAATTCTTCATTAACTTTAGGCCATGTACCGCAGGCTTGTAAAACTGCTGTAATTAAACCCTTACTCAAAAAGCCAACGCTGGATCCAGGAGCTTTAGCCAACTATAGACCAATCTCTAATCTGTCTTTCATTTCAAAAATCTTATAAACAGTTGTTGCTATGCAATTATTTGACCACCTGCAGGGAAATGGTTTATTTGAAGAGTTTCAATCTGGGTTTAGAATCCATAATAGTACTGAAACAGCCTTAGTGAAGGTCACTAATGACCTCCTTATCACATCTGATAATGGACTGGTTTCTGTACTTGTCCTTTTAGACCTTAGTGCAGCTTTTGATACTATCGATCATAATATTTTACTTGATAGATTAGAACACCATGTTGGACTTAATGGAACTTCATTGCAGTGGTTTAGATCTTATTTATCTGATAGGCTCCAGTTTGATCATGTCAGTAATGAGTTTTCTTCCAACTCAAAGCTAAGTCACGGAGTTCCACAGCGATCTGTGCTAGGCCCTACTCTTTTTAGTTTGTATTATGCTTCTACTAGGTAACATTATTAGAAAGCACTGTATACATTTTCATTGTTATGCAGATAACACACAATTATACAATGAAGCCAGATGATAGTAATCAATTAGCCAAGTTAGACGCCTGTCTTAAGGAAATCAAAGCTTGGATGACTTGTAATTTCTTGCTAATAAATTCATATAAGAAGAAGTCATTCTAGTTGGTCCAAAAAACCTTAGAAATACCTTTCCAAATCAAACTCTTAGTTTGGATGTGGTTATTCTTTCTCTTAACAGTTCTGTGAGGAACCTTGGAGTTATTTTTGATCAAGATCTGTTTTTTAATTCACATATTAAACTTGTTTCTAAGACTGCCTTCTACCATTTGCGTAATATTGCCAAAATTAGGAGCATCTTGTCTCAGAGTGATGCTGAGAAACTGATCCATGATTTTGTTAGCTCTAGATTAGATTATTGTAACTCTTTATTATCAGGTTGTCCTAAAACATCTTTTAAAAGTCTTCAGCTGATCCAAAATGCTGCAGCAACAGGTACTAGAAAGACAGATCATATCTCTCCGGTTCTGGCCTCCCTTCATTGGCTTCCCATGGAGTTTAGAATTAAGTTTAAAATCTTTCTTCTCACTTTCAAAGCTCTAAATAATCAGGCCCCTTTTTATTTAAAAGATCTGATACTACCCTATTATCCTAACAGAGCACTACACTCCCAAAATGCTGGATTACTTGTAATACCTAGAATCTCCAAAAGTACAATGGGAGAAAGAGCCTTCAGTTATCAAGCTCCTCTCCTGTGGAACCAGCTGCCAATCTGGATTCGGGAGTCAGACTTGATCTCTGTTTTTAAGAATAGGGCTAAAACCTTTTTAATATAACCTATAGTTAGGGTGGGATCATGTGACCCTGAACCCTCCCTTAGTTATGCTACTAATAGGTTTAGACAGCTGGGGGACCTCCATCAGTGCACTGGACTTCACTCCTTTCTTCACTCTCAATGAAATATTTTTGCTGGTCATTAACATCTCTTTGTTCTGTTCCATAGATTGAGTCCCCATCGTGCTGTTTGCTCTCTACATGTCTGTTCTTTTCTTCTTCTTCTCTATCCCCTCACCCCCAGCCAGTTGCAGCAGATGACTGCAACCTCCCTGAGCCTGGTTCTGCTGGAGGTTTCTTCCTGTTAAAAGGAAGAAACCTCCTCTCTACTGTCACCAAGTGCTGCTCACAGGGGATTGCCTTATTGCTGGGTAATAGCTCAAGCAGAAGGAACTTGAGAAGGAACTTGGTGTACCACAAGGAGGAGAATCTGCAAAGCAGAAGTGGGAAGAGCTGCGAAACACCATCTACCGCACAGCCTTGGCTACCTTTGGGAGGAAGACCTCGAAGTCACAGGACTGGTTTGATGCCAAGTTGACTGAGATGACCCCCGTCATTGAAGCCAAGCGCTCAGCACTTGCTGAGTACAAGAAGTACCCAAACGAGAAGAATCTCCAGATTCTCAGGGCTACGAGAAGCAAAGTTCAGCAGACTGCTCGGCGCTGTGCCAACGAGTACTGGACTCAGCTCAGCCAAGACATTCAAACCGCTGCCATAACAGGGAACATCCGTGGTATGTACGATGGCATCAAGAAAGCACTTGGTCCGGCTCAGAGTAAGACGGCCCCCCTCAAATCTTCCACTGGAGAGATGATCACAGAGAAGAACAAGCAGATGGAGAGATGGGTGGAACACTACTCCGACCTCTACTCTAGACAGAACACCGTGACACCGTCAGTCCTTGATGCCATCGACTGCCTGCCATCCATGGACGAACTTGACGCTGAGCCAACCATCGACGAACTCAGTAAGGCCATAGATAGCTTGGCCGCTGGCAAGGCACCCGGCAACGACGGCATACCCCCTGACCTGATCAAGCACTGCAAGACCGCCCTACTGCTGCCATTGCATGACGTCCTCTGCCAGTGCTGGAAGGAAGGTGCCGTACCACAGGACATGAGGGACGCCAAGATCATCACCCTCTATAAAAACAAAGGGGAGAGAAGCGACTGCAACAACTACAGGGGCATTTCCCTCCTCAGCGTTGTTGGCAAAGTCTACGCACGAGTTGTTCTCGTTCGTCTACAGAAGCTTGCCGAACGTGTCTACCCCGAGTCTCAGTGTGGCTTCCGCGCTGAGCGATCGACGGTAGACATGATATTCTCCATCCGCCAACTCCAGGAGAAATGCAGAGAACAGAACATGCCTCTGTACGTCGCCTTCATCGACCTCACCAAAGCGTTCGATCTGGTCAGCAGAGAGGGCCTTTTCAAGATCCTGCCAAAGATAGGATGCCCACCAAAGTTGCAAAGCCTCATCGAATCGTTTCACACCAACATGCAGGGGATAGTGCAGCATGATGGCAACGTCTCGGAGCCATTCAACATACGCAGAGGAGTGAAACAGGGCTGTGTACTTGCGCCAGCCCTCTTTGGGATTTTCTTTGCTATGCTCCTGAGGCATGCCTTCAGCACAGCAACATAGGGAATTTACCTGCACACAAGATCTGACGGCAGGCTTTTCAACCTTGCCCGCCTGAAAGCCAGAACCAAAGTACGCGAGGCTCTAATCAGAGACATGCTGTTCGCAGACGACGCTGCAGTCGCAACCCACACACAGCAGGAGCTTCAGACCCTGATGGACCGCTTCTCCCAGGCATGCAAGGACTTCGGGCTTACCATCAGCCTGAAGAAGACTAACGTCTTGGCGCAAGGCACGGAAGCACCACCAACCATCACCATTGATGACTACAAGCTGGAGGTCGTGAATCAGTTGACGTACCTGGGGTCCACGATCAGCAACAACCTCTCCCTTGATACAGAGATCAACAAGAGGATTGGAAAATCAGCCTTCACACTCGCTCGCCTCACCACACGAGTGTGGGAGAATCCCAAACTCTCTGTCAAGACGAAGATGGCAGTGTACAACGCCTGCGTCATCAGCACACTGCTCTATGGGAGTGAGACGTGGACAACATACGCCCGGCAGGAAAAGAGACTGAACTCCTTCCACTTGCGCTGCATTCGCCACATCCTGGACATATCCTGGCAGGACAAAGTGCCCAACACAGAAGTTCTGTCCCGCGCCGGCCTTCCCTCCATGTTTACTCTACTCAGGCAGCGCAGGCTCCGCTGGCTAGGCCACGTTCACCGTATGGAGGATGGCAGAATCCCCAAAGACGTCCTCTATGGAGAACTGGCAACTGGCAGGAGAGACGTTGGCCGCCCACAGCTGCGCTTTAGAGACGTCTGCAAGAGAGACATGAAGGCCCTGGATATCAACACAGAGCGCTGGGAGGACCTTGCAACGGACCGCTCCAAATGGAGAGGCACCCTGACCAGACAGCTCAAGGTGGGTGAAGAGAGACTGACTGCTGCAGCAGATGAAAAAAGGACCCGCAGGAAGAACCGCCACAGACCCAGCAGCACGGAGACCACCCACAAGTGTGACCTGTGTGACAGGGACTGTCATTTGCGCATCGGCCTGTTCAGCCACAGGCGGTGCTGTTCCAGCAGAGTAGACGTTTAGGATTCTCTTCCATGGTCATCATAGACCGACGGAGGCCGACGACGACGAGCTCAAGCAGGTTCATTTTGTCTTCTTATAATTATTTACCTTTTGTTCTTATTAAAGACAAAAATACACAGTTGAAACATGTAAAGAAGGTAAAAACATCTTTCTATTTTTGTCTTTAATAAGAACAAAAGGTAAAATACCTTATTGCTGGGGTCTTTCTGCAATTGTGGGGATTTCCCCTACAGTTGAAAGTGTTATGAGATGACTGTTGTTGTGAAATGGTGCTATATAAATAAAATTGAATTGAATGTATTACTGTTGGTGTACCAGCCTTTCTGTGCCAACAGCTGAGGTAGTTATTGTGTGGGTGATTGCAGTCCAGGAGGGGGGAAGGCGGGGGAGTGGACAGAGTTCAGGGTCCTGATGGCCTGATGCATGAAACTGTTTAGCAGTCTTGTGGAGTGGGACAAGAGGCTTCGGTACCTTTTCCCCGAGGGCAGGGGGCTGAAGAGGGAGTATGAGGGGTGGGAAGTGTTGCCCGCAATGTTGACAGCTCTGCGGGTGAGGTGGGTGAGGTAGATGTCTGAGAGGGGTGCAGAGGGGCACCGATAATCTTGCTGGTTGCTCTCCAACATTCCAGATGATCATCTTAACCACTACACCACACAACCACTTTGGGTCACACATGAACTTTCTCACACACTATCAAAATGCTCCATTTGCAAAGGCTGCTAGACATTTCATGAACATGATTTTTGAAACCTGAAGAGAATGGCATGAAATTAGGTGTTTTGCTGAAGAATGCTGTTGTGATTGTGAAGTCTGGATCACTACTGTACAGTGTGATTGGCCTAGAAAATCAAAACAGATTGACATTTTTAGATAATTTTAACAACATCTGTAGATGATCTCTCCTTAATTTCATGGGTCTTCCTCCCCTTTTCCTCAGGTCGGACATCCTCAGTAAACTCCTGGATCAAAGAACGTCTGAGCAGATCTCCTCAGGGATTCACACCAGCAACCCTGAGCCTTCTCCAGCTCTCCACCCACCCCAAGCATGGCTGGTCAGCTCCCCGGAGCACCCACCAGTGTCAGGATCGAGAGCGGCAGATTCTCCGAGGTTAACATGGGTGCGGCCCTCTGAGGCAAACGGGAGAGCAAGGAGAGCCCGCCGCCACGCCCACTCCAAAGGGGGCCACCACCACCACCACCACCAGCACCAGGGTCATTTGATGAGGGTGGGCTGTGTTCTAGGGACCTGCCAAGTCCAGAACCTGAGCCACAGACTCTACCAGCTGATTGGTCAGAATGGCCGCGAGGACACGTCCCCCATCAACCCCAGAAGTCCCCACAGCTACGGATGAGTGTGGCTGCTCCACGCCAGGGGGCTTCACGCTTTAGGCGTTCACGCTCGTGAGAAAATCAGCTACCAATTTACAAGAAGAAAATGACTAATTTATGAGAGAAAATAGGTGCAAAATAGAAGAAAAAAATTATATTTCATGACAAGAATGTCAGAAATGTTAGAGAGAAAAAGTGCAAATTTACAAAAAATTGTTCCAAAATTATATGAGAAAAATTTAGCAATTTATGAGCAAAAACTCACAAATTTATGAGAAAAGATGCAAATTTATATGTGTGAAACTGTGATTTTGCAAGCTCAAAATTTTCTGAGAAAAGTTGTAAATTTCTGAGAGAAACGTTACAAAAATTCTTCAATGTAAAAAAGTCAATTTTTTGAAAAGGTTACAAATTTATGAAGAAAGTCAAAAACTAAAAATGTACAACTATTTGCAGAAAAGGAGCAAATTTACAAAGAAGGTCCCAAATATAGAAGAAAAAATAGTAAAATTTAAAGAAAACAAGTTTATGAAACAAAATGCAAATTTTAAGTTGGCCATTTTCAAGTAAAGTCACAGATTTCTGGGAGAAATGTTGCAAAGAAAAAAGTTTCAAAATTTCATGAAGCAAAGCTTTAATGTAAATATAAAAGTTTAAAATGTATTGGAGAAAAAGGTACACATTTAATAGAAAACCAGATCACACATTTTACAAGAAAAAAGTCACAGTCTTTTTGAGAAAAGCTGCAATTTCACAAAAAAATTCTCAAATAAGAAAATAGCTGTAACATTTCATGGAAAAAGCTTCAATTTATTTAAAATAGCCAAAAATTTACTTCCCAACTTTTGGAAAAAGAGTCTCAAATAAGTAAAAAAATGTAAAACTTTTATAATAAAGTTGCAAATTTATTAGAAAGAATGCAAATTACAAATAGTCTCAAAGTCTCAAAAGGTGCATTTTTTTAAGTAAAAAGTTTTTAAAAAGTATGAGGAAAAAGTCCTATTTTTAGAGAAAAGTTGCACATCGACAAAAAAGCAAATTATTGGAAAAACAGTTTTATAAATTAAAGAACAAGTTTCAAATTTAGGTGCAAAAAGGTCAGAGTTTGAAAAGAAAAGATGCATATTTGTGAGAAAAGCTGTCATTTTAGGAGAAAAAAGTTGTTTATTTACAAGAACTTTTTTTTTTTTTTTTACAATTTTACGAGAAAAAGGTTAAATTTTACGAGAAGAGTTGCACATTTATAAGAAAAAAGTTGAAAATTTCTGAAAAGTTGCAGATTTATGTAAAACAGCAATTTTATGAGAAGAGTTGCAAATTTACAAAAAAGTTGCAATTTTACAACAAAAAGCTGACATTTTACAAGAAAAAAGTTCCAAATTTATAACAAAAAACTTGCTATTTTACAAGAAAAACGTTGCAATTTTATGAGGAAAAAGGTTAAATTTTACGAGAAAAGAGGTGTAAATTTATAAGAAAAAAGTTGCAAATTTATAAGGAAAAAGCTTTAAGTTGATGAAAAAAGTTGCAGATATTGTGAAAAAAGCTGCAATTTTATGAGGAAAAATTGCAAATTTACAAAAAATCTTGCAGTTTTATTAGAAAAAGGATGAAATTGTGAGTTGATTATTTTTGTGAAAAGTTGTGAATTTCATTGAGAAAAGTTGCATGATGATGAGCCAAACCAGCTCATCGTCACGTTTTACAAACCAGGCTAACTGCTGTTTTAAGGCTCACACGTGCTTACAGGAGCTTGTTTTTTGACCTTAAACTGCTCAGAACAGCTCCTTCTGTAGCAGAGGAGTCCCACCAGGGTTAGACCTCTTCCCCTTCTTCTTCTGCCAGGATCATTTATGGGAACTGAGGTCTCAGGCTCATGCTTTAATCTTGTTAAGAATGAAGACCTGGTTGTGGATGTGGAGCCCGGTCCCAACCAGTAACTGGTTTTTAAGATCTCAACACTTTTACCCATTTTTTGAAGCTCATGTGCAACTGCAGCGTGAGCTCAGATATGTGGGATTTCATCACCCACACAAGAACACAACGAAGGTCAGCTGCTCTTCATTAAATCAGGATCAGTTTCACTCCTCCTGAGATCAGCACTCGGTCACACTGCTGCTTACACCCCCCACCCCCCACAAAGTCTGAAATTGGAGCCTTTCCTCGTGAGTCACGAGCTGCGCTCCCCCGCCACAGTTTAATAATCCTAATCCAGGGGTCTGAAACCTGTGGCTCCAGAGCAGCATACACTGGTGTTATCAGCCAAAGACATGCAGCCTGATAACAAACGTGAAAAGAAATATTAAAAAGTACAAGAGAAACAGTTTGTTTTCATGAGATCACAAGCCGTTATCCTGAGCCTGTCCACTAGCAGAACAGGCTCTATACTGTTGCTATACCAGCAGGTATGCATAGATGGGTGACCTTCAGTGACCCCTAGTGGTTGCATAAATAATGACATGAAGTGACATGGAAGAGGGTTATGCGGATCTCAATTGATCATATTTACTATGGTACCAAGAAGGATCTGGAAGCTAGTGTCATAACAGACAGGTGCAGCAGGGATCTGAGTTTGGAAGATCCTGCCTCAGCCTGGCAGCTGTCGAGGCTGCAGTGAGCTGACATAGCAGCAGCAAGCTAGCATGGTTATCTTAGCAGAATGACAGCTGTTTTGATGACTACATTCGTATAATCTATTCATTAATCTATACTCAATCATATATCTCACTTCCAGCTCCTCTTGTGTCTTATTCACTTCTATTCTGGCTGGTATGACCCTGTAATCACCAGCAGACATGCTAACGGAGCTAGGCTAGCACACCTGGCTCCTCTAACAGAACTCCCCGCCCCAGCCAACATCCATGATCTCAGATCATCTACCGACACCGGACCATATATCTCATTCTAGATGGGATTTTAGCTGACTTTACAATCATTTTCACAGCTAGGCTTTGCTAGCTGCTAGCAAAGCCTGTGCTCATTTTACTGCTGGGGCCGGTCACGTCCTGCTGAAAGCTTAAAACATTGGAGCTTTTCCATATCAGTCAACCACTTTTACATTAGTGAGCTCCAGCTGTGTCTGACAGCTGGAGCTAGCCAGCTAACATTAGCATCAGGCTCAACATCCCAACAACACACATGATCCATCCATCCATCTTCTTCCGCTTAATCCTTTTCGGGTCGCGGGGGGGCTGGAGCCTATCCCAGCATCTTTGGGTGAGAGGCAGGGTCCACCCTGGACAGATCACCAGTCCATGGCAGGGCAACACACAACCATTCACTCTCACAGTCACACCTAAGGACAATTTAGAATCCCCAGTTTGATGCCAGTTAACCTAACTTGCATGTTTTGGCATGTGGGAGGAAACCGGAGAAATCCCAGCGTAAACCCATGCAGACACGGGGAGAACATGCAAACTCCACACACATCACTGTTGGTCGGGGGCTGGGATCGAACCCAGGATCCCCCGGCCAAGGGTGAGTTGCTGTGCTGCCGCAGTGCTAACCACTGCGCCACCACGCCGCCCACACATATGATCATCCAGATCAAAAGGTTTACATTGGGAATACATCTTACAGAGGGCATGAATTGCCCATGTAAACTCACACGTCGGGCCCATGGGGCAGGAGTGAGGACAGAGGGAGAGTGGGGCTCAACTGGCTCTCATTAGAGTTTAACAGAACCAAACAAAAAGGTGCATTTTAATGCCTAAAGAGGCTAATTGTGAAACTGAATATGTGTCACTAACAAGGAAGTGAAAGTAAACGTAGAGACGGGGATGCTAGTGTGGAACTCCAGGGTGGAGCACCGTCCTCCATCTGCCACGCACCTCCAGTCATGGATTTAAGTGGTGTTTTATGACGCTTTAGTTGCAGGATTTGTTGGCTATCCTGTGATAAAGCATAAATTTAGCTTATAATCTCCAGAAAACAGAATGAAAAAAGTTAGCAACCAAGGACGTGCACAGGTTCAGGCTGCTGTTGCCTGTTGCTGTCCCTCCAGAGGGCAAAAAAGAAGAAAAGGTCTGGTCCTTTACCAGCACTGACAGGCCAGTTTATCCTTCCAACACGACTGTTCTATGAAGCTGCTGACTGGCCACTCAGACTCCTGCTCTGACGTTCTTCTATTTATGTCCGAGTGTAAACTGGTGGGCGGACGGTTGGCCTGAAAATCACCGAGTTCAGCCTGTTTAAACACAGTAATAATGTCGAGAGGCCCACATTTCTCTGAAAATATTCTGTGTTGTTAACATTCCTGCTCCTATTCCAGGCCTTCACTCTGAGCTCAACAAGTGTTTTACCACAGCACTTCCCATCAGTTTCACATTTATGTCAAATAAGTTACATGAAAAAATGGCATTAATGTGTAAAACAGAGTTGCAAATTTACATGTAAAAATAGTCTGAGAGTTAAGGCAGTAAAATGTCAAATTTAACAGGAGAGAAGACGCAAAGTTACAAGAATAAAGTCTCGGTTTATAAGAATGAAGTTTTAAATTGACAGAAACAAAAGAAAGAAAAGTTTGAAATGTTCTCAAAAAATGAAAAAAATTCTAAAATTTACAAACATAAAGTTGCAAATTAACGAGAAAGAAGTCACAAGTTTCCAAAGCAAACACGTCCAAGAAAACCCTCTGTGCTTAATGAGACTAAACCTGTGAATGTGCTCGACAAGCTTCTGTTTTCTGTCGGATAAATGGAGAGACGTTTATGAAAAGTCTCCTCAGCACCGCTGCCAGGTCACTTGGTTCTCGCTTCACTCAGGGCTCCGTTCTCGTCCACATTACTTACATTCCGCTGAGCTTCTCACAGCTAATCACAGCAATGTGGTCAGTTTCTGCCTTTTCTTCTTTGGTCTTTATTCCTGGAAAAACTCACCTGATAATACCTGATGAGTCTTGATAATCGTTAAGGTGTGGGATTAGATTTTTGTTTTAATGATTTTTCTCCTCCTGTTTGTTCTTAAAACCCTCTGAGGTCCTTTGAGGTTAAGTCTATTGACAGGCCAGTTTATTTTGAGCATTTTAAAACTCATTTATGCTTTATTATCCTCAGCGATGTTAGACCTCAGAGGGTTAATTATTTTCTACATTTATTTGAGGTTGTAACATTAATGTGAGGTTTCTGGGTCTTATATTCTCTCTTAACTTTTCTGAGGTGAAACATGCGTCTGTGTCTCTGCTGCCATAATCGGCCATCATCTCCTGACAGAGAAGACTGTTGAAACACAGAAATACAACTAAACTGGCTGATTTCTAAAGCAATGAATGAGTAAATAAATAAATAACACACAAAATGCATGTGTGTGTATGTGATTTTTAGCCCATTCCGGGTGTGAAACCTGTGGCTCCCTGTCAGTCTGACAAAAACTTATTCTTACTTTATGTTAAAAATGGCACAAAGTCAAAAGAATAAAGTTGCAAAAGAATAAGTTGCTAAAGAATTCTTGAACTTGCTGAAAAAATACAGATAAAAGTGGAAATGTGTAAATTTTCTACACTAAAAAAGTGTCAGAATTGCGCAAAAAATATCAAATTAATGAAAAAAGTTGAAGTTTACAATCTAAAGATAAGCCACTAATTTGTGATCAAAAGTTACAAATTTACTCACAAAAAAATTGCAACTGAAATAAGAAGTCCCAACTTTATAAGAATATAAAAAAAGCCAGTTTAGGGAAATATAATTTTAAATGTGAATAAAAAATAGTCACAAATTTACACAAGAATCCCCAACTCATTTTTCACAAATGAGAGTCAGATGTATGATAAAATTCAAATGTATGAGGAAAAAAATGAATTAAAAAATTCTGCTAATTTTAGAGGAAAAAACCTCTTCTGTTACTAATATTAACTTTCCAGTTTATTCTCATAACTTGGCTGTTTTGCCATCATTTTAATGCTCATTTTTTAAAATTTTAATGTGGGGTTTATTTCTATTTTTGGCCCTAAATGACCAGAAATATTTTTTTCTCACTCCTGAACTAATCAGGACAAATATTTCCCGTTTAATCATTTTTCTCTGGACAGGACACTGTTATGACATCAGACATTACATCACGTCTATTTGTGCATGCGCAACAGTAAATACCTTCCCCTCAGAAACACTTGCAGGCCCTTTCTCTGATTCATGCAGGAATGTTTCTGTTAGTTTTGAAAGATACATGCTCACCTCTGCTATTCTCTGATTTACTTTACAGGACTTTTTGTCAAAATGCCATAAAACATATCTGGATAAAGGTAAAACAGCTACATTATAAGAATGATATTTGTGCTTGTAAATATTTTCCTCTTAATTATGCAACTTTTCTCTTAATTGTACAACTCTTTTCTTAAATTTATGACTTTCTAATAGTGCTGGGATAATTAGCACAGTGACCTTTGAATTAATGTGGGCTGATTAATGCATTTTAAACATTGTCGTTGTCAGGTGGTGTTGGTAATGGTAACCGGTTTGTTTCAACAGCTGGCTCAGCTTTAAACAAGGGTAGGTCTTGTTTTTTCAGGGTTTAAATTTGGAAAGTTTTCACCACATTTGGTACCATTAGAACTATTAGAGCATTTTCCTCTTAGATATTAAACCTTTTCCTCATGAATTACTACTTATTTTCAAATATATGAAAATGTGCTCCTTACTATGTATAAGATCTTTTTCTACATGCCATAAGATTCCTGTTTTGCTTTTGTGAATTTATAATTTTTAATTTTATGTTTGCGGCCTTATGAGTTGTTTTTTAAAACTACATTTCCTAGGTTTTCCTTACATTTAAAACTTTTCTCTTATAATTGCTCAAGTTTTTCCTGTAAAATTGGTACTTTTTTACACTCATGAATCTGTGGCTTTTTCCATACATTTCATTTTAATTGTAATTTCTCACATTTTCCAATTAAATTTGTGACTTTGTTATAAATTTCCTTTTATTGTTAAATTTCTGACTTTTCTCATAATACTGGCATCACCACACTCAGAAGTAAAAAAAAAAAAAAATCCACTTGTAACTGCAGCAATAAAATTATTAAATGAAAAATAGATGTCAAAAAGACAAACACAGAACACTTAAATTTAATAAATTTGTTTAAAAAAATCCTCTTAAATTAGCATTTTCTCTTTTATTTGGAGACTTTTCTCTCAAAGATTTGTCAGAGTCACAGGGAGGCACACTGTTCATGGACCAAAGAGCCATATACGGTTCCAGGGCCACGGGTTGCTGATCCCTTGCTGTAGTATTTTAGTCAGGCAGTCCCTTTGAGTCTTACAGGAAAGCACTTTAAAACACCAGCATATGTATGTGTGGAAGACAGATTCTCACAACTTGAATATGAACGTGTTCCTGATGTAAATGTTGAATTTGACATGAAGTGTGCTGCTGTGAATATGTATACAAGCATATATTTATACATATGTATTCAGCCAAAGTATTTATGTATTTAAGCAAAATTTTTGTGTTGATATGACGTGTATGTCACCAAAGACTATTTATCACACCTTTTCCACAGCTTTTTGAACAGGAAGTGTTCATTAGTTGTAGTTCAGCGTTACTGTTTGTCCTGGATTCTGTAAAATAAAGAGCTGAACTGTACAATATTGGACTGGAGAGTTTTATTTAATAATAATAATAATAATAATAATAATAATTCCCTACTGGGAACAGCTCATATTCTGAGAAAGGTCTAAACGTAGAAAATGAACTGAAATAAGAATGGACTTGACTGAGTTGACTGAGTTATTGATCCAGACCCCTGGATGAGGTCCGGTCATACAGTGGGGCAAAAAAGTATTTAGTCAGCCACCAATTGTACAAGTTCTCCCACTTCAAAGATGAGAGAGGTCTCCAATTTTCATCATAGGTATACCTCAACTATGAGAGACAAAATGAGACAAAAAAAATCCAGAAAATCACATTGAAGGATTTTTAATGAATTAATTGGCAAATTCCTCAGTAAAATAAGTATTTGGTCACCGACAAACAAACAAGATTTCTGGCTCTCACAAACCTGTAACTTCTTCTTTAAGAGGCTCCTCTGTCCTCCACTCGTTACCTGTATTAATGGCACCTGTTTGAACTCGTTATCAGTATAAAAGACACCTGTCCACAACCTCAAACAGTCAGACTCCAAACTCCACTATGGCCAAGACCAAAGAGCTGTCAAAGGACACCAGAAACAAAATTGTAGACCTGCACCAGGCTGGGAAGACTGAATCTGCAATAGGTAAGCAGCTTGGTGTGAAGAAATCAACTGTGGGAGCAATTAATAGAAAATGGAAGACATACAAGACCACTGATAATCTCCCTCGATCTGGGGCTCCACGCAAGATCTCACCCCATGGGGTCAAAATGATCACGAGAACGGTGAGCAAAAATCCCAGAACCACACGGGGGGACCTAGTGAATGACGTGCAGAGAGCTGGGACCAAAGTAACAAAGGCTACCATCAGTAACACACTATGCCGCCAGGGACTCTCCTGCAGTGCCAGATGTGTCCCCCTGCTTAAGACAGTACATATCCAGGCCCGTCTGAAGTTTGCCAGAGAGCATTTGGATGATCCAGAAGAGGATTGGGAGAATGTCATATGGTCAGATGAAACTAAAATAGAACTTTTTGGCAAAAACTCAACTTGTCGTGTTTGGAGGAGAAAGAACACCATACCTACTGTGAAGCCTGGGGGTGGAAACATCATGCTTTGGGGCTGTTTTTCTGCAAAGGGACCAGGACGACTGATCCATGTAAAGGAAAGAATGAATGGGGCCATGTATCGTGAGATTTTGAGTGAAAACCTCCTTCCATCAGCAAGGGCATTGAAGATGAAACGTGGCTGGGTCTTTCAGCATGACAATGATCCCAAACACACCGCCCGGGCAACGAAGGAGTGGCTTCGTAAGAAGCATTTCAAGGTCCTGGAGTGGCCTAGCCAGTCTCCAGATCTCAACCCCATAGAAAATCTTTGGAGGGAGTTGAAAGTCCATGTTGCCCAGCGACAGCCCCAAAACATCACTTCTCTAGAAGAGATCTGCATGGAGGAATGGGCCAAAATACCAGCAACAGTGTGTGAAAACCTTGTGAAGACTTACAGAAAACGTTTGACCTCTGTCATTGCCAACAAAGGGTATATAACAAAGTATTGAGATGAACTTTTGTTATTGACCAAATACTTATTTTACCGAGGAATTTACCAATTAATTCATTAAAAATCCTTCAATGTGATTTTTCTGGATTTTTTTTCTCATTTTGTCTCTCATATTTGAGGTATACCTATGACGAAAATTGGAGACCTCTCTCATCTTTTAAGTGGGAGAACTTGCACAATTGGTGGCTGACTAAATACTTATTTTCCCCACTGTAACTGGAAGTGCCTGCAGACAACCTGCAGTGGAAAGGAAGATAAATAATAATAGTAATAGCTTGAGTTTTTATATTGACCCTAGGACACTTTGATTAAAGCTACATTCACAAATACCCTTGCGAATGGCTGCAAACGCCATAGTAACACTTTTTGGACCATTTCATACGGACTTCTTAAGGCGGCCATAGGAGAATCCAGAGTTCGTAGACGGTAAGTTAAGATAAGCCTTTATTAGTCCCACAATGGGGAAATTCCAGGATTGCAACAGCACAGGGACAGCAACACTCAGAGCAACAATCAGAAGGCAAGAAAAAACAACATCTAGCAAACATATGTCCATATTACTATAAATGTATATATATAGACACACAGTGCAGAGCATTATGGCTGGTGGATGTGCAGCAGAAAGTCTAAGCTCTCTCTCCGCGGATGCAGCGGGCCAGCTGGAAGTTCATGGCCAGGTCGATGGTCTTGTCCAATATTTCTATAAAAACCTCATGAAAACCCCTCATTGTAGGGCCGCCGTACAAATGCCATAGGAACAATGTAAAAACTACACAAGATGTTGGCCGTAAGTATGCCTCAAGAACACCTTAAATTGTTCCTGAGGACCCCTTACAGTGGTCTTAGGAAATACTCTGCAATCCCTGTTTGTACTGAGATTTGTAAGCATGCGCAAGGTGGTAGTGAGGCGCTTCTAAGGTGGAAGTACATCATTCGTGCGACATTTGTGTCGACAAAATGTGCCGAAAGCTGTAAGATCTTCCTACCAATGACTTGAGTGCTGTGAGCTGCAATTTTTTTTTTTTTGTAAAATGGCAGTAAGCATGCCATAGGAAGATCTCAAGGCACCCTTATGAAGAACATAAGAACTCTAGGGCCATCGTACGACAGAAATGCTCCTCATTTCCCAAGAATACCTCATTTCTCTTGCTAATTTTAATGGCAGCCATAAGAAACTATGCCTTCCCCCCCACGAATGTCTGCAAACTCCAGAATTCGTAGGAATTGAGAGATTCTTACAAACCCACTGTTCATAAGAATCTTTGTGGCCGTAGGTTTAGTGTCTTTTTTGAGCAGACTTAAAAGTGTCCAAAGTTGTAGCATGGCGAATCAGTGGCAGCGAGGAATTTGTATTATATGATGCGATCCTTAATCAGTTGCCAGTGTAGGCGAGTGAGGCTGGGGGTGATGTGCCACCAAAGATGTCTGAGAGTGAGGAATGAAATCTGAAGATGTTTTTGAGGTGATGGAAAGCAGATCTGGTGACAGATTTAATGTCTGACTCGAAGGACAGGGTAGAGCAGGGGTCAGAAACTTATGGACTCTGGTCCGGATCCGAACCCCAAGAGTCCTCCGTCTTGACCCCAAAACCTTTTCATACAATTTGGGAAAGAGGGAGACTGTTTTGTTTTGATGGGGAAAAAAGTCAAAAAAAGTGGAACTGAACTGCAGTATTAGCGACCGCCAGACAGATTATGGCACAAGTCCTTGGGCGCTCTCCTGCTGCAGACTCCCCTCTCTGCTGTCCCATGAATGCCACTCTCACTCTGTGGCTGTAACTCCTCCAGAGTATATGCAGCGGGTTGCAATCACAGTTTGCTGCGTACGCCACACAGACACAAGGCCGACAGCATGGACATTCACCCCAGACAGACACGCTTCGTTTCAGGCCTGTATCCACGAAATGAAGCACTGTTGTGAAATTGAGTATATTTACTGGGGCACTTCTTCCTCTTTTCTGCCAAGAGAAGTCCATGCTGGGATACAGAGGGGAGGTCGCTGGTTATGGAGGCCCTTTTCATAGCCTCCGATATCACGTAAAAGCTCAGTAAAAGCTCTGTGTGTTATTGAACATGAAAAGTTCCACCTCCCCTCTCTCTGTAACCATGGAGTTATAGCTCCATCCATGCTGTAACGCAGTTTACTGTTGAGATTTTTTTTTTTTTTTTAAGTCAGAGGAATTCTGTAGAATGGAATTATATTTTATGTCTGTTTTATTTGTCTTACAGTTTGAAAGAGGTTTTTTCTGCACTGAAAATATTGTATAGAGGTGGACTTTTTGTGAAATTTTGTTTTCTTGATATGAAACTTTTTTTTAATGCAGTACAATTTAGTTTGTGTTCTCCTGGAAAACATTTTTAGGATTTTAGCTGTAGATTTTACAATTTTAGATCTATTTATTTGGAGTCAACAAACACATTTAGTGTTCTCCTGTATTATAAAATTTTATATTACATGTTTTTATAAATTTTACATTACATGCTGTAGACAGCTGTGGTCTTCTGGAATAATGTCAATGAAATGATGGCAGTTTTTAAAAGCACATTTTGAGGTAAATTTGTCCATGTGTCAGACTTCTCTTCCATTTGTTTAATAACAGATGTTGGAAGTAAATCCATGGGTCATTGCAAATACTTTTCTTTAAAAGGACCGAGTCGTCACACAGTGGGAGGGAAACATCTTGAATAGAAAAACAAATGCATCAAGATGCGTTGAGAATGGTTTTAGAATTAAATTGGTGTTCTGAATCATAATCAAATCATGAGGTGCCTAAAGATTCCCACACCTAGTTCGGACCTTGGCTGGGGAGGAGGACTGACTTATTATACCTTTTGCAGTTTTAGTTAGTGACCCCTGCGGTAGAGTATGGGATGATGCCCAGGTTGTATGCTTCTGAGGAAGGACAGCAGGAGCAGCAGTCCATGTGGAGAGGAGATCTCCAACCATCTGGAGCAGTGCCTTGGGAGCTATCCTTGAGCTCTGCTTTATTGCTGTTCAATTAGGGAAGATTAGTGATCATTCAGGTTTTTTTTTTTTTTTTTTTTTTCATGGAGGCAGTTGGGAGGGACCATGCAAAGGAGCTGAGCGGATGTTGACATTTTGAGGTACAGATGGGTGTCATCAGCATAACAGTGAAATGGCAGACCGTGACAACAGATGATCTGGCCAAGGGGGCGCATGAAGATGGTGAAGAGGAAGGGACCAAGGACAGAGCCTTGTGGTGCACCATGGTTCACTGTGGCAGGATTGCAGGTGGATCCATCAATGGTGATGACCTGTTACCAGATGGATAGGCAGGACTGAAACCAGAAGGGAGCTGTACTGGTGAGACCATGGTGGGTGGAGAGGCGGTGGAGGAGGATGGAGTCGGAGACTGTGTCAAAGGCAAGTTTCCTCTTCATTTTTTTTGTGTTATCTAGTATGGTTTGCAAAGTCAAACAGGTCAAAGTCCACCTGCATCGGAGTTCTCTTCTCCCACAAAAACCATGGATACAGAGCTACCTGAATCACCTCTTTTGGACTGGCTGTTTTCTTATGTGAAGTTTTCACATCATTACTTATCAGATGTAATACAGACCTTACCTGTGTAGTCTGACAGTTCTAGTCAGCCCACTGGACATCCATGTCCAAAATCCATGTAAACAAACAACCCCACTAACTAACTTGCTGTCCTTCCTAAGTTTGGGAGGCAAAAACCTCCAGCATGTCACTATGTTTTTGACCCAGCAGTCCTCTGTAGTCAATCATTACATGAACCAAAGTCTCTGACAGTCATCACAGTGTTAATGAAACACTGAGAAATCAGGACATGTACCAGTAGCAGCCTTGTGAGAAGCAAAAAGTTGTATGACTGGACAGTTAATGAGTGACAAACAAGGGGGTCGGACAAAAGCAGAAAAGCTATTGGTCCATTCAGAATCTGATCACTGGGACGATAGAGGAGGGGACAGATGGGTTTAGGAATTTATTCCTTGCGTATTTGACCATGTTTGACAGAGGTGCTGTGGAGAGACAGGTACAGGAGTGTCCCCTCAAAGGACTCAGTTATCATAGTTTATAATACAGACCAATAATTACAGTCTAATTATGGAGCAATGTAATTTCCCCATTGTGGGACTAATAAAGGCTTATCTTATCTTACATAGTAACACCGTCTAAGCAGAAGAGCAAAGTATTTTGTGAGTAGTGTATAAGTACATTGTAATTAATAGGTGAAGTTATAGAGCGAAAGTAGGCTGTGAGTACACAGACAGTACCACTTGTCTAATGAAAGCACCAAGGTGCTGATGCCTGTGGCATGGGAGGCTATAAAAAAGTCACACTGCCACTTCTAGTGGGCGGGCATAGTAATTACAATACCTTTTTTCACAGCTGCATTGATGGTAAAGGGGAGTTAAAATTGTGTTTATTCTGAAAACAAAGCCTTATTTGGAAATTGTGGCAAATTAAAAGTCAAGAAAATATGGTGATACTGTGGAGTGTGTAAATGAAGAGGCAGCTTCATGTCAGACGATTTATTACACACTCACATCTCACAAGCACAGAACAGACTGACTGGTTACAGCAAGCACTCCTCTCTATATCACAAGTCACCTTCACAAGCTTCAAGGCACTTCCTCATACACAGCATGATATTTACACTACACTTCATTCAACCCCCTCTCACCCTCTTGGGCATTGTTCTCCCATGTGTATTCATTGTCTCTGTCTGAGGTGCTACCGCCCCCACCCCCCAGCATCTTAGATAGAACTAGAAAAGCACTCATAGAGCGCATACCTCCGCCAAGGCTCCTTCCGTTTCTCATGGATCACCTCCAAAATGTAATGGGCTTGTGTGTAGGCGTATCGCCACTTGTGGTGAAAATTGCATCCAAGTCTGTCCATTAGTTTTGGAGTTTTGTGGCTGACACACTGTGAGAAGAGCCTTGGCTGAGGTATGCATTCTCAGATCATCCCCAAAATGTAATGGGTTCCTCTCTAGGCCAAGAACCACCTCTGGTGAAACAGACAGACAAACAGACAAATGCCAGTAAAAGCATTACCTCCTTTGCGGAGGTAATAAACTCAAGTGTTGCTGTTGTGTCCATCTCCTCCATCTCCAAACTCCCAGGCTGCGGCCATTGCAATTTATCGCACAACTGCGTACAACCCACAGGCCAATAGGTTATGCGAGCGTTTTCATAGATCACTGAAAGCAGCTCTCAGGGCTTCACTGACGGATGCAAATTGGGTAGACAGGTTGACGTGGGTTTTATTGGGGTTGCACTCCGCGCCAAAAGAGGATTTGGCAGCTTCTCCGGCAGAGAGCTCGTTTTTGCGCAGCCCCTATGGCTGCCCGGGGAATTTCTGCCAAATAATCCCGTGCCGGACAGCTGCCCGTCTCAGCTTTTGCAGCGTAGCGGAAACACAGGCACGCTGCCGGGCCCGGCCCACCACTGTTTTCCGCGTGCTTTTGTGCCTAAAACTTTGAAGAACGCGGAGTTCGTGTTCGTCAGACACGATGACCAGCGCCCTCCATCGCCTGCAGACATGTTGAAAATGGCCCTATCTGACAATGTTAAAGAATCCTTTAAAAAATTCCTGGATCCAGACGGTGATCCGGATCATCCCCAAAATTTAATCAGTTCTTCCTTGTACCATTTCCAACAATGCCTGAAAGTTTCATCAAAATCCGTCCAAAATTTTTTGAGTTATCTTGCTAACCAACAGACAGACAGACAGACAAACAAACGCGGGCAAAAACATTACCTCCTGCGGCCTGCGGCCTGGCGGAGGTAACAATAGAACATCAGTCCACATGCTGTTTTGGCTTCAGTCTCCTCCCATATCTGCTGTAACTGGGGTTTACTGCCTCCGTGACACTGCAGTGCCGGTAGGGGGCTGTTGGGAGTGTGTCTGACTGCGGGTGGGCCGTGGCGAGGTGGGGGAGAACTTCGCCCTGCCCGTGTGGGCGAACTTCGCCCTGCATCACTTCCCTGGGGAGCTCTCCGTGGGGGTCTTCCACACCGAGGGGCCCTAGCCAGCAGCACCTGCTCGTCCGCTGCTACAAAGGCGGGTTTAAGTCTGTCTATGCCAATTTTCTCCCGTCTACTCCCCAAGTCTAGCACAAAATGGTTATCCCCTGTTTCCAACACTCTGAACGGTCCATCATAGGGTAGGCGCAATGGAGGGCGGTGGGTGTCGTGTCTGACGAACATGAACTCCGCGTTCTTCAAAGTTTTAGGCACGAAAACACGCGGAACACTGTGGTGGGCAGGGCCCAGCAGCGTGCTTCTGTTCGTGCTACGCTGCAAAAGCTGAGACAGGCAGCTGTCTGCCGCGGGATTATCTGGCAGAAATTCCCCGGGCAGCCGTAGGGGCTGCGCAAAAACCAGCTCTGCCAGGGAAGCTTCCAGATCCTCTTTTGGCGCGGAGCGCAACCCCAATAAAACCCACGGCAGCCTGTCTACCCAATTTGCATCCATCAATGAAGCCCTGAGCGCTGCTTTCAGTGACCTATGAAAACGCTCGCATAACCCATTGGCCTGTGGGTTGTACACGGTTGTGCGATGAATTGTAACACCCAGGCTGTGGGCCGTCGCGGACCAGAGTTCGGAAACAAATTGAGGGCCCCTGTCGGACATAATTTCTGATGGGACTCCAAAATGTACCACCCATGCTGTTAAAAAAATGCGTGCTTCGTCTGCAGACGTGGTTGCCGCCAGCGGGACTGCTTCTGGCCAGCGCATAGTATGGTCCACCACTGTCAGGAGGTGTGTGCACCCCTGTGATGGCGGGAGGGGGCCCACGAGGTCCACGTGAACGTGGTCGAACCTCTTAGTCGGTACCTGAAACGGCTCCAAGGGAGCCTTCGTGTGTCTGTGTACCTTGGCTTGTTGGCATGCCATGCAGGCTGCAGCCCACTCTTTCACTTGTTTGCGTAGGCTCGGCCACACAAACTTCTCTCCCACCATTTTGACCGACACGTGCACTCCTGGGTGCGCCAGAGTGTGAACCGACTCAAACACGCGGCGGCGCCACGCGACCGGGACCACCGGATGCGGGCGCCCCGTGGAGACATCGCAGATTAGGGGGGGACCGCCGTCTTGCAGCACCCTGCTCTCCAGCCTTAACCCTGTTGGTCCAGACTGGAGCGCGCGCACGTCTGCATCGCTAATCTGCTTTGTGGCCATGGCTGCATAATCTATCCCCACGCAAACCAGGGCCACCACGGCACACGAGAGGCAGTCCGCCACCACATTCAGTTTACCCGACACATGCTGAATATTGGTAGTAAACTCTGAGATCGCGGCCAGCTGTCTCTGCTGCCGGCCCGACCACGGTTCTGAAACCTTGGCCATCGCGAACGTTAGTGGCTTGTGGTCCACGAACGCGGTGAAGCTGTGCCCTTCCAGCCAGGACTGGAAGTGGCGTATGGCCAGGTGGAAAGCCAGCAACTCCCTGTTGAACGCGCTGTATTTATGTTCGCTGTCGCGCAAAGTTCTGCTGAAAAAAGGGAGCGGCTGCCAAGCCTCGGCGACGCGCTGCTCTACGACAGCCCCTATGGCCATGTCTGAAGCGTCAGTGGTGAGTGCTATCCGGGCCACCGGGTCCGGATGCGCTAGCAGTGCAGCATTTGCCAGGGCTGCTTTAACCTCCGAGAACGCCCGCTCTCGCTCCGGGGTCCATTCGACCTTATCCGTGGGTTTCTGTCTCTTGAGCGCGGCGTACAATGGTTGCATGAGCTGCGCCGCGCAGGGAAGGAAACGGTTATAAAAATTCACCATCCCCCAAAATTCCTGCAGCGCCCTGACTGTCTAAAGCCGGGGGAAATCCGCCACGGCGCGCACTTTGTCAGGCAGCGGGATCGCTCCTTCCGGAGAGACGCGGTGCCCCAAAAAATCAATCTGCATCACGCCGAACTGGCATTTCGCCGGGTTGATTATTAACCTGTGCTCCTCCAACCTCCGGAAAACCATCCTGAGGTGGGTTTTGTGTTCGTCTTCGGACGCACTAGCTACCAGGATATCGTCCAGGTAGACGAACACGAATGGGAGATCACGCAGCACTGCATCCATCATGCGCTGGAACGTCTGTGCCGCACCTTTTAACTCGAATGGCATGCACAGGAACTTGAATAAACCGAACGGAGTTATTACCGCTGTTTTGGGTATGTCCTCAGCGCGCACTGGGACTTGGTGGTAACCGCAGACCAGGTCTATTTTGGAAAAAATGCATGCTCCGGCTAGGTGGACGGAAAAATCCTGTATGTGGGGAATCGGGTAGCAGTCGTGTGCTGTGGCATCGTTCAACCTGCAGAAATCACTGCATGGTCGCCACAATCCCTCGGTCTTAGGGACCATGTGTAGCGGGGATGCCCATGGGCTGTTCGAATGCCTGATGATGCCCAACCTTTCCAGGCTGGCGAACTCCTCGCGCGCTATGGCCAGTTTAGCTGCATCGAAGCGCCGAGGTCTTGCAAAAACGGGCGGCCCGGTGGTGGTGATAAAGTTGCTACGACAAAAGTCCACTCATATGTACGGCCGTCTAGAGATAAGATCAGTGTCCTCTCACCAAAGGTCTTAATAGCCGAGCCGTTTGCTGCCAACATCACGGGGCCGCTAGGTCCTGCCAGCCGGTCGGCGTAGGTCGGCAGGATGAAGCTCTTCTGGGCTCCGGTGTCCACGAGGAAACGCCTCCCCGAGCGCGCGTCCGTCAAGTAGAGCAGCTTGTTCTCTTCACCAAGGGTTGCAGCTGCTACCGACCGCCGGCCTCGGCATTTTCCCGAGCGCTTGAATTGGCACGGTGGCGCACATCTGCGTGCGTTCTCTCTGAAGCGGCGGTGGTAGAAACAGAGCGTGTCTCTCTGGTGCTCCTCGGCCGCCGCCGCTGCTACCGTCGGTGGCTCCTCGCCTCCTCTGGTCGTCTCGCTGGGCTCCACCGCTGCCGCGTTGACTGTGATCGCCCTGGTGGTGATGATGATCTGGTCTGCCTCCTGGGCTAGCGCACGGTAGTCACGCGTGGCCAGCAATGGCGACACTGTTGGCGCCACTGTTGGAAGGTTCCGGAGGAAAAGGTGGGCAAACAGAAAGTGCCCGTCGTCCATGCCCATTAACGCCAGCATCTTCTCCATCAGGTCGACGGCCGACCCATCTCCTAACTCGGTCCGCGCCAGGAGCCTCTCTGCTCTCTCTGCAGCCTTGAGCGCCTCATATTTGTTGCGGGCTGGCAGTTGATTGAGCAGGCTCGCTACCTGCTGAGCTGTGTGGGCGTCCAGCGCTGCGACCACATGGTAGAATCTGGTGTCGGCTGCCGTTACTCCTCGGGGGGCGAACTGGGCCTCGGTGTGGTGGAACCAAGAGCACGGGTTGTGCTGCCAGAAATCCAGTAGCTTGACTGAAACCGCACACGCGTGGCTGGAGGTTCCAGTCCGGGCTGTCTGTGGGATGGCTGCTGCCTCGCTGGAGCTTCCTGACTGGGCCGGCTCCGGGGTTCTTGCCTCGTGTTCCATAATACGTCTTGGGTCACCAGTGTGGAGTGTGTAAATGAAGAGGCAGATTCATGTCAGACGATTTATTACACACTCACATCTCACAAGCACAGAACAGACTGACTGGTTACAGCAAGCACTCCTCTCTATATCACAAGTCACCTTCACAAGCTTCAAGGCACTTGCGCCAACCCTCTTTGGGATTTTCTTTGCTATGCTCCTGAGGCATGCCTTCAGCACAGCAACAGAGGGAATCTACCTGCACACAAGATCTGACGGCAGGCTTTTCAACCTCGCCCGCCTGAAAGCCAGAACCAAAGTACGCGAGGCTCTAATCAGAGACATGCTGTTCGCAGACGACGCTGCAGTCGCAACCCACACACAGCAGGAGCTTCAGACCCTGATGGACCGCTTCTCCCAGGCATGCAAGGACTTCGGGCTTACCATCAGCCTGAAGAAGACTAACGTCTTGGCGCAAGGTACGGAAGCACCACCAACCATCACCATTGATGACTACAAGCTGGAGGTCGTGAATCAGTTGACGTACCTGGGGTCCACGATCAGCAACAACCTCTCCCTTGATACAGAGATCAACAAGAGGATTGGAAAATCAGCCTTCACACTCGCTCGCCTCACCACACGAGTGTGGGAGAATCCCAAACTCTCTGTCAAGACGAAGATGGCAGTGTACAATGCCTGCGTCATCAGCACACTGCTCTATGGGAGTGAGACGTGGACAACATACGCCCGGCAGGAAAAGAGACTGAACTCCTTCCACTTGCGCTGCATTCGCCACATCCTGGACATATCCTGGCAGGACAAAGTGCCCAACACAGAAGTTCTGTCCCGCGCCGGCCTTCCCTCCATGTTCACTCTACTCAGGCAGCGCAGGCTCCGCTGGCTAGGCCACGTTCACCGTATGGAGGATGGCAGAATCCCCAAAGACGTCCTCTATGGAGAACTGGCAACTGGAAGGAGAGACGTTGGCCGCCCACAGCTGCGCTTTAGAGATGTCTGCAAGAGAGACATGAAGGCCCTGGATATCAACACAGAGCGCTGGGAGGACCTTGCAACGGACCGCTCCAAATGGAGAGGCACCCTGACCAGACAGCTCAAGGCGGGTGAAGAGAGACTGACTGCTGCAGCAGATGAAAAAAGGACCCGCAGGAAGAACCGCCACAGACCCAGCAGCACGGAGACCACCCACAAGTGTGACCTGTGTGACAGGGACTGTTATTCGCGCATCGGCCTGTTCAGCCACAGGCGGTGCTGTTCCAGCAGAGTAGACGTTTAGGATTCTCTTCCATGGTCATCATAGACCGACGGAGGCCGACGACGACGACGACGAAGCCACAATATATATATTCAAAAAGTAAACAGTACTGAGTTAGGTATAATAAGATATTTGACAGTTATGATGCATTTTAGGCCAAAACAAACTTGAGCTAGGATTAAAAGCAATTAAAATAATGCAGTCACAAGGTTACATGGAAAATACTTGATTTACTAGATACATGTACTGTAGAAATATATATTCTCTGCATCAACAATGTACTACACATGCATTCATGTAGTATTGCACTGGGAATTGCACTGACAATAAACCTCTGAAGTTTTTGCAGATGTCTCTTTTTTTATATGTGAAGGTTACCACCATGTGGCATAAATTAAATACTGAAAGACTGGAAAAGCTAAGAATAATCCAGCAGTTTGAGAAATCACTTTTGGTTTGGTGTAAGTCTGTCAACAGAATTATGAACCATAAAGCAGTTTGTGTTAAAATGTTAAATCCCATTAAACCTAATCCGGGGGCTTCCAAACATGTGTCATGGGGGGCCAAGACCCTGCAGGTTCTCTCTTCTACCCTGTCTCTTCAGCAGGTGTTCTCACTGATCAGTCAGTGGAAGAAGTTCAGTGGAATCTGCTGTTGAAGACACTGGTTGGAGGTAAAGCCTGCAGGGTCTTGGCCCTCCATGGCACATGATTAGACACCCCCGCCCAAACCCATTATGATGAAGAGCAGATGCTAATATGACCCAGAATTCCTCCATATACTGGTACTGTCACTAAAGTGTGTAGGGTCTTCTGTGGTGGCACATCCAACAATACAGTCTTCAGTTGATAAAATAATTGTTTTGGTTACTTTTTTCTTAAAAATGAGCCATTATTTTCAAGGTCACCGATAAATCCTTTGTACAGTTGATGCTTTTCCCACCGGTGTCTTAACAGACAAAATAGAAAATCATGATGCAAACACATAAGTCACTAAATTGTTTATTACAATCAGCAGCAAATTCCAGATTATTCAGAATGTGCAAAATTCAAACTGTAAAAAAAAACCTGGAACGGTCACACACGCCAGCCACGCTGCCTCACTGAGAAGCAACTGGATCGGCCCCTCGTACTGGTCCTGGTTCAGCAGATCTTCAGCCTGCATCTCTGTAAATAGTGAGGCAAGGTCCAGTTGGGGTGGACAGTTTCCCTCTTGCCTAGACAAAAGACACACCAAAAACATGTAGGTTTAGGGCGCTCGCGCACGCAGCGACCAGCAGCCGGTGGCTTGTCACCAGACTGCAAACCAAGTCTACCTACGGGTACAAATAAGTAACAAAAAAAAAAAATGGGTGGTGGTTAATTAAAGCAAGTGTAGAACATATTTGGGAAATACACTTGTTGCTAAAAGCCAGTGGTGGAATGTGAATTAATGAATGAATCTTTATTTCGGATAGATTAAAAGTAAAGATTAAAAGAAAATAGAATAATATAACAAAGGGGAAAAAAATCTAACAAGGTCAAATTAAACAATAACTCCTCTGATTATACAGTTCAACATAGGTTATCTGAAATGGGTGATGGCTGAAGCTGCAGCTTATATTGCCCACCATATTGCATCCAAGAATTCAAAAGAAAAACAAAACAGGAGGGATTACAATTTGAATGTGACAATAAAGTACTTCGTTGTTGTATTTAACCACAATTTTCATGTAGCTGCACTTCAGTAGATTTTACAAGGGCTGGGTTACATTTAAAATCATCTGTTTTTACTGTGGCCTCAACAATCAGAAGGAATTAATACATTCACTTGAATGGAATATAGTACTTTAACTGAAGGTATGCATCACCGAGTATGGAGTCGCTCAGTCAAAATATGGAGTTTTTATCAAAAAAAGTTTGTCTTGAATGTAAAAGTGTCTCTTCTTGCCCTGGCTTCAAGTGTGGGCGGTGTTTTGTACTAGCATTGCTAAAATATAAAAGGATGCACTACAATGGGTCTCAAATATTTGTAATGTGTCCTGTTACTGCATGAGTTTATTGATGATAGACTATAAACTACACATATAAAGTAAATTATATTGATGACTGAACATCTCACATTCGCCAAAACATACAGTTATGAACATAACTCACAAAGGATCACACAAGTGATCTGACAAAAAAATAAATACATTAACAAACGGTTTATTTTACAGTTGATGTGCCATATTCACACAATCAAATAAATCTCAGTTCAGTCCCTTTTATATTAAGTGGAAATTGTGCTACTGTGGAGTGTGTAATTGACAAGGCAAGTTTGTCTCAAGGCAGTTTATTACATGTCTCCAACATGAGCATCGTAGAAAGAGGACATCTCAGAAAAACTCGTCCCTTATATACAAGTCACATTGCATTCACATCAAAGGTAGCATTGCATTTCCTCTTTAATCCCTTAGCATCCCCCTCACAGTCTTTGGCACACAAAGGATCCCCCCAAGCAGTCTCTTGGCACACAAAGGATCCTCCAAGCAGACTCTCGCATACAAAAGATTACACTTTCACAGCTTCCTGTTATCTCCAAGGAAACTCTGCACTTTGTTCTTATCTAAGATGTGAGGCATTATGCAAGGCACTAAGTAAGTCACATGTGTGGCTACACTACTTTGGTTTTGACACTTTACCTATAAAAGCAAAGGATTTCAGTACGTTCCACAGTGGCGAGGTCCGCTGTGGGGCGGCTGCTTTCCTCTTACCTAGACGAACGACAGAAATGGATAGTGGTTAGGTTCAAGCAAGTTCAACACTTAATACAGGCACATCTCAAAAATTAGAATACCATGAAAAAATTCAATATTTTTGTCACTCATTTCAGAAAGTGAAACCCATATATAGATTCATTTGGAGATGTACCTGTATTAGGGAAATACACCTGTGAAAGTCAGTGGTGGGATGTGACAAAAATGCTTCGTTTCCCTGACAAGCACTGCAGGATCCACAGAATAGGTCTGTGGGTCTATTCTGACGCTTTAGAAAATTATATGAATGACTTTATAAATCACTGGTTTGAAAAAGCAATTTTAATATGACGAGATTTCGGCTCCTGTGGTCCATTTCACCAGTATCCACAATATAAACACTGAGGGCAGCTAACCCCTGGCATGTGGAAACACATTCTAGCATTAAATTGCACACAATTTAATGCGCAGCACCAAAGTGCAATACGTACACAAACCAGGACTTTAACCAGGATTAACATATTTCATCGTTTTGCTCTCACAAGCGAATACTTAGGAGAAAACAAACGCGAATCAGCAGTTGGTACTAGCTAGCTACTAGCTAACACTCATTATCCAGCACAGAACAGCGCTGTATGGCTCAAAAAAGTGAGCTTACCACCAACAGGATAAATAAGCGAACAGATGCACATTATTACAAATCACTCACCATCGATGGTTCTCTCACGTTCGTCTTCAGCTTGTCCGTAGTCCGGTTCTATGCTGGGCTACCATCTGTATCGGTCCAGGTCGCTCCTCGCGCTGTGGATCTGCCACCAAGCAGAGAAAACTCCGCACCTCTTTGTTGGACCACGGTGTAGAGTTCCGCAAAACCTACAACGCTGTCTGTATTAATATCGTATTTACTCCGTGACCGAGTTAGTCCGTGAAATATTGCAAATGGCGGTCGTGTATAGATTCATCAGAAGATGGTCGCTTTTGTGACGTTACGACCTGACCAATCAGCGGCGACCAGGCTGTTGACGTCACATCACGGCACGACTCAGCATGGTTGTACCCTGCCCTTGAGCAGGGACGAAAATAGCGGCTGTTAAACCGTGTTGGGGCTAGTGGAAAGAGTTACAAAGCGTGCTGAGCTGTCCGGTGTTGGGCTAAGCGGGGCTAGTGGAAAAGGCCCTTTTGTTCATTAGGCCATCAGGACCTTGAACTCTGTCCACTTCCTGCTTCTCCCCCAGACCATAACACACTCACCTGCACAATAACTACCTCAGCTGTTGGCACGGAAAGACTGACACACCAAGAGTAATACATCTGCTGCTGTAAGTCTCTGCACTTTACTGCAACCATTTGCACAAATGCCATATCTGCTGCTGTCTGTCATTGCAACACTGATCATGTGCAGTCCTATCTGTCACTGTCTGCACCGACACTACTGCATTGTACTTGCAACTACAGGTATTACTGCTCTACTGTATAAACTAGGATTGCTGGGTTTCATCTATTGTTTGTCTTTATTTGCACTATGGGATGTCTGGGTCTATCTTTTGTCAGCATTTACACTATGGGTAGCATTACTGTACACAGACTGCTATTGTTTTTCCAGCCTTACTCCTTTCTTTTTTTATATTGTGAACACCACGGAAGTGCGAAACGCCATTTCAATTCTCCTGTATGTCCTGTACGTATAGTAATATTGACAAATAAAATCTTTGAATCTTTGAATCCTTAGTTTAAGGCCAAAACTGTTATGACCCGAGCACGGCTTCTGATCGCGCTCGGGCTAAGTTATGTTTCGCTGCCGGCTTTGACAGTTGCGGGCTGTATTCTGGCCTCACCGGGCTCTTATTGTGAAAGTGCTCGGTGGGGCTTCCGCCTGTCAACGGCCGGTCAGCTGTTTGTAATTACCGTCGTTAGTGCTTCGCCTTTTTTAAGCCCAGCACTGGCGGCGGTAAGACGCTGCAGTGTCAGTCGTCCTACGTCTGAGCTACGGATGCTTTGGACTGTTACCTACCTCGTCTGCCTGTGGTTGACCGTCGCTTCCCCTGGACCAGTAAGTGAGCTGTTAGCCTTACCCCTCCCGGTGAGAGTAGACCTCTGTGTGTCTCTGCCTCAGCAGCCTGTGTAGTCATTACTCCATCAACCTTGCCTGTGTATGACCGTCTCCTCCTATGGACTTGTAAGAGAGCTGTTTAGCCTTACGCCTCCGGATGTGTGTAGACTTATGTCTTTTTTTTTTTTGTTACTTATTTGTACCCGTAGGTAGACTTGGTTTGCAGTCTGGTGACAAGCCACCGGCTGCTGGTCGCTGCGTGTGCGAGCGCCCTAAACCTACATGTTTTTAGTATGCGGGAGGAAACCGGAGAAATCCCGGAGTAAACCCGCGCAACACGGGGAGAACATGCAAACTCCACACAGCTCACTGTTGGTCGGGGGCTGGGATCAAACCCACGATCCCCGCGATCCCCCGGCCGAGGGTAAACTGTGCTGCCACAGTGCTAAACCACTGCGCCACCATGCAGCTCATTGCCCCTGCATTTTGTGTTGTTACTTTTCACCGTAATAAAACTCATTGAAACTCACTGGTGACTGTGTGGCGTCTTATGGTGGCTCGCGAGGGCCACCACATGACAAAAACTTACTTTTAATTTTTTTTTTTCTTTTTGCTGTGTAGCTCTCTGCTGGGTATTTTTTAGCTGAGGAATATTGGGACTTGCAGTTTTTTTTTTTTTTTTTTTTTTTAAGCAATGAACTGAAACTCCAGGAAGAAAATACCTCGTCCTTCCTCTACAAAACTAAACAGCAAAACCAGTGTTCATGAAAACAAATCAATGTGATTAATAAATGGTGTATTTGCTGAATACATGTTTTTTTTCAGCTATTTTAAAAGCTCGACTGTGACAGGAAGTTGCCATGTGCTGTAAAAAAAGGGCACACTGCTGCTTCTACTGGCCCGGCATAGTTATGACAATACCTTTTCCCCCGGCTCCATTACATGGCAATGGTGAGTTAAATTTGTGTTGATTTTGAAAAGAAAGGCTTATCTCGAAATTCTGGCAAATTAAAAGTCGGGAAAATATGTCGATACAATGATAGAAACTTTTAGTTGCACTTAATTTTGACCGGGTGAGCTAAAATAAACAGGCGGACTCTCAAGGGGTGTGGGTGTTGTGTCCATAATTGGTGAAATAAGTAATAGGGCGGAAGGCAGTTTATAGTGTTTATTATAGAACTCACAGATGAACAGCAGTGGACTACAGCGCTCCTGATCCAGACGTCAATGGTGAAAGAGGAAGCGCCCCTTCCGGCCGTAGCCTTTATACCCTGGCTGGCGTCACCACCAGAAAGGTGGGCTGCCAACCCCCTTTATTCCCTGGTCATTCCCAGGCTGCCATCTTACCACTGTTTTCATATGTAACATCCTTCCCCCTGACATAATGCACGGCTCAGGAGACACACACACACAGGCTTAGAGTAGTTCAAAGAGTTTATTAACAGCAGGAGTGTATGAGTGTGTGTCTGCGGGATGCAGATGTGTTGGTGGTGGCGTCTGCTTCAGGCACAGAGGCAGATGACCGTTCGGCCGAGCAACCCTATGGAGAGAACACAGGGAGAGGGTGACGGGCATACACCAACACAGGATGAATTATGGCAAGAGAAGATCTTACTTGAGTTGTCAGGATAGCTGGCACAGCAAGGGGAACGTAGCCCGGGAGACAGCCACCTGGAGAGCTCCGTGCAGCAGCGAAGGATGGGCGATGGAACGGAGACGTCCGCCGCCGGGGAATCCACCTGTGCACAGGGGAGCAGACTGGAAAAGGAGGTAAGGGTTCTTACCCAGAGTAGCGATGCTGAAGAAAGGAATGCTCACGGCGGTGAGGGAACGAAGTCTGACGGCTTCAGGCCGAGCCTCCGGGTGAGGCGGCTTTTATCCCTCGCCGCTGATGAGGATCAGGTGTGTGAGCAGGTGGCGCCGCTAATGAACGGCGCGGCGTGACAGTACTCCCCCCTCTAGCAGCGCCTCCTGGCGATGGCTTATCCGGGTGCGCTCGGTGGAAGTCCGCGATGAGCGATGGGTCCAACACAAACGACGGGGGCACCCATTGTCGATGCTCGGGCCCATAGCCCTCCCAGTCCACCAAGTATTGCAACCCACGACCCCGGCGCCGGGAGTCCAGGATGGAGGAGACGGACCAGGCCGGGTGGCCACCAATCATCCGGGGCGCGGGTTGCGCTGCAGGAGGAGGGCAAAGGGGGTCGGTGACTGCCAGCTTCACCTTTGATACGTGGAAGGTGGGATGGATGCGGAGGGAGGGGGGAATAGCCACACGCACAGCCACCGGGTTGATGATCCGGGTGATGGGGAAGGGACCCATGAAGCGCTGTGCCAGCTTCCTCCTCTCGCCTTTTAGGGTGACGTCCTGGGTGGAAACGTAGACAAGTTGCCCAACTCTGTACGCCGGGGCAGGTCTTCCACGGGCCGCCACGGTCTTGTTGCGCTCCGCTGTGCGTAAAAGCGCATGACGCGCGGCGGCCCAGGTGGAGCGGAACTGCCTCACGTGCGCCCTGACTGACGGAACAGTTACCTCGCTCTCCTGCGCTGGAAGCAGCGGGGGGTCGTAACCCAGGGACGCCTTGAAGGGGGACATCCCCGTTGCAGAAGAGCGGGCGGTGTTGTGGGCGTACTCCACCCAAGCGAGATGGTTGCTCCACGATGTCGGCTTGGATCTTGCAACACAGCGGAGCGCAGCCTCCAGCTCCTGATTGGTCCTCTCACACTGCCCGTTAGACTGGGGGTGATGGCCGGAGGAGAGGCTCACCTTGGCTCCGATGGCGTTGCAAAAGGATTTCCAAACCTCGGACGAAAATTGGGGACCCCGGTCCGAGACCACGTCCACCGGGATCCCATGCAGCCTGACCACGTGTTGGACGAGGAAGCCCGCCGTCTCCAGGGTGGTAGGGAGACCTCGCAGGGGGACGAAGTGTGCCGCCTTGGAGAAACGGTCCACGACGGTCAGGATGGTGTCGAATGAGTTGGAAACTGGGAGCCCGGTGACGAAATCCAGTGCGATGTGCGACCATGGCCTGCCAGGGACGGGCAGAGGCTGGAGCAGACCCGCTGGAGGGGCGTTTCCCGATTTACTGGTGGCACAAATTGGACAAGCCCGGGCGTAGCGGGCTGCATCCCTCCGCAGGCCCGGCCACCAAAAGGACCGTTGGAGGAGGCTGATCATCCGAGAGGAGCCGGGATGACAGGTGAGCCGGGAGGTGTGGAGCCAGTGGATGACCTCTCCTCGGACCGCAGACGGAACGAACAGTCTTCCCTCCGGTCCGCCGCCAGGATCAGGTTCCACCTCCTGTGCCTTCCGGATCTTGTCCACAATGTCCCAAGAGATAGCTCCCACGACGCACGACCTGGGCAGGATAGTGTGGGGCGTCTCCTCAGCCCCCACGGGGGTGAACTGTCTAGAGAGGGCGTCAGGCAGGCCGTTCTTGGAGCCTGGCCTGAAGGTGATAGAGAACCGGAACCTGGCGAAGAACAGAGACCAGCGCGCCTGGCGGGCATTCAGGCGCTTGGCAGATCGTAGGTACTCTAAATTCTTATGGTCTGTCAGGACCACAAACGGCAGGTCCGCCCCCTCTAGCCAGTGGCGCCACTCCTGTAGGGCGAGTTTAATGGCCAGGAGCTCTCTGTCCCCCACATCATAGTTCCTCTCCGCCGGGGACAGGCGCCGGGAGAAGAAGGCGCACGGTCGCTTGGCGCCATCGTCCGGTGATAGCTGGGATAACACTGCTCCCACTCCCGTGTCCGATGCGTCCACCTCCACAATGCACTGCAGCGCGGGGTCGACCTGGCGAAGGACCCGGGGGGAGGAGAACTCCGCCTTCAGCGCCTTAAAGGCAGCATCGACCTCTTCGGTCCACCGGAACGGAACCTTCGGGGACGTGAGGCGGGTCAGTGGTCCGACGATCCAGCTGAAATTCGGGACAAAACGGCGGTAAAAATTGGCGAAGCCAACAAACTGTTGCACTTGCTTCCGAGATGCGGGAGTAGGCCACTCCACCACCGCCTTCACCTTCTCTGGGTCCGGGAGCACCTGGTCTTGGGCGATGATGAATCCCAGGAAGGATGTGGTCCTAGCGTAAAACTCGCACTTCTCAGCCTTCACGTACAGACGATTCTCCAGCAGTCTTTGAAGGACCCGCCTCACATGGACCTGGTGCTCGTCTCTGGACTGAGAGAAGATCAGAATGTCGTCCAGGTAGACGAACACGAAGAGGCCGATGAAATCCCGGAGGACGTCATTGATGAGGCGCTGAAAGACGGCAGGAGCGTTGGTCAGCCCGAACGGCATGACGAGATACTCAAAGTGGCCGTTCGGGGTACGGAAGGCTGTTTTCCATTCATCTCCCTCCCGGATCCGGACGAGGTGGTAAGCGCTGCGGAGATCCAGCTTGGTAAACCAGGTCGCCCCCTGGAGGGAGTGGAAGGCAGTGTCCATGAGGGGCAGGGTGTAACGGTCCCTCTCAGTGATGTCATTAAGTGCTCGGTAGTCAATACAGGGACGGAGGGAACCGTCCTTCTTCCCTACAAAGAAAAACCCCGCCCCCACGGGTGATGACGATGGGCGGATAATCCCAGCGCTCAGTGATTCCTTCAGGTACGTATTCATAGTCTCCTTCTCCGGCGCCGACAGGCTGTAGAGCCGACCAGATGGCAGGGGGGCCCCCTGGCGGAGATTGATGGCACAGTCATATGGTCGATGCGGGGGAAGAGACATAGCTTTCGACTTGCTGAATACCATACCCAGGTCGTGAAAATCTGGAGGCACCAGTGACAGGTCCGGGGGTGCTGTATCCGCCACAGGAGGAGCCGCGGACGGTGAGCAGGCAGCGGACTGAAGGCAGGTGCCCATGCAGAAGGTACTCCACGCCGACACCCCAGCTGACCTCCAGTCCAGGACAGGATTGTGGAGGCGTAGCCAGGGATACCCCAGGATGACGGGCGACACAGAGTTGGGCAGGACGTAGAAAACCATTTCCTCCCGGTGGTTCCCTGAGATGATGACTGGGACAGGAATGGTTTGATGGGTAACTCTCCCAAGGGAGGCACGGGAGAGATGGACCAGGGAGATGGGGTGTTTGAGCGCCTGACAGCGGATGCCCAATCGGGTTGCCAGGCCTTGTGAAATGAAGCTGCCCTCTGCGCCCGAATCCACCAGTGCGTGGGTGAGGTGCCCAGTGGGGTTGTGGCAAAAACGGATGGGCAGCTTTAATTGAGTGAGGGGACTTTGCCGATTGACGTCCGCGAGGCCCCCTACAGTGACTCGCGGACCCCACCGTTTGGCTTTTGTGGGCAAAGCTCTACCGTGTGTTGATTGTCCCCGCAATACATGCAGAGACCCAACTCACGGCGGCGCTGTCTCTCTGCCAAGGAGAGCTTTGCCCAGCCCGTCACCATCAGCTCCGACTCCTCGGGGCACGATGGTGGCGGCGTCGCCAGGGGGCGAGCTTGGGGCAGGCGTAGCGGGACTCCTCGAGGGCGAGAAGAAGACGGCTTCCGTCCTGAGGAGCGCTCGCGCAGCCTGTTGTCCAAGCTGATTGCCAATGAGGTTAGCTCCGCTAACGTTCCGGGGATATCCCGTCCAGCCAGTTCATCCCTCAGATCACTATTGAGGCTGCGGAGAAACAGGCCGCAGAGGGAGCGCTCCTCCCAGCCCAGTTCCTCCGCCGCTACCCGGTATTCGATGGCATAATCCGCGGCCGACCAGCTTCCCTGCTGGAGAGCGAGAAGCCGATCGACCTGGACCGCCTCGGAACGGGAGTGATCAAACACCTCCAGGAAGCGCCTCACGAACTCGGCATAGGTGAGGGTGGCATAACTGGGTCTCGCCATAATAGCGTAGGCCCAAGTTAAAGCACGCCCCTCCAGGAGGTTCCCTATGTAGCCGATCCGGCTGTGATCTGAGGGAAAGTCTCCGGGCACACGGTCAAACACGGACTTGCACTGCATCACAAACCCCCGCGCTCCTCCGAGCTTTCCGCTAAAGCGGGCGGGGGTCGGAATTGGTGTGAGTCGGGCCGGTGCCACTGGAGCTGGCTGGACGGCCACCGGAACAGCAGGAGCTGCGCCACCCTGAGGAGCCGGGGGGAACGGCTGCTGGGGGTCCAGGCGGTCCAATCGGCCAGTGATAATTATCAATTGATTCAGGATAACCTGCTGTTGATAAGCTATTTGATCCACTCTAGCCTCGAGAGTGGTAAGCCGGTGTGCGAGCCCGCCGTCCGCCGAGCCGCTCTGCTGAAGCCGTACTGACATAACGCACGGCTCAGGAGACACGCACACACAGGCTTAGAGTAGTTCAAAGAGTTTATTAACAGCAGGAGTGTATGAGTGTGTGTCTGCGGGATGCAGATGTGTTGGTGGTGGCGTCTGCTTCAGGCACAGAGGCAGATGACCGTTCGGCCGAGCAACCCTATGGAGAGAACACAGGGAGAGGGTGACGGGCATACACCAACACAGGATGAATTATGGCAAGAGAAGATCTTACTTGAGTTGTCAGGATAGCTGGCACAGCAAGGGGAATGTAGCCCGGGAGACAGCCACCTGGAGAGCTCCGTGCAGCAGCGAAGGATGGGCAATGGAACGGAGACGTCCGCCGCCGGGGAATCCACCTGTGCACAGGGGAGCAGACTGGAAAAGGAGGTAAGGGTTCTTACCCAGAGTAGCGATGCTGAAGAAAGGAATGCTCACGGCGGTGAGGGAACGAAGTCTGACGGCTTCAGGCCGAGCCTCCGGGCGAGGCGGCTTTTATCCCTCGCCGCTGATGAGGATCAGGTGTGTGAGCAGGTGGCGCCGCTAATGAACGGCGCGGCGTGACACCCCCCCTTTAAAAAAAATGCAGGCACACAGATTGACCCACCTAAATTTAACACCCGACTCACACTCTAACAGGGGAAAACAGTACACACAGACACACACACACACAAATAACCTATCCATTCATACAACCAAGGCTGGGGGGCTGGGTAGACTACCAGCGCCTCCTACATGGCCAGGCGGATTATTCTGCCACCTTATCCCTATCAGTCCAACCCATAGCCGTGTATTCAAAAAAAAAAAAAAGAATCCCAGAACAGTCTATGTACATCATACCCTGAACAATAACCAGTCCCATAATACAATGTAAACATACCCTACTGGCGGCCCCCACCCCACACTTGGGCACACAAGATAAAACAGTGCTGAGGCATCCCAGTTAAACTCTACAAAGGGCAGGGCAGCAAACATGCTCCGCCTACTGATCCCGGACCATCTCGTCCTGTAGAGCCCGAAATTTGCACGCCGCCACCAGTTGTTGTAGGCCTGCCACAAACCTCTTCACCGACTCTCCCATCCACTGGCAGTGCTGTCGGAACTGAATACACCGAACGATGACGTTGTCCGGCTCGTGAAAATATCGTGCCATTAGCTCTACTACCTCCTCAAAGCTCTTGGCTCCCCCCAAAGTCTCCAGGATTCTTTGTCCTTTCATGCCCAAATTATGGACCAATATTGCTCTAGCCTGCAGTTTCTTTAACTCACTGAGGTTGAGGGCCACCAGGCAGTTGCTAAACGCAGCATACCATCTAGGCCAAGGCACAAGAGGCTCACCAGGGGCCTCCAGAAATGGCCGAAAACTGGTTGCAGCACACTTCATAACCATATTCTCCTCATCGCCAAATGTTGTGTCCATAATTGGTGAAATAAGGGCGGAAGGCAGTTTATAGTGTTTATTATAGAACTCACAGATGAACAGCAGCAGACTACAGTGCTCCTGATCCAGGTGACAATGGCGAAAGAGGACATGCCCCTTCTGGCTATGGCCTTTATACCCTGGCTGGCGTCACCACCGGAAAAGTGGGCCGCCAACCCCCTCTATTCCCCGGTCATTCCCAGGCTGCCATCTTACCACTGTTTTCATATGTAACAGCGGGCACAGTACTCAGATGCAGACAGATACGGTGCAGAACAATGATTTATTAACAAAAATTTAAACACAAATAAATGGCAGTATGTGGGCTGCAAACAAAACAAAAGACAAACAGACCAACTGACAAGGTTTGGCTAGACTAGGAACATAGACATGAGATTCTCACTGACAGGGATATTTGGCTTTCGGGTGAAATTTCAGGATGCACCTAAAATGCACTATAATCTTTACAGGTGAACTTAATTTGACCTTCTCTAACCTTTTGAATGCACATGTCCAACTGTTCAATATTTCAGTACTTTTTGCGTAACTTGCTGTTCTCTAACAAAGTGCTTAATGGTAAAATTTACAACAGGTGTTTGATCTATGAATCGACCAATAAATTATCTGGTTCAATTAGAATTGGTATTTAAACAGTACTCTTCATCATGCTGCTCACATTTTGACATCATGAGACCAAGACAACACCTAACAAATGGCCACTGAGCTTAGAGTGTCAGAGAGTGTCATCAGCAGGTTGCAACAGAAATACAGAGAGACTAGAAAAGTCACAGAAAGGCACAGAAGTGGACATCCTTTGGCCACATCCCACGCTGATGACTGCTTCATTGTGAACAGTGCCCGGCAGAACCAGATGATGAATGCCACTCAACTCCAGGCACATTTAAAGGAGGTGAGAGGCACCCAAGTGTCATGTCAGACCATTCGAAACCATTTACATCAGCGTGGTCTGCATGCTAGATGACCTGCAAGGGTGCCTGACCACACCACCAGGCACAGGCGTCATCATCTTGCACATGCCAGGGAGCATTTATGCTGGACAAGGGACCAGTGGATCTCAGTGCTGTTTTCTGATGAAAGTCCATTCACGCTGAGTAGAAATCATGGCCACCAATGATGTTGGAGATGTCAAGGAGAACGCTATGCATCAGCCTCTGTTGTCATCAGACGAGCCTTTGGCGGTGGTGGTGTTCCAGTCTGGGCAGGTGTGTCTAGTCAATACAGAACTGCCCTACACCTTGTGAATGGTACAGTGACAAGCTGATACTACCTGAATAATATCATTAATCCAGTCATTGTGCCGCTCCATGAATAATACAGGCCTAATTTCATCTTCATGAATGACAATGCTCCAGCTCATCGAGGTCACATCATTAGGGAACAGCTGGTGGAGGCTGGGGTACCTCAGATGAAGTTTCCTGCACTTTCTCCAGACCTGAATCCCATAGAAAACCTATGGTATCAGCTGAGTCACTGTGTAGAGGCTTGTAACTCTGCACCCGACAACCTCAATGACCTGAGGACCACTCTTCAAGAAGAGTGGAATGCCATGCCTCAGCAGGCAGTAAGTCAACTTGTGAACAGCATGAGACGTCGTTGTCAAGCTGTAACATGACAAGTTATTGAGACACTGACATTTTTTGTTGTGGTATACCCACCACTGTTGTTGGCTTTTGTTTCAATAAATTGTTTGAGGTGAGGAAATCACCATTGCATGCTTCTACTTAAATGCCCTACTTTCATGATATAATATCAGTGTAGCATTAACTTTTTACGTTTTCCATAAATTTCACCCGAAAGCCAAATATCCCTAACTTTTTGTGAGTCGTGTAAATACTGTAGGTCGGAAGGTAATCAAGGCGACGAGAAACAGGTGGGTGCAATCAGGGTCAATCAGAACAGCAGGGAATGGCTATCAGTATGGGGTGGCAGTGGCTCAGGAGGTAGAGTAGGTCGTCTAATAACCCGATGGTTGGTGGTTCGAATCCCGCTCTCCCCAGATATCCTGCCGTTGTGTCTCTGGGCAAGACACTTCACCCGCATTGCCTCCAGTGCCCATAACACTGGGTATGAATGTGTATAAATGTTTGGTGGTGGCTGGAGAGGCCGTTGGCGCGGATTGGCAGCCATGTTTCCATCAACCTGCCCCAGGGCAGCTGTGGCTACAGTAGTAGCTTGCCACTACCATTGTCTGTCTGGAGTGAATGAATAATGTATCTACTTGTAAAGCGTCTTTGAGTGTCTATGATAAAGCGCTATATAAATCTGATGCATTATTATTATTATTATTAGTATGGAAAAACATGATGGACTGAGACAAAGAGGTAAACATGAAAAACGCTATATAAGTACAGGTCCTTATCCCTTAACCTTATCCCCCCTTAAACATGAGGCATGAACAGAGGACTGGGAGAAACAGGACCACGACAGGGACTAAAACTGAGACAAGAACCATGGTGACAAAGACTTTGAACACAACTGGCCACAATAATAACTAGAAAAGCACTCGGAGAGCGCAGACCTCCGCCAAGTACCTCAGTTAGATAGATAGATAGATAGATAGATAGATAGATAGATAGATAGATAGTTTATTTCGAACACAAAAATATAACGAATACAAGCAAATGGCAAATGCAATAAAGTAACAGTATACACTGTTCGAAAGGTAGAAGGAAGAAGTGAACACTTAATTCCATCTCCTCTTTTCCATAGATACACCCATGTGAATTTTATACAAATTACCACCTTTAAGACCCCAAGTAAACAATTTACTGTATTTTTTACAAATCAACATTAACACCCATCCATTCTAACATACAATGATGTCCATACATCAAAACCAGCCTCAAACAACACAGATATACACAGAGCTGTCCCACCCACCATTCCATAGTGTCCCATAATATCCTAGAGTGAACATAATGAATCGTACATATAACTACTACCCTTCTAACATATACCCTTTCAGCAAATGGTGCTTATACCTCTTTTTGAATTGATTTCTGTTTGCACATAGTTTCAGTTCCGGCTCCAGACTGTTCCACAAATCCACCCCACAGACAGATATGCACAGACTTTTCTTGGTTGTACGTATCTTGGGTTTTGTAAAGTTTAAGTCTCCCCTCAAATTATGATCATTGTCTCTTTTTTTAAATATTTTTTGTATATTAGTTGGTCGTTGATTATTAATTGCCCTGTACATTACTTGTGCTGTCTTAAATTTAACTAAATCGATGAACTTTATGACACGTGACTTTAAGAACAACGCATTGGTATGGTCTCTATATCCTGCATTGTTTATTATCCTTATAGCTCTTTTTTGTAATGTGCATATTGACTGTAGGTTGGTCTTGTAGGTGTTTCCCCAGACTTCTACACAGTAGTTAAGATAAGGTAGAAACAGTGAATTGTACAATAAGACCAATGATTTATAGTCCAATAAGTGTCTTGTCTTCCCCAGTATGCCTATACATTTAGCTAATTTGGCCCGGATGTGACTGATGTGAGGTTTCCAGCAGATTTTATTGTCTAGCGTCACTCCCAGAAACTTATTTTCCTGTACTGTTTCTATTCTGGTATCATCTATCGTTACCGTTATTTCATGATTTATTTTATAACTTCCAAACAACATAATCTTTGTTTTTTTTAGATTTAGAGATAATTTATTTTTGTTGAACCACTGCGTTAATTTTTCCATTTCAGTTGTGACCACCTCTAAAACCTGCTGCAAATTCGCAGCAGTTCCCCCTAAGATTGGGATTTTCCCCAAATATAATAGTCCTACATTTATTTTATCTATATTTTCAGATTCCTTGACCATCAAAACATACCTTTAGCAATTGGATTCACATTGATATCTTTATTAGTTCAGTAGTTATTGACAAAAGTCACTTTTTCGGTAATGGCGGTTTTCTTCTGGATATACAGTACGTAGCTCCATAGCTTTTGAAGATACAGCAAATCCATTGGCACACTACTGATTCCTCAGTGTCTTGGCTATATTTCGGTGTTTGTTGTATGTTTATGTCTTAATTTTTTACCTTACAGTGATGAAAATTCCAAAGATCCCCTATTATTTCCTGTTCTGGATCACAGTATCCAGATTTTTTGCAGGATCGGGATCAGTCTTTGATATTTCGTAGAACCTATTGGGATGTTATCCTGTATTTTTTTGGCAAGCGTCCTGACCATTTATCACACATGCTAAATATGCATTGTGTGATAAATGTGTGATAGCATATGTGTGATAGCATATGTGTGATAATGCACATATGCATTATCACACATATGTTAAAAATGGCCCTATCTCGCAATGATAAAGAATCTTTTAAAAAATTCCTGGATTCAGACGGTGATCTGGATCACCACCAAAATCTAATCATCTGTAGGATACCCCATTTCTGACAATGTCTGAAAATTTCATGAAAATCCGTCCATAACTTTTTGAGTTATCTTGCTAACAAACAAACAGACAGACAGACAGACAGACAGACAGACAAACCAACGCCGATGAAAACATAACCTCCTTGGCGGAGGTAATAACAAGCATGATAACTAGAGGTACATGACTAAGAGTAAAACACAGAGAAACATACTAATAAAGGGGGAGGACATGGCTGAACTCATGTCCTGAGAATAACAGAAAGACCAAATATGAACATAAAGCGAGGACATGAGCACAGCCATGTCCAAACCCTTACAGTACCACCCTCTCAAGGGTCAGATATCAGATGACTCAAAGGGTAACATCGACAGAAACAACAAAAAAACTCAGAGGCGGGGGAGGGGGGTACAAGGGCAGGTGGGCTGAAACAAGTCCTCCATCCCCCACAGTGTCCAACAAAAACAGTTTATGGGCAACCAACTCCAAGGCCTCAAAATGGGTCAGGTGGTCTGCCCAAGTCCATAGCCCACTGGGCTGGAGTACAGGACGGATCGGGTGGCTTGCCAAAGTCCAAAGACCATCAGACGGGTGCACACAGCACATCGGATGGCCTACCAAAGTCCAAGGGCCACCAGATGGATGAACATGGCATGTCGAGTGGTCTACCAAAGGTCACCAGATGGATGAACACAATTCCACAGGAGCACTGAGCTCAGGAGTTTTTAACACAAAAGCTAGCATGGAGGCCCTTTGCTCTGGCGATAATGACTTTTAAACTCGGGAGATAACATAGGAACTCCTTGCACAGGAGATAATATAGGAGCCTTAACCTCATGGGATAACACAGGAGCCACTGGCTCTGGAGGTAGCACAGGAGCTTTTGGCTCTGGGGACAGTACCTGAGTGACCTTCAGTGCAGAGGTGTTGGACTTGGAAAACAGTAACTGTTGCACTCTGACCTCAGGAACACATGGTGGAGGCCCCCCAGCCTCTGGAAAGGCAGGAGGAGCGGACTGCTCAGACGGCCTAGGTGGAGCAGACTGTTCGGCCTCTGGAATGACAGATGAAGGGCCACCAACCTCAAGGACAACAGGTGGAGGTCCCCTGACCTCTGGGACGATGGGTGGAGGTCCCCCGACCTCTGGGACAATGGGTGGAGCGGACTACTCGGCATCTTGGATTACAGGTGGAGCAGACTGCTCAACCTCTTAGATGATGGGTGGAAGTCTCCTGACCTCTGGAACAATGGGTGGAGGTCCCCTGACCTCTGGAACAACAGGTGGAGAACCCTTGACCTCTGACACGACGGGTGAAAGCCCACTGATCTCTGACACAATGGGTGGAGGTCCCCTGACCTCTGGAACGATGGGTGGAGGTCCCCTGACCTCTGGAATGATGGGTGGAGGTCCACCAACCTCTGACACGACAGGTGGCTGAGGTGGAGTATTGTCCTCCTGTGGCTCCATCTTCGACATGACCACCTCAGATGAAGAAGAGCAGGTAGTCAATGAGGTGACACCACAGTTGTTTGCAGCAGAGACTAGTGGGACGGACCCAAAAGTTGATAAAGTCTGCACTTGGGTTCCCCCACTATGAACAAAGCAAGTCTTTTCTACAATGGTGGTAGAAAATAAATGAAAAGGTACTTGCCTTAACTCCTGGTCTCCTGCTGCTGGGTTGACAACCTCAGTATGTGTCGCTGGAACTGGGGCATGCCTCTCAGGCTGAGCAGGAACAGGAGCATGCACCTTGGGCTGAGCAGGAACAGGAGTGTGCATCTTGGACTAAGCAGGAGCAGGAACTTGCACCTCGGGCTGAGCAGGAACCGGTGCTGGTAGTGGTGCTGGGGAGTGGTGCAGAGCTGGCCCTGGAACCTCAGGAACAGCAGGCACTTCCATGATCAGTTGGTTCCCACCCAGTATCGGCAAACACTCCGAAAAGAAGCAAGGGTGAGGATGGATGGATGGAACTGATGGCAGAAATTACAGCAGAGACAGGGAGACAGAGCTCAGCAGTCGTGGCTGTCGCTGAGTTCCCTTCCCAGGAACAAGACAAGACCTTTCATTAATAGATGCAAACTAATGATAAGATACTTGCCCTTGTTCCTGCTCTGCTGCTGCTGAAGCGTCAGGCGAGTTCTCCCAGGAGCTGCTGGAACTCATCTGACTGAGGATCTCTGCCCGATGGTGTAGAGCTGTGATGGGTCCCCAGATGGCTGGGGCGCATTGATGTCCCACTCTCCAGCCGCTGGAGCTGCTGCTGCTGAAGCACTCGAGGAAGCTGGGGCCGCAGCAGCAAAACCCCTCGGTGAAACCTTGAGTGAAGAGCCTGGGTGACGAGCGAAGCAATGCTTTCTTGAGGCTCACTTCCCCGCTGACCCTATAGATGGCAGCTGGTTCTCACATGCCGGGAATAATACCTCCGGAGTGAGCTAGGGCTTATATTCCAGCTGGATGTCATTTTGTGCGAGGATCGCCTGCCTCTGCCCTTCCTGCTCCAACACGTCCACAGTAGTGGCTAGTTGAACCTTTTCCCAAACCAGCCATTCCCACCCAGTATGGGCAAACTCTCAGAAAAAAAACAGTGGAGGCGGCAGTGCAGCACAGGAGCAACGGGGAAGGTGGGAGACAGCGCACTGGAGACAGGAGTAGGAGGTGATGATCCGGGGGACAGCTGGCCGGAGTTGTCTGGGAAGCACCTGAGCCTGAGCCCGTCCCAAAGCTGCGCAGCACAGGAGCGAAGCACAGCCACCTTGGGAATTTGCCGCAAGTCCGGGTGGCTGAGAATGTCCTGCACTACCAACAGCTCCCCCAATTCATCTGATTGGTTGGGATAGCTCAGAACCTGATGCATCAAGCAGGTGGCCTGGACAAAAACCTCTGCAGCTTATTCTGACATGAGCCCTGTCTTCTTCTGCAAATCTAGCCTGCTGAATCCTGAATTAGTGGCATTGTTCTGTCAAGGTGTGCGGGCACAGGATCCAGACACAGGCAGAGAAATGGTGCAGAACATCCATCCATCCATCTTCTACCGCTTTTCCAGAGGTCCGGGTCACGGAGGCAGCAGCTCAAGCAGAAGGGCCCAGACTTCCCTCTCCCCAGCCACCTGGTCCAGTTCTACAGACAGGATACCAAGGCGTTCCCAGACCAGCTGGGAGACAATAGTCTCTCCAGGGAGTCCTGGGTCTGCCCCAGGGTCTCTTTCCAGAGTGATGTGCCCGAAACACCTCAAGTGGGAGGCGTCCAGGAGGCATCCTAATCAGATGCCCATACCACCTCAAATGGCTCCTTTCAATGTGGAGGAGCGGTGGTTCTACTCTGAGCCTCTCCCAGATGACTGAGCACCTCACCCTATCTCTGAGGGTGAGTCTAGCAATCCTACAAAGAAAGGTCATTTCAGACGCTTGTAGCCACGATATCATTCTTTCGGTTATTACCCAAAGCTCATGACCATAGGTGAGGGTAGGAACGTAGATTGACTGGTAAATCGACAGCTTTGCCTTAGAGCTCAGTTCCCTCTTCACCACAATAGACCGGTACAATGTCCACATCATTGCAGATGCTGCTCCAATCTGTCTGTCAATCTCTTGCTCCATTCTCCCCTCATTCATGAATAAGACCCCGAGATACTTAAACTGCTCCACTTGGGGTAGAAGTTTGTCCCCAACCCGGAGAGGACAATCTACCTTTTTCCAGCTGAGAACCATGGACTCGGACTTGGAGGTACTGATCCTCATCCCAGCTGCTTCACACTCAAACCAGCAAACCGACGGCAAACAGTCCCAGTAAGACCTGTTGGTCATTGCTGGATGAAGCCAGCAGGACATCATCTGCAAACAACAGAGATAAGATCCTGTGGTCACCAAGCATGACACTCTCCATTCCCTGGCTGTGCCTAGAAATCCTGTCCATAAAAATTATGAACAGGATCAGTGACAAGGGGCAGCCCTGGTGGAGTCCAACTTTCTCTGGGAATGAGTCTGACCAAGTGTTGGCAATACGAACCAAACTCTCACGGTTGAATAGACCTTCCCAGGGAGGCTGAGGAGTGTGATCCCTCTAAAGTTGGAGCACACCCTCCGGTCCCCTTTTTTGATGAGAGGAACCACCACCCCGGTTTGCCATGCCAAAGGCACTGCCCTCAATGCCCATGCAATGTTACAGAGGCAACATTCTGCAAAACTGTTTTGCAACATTGGTGCAGAACAATGATTTATTAACAAAAACTTAAACACAAATAAATGTCAGCACGTGGGCTGCAAACAAAACAAAGGGTAAACTGACTGACTGACAAGGCTTGGCTAGACTAAGAACATAGACATGAGATTCTCACTGACAGGACAGACAAGACATTAATGACGCCACATCTGACAAGGACCTGGGCACAGACATATATAGGCTGGGAGGTAATCAAGGTGACGAGAAACAGGTGGGTGCAATCAGGGGCAATCAGAGAACAGCGGGGACTGGCTATCGGTAAGGAAAAACATGATGGACTGAGACAAAGGGGTAAACATGAGGCATGAACAGAGGACCGGGAGAGACAGGACCATGACAGGGACTAAGACTGATACAAGGACCTCGGTGACAAAGACTTTGAACATAACTGGCCAAAATAATAATAATAAAGATGATAACTAGAGGTACATGACTAAGAGGAAAACACAGACAAACATACTAACAAAGGGCGAGGACGTGGCTGAACTCATGTCCTGAGAATAACAGAAAGACAAAATATGAGATGATCATACAACTTGCAGTTACTAGACACCCTCCTCATCAGCCGCCAACTGGGGATGAATACACAGTTTTGGTGGCTATTGGTGGGACTGCCATCCCCAGTGTCACCAGCGGCCTCAAGCCACTGGAGGGTGTTGTGCCAAAGGCAAAAGCCTAGTTTCAAATTTATAGATAGACCTCTTATTTCAGACAAGTCAGCAGGAGCTTGAAACAAGCCAACACACAGCGCCACATGACCCAAATTGGGGCCAATCACCAGTGTCTTCTTACAAGACTTTTACTTGGATGTCACGCTCTTTACATGCAGTGCTATCAGGAGACCCACTGAAAACCATCTTCTCCCCCTTACTCCTAGAGCAAAGGAGAAGGAAAAGGAGATGTTGGGAGTGGGGGCGGGGGCTCTCATTTAGATTGCCTACTCTCCACACAGGATCTTGACCAAATCCAGGATGTCACATTTTCAGCTGTCACACGAAGTTGGTGCAAGGCATCTCTTCGAGCACAGTTGGTAAGTCCCACCTTCGAGAGGAAGGACACCATGGACCGGCCTAAAAAACCTCAGCATCCCACCTCGACTAGTAAAACATGACACTCCCAGCTTTTATCCTCACAGTCAACTTGCAATGATTCATATCTTGATTTCTTGTACTCAAAGGCCTCCTCCATATTCCCCTCCCAAGGCACCGTGAGCTCTACCAGCAAGTTTCGCTTTGCTCTTTCAGACCAAACCACAATATGTAATTTCCCAGTTTGGGATCAATAAAGTACATCTATCTATCTATCTAATATCAGGAGGCAAGTTGGTCTGAACAATGTGGGAGGGGAAGTGGAGGGCCGCTGAAAGGTCTGCTGTCAACTTCCAATCATTTGCTCTGGCCATCAATCTGGAATTCATGGTTTTCTGGGTTTTCTGCAGAGGCTGAGTGCCACCTTTGTGGAACATAATGAAAAAAATCAGACTGCTGTACTGGTTCTCTGTTGACTGCACTACACTGGCTTTCCATAATGTTTGTAACAATCCTGAGGACCTCATTGGGTCTCCATGTGTACATCTACAGTGAATGACCACATGCAGACAAAAAGTGCTGGAGGGTTCCCCGCTCTTTGTGGCAACAAATGCAAATGTCTACTTCGGCATACCCCCAGAGTTTGAGATTAGCTGGAGTTGGCAATAGGTCATAAGTCGACTGCAGCAGAAAGGAAATGGCCAAGGGCTCCACTGACATGAAAGAAGCCCACGTAAGTTTCCTAGATTCGGCGAAGTCCAATGTTGTCCAGGCACACTACTTGGCCTGACCTGCCGCAATGGCCATGGGCCTCTCCTCTTCAGCAGAACGGATCTCTTCAATAACCAACTCCCTTTGACCCTTGGGTCCATCCTTTGAAAACCACTGATGAGGAGTACAGCCAAGCCCTACTATGCCTGACTGTGTGGCTCCGACTATTTATCTAATCTTACAGGGGGCCACATAGTGATGGGTGACTCTTTCAGTACTTCAATGTTCAAGCAAACCTTCCGGAGAGTCTTCAGCAAGGATTGAAGCAAGGAACATAAAGCGAGGACATGACCACAGCTATGTCCAAACCCTTACACAGACAGATACAGCCCCCCCCCCCACACACACATTGATCAATTACCATATGCCTTTGTTTCACTGAGGCATAACTACAGCTAACTTACATATCCTGTAAGTTGGCCAGTGTTAAAAGGAACTCCGATTATAATGACTTATAGATTTAAAAATACAAACACTGGCCTCCACTATTAAAATACATTGTTAGAACTATATAAACATTTATTGTAGTTATAAAAATCGTTTTGGTTTACAATGTAAATTGATACATGGCGGCCGCCATGTTTTCAGGTGCACAATGCATTCTGGGGGCGATGACGTAGAATGGTTGTAGCTGTTTTTTCTGTCTTATACAAGCCAAGAAGCGAAGCTACGAACTACTGCCATTTGTCAGTGAAAATGCCACATTGCGCGGCTTTTGGATGTAATTTCCAATCAAAGGGAAATAAAGAGAGCGAGGTAAACCTCCATTCCCTCCCTAAAGAGGGAAAGTTGAGGAAAAAGTGGGGCAACAGTGGCTCAGGAGGTACAGCAGGTCGTCTAATAACCCGATGGTTGGCGGTTCGAATCCCATTCTCCCCAGATATCCTGCCGTTGTGTCCCTGGACAAGACACTTCACCCGCATTGCCTCCAGTGCCCGTAACACTGGGTATGAATGTGTAAAAATGTTTAAATGTTCGGTGGTGGCCGGAGAGGCCGTTGGTGCGGATTGGCCGCCACGTTTCCATCACTCTTTGAGTGTCTATGATAAAGCGCTATATCGCTCAAAGCGCATGCTTGAGTGCGCTTTGAGTGTCTATGATAAAGCGCTATATCGCTTTATCATAGACACTCTTTGAGTGTCTATGATAAAGTGCTATATAAATCTGATGCATTATTATTATTATTAAAAGTGGGAGGATGCGGTTGGAAGAGTCCAACTTCCCAAAGACCCGCAGCTGTGCTCTCATCACTTTAGCCCTGAGGATTTTGAGGATTTTCGTCGCCCCCAGCTCATGAAAGAGCTCACAGGTGTGTCTGGCTACAAACGACGGCTTAATGCAAACGGCATCAAAGCTTTGATGTGCTGTAGTACAGGACAGATCTGTAAAGTGGGCATGCATCCTGTTATACCACTTTAACAAGTGACTGAACAAGATACATTTATAGCATCAAGTCCCATGGACAGCGGCAGAAATGAAGTGGAGCTCTTTGTAACAGATGCTCACAAAAACACCATCCAACATGACCAGCTCTAGCTTCCTCGCGGCTGCTGTCTTCATTCTCAAGTCCATTTTCACTTTGTGTGTCTTCGGCATTGTCTTTATTGCTTTGGCTTCGCACTGGTTCGAACTGAAAAGGCTGTTTTACAGACCGCTGCTGCTACGGGGCACAACCAATCTACGTCACTACCCAGAATGCATTGCGACGTAAACAAAAATGGTGATTTACATTGTAATAAAGTTTTTTAAAAATATATAAAACTGGGAATTATTTTCAAAACAATTATATTATAGTTATGTTACTAACATCAAAATAAAGCATATAGAGCTAACATGCCAATATAATCGGAGTTCCTTTTAATAGCTGTATTGTTCACAGTGGTCTTCCTTTTGACATGTAGAGGATAAGCAAAGCTCAACTTTCTTCTCTCTTAAGTCAGCTGGCCCATTAACTAAACACAGATCGTGGAGTGAACTACAGCATACGATTGTAGCTCCTCTCTGTTCAGAGGCTGGACTGGAAGTGGTGCTATTCCCACTTGCGCATGCTTAGGGCAGAAAGACTGGGAGAGTGAGCGTGTGATGACTCATACTCTGATGCAATATTGCCATGACAACAATACAAATACAATAAACAAGGATGTAAGGCTGTGGGCATGCTTATGTACATAGTTCCATCCATGAAGCCACTACCATGCCTGTGGGTAATTTTTATTTGTATTTCAGGTGTATGTTTAATTGGGTGTTCTGTAACTGAGTTTTATCAAATCTTTCTCTCTTACTTTATTGCGCAGTAGCCTGGTGGAGCATCCACAATTTCACTCTGCGGTACAACTGTGTAATGATAATAAATTCTATTCTATTCTAAATGAACAATTCTCAACACCCCCACTCGAACTTAGCTCAGTTGTGTTACATAGGAAAACACAACAACATTAGGTCTCCTTTAGACCTTTACCAGCATAAACAAACCTTTCTATACCTTTGAGTGCCAAACAAATCCAGTGTAAATCTCTTCAATTTCTGCTTGGTGTCTGGCTTTGTCATTACATCAATAACCATTTTCTCAGTTGGGCAATAGTCCAGAGTCATCTACTTAATGTTGCCACAAGGAGCAGCAGGAATCAAATGAACTTATAAGAAACTAATACTTAACCATGAGAGTCAAGTGGGCACACGGGTGAGAGGAAGCAAGCAGATGAGAGAATTACATAACCTGAAAAGTAAAGCAGAAGATCATATACCAGGACAACAGGACGCAACCTAACAAAATAAACAGGAAGTAAAACTACAAGAACTAGTCAAGGCAGGGAATACTACAAAATTAACCTGAACTCAGGAAAAATTAAAGAGACAAGAATAATACAAGAAGTACTTTCAGAAATAAACTAAGGACAAAGGAAACTAAGCTAGATGAGAATCATACAAAAAATGTTCTCAACCAAAGACTGGAATAACATGTAAAGACACATTACTTGGAAAAAAAAACAAAATTTTTACATGAAAACAGTACAGAAGCCTAGAATCACTCAGAGAGCACAATAACCCAACCATCCATTAATCCATCCATCCATCCATCCATCCATCAGTAAAGCCTTTCTTCAAGGTGACATAAAAAGGTTTATTTTGTTCAGTAATTTTGAGTTTCCTTCTTGCATGCCTGCATTATTAAATGTCTGACCAACAGCAGTTTGGGGTGCAGAAAACCACAGGACATGTTTCAGTGTCAATCCAGCGTACATAAAAATCCCAGCATGTCCTTCACTATAAACACTGTGTACTGGATCTGTGCCCCCAACCCAGTACACATCCAGACCACTTCAAAGCACATCGCTGTCCCCGGATCTGTTTCAATTGTTGATTTCAGCTCAATGTAGAAGACAGAAAAATCTACCCCCTAAAACTCTTCAATTTTAATTTTTCCCCCTTGTCCTGTCAGGCAGCTAGATAAGCAGAACAGAGGTCTGTTACCCTTATTGTGCTAACAACAGATTTACATTGCCAAATGGAGCTTTATACAGTACCTATCTATGTACTGTATACTGTTGTAAACTCCTCCTGTAATAACATTTAATACGTTATTTGAATTATTTTACCCATGAAGGACCTGACAGGATGGGGAATGGGGAAAGGAAGTGTGTGGAGGGGGAAAGAAAAGGCAGAGGAACAGACCAAAAAGACAAACAAACCAACAACTAAAACCAACAAAAGACAAACTGCTTCTTCCACCAAAGAGGGCTCACCACGAGTCTGGTATTCGCACCTGTTAAAGGGGAGACATTTGAGCATGTGCGTCCGCGTGTGTGTATATGAGAGCTTGCGCAAAATGAGTGTGTGCACGTGGGTGGTTTGTCAGGAAACATGCAAAGATGGGGGCTGGTCACAGCAACCCCACCCCCACCCCCACGGAAACCCTGAGCAGGCAAGGCAGTGGCGCCAACCCCCACAGGGCACAAGTGCTCAAGGCCGACAAGCCCCAGGAAAGCCAGGCATCCGCCCCTGGAGGGACAGCAGAGGAAGGCCAGGCCACCAGGCAGCCGGTGCAGCTTGCCCACAGCCCCGGGCTCGCCAACCCTCAACCCCCTCAGCGGGGCCAACACCAGCCCCCGGGCCCCAGGTCCTGGGAGGCCAGTGCCCCCACCCCTGGGCTGGGGACCGGCCCATGCCCCCCCCGGCGCAAGCCCTCCCAGGCACCCCCCCCCCCAGCAGCCCCCCCCCCCCCAGGCACCACCGCCACACACCCAAAGAAGTCCCCCACCCCCACCCAAGGGAGCCCACATAGCCGAAAGGCACCACCCCTCTCAATCCAGCATCTCCCAACTAGCAGACACACCCATTTCCACACCTTCACACGCTCATGCTCTCATATACACCCACATGCATTCACTCACTCTCACTCCCCCACACAGTCCCACTCCCGGACCAACCCATTCTCTCTCACTCCTGTACCTGCTCATTCTCGCTCCCACTCACCCTCAGGGTCACCCACACTCACGTTCACCCACGCACGCACTCTCACTCACACTCCGACCTACTCACATCCATTCGTGCTCTCTCCCTCACACTCACCCACCGTCATTCACCCTTATTTCTTAGGGCGACTGCGATGCAGATGCAGTGAGCTTGAACGCACACCAGCACCATGCAGTGTCTGGGGAGACCACTGGCACAGGCCAGCGGCCGCCTCCCCCGCCAACCCACCCCAGGGTGTCTACGGCCACAGAAGCAGACCCCCACCCCCAGCATCCCCCCTCCCCGAGCGACTGATCAGCAGATCACAGCAGGTGCCCCAAGATGCCACCCAACATGCAAAGCGCAACACAAAACCGACCCACAATCACCATCTCCATTCATCACTCCCTCACTCTCGCTTACTCTCTTGTTCAATCCCTCTCTCACTCTCTTGCTCGTATCTATTCAGCAGCACCCAGGGATTTTGATTCCCACTCTTTATTAAAGTAATTAATAAAGTCTTTGTCTTTTAGTAGTGGTGTATTAAATTTCCAGCTCCTAGTTTTCCTTATAGCTTTCCTGTTTACTAGTGTAAGAGATACTGGATGGTGATTGCTAATAGCTTGATTTGAACATATTTCAGTGTCTGTGATGTCCCTCACAATAGAGTTACTGGCTAAACAGAAGTCTAAACGTGAATGTGAACTATGAACTGATGAAAAAAACTGTATTCCCAAAGAGCTGGGTGAAGAGAACGCCATTCATCACAAAGACCAAAATCATTCCTGTATTGTTTGAGAGTGTCAGTAGCCTGCTATTTTCGATAATTCCCCCATGCACTGAGCCTATCGATTACAGGGTTTAATAGAAGGGTTGCACGTGATGTCAGTGGTCATGTGCCACATTGTTTTTCTGCCATTTTGGACAGCAAATAGCGTGGACCCCGTGTTGAGAATAATAATAATTCCACTAGCACATAATCTGACTTGCCACGGTATTGGTTGTTATCCATTATGACTGAATACCACCTTAAGTGAGTGAGAGCTTTACAGCAATGTGGCCCGAGACTCCCATGACATCGTTTGTATGTGACAAGAAAAACACAAGATGAATATCGAGGCGAGCCTGCTGCTTGCTGGCTTTTTGTCAGATTAAAGGCAAAAAAGGAGAGCCAGAGAAGGCTACAGGTGGCGAGATGAAACACCGGTAAAGTACTGGAGAGTTCAGGAAGCCATGGAGCAGCGGAAGATGTGAGGATACAAACTAGATCACATATGAAGGTAAGCTAATGATTGCTAATACTAGTTAGCACTAATAAGTACCCCATACTACATTGTAATTGTTACGTCTGTAAAATGGTGTCCAAAGGAGGAAGCGAGGGTGATAGTAAAACTCACTTTATTAACTATATACAAAGACCAACAGGAGTCGCTCCGTACATGTCAAGGGGTCTACAGCCTGAAGAGACTATCCCTTTCCGCTGTAGCCCTTTATACTCTCCGTGATGCCACCCCCGGAAAGGAGGGGCGTCACCTGCTACTACATTCAGGATGCCGCCATATTAGTGCACCCAGTTTGATAGCTTCCCCCCCCCCCCCTGGTAGAAAAACACACAAATTAAATCCTCCCAAAATTTATAACCTGACTCACTCGCTAAGCATTAAAATAGACAACATAAATATACTATATCATCCATACACACCACAAAACAACTCTGGAGGGGTCTGGTGGACTACTGGTGCTCCCTACACAGCCCGGCGGATTATTCTGCCACGTCAACTATTTAAAGTCCATGAAAACAAAATGGCCATGTGCTAAAAGAAAAATAATCCTGAACATATATACAGTACATACATTATCATAACACAGTGAACAGTAAACGCCAGTAAACAATATATATACACAAGTACCTAATGGTGGCGGCCCCCACCCCATCACTCCCATCCCACAACATGGGCAAATCAAACAGTGTTGGGAAATTCCCATTTCACACAAGCTCCCCCCCGCCCCACACACACACAGGGAAACAACACAAACTTACTTATAGGCTAAGTGGCTTCAGAAAAGTAAAACTAGAACTCTATTCACAACATGCCACTAACCCCCCCCCCCCCCACCTTTAAAGTCCCATTATGGACCCCAATGGAGACCCACTGTAGTATGTCCGTCTGGTAGTTCCCTCCCTGAGCATCTTTGTCTTTTCTTTGCTGGAGACAAGCTGCGCTGGCATCTGTCCTCTCCCACACGCCACAGCTCGTTAGGGTGCCTCCTGGATCCGTCAGACAGCTCTAAGTAGCTCTCTTGGCGGGTTGTCACTACCCGCAGTCGCCCCGGTCATGACTCCTCTCCCGTGATCTGTGGATTCCTATGAGCCGAGCTTCACCCCTAGGGTGGACCTCGTCGCCAACATGTAGGAGAGCTCTAACTGGCTTCTTCAATCCATCACGTCGTGACTGGGCTTTCTTTCGGTGTCGGAGAGTCCCGCCAACCCTGTCCGAGATACACCCTGGATCCTGCTCATAGGTGCATCTGTGAATCACACCTCTTGGTCTCACCCCAAGGTCAGGCATTGGTGTGCTTGATACCGGATAACCATGAAAACCGGTACTACCTGTCTCATGGGTTGGGTCGTCAGCGACTCAACTGGCAACCCCTCAGAAGGGCGGGGTTGCTAGTTGAGTCGCTGACCTTTCTGACCTATGATCTGGTCAGTCACTGCAACAGATACTGGAGTCAGTTTGTCTTGGCCTGTCCTTGCCACTGATAATATCTTTATATGCCAAGAATGTGCCGCTAGCCCAGCAAAAGCTAGCAGTACTCAAATACTTTGCAAGCAGTTTCATGAAATGGTCAGTCAGAAAGCTACTCATACTGGCTGGGACATCGCCCGGGTTAACAAGGTCAGGAGTTCCTGGCAGCGGAGGGCGAAGTACAGAGCTGCGTGGAGGAATCTGATCAGACCTAAATGAAACAGTCATTGTCGCCCCCGACAGACTGCTATGATGATGGTCTCACCCCGCTCCCTTTCATTTCGTGCATCGAATAAGCCATGGCTGGGTCCCGTTCTTCGGTATCACTCGGCTGGACTTCGGAATCGGGAGATGCCTGTCTACTGGCTCTATCTGCCACCGCGGGTTTACCTCCCAAACCGTTTGGTTCCCTCATCCAGGGAAGCTCAAACTCTGGGGTCGGGATCACCCCACAGCGGCACCCCATAGTGCTGGTCCGGCCCGTCTTCTGTTGTCCTGGGCCAATTGTTGTCTCACACTTCATCCTCCACCATTGGAAAAGGCCAGTCCCACAGCCCACAGCCAGACCACTCCTCACCAATGCCACTGGCTTTCAAGAAAACAAGCCCATAGAACATGTCACATCCCATTAGGTTCGACCCTTCGGCAGACACCACAAAATGGACGTCACACATTCCCGCTGATCTGTATCTTGCGACAGCCATAGTGAGCCCACGATGTTAAGCAGGTTACCATCGTAGCCATAGCAGGTCGCCTCAAACTTGCCGACTCTGTAGTGTGGAAACAACCTGTTCACCGTGGCCAAATTTAATATGGAGATCGCCAATCCCGTGTCCACTAACAACGGTATCTCGACTCCGTCCACTTCAACACTACAGTAGATCTGTCCATCCGTATCCGACGAGACTGTGTGGACTACTGTAGGTCCTTTTGAAGAGGAGCCCCCCTCCGGTCTCCAGTCTCCTCGTTCAAAATTTTTGCAGGCCCGGGCAAAGTGATGAAACAGACCTCACCTTCCACAGTGCTTCCCCTTGGCTGTACACTCTCTTGCTTTGTATCGGTGCCTAGCGGACCTGCAGCCATAACATTTTGGAGTTCCCGGGATGGATCTAACTTTTGCAGCAGCAGCATATTCTTCGTCACTCATGCCGGCTTCGCCGTCCGAGTTCACGGCCAGCACCTTCCACTGTTGTTCACTCTTCTGTGGCACTTCCTTTTTGCAGAGATTTTTGGCCAGCTTGTGTGCTGCCTTGTAATGTTGTGCCAACTCCACAGCCGTGGTAAGTGATAGTTCTCCGGTGAATGTCAGTAACCGTGCTCTTGTGGAGGAACTAAGGATGTGCTCCGCTAGTTGGTTGCGGACCATTTCCTCTTCCAAAGCCCCGAATTGGCACTCCCCCTCCAGCTGGCGCAGGTCGGCCACAAAGTGTTGTAGCGATTTGCCCTGCTGCTGGTGGCACTGCTGAAACTGAATTTGCCACACAATAATGTTTTCCGGGGCGTGAAAATAACGCGCCATTATCTGCACTACGCCTTGAAAACCATCACCACCTCCCAACGTACTCAGGATCCTCTGGCCCTCCATTGCAAGACTGTGAACCAGAATTGCCTTCGCATGCAGCTTTTTGAGCTCACCAAGGTTAAAAGCCACTAGATAGTTCTCAAAGGCCGTGTACCATCTGGTCCACAGCACGGGAACTTCCAAAAATGGCTGAAAAGTGGTGGCAACTCGCTCCATATCTTCTCTCCTCGTCGCCAAATGTTACGTCTGTAAAACGGTGTCCAAAGGAGGGGGCAAGGGTGATAGTAAAACTTACTTTATTAACTATATACAAATACCAACAGGAGTCGGTCTGTACATGTCAAGGGGTCTACAGCCAGAAGAGACTAGCCCCTTCCGCTGTAGCCCTTTATACTCCCCGTGATGCCCTCCAAAAGCGGGGCATCACCTGCCACTACATCTAGGATGCCGCCATATTAGTACACCCAGTTTGATATCGCACAGTAATCACAGCAAGTTATCGCTATTAGGTACTAAAATATGCATGCTGTGTGTGTTAGATAGATAGATAGATAGATAGATAGATAGATAGATAGATAGCCTTTATTGTCATTATACAAACAAATGTACAATGAGATTTAAACATCTCAATGAGCATCTCAATGTCCTGTATGCAGACAATGAGTTAGCTCATTGTCTGCATACAGGAGACAACGATGTTGTTTGTCCAAAGTGAGCTTTCCACCACTGGGATAAATAATGGCAAAGATGCATAATATCATATCACTCACCATCCTCTATCACTGATTTCAACAATGATGATGCCGTAGTCGGGTCTATGCCACTCTACCTCTGCCATGGCCGTGAATTCGTTTCAGGTCGCTCCGTCCAGCTCCCTCTGGATTTCTTTAATCAGCTACCAAGCACAGAAAAGTCTGCACCTTGTTGGGGGACCACGGTGTTGATTTGTGTGTAGCCATTTGTCTCGTTGAATACACTCACTCACGCTTGCTGTTGGTGATTTGACTGTTCGTTGCCGTCCAAAATGGTGCAGTAAACAAAAGACACGTGACCCGTGTGATGTCAGTGCAACCCCTCTATACCAGGTTGAAGTCTTCTCCTATTATGATGGTGGCGTGGTGGCAGCACGGTGGTGCAATGGTTAGCACTGTTGCCTTACAGCTAGAAGGTTCCTGGTTCGAATCCCCAGGCTGGCAGGGGTTGGAACCTTTCTGTATGGAGTTTGCATGTTCTCCCTGTGCTGCGTGGGTTTACTCCGGGGGCTCCGGTTTCCTCCCACAATCCAAAGACATGCATGTTAGGTTAATTGGTTGTTCTAAATTGTCCCTAGATATCTGTTTCCTATAGGCCCTTAGAATAGAGGGTTAGTACTAGTGAAAGCGCTTTGAGTGGTCTTTGTGACTAGAAAAGCGCTATATAAGTGCAGGTTAGGTAGTAGTTAGAAGTGAAGAAAGTGTGAAAATAGGATGGGTCAACAACATTTTGGCCATAAACACTTGCAATACATAGATCCAAATTTTGAACTGAGATTTTTTAATATTATAAATCTACCTTCTGGATCTGCTATGGTATTATTCACAATGAAGTGCATCTTCTGTTTACCAAAATATTGTGGCTCCCTTTGTTTAGAATTAAAGCCGACTGAGTACATGTGGGAAAATTCCAGGGAAGTGAGCGCATCTACAGACAATTTAAGATGCGTTCACACCAAACACAAATCCATACAAAGTGGATGGAAAGAGGTGAGTACATGTGAAATTGTACATTCATGAGTTCGCGTCCAAGGCTACCTAGCTAGTTAGCTGCTAGCTTTGAGATTCTGCCATTGCCGGAGTAAAAGTATCACCATTGCAGAGTAAACTAGTTTGAAAATGAGACTCATTCACCTGGAGACAGGAGGACCGGAAGCTCTTCAGCTGAATTGGGATTTTGGAGTTATTTACCCACAGTTTCCTGCCACGGACATGTTGATGAGGCTAGCAAGCTAGCAACGGAAACAACCATCATCTTCTGAAGTTTTGGAGGCTGAAACAACATTTTCAGGTGAGCCCCCCATCGGATAATATATATAAACCTAAGCATGACATTATTTTGGGAATTTCCACAGCAGGTTGAACACAGCTGCAGAAGTTTTCAAGGCAACTTCGCCTGTCTGCATCTCACTCAGAAGGGGAATTCATGTCTGTTTGCGTGTTTAAATTGAGTTATAATGTAATCGGGCCACGTGAAAATTTTTCCCGTTCATGTTTGGTGTGAACGCACCTTTAGAAATATGCATTTCCTGTAATAAGACAAAGTCTGCCTGTAGATCCTTCAGTCGATTAAAAACTTTTAGCCTCTTCTCCCTGGTGTTATGTATGAGATTTGGGTGTCTGGGATGCTGTGCCCACCCACAGGGTGACGTCAGGCGGGCACAGCCCACTCTGTATATAGTTGAGTGTTCTGGCTAATAAAGTTCAGTTGGATGTCCCTCAAGAAGCTTTCCGTCTCATGTCAATTTCACGATTCACAATTTTTCATTTTGGGAGCGTGCTGGTTGCCTCGGCTGTTGGCACCGTTTCTGGAGTGGGAGGGGGAGCCTGTCCTCCTCTGGCTGGAGTGGAAAGCCTCATTTGAGGAATATATTAGGGCGCTGGACCTACACAGGCTAGACGGGAGATGTTGGCGGGCACTCCTGGCCCACAATCTCGGCGTGGAGGGTCGAAGGATCCTTGGTGCTCTGGGTGGAGCGGACCTCTATGAAGATGCTGTCGAGCAGCTGGCCAAGCACTTCAACGGTCAGACGAGGGCCGTGAAGCTGCATGAGATGGAGCTCTTGGTGCCAGAAACTGATGGGCTAGCTGAGGAGCTAACTTTGTGCCAAAAGTGGGCAAGCAAGGCCGGGCAGGCTGAATGCCCCGGGGAGGAGCAGCAGCTGCAGGACACGGTGACAATGCAGCAGAGCACCAACACCGAGAGCACGGGATGCAGTAGTGAGGAGCCCAGGTTGGTGAGCGGGCCCGGTGAGGGCGATGGTGTGCGTCTCAGAAGTGAGCAGCGGCCAGATATGGAGGCTATGCAGCAAGACACGTGGAGCAAGGGGGCCGAGAGCAGTGACGATGTGCCCGGGTCAGGAAATGGAGCTGACGGGAGTGTCACAGAGGGCTCCGAGGGACAGCAGCTACAGCCAGACATGGTTGACGGCGCGGTTTGGGACATGAGTTGGTCTGGCGAGCTGGGTGTTAATTGTGACTGGTGTGACGAAAACCCAGCAAGTGTTGACCCTGGTGCCGGTGGCTTCGGTACCCATGGTGTGGGAGCCAGACAGCACTGCGGGGTCCCCATGAAGAGGGCTGCCGAGGCTGGAGGACGAGAGAGTGGAGGGGAAAAAATTGGTGCGGTTATGCAGAGCGCCAAACGCCATTGTTGGGGTAAGAGTTTGGACCGGGTCGCTGGGACGGCACGACGCAGGAAGGAGGTCCTGAGACGACATGGTGGGCACGGGAGACAGGGTTGGGAGACAGGGTTGGGTTCCCCTGCATGTTGACGGCGGGATTCAGCCCAGAGAAGAAAAAACAGTTTTGAAGGTTAGAGACATGTTGGCTAGAGAGGGGTGTTTCGAGCCTGGGGGGCGGCAGCGGCCAGACTTAAGGATGCCGTGGGGATGCCCAGGCCCTCTGTGGCGGTCTAGAAGATGGTGGCGTAAAAAGGACATGTTTGCCAGGGAGGGAGGTTTTGACTCTGGAAGTGGATGGAGGCCAGGGGCGCATATGCTGTGGGAGTGCCCGTGGCCTCTGAGGCAGTTTTCTGGATGGTGGCTACCCAGAGATGTTGGGGTTACCTGATATTTTATTTTTCTGGTGTGAATGCCTGTATATATATATGTGAGTGAATGTGTGTAATATGGGATTATTTTATGTATTTTAAGGAGATGTGGTCCATTTTGATTATTTTGGTGTGAATGTGATAGGCTGTTCTATTACAGCATATTATTCTCCCTGTTCTTAGTGTGTGATTCAGGTTTCTAAATTTAGATGGCTCAGTTGTGTGTGTGGTTTCACAGTTTGTAAAGGGGGGGCGGAATGTTATGTATGAGATTTGGGTGTCTCGGGTGCCGTGCCCACCCATAGGGTGACGTCAGGTGGGAACGGCCCACTCTGTACATAGTTGAGTGTTCTGGCTAATAAAGTTCAGTTGGATGTCCCTCAAGAAGCTCTCCGTCTCGTGTCATTTTCACAATATAACACCTGGTACCAATCCCACATATGTCCCACTTGACAAACGTTAATGTGGACATGTTTTCACTAGGGCGGCACGGTGGTGGAGTGGTTAGCACTGCGGCAGCACAGCAACTCACCTTTGGCCGGGGGATCCTGGGTTCGATCCCAGCCCCCGACCAACAGTGATCTGTGTGGAGTTTGCATGTTCTCCCCGTGTCTGCGTGGGTTTACTCTGGGATTTCTCTGGTTTCCTCCCACATGCCAAAAACATGCAAGTTAGGTTAACTGGCATCAAACTGGGGATTCTAAATTGTCCTTAGGTCTGACTGTGAGAGTGAATGGTTGTCTGTCTCTCTGTGTTGGCCCTGCCATGGACAGCCCCCCCGCGACCCGAAAAGGATTAAGTGGAAGAAGATGGATGGATGGATGGATGGATGGATGTTTTCACTAACTGTTTTTTGTGCTAAAGGCTAACTAAATGTGCCTATGTGATTATATGTCTGTAATGTATGCATATGTGTGTATATGATTGTTGTGTGTAAAATATATACCTACGTATGTATGCTTGGGTGTGCACGCGTGATGTCTCTGTTCCAAGCAAACGGGGTGCATGCACTTAAGGTGGATATACACTACCGTTCAAAAGTTTGGGGTCACTTAGAAATTTCCTTATTTTTGAAAGAATAGCACTGTTTTTTTCAATGAAGATAACTTTAAACTAATCAGAAATACACTCTATACATTGCTAATGTGGTAAATGACTATTCTAGCTGCAAATGTCTGGTTTTTGGTGCAATATCTACATAGGTGTATAGAGGCCCATTTCCAGCAACTATCACTCCAGTGTTCTAATGGTACAATGTGTTTGCTCATTGCATCAGAAGGCTAATGGATGATTAGAAAACCCTTGTGCAATCATGTTAGGTCTGCAATGCTGTAATTGCTGCAAATGGAGGATTCTTTGATGAAAGCAAAGTTTGAAGGAAAAAATTATTATTTCAAATACAAATCATTATTTCTAACCTTGTCAATGTCTTGACTATATTTTCTATTCATTTTACAACTCATGGTGGTAAATAAGTGTGACTTTTCATGGAAAACACAAAATAATTGTCTGGGTGACCCCAAACTTTTGAACGGTAGTGTACTTACTATAGTTATTTCCTATAACCCAGAAGTATGAAAGAGAACAGACATAAAGGTTAGCAAATGGTGAAAAAATACAGATAACATACAACGACCTAGTAACTTCAACAAAATTAGCTACAACAGACAAACAAACAGGCAACAACCTCAGATAAAAAGAAAAAAAACATTAGACAAATGTTAAGAAATTAAGCCGAGATCAAATAAGAGACCTGCTCACAGTCACACTCTTTTTCCACCTGTAGCTAAGTAAACAAACTAGGCTCTAGAATAACCAGGGTGTTATAGTTTCATCCATAAACAGCTCGCCATCTATATACAGTCTATCCACAGAGACAATAGCTCATTTACCTTCTTGAATGTTTTGTTTCCTAATGGGAAAAAAGCTTCCTTCTCCTTTCCAAGATTTCCTGTGGAAAATTGATCATTTAGGCCATAATTGGTGTTTTTAAGCTGCCTGCCTTGCCTCTGAACCCAAATTTTTTGCTTGAAATGCTCAAATTTGGCAACAATAGGTCTGGGACGTTTATTTTGAGGGATTTTTTTGCCCAATTTGGTGGACTCGATAGAAGGAAATTGACTTTGTAACTTCGCGGGACAGTTTCAGTTGTGTGGACATAAATTCACGGACCAGCTGTTCTGGATTTTCGTTATTTTTTTCAACAATTCCAGAAAAAATAAGATTATCGCTCATGCTGCATGACTGCAAATTGAGAACTGCTTCCTTCATTTTCCGGTTATCTTTCAACAATGCCAAGCCGTATGGTTAACGTGTTTACTGACTTTTTCAAACTACTATTTTCCTCTAAGTGAGAAATGTTATAATAAATAAACAGTGAAGATTAGTTACTTACATATTACACAACGTGCTTGCATACACATTATAGGCTAGGAATATTATATAATATGTTAGTATGGCGGTGCCCTAGGCTGGGGGGGGGGGGGGGGGTGATGCCCCGCCTTTGGGAGATGGCGTCACCTATACTATAAAAGCCTGAGGCAGGAGACTCCGGTCTCCTTGCCACACTCCCGTACTTGCGGTAGGGTCTCCCATATGTGTTATAGTTCTTAGTAATAAACATTATAAACGTCACCTTGCCTCCTCATTATTTTGGACACTACATTTGGCGACGAGGAAAATTAGAAATGGAGAGGGCTGCTGCCACGCTGCGCTTTGTGCTGCATGCTCCGGGTGAGCCGTTGGTCCTGTGGACCCGGTGGCAGGTGGCCTTCAAACACTATTTGCTCGTGTTAGACCTCGGCGACCTTGACAAATTATGTGTACGTGCTATCCTGGTCCATAACCTGGATGAGGAGAGCTGAAGAGTCCTAAGCATGTTTGGAGAAGGTGACATATTTGGCCATGTGACTGGGCTCATGGCGGGCTACTTTTGCGCCGCTGAAGACATCATAAGACGGCGCATGCGAATCAAACAGTGGAAGGAGCAACCCGGAGAGTAGGTTTGATGGTTTGTGGCAGACCTTCGACGGCTTGCGGGTGAGTGTAGGCTTGGGACTTTGGAGGAGGAGTTGGGCTGCGGCCAGCTAGAGGAACACGCGGCCGGCCCTCCAGCAAGAGGCCTGCTAACTCCCGCTGGTGAGCTAGCATCGGTAGCAGCCATGGAGCTAGCACGACAAAATGAGGCAGTGGAACGGCTGACGAAGCACATTAGCCGCGAAGGAACACCTCAGAACAGCAGAGCACAAGGGACAGCCCTGTCTTTGGATTCGGACGAGGGCAGTGACGACGAGTATGCGGCCTTTGTCAAGACATGGTCCACCCCGAGGACACCACGATGCTATGGCTGCGGATCTGCTAAGCACCGTTATCAAGCCAGGGAGTGTACAGAGAGGAGCAGGCATTGTGGGCGGTGCAGTTTGCTCCATCACTTCACCAGACTTTGCCACAGTTTCGACAAGGAGGAACGGAGGTCTGCTAGGGAGGGTGAAAAGTCTACAGTGGCCCATGCTGTCTCTCCCAGCATGGACAGGACACCGGTGCCGATGTTGGCGGACTCAGAGTTAGCAATCTCCATTCTGAACTTGGAAATAGTAAGACAGTGTTTTCCCCACCGCAATGTGAGTAAAACGCACACTGCACGTTGTGATTATGGTAATGAGCCCCTTGACATTTTATTGTCTCGAGAAGGCAGTGATCTTACAGGTAGTGTTGTGTTTCACATGGGAAGTGGCAAAGAAGTGTGGGACTTAGGGTGGCCCATTCCAGGTGAAGGGGGACACCGCCGACACCATAGTACGCCGTTTAGACGGGGATCCTGTGCCAGTGCTTGTGGTCCAGTGGAGGACGGACCTGCATGGCATGATTTGATCTCTGCGGCGGTGGAAAGGTTCAGAGAGTGTGAGTTACAGGGTTCCGGTGGCCAATTGGATACCACTGTTGAGCCAGCAGTGACTGATGCCGCTCCAAAGCACCATCATCTGGCCTCCGGGGCAACACCAGACAGCGCAGACCCCAACTGTGCCGTTAACCAAGGCGAGGGAGCCAAATCGCGGTGCAGAAGACGGAAGAAGCCAGTGAGTGCTCTCCTGGGGAAGGGCGATAGGTGCGCCCTAGGGTTGAGTCTCAGCTTGGTCGGGTGCGCAGTTCCAGAATTGGGACAGCAGGACAGAATGATCTGCGGATGGTCCAGTCCGGCGGCGACGGCTACTCGAAACTGACTGATGGGCCAAACAGGCATCCCAATGAGATGCGATGTCAGAGCACAGTGGGGCGTCGTTGCAGTCTGTCTCCCATCTCAACAAAATGGAGACGCTCTGGAAGTGGGCCGCGTGACGAACACCCCGGGGGGGGGGGGGCTTCGAAAGACCCGGGTTGAATGCATGGGGCTAAGAGTGTGTCTAATGTACAATTTATTGTTATGTTCTGGTTTGTAATTAATTGTTCTGTGTTTAAAAAAAACAAAAGTAATGCAACTGTTATGATGTGTTTACTGTGGGGTGACCTGTGGGTACGTGTTACTGTTTGGTCAGGGTATGGGTGTACAGTAATTCACATTTTGTACAGTGTTGTATTTTACTTTTTATTTCTAGCACGGGTTGCTAAGGAGATTCCCCTTTCACAAGTCGGGCCTTTATGGCCGTGGGTGGTCTCATTAGGGACGTAATTACCTCTGTGATAGGGTGAGCCATTTACTAGGCACGAGACCACCGTTGTGTGTGGGTGTATGACTGTTGTGTGAATGGAGTACTTATTGCCCATGGTGTGAAAATGGGTCTTTGTCTTTATTTTGGGGAGTTCCATGTTTACATGTATAGTGTGGAGAGATGAATAATCGGGCCGAGTGTTCAGAGCAGATGAAACTTTATTCTCTTCCTCTCACATCCACCAGAATCCAAAACATTAGCAACCCAGGTTGCAGGCACTCTTTTATATTAACCCTCCTCCACTACCTGAGGTGCTGTATTTACATATCAACCCCTCATGTCAATTCCCCTTGTCCCCTAGCACCTTTGATCTGCCATCTCTTCAGTCTGAGGGAAAACTACTGAGTGGGTTCCCCACACTGCCCCCCCCGACTCTCAGACTGAGCCTTAACCCTCATGTCCTTTGGGCTTCAGCCTCCGTCCATAGCTGCTGTAATGGGGGATCTTTGGCTCTGCGACGCTGCTGTGTTGGTGGGGGGTTTCTGGGGGTGCGTCCATCTGTGGGGGGACAATGGGGGGGACACCTTCAGCATGCTTGTGTGACTGATTTGATGAGTTGTTTACCTGGGGAGTTCTCAGTGGGGGTCTTTCGCGCCGAGGAACTTGGGCCAACACCACCTGTTTGTCTGCTAAAACAAAGGTGGGCTTAAGCCTGTCTGTACAGATTGTCTCCCGGCGACCCCCCAAGTCTAACACAAAATGTTTGTCCCCAGGTTCCAGCACTCTGAACGGGCTGTCGTAGGGCGGGCGCAATGGGGTCCGGTGGGCAACGTGCTTGACAAATACGAACAACGCATCCTTCAAGGTCTTTGGCACAAAAGCGTGGGGAAAACAGTGGTGGGCCGGGCCGGGAAGCATCCCTGCCCCTGCGCTATGCCGTGAACGCGGGGACGGATTGGTGTTCGGCGCAGGGTTATCCGGCAAAAATTCCCCGGGGAGCCATAGCAGCTGGGAAAAAAACAGCTCTGCTGGGGAGGCCTCCAAATCCTCCTTTGGTGCTGAACGCAACCCTAATAGAACCCACGGCAAGCGGTCCACCCAATTTGCATCCGTAAGCGAAGCCCTGAGCGCTGCTTTAAGCGATCTATGGAAACACTCGCATAACCCTTTGGCCTGGGAGTTTTACGCAGTCGTGCGATGAATTGTGATGCCCAGGCCCTGGGCCATGGCGGACCAGAGGTCGGAAACAAACTGCAGGCCCTGATCGGATGTGATGTCCGAAGGGGCACCAAAACGTGCCAACCATGTCGTCAAAAAAGTGCGTGCAACTTCTGCGGACACGGTGGAAGCTAGCAGGACAGCTTCGGGCCAGCGCACTGTGCGGTCCACCACTGTCAGGAGGTGCGTGAATCCCTGTGATGGCAGGATGGGGCCCACGAGGTCCACGTGAACGTGGTCGAACCTCTTAGTCAGGATATGGAACGGCTCCAAGGGGGCCTTTGTGTGCCTGTGCACTTTGGCTCATTGGCACACTATGCAAGCTGCTGCCCACTGTTTCACCTGTTTGCGCAGGCTCGGCCAGACAAACTTCACGCCCACCATTTTGACTGACGCGCGCACTCCTGGGTGCGCCAGGGAGTGAACGATTCAAAAACGCGGCAGCGGCAAGCGCGTGGGACCACCGGGTGCTGGCGGCCCGTGGAATTGTCACAGATTAGCGGGGGGGGGGGCATCCTGCAGTACTCTGCTCTCCAGCCTTAACCCTGTTGGTTCAGACTGGAGCGTGCAGATGTCCGCACCGCCGATCTGCTCAGTGGCCATGGCCGTGTAATCTATCCCCACGTAGACTGGGGCCACTAATGTGCACGAGAGGCAGTCCGCCACCACTTTGAGTTTACTGGCCACATGCTGAATGTCGGTCGTAAACTCCGAGATTGCGGCCAGCTGTCTCTGCTGCCGGGCCGACCATGGTTCCGAAACCTTGGCCATCGCATACGTCAGTGGCTTGTGGTCCACGAATGCAGTGAAGGTGCGCCCTTCCAGCCAGAACTGGAAGTGATGTATGGCCAGATGGAGAGCCAGTAACTCTCTGTTGAACGCGCTGTATTTACACTCACTGTCGCGCAAAGACCTGCTAAAAAAGGCGAGCGGCTGCCAAGAACCGTGCTCCACGACGGCCCCTATGGCCACGTCTGAGGCGTCGGTAGTGAGTGCTATCCGATCCGCTGGGTCTGGGTGCGCCAGAGGTGCGGCGTTTGCCAGGGCTGTTTTAACGTCAAAAAATGCCTGCTCTCGCTCAGGAGTCCAGTCGACTCTGTCCGCCGGTTTCCGTTTCTTAATTGCGGCGTACAACAGCTGCATGAGCTGGGCTGCACGGATGAGGAAATGGTTGTAAAAGTTCACCCTCACCAAAAACTCCTGCAGTGCCCTGACCGTCTGAGGCCGGGGAAAATCCGCCACTGTGCGCACCTTGTCCGGCAAAGGTATCGTGCCCTCCAGTGAGATGTGGTGGCCCAAAAAATCGATTCCCGTCACCCCGAACTGGCACTTTGCTGGGTTGATTATTAACCCGTGCTCCTCCAACCCCTGGAAAACTGTCCTAAGGTGGGCTATGTGTTCGTCCTCGGACGCGCTGGCCACCAGGATGTCGTCCAGGCAGACAAACACAAGCGGCAGATCGCGCAACACCATATCCATCATGCGTTGGAATGTTTGCGCTGCGCCCTTTAACCCGAAAGGCATGCGTAAAAACGCAAACAGACCAAACTGGGTTATTACTGCCATTTTAGGTATGTCCTCAGCGCGCAAAGTTACCTGGTGGTAACCGTGGACCAGGTCTATCCTGGAAAAAATGCACGCCCCGGTGAGGTGAACGGAAAAATCCTGAATATGCGAGATGGGGTAGCGGTCATGCGCTGTGGCGTTATTTAATCTGCAGAAATCACTGCAAGGTCGCCACGATCCCTCGGCTTTAGGAACCATATGTAGCGGGGATGCCCATGGGCTGTTTGAGCGTCTGATGATGCCCAACTTTTCCAAGTTGGCAAACTTCTCGCACGCTATGGCCAGTTTAGCTGCATCCAGGCGCCGAGGTTGTGCGAAAACGGGCGGCCCTGTGGTGGGGGCCACAGGGCCACTCCACCCCGAGTTTAGTGACGGACGTCGAAAATGTTGGGACCGTGAGTACTGGGAACTGGGTGAGTAGTGTGTGGAACTTACTCCCTGGAGCTGTGATGTTGTTTAGTGTTGTGGGCCCGGGTCCTCGAGCTGTACAGGGGAGAGAATCAAAAAACATTGATTGGCCGTGCAAGGATACAGTTAGTGTCCTCTCACCGAAAGTCTTATTGTCTGAGCCGTTTGTGGCCGTCAGTTTGGGGCCGCTAGTTCCCGCCAGCCGGTCGGCGTAGGACGGCAGGATGAGGCTCTTTTGGGAGCCGGAGTCCACAAGGAACCATCTCCCGAGTGTGAGTCTGTCACATAAAGCAGCTTGCTTGCGACTGCCGGCCCTGGCGTTTCCCGAGCGCTTGAATTGGCACGTTGGCACGCATCGGCATGCGTCCTCTCCAAAACCGCGGTGGTAGAAACAGAGCGTGTCTCTCCAGTGCTTCTTGGCCTCCGCTGCAGCCACCATCACTGGCTCCTCACTTCCACTGGCCATCTCGCTGGGTTCCGACGCCGCTGCGTTCACTGTGAGGGCTCTGATGGTGAGGATAATCTGATCTGCCTCTTGTGCTCGAGGCCGGTAGTTGCGCGTGGGCAGCAGCGGCAAATTGGCAAGGACCGCTCTGACTGCTGTCGGGAGGTTCCGGAGGAAAAGGTGAGCAAAGAGGAAATGCCTGTCATCTGTGCCCATCAACGCCAACATCTTCTCCATCAATTCGATCGCCGACCCGTCTCCCAAGTCAGAGCGCGTCAGGAGCCTCTCCGCTCTCTCACAGTCCGAGAGCGTGTAGCGCTGGGTCAGCGCGTTTTTGAGAGCACCGTATTTGTCGCGGGCTGGGGGCTGTTGGAGCAGGCTCGCCATCTGCTGGGTTGTGCGTGCGTCCAGTGCTGCAACCATGTAGTAGTATCTGTTGTCATCTGCCGTTATTCCCCGGAGCGCGAACTGGGCCTCGGTGTGAAGGAACCAAGACTTCAGGTCGTGTAGCCAAAAGTCTGGGAGTTTGACCAAAACGGCGTACGCGTTGCTGGCACTTCCCGTCTGAGTCGTCTCCGGGGTGTTCGCCTCGCGTTCCATTGTGTGTCAAGTGTCACCAGTGTGGAGAGATGAATAATCAGGCCGAGCGTTCAGAGCAGATGAAACTTTATTCTCTTCCTCTCACATCCACCAGAATCCAAAACATTAGCAACCCAGGTTGCAGGCACTCTCTTTTATATTAACCCTCCTCCGCTACCTGAGGTGCTGTTTTACATATCAACCTCCCATGACAATTCCCCTTGTCCCCTAGCACCTTTGATCTGCCATCTCTTCAGTCTGAGGGAAAACTACTGAGGGAAAACTACTGAGTGGCTTCCCACGCCATATGTATTCTGTGGGTTTATGGGACGGGTACCACCATTTTTTGTGTCTATTTTCGCATGTGCTTAGACTTAGGAGGGATTGTTTTAATTTGGTGAGTGGCTCATTTTTCTTTCAGAGACTCTTACGTTTAAATAGCGGAGGGTTCCGCTGAGCCAGTGTGGTGTGAATGGATAGGCCTGTTCTCCTGTATTAGAGTGTGATTCGGGTATACATTTATTGGTTGGGTAATTTGTGTGGTTGCAGTTTTTTTCAAGGGGGGGGATGTTGGATAGGAATATTATATATTAGTATGGCGGTGCCCTAGGCTGGGAAGGGTGATGCCCCGCCTTTGGGAGGTGGCATCACCTGTACTATAAAAAGCCTGAGGCAGGAGACCTCTGGTCTCCTTGCCACATTCCCATACTCGTGGTAGGGTCTCCCATATGTGTGTTATAGTTCTTAGTAATAAACACTATAAACGTCACCTCGCCTCCTCATTATTTTGGACACTACACACATATCTCTTAGATTCACACATATACCCACACACACATTCTGACATGCAAGTCAAATGCTTTCCCAACCGTTCACACATAAACACCAGTTGCTAACACACATACTAAACGCACACGCACACACACACATAATAGCTTCACAGGAAAAGTCTCTGTTCTTGTTTCCATATATGGGCATGTGTAAGGCTGAAGAGCAGACATCTGGACAGGATGGAAGTCATAAAAGAGCTCTGAAGCCATCTGGATACCAAGAGGACAGTTTGAAACAATGGACATGCATTGCTGGAAAGTAACGCCCACCAACTCAGAAGCTATATGTAGGAGGGACTTCCTTTGTTTGGCGGTCTTCCCAGGACAGAGCTGGGAGGATCCATGGCCATGTTGACTCCTTCCGTGGGTCAATAAAGTTAAGCTGAGAAATAGTATTTCTTCTGTGATTATTGGCTGGTTAACTGAAAAGATTCTGCTAACTGTCCAGAAAATTAATTTTTTTCAGAAATGAGCTGCACCTGACTGTATTCCAGACTCTCTTGTATGCTCTGGAAATCCTTATGGAGCAGCTCAACCAGTACCAGTCTGCCATCCATGCTGGTAAGTTTAAAACTCATCAGTTTTAAAAATACTTTTGGGCACTGGATGGCGACCAATCTGAGGATCGTTGTGTGAGAGTTTGGTTAGGACTGACAGATACCTAAAAAGGTTACCCAGAAGACAAAATTTTCCCCTTTAATGCTTTATTAAAACCACACAAAAATATATAGCAAAGTAGACAAATCATCACAATGCAAAAACAGAAAAACACCAAAACAGTACATAACACCCATCACCAACCATCAGAATCCCAAACTCTAGCAAAAACCAACAATATCAAACTACAACCGTTATAGCCCTAAACAGCCAGAAAAAAGCAAATAAAAATGATACAGAGAAAGATTCTTTTAAGTTTCATTATTAGTATTTTCATACATGAACCAAACCAAAAGGGCTAAAGGTTAATCGCACAATCCTACGGGTGGTGAGGGGGAAGGGAAAGGGCCTGAGATTTGCTGATGACGGCCCCTAAGTCGTGATATTCAGATGGTACCTTGGACAGATCGGGAGGAGGAGAGGCAGGTGCACCCAGAGGCACGGCAGGTGAGCACGCAGCGGACTGCAAACAGGCACTCAAACAGAATGAGCTCCAGGAAACAACACACCCAGAACGCCAGTCAATGGAGGGGTTGTGCAGGCGAAGCCAGGGATAGCCGAGGATAACCGGGGTGGAGGACACTGGTAGAACATACAGCCTTAATTCCTCCCAATGGTTGCCTGATACAATAACTGATACTGGGGCGGTCCGATGAGTGACTGTGGCCAGAGGAACTTTAGACAAGGCAATAAGTCTCAATGGGGTTTCTAATAGCTGAATGGGAAGCCCCAACCGGGTTACCAGTTTCCCCGAAATAAAGCTCTGCTCGGCCCCTGAGTCAATGAGTGCATGTGTGTTTATTTCTCTATGACTGTAATTGAAATGAATAGGAATCATGAAACGGGAGAGGGGATTATTGCGAGGTGAGTCCATGAGTCCCCCTACTGTGATGCACGGACTCCCCCTTTTGGCCGCTTGGGATAGGACTCGACCTCATGCTCCTCGCTCCCACAGTAAATGCACAACCCCAACTCCCGGTTGTGCTGTCTCTCTGCCGACGATAGTTTGAACCCACCGATTACCATAGATTCCTGGTCTTCCGGGGAATCAGCAGAAGGAAGGGCCAACGGGGGGGCTGTAGCGAGTGACGAGCCTGTCCGCCCAAGCGACCGGAAGTTCTCCATTCGGCTGCCCGCTCCCTTAGTCTGTTATCAATACTAATAGCCAAGGATATTAGCTCATGCAGAGTAGAGGGCTTATCCAAATGGGCTAGCTCATCCCATAGGCTAGGACTCAGGCTTCTGACAAAAATACTACACAGTGAGGCGTCCTCCCACCCAACCTCCGTCGTCACAACCCCGAAGTCCACGGCGTAATCGGCGACGGCTCTAGCCCCCTGCCGAAGATTCAACAAAAGCGCATCCTCGCGGTCAGAGTGGCTGAACATCTCCTGAAATTCACTGACAAACTGAGCATACGTTAGCGAAGCATAATTAGCCCTAGCCATTATAGCATACTCCCATGCCAAAGCCCGCCCCTCTAACAAATTAATCACATAACCTATGCGGTTATGGTCAGTGGGAAAGTCCCCCGGCACCCTTTGGAACACAATGCCACATTGCATAAGGAACCCCCTGGCCTCCCCCAATTTGCCACAAAAATGGGTGGGAGTCGGAACGGGAGTAAGCCAAAATGGGGCCCGTAGTAGGCTAACTAACGCAGGAACTAGCGGTAGAACTAGCGGGAGCGGAGGAGCTAACAGAGGCTGAAGGGAAACCCTGTGGGCTAACCAGACGATCTAGCCTGTCAGTTACCTGGGCTAACTGTGTCAGCATAACCTGCTGTTGATAGGCTAACTGATCAACTCGAGCCTCCAAGTTGTTCATCCTGCACGCTAGCGCGCTGTCTGCTGGATCACTGTGGCGGAGTCGTACTGACATGGTTTCAGTGACCCACAGAGCAGACACCACTCAAGACTGATATAATTAACCTTTTACTGGATATAGTGGACATGAGTGGGTGTGTCTATGTGTGCTTGAGTGTGTGTAGTGTGAGCAGGTGAGTCAGCTGGGGCGGGCAGAGCACCACACAACCTGGCAACCTTAGGAAGAGACAGAAGGAGCGTTAGATGCAATTCAGGCTATAAGAGCACCAGATAGTTGAGCGCTTACTGTCAGAGGTGGTGGAGAGATGCCCAGGTTAGCGCTGAAGCTACTGCCAGGAGGATAGTGTCCACAGGACAGCCAGAGAGCTGAATGCCGGTGTGGGAAGCAGGTGGATCTGCCACCAGGGAGAAGGGGTCCGCCGCCACGGATCTCCGCCTGTGCACATGGGAATCGGATAAGGTGAGAAGGAATGATGGTAGCTTATTTAGTGGCTGGAAGGTCCAGGAGGCGCAGGCCCAGACTGGGAATGGAGGAGGCTGGGAAGCCGATGTGGAGGAGCACATTGAGGCTAGGAAGCTCGATGATAGGCGTAGCAGGTTTCTGGAGACAGAAACAGACGACTCCGCCCAGAGCACTGGACCTGACAGTATAAATAGCCAGAGGATGATGACAGACAGGTGTGTGCACAGGTGTGACAAATTGGCAGCCATGACAGTAACTACAGTATCAAGGCTGTCCTGGAAACCATGGGCCAGGAAAAGATGCTTTTCAACACCATTCAACAAAGACAACACTCTTCAGTCAGGCATAGCATTAGGAAGCAAGGCCTGGAAGACCTGAGTTTGTCAGGGAAAATTCCAGGGAAGCACACCTGTGGTGGCTAATGTATCACCTTCTTAAAGGTGTTTTTTTCAACTTTGGTGCCTCGAGAGGTCTGAGACAGAAGCAGATAACGCCATTCCTTCCCAACCTCCCCTGTTGTGCGATGCCAGCATCGACGTTGGCATCCATCGTTTGCCCAAGCTCAGCAATGAGTATGGCAGCAGAGAGAGGGAGTTTAGGGAGGACATGTCTTGCTGCTGGCGGGGAGACCCAGTTACAGCTCCCATCTGTTTCGGATCTCTCCCCACTGAGCTCTGCTGCTGCTGGTGGTGATATGGATATGACATCTGCCCTTATTTCTTCCTCCACATTTGAGGTGACTGCATCGGGGATGGAGATGCATGCTATGGTTCCCAAGGAGCATGCTACAGCAACAGCTGTCCCCGAGGTGCACACTACAGCTCCAGCTGTCTCCAAGTTGCTCCCTTCAGCTCCTCCTCTTTTTGTGACCAGCACACCCCAGTTGCCTGTTCCTGAGTCCAGTGTGCTGCTGTCTCCAGCTCCAACTGTCTGCTCCCGAGGTCAGCGCACTTCGACTGTCAGCTCCTGAGGTCAGTGCCCTACAACCATTTGTTCCTGAGGTCAGTGTGCCACTATCATTGGCTCCTGTGGTCAGTGCGCCTCTATCGTCTGCTCCTGAGGCTGCTGTGCCTTAGTCATCTGCTCCGGGGGTTGGTGCATCTCTGTCTCCTGCTTCCGAGGTCAATGCCTCCATGTTATCATCTGTCTTTGAGCTAAAAGCTCCCTTACTACCAGAGTGGTGGCTTAGAGGTACAGCATCCACCCCACAACTGGGAGGTCGGTGTTCAAGTCCTGGCCGGGTCATGCCAAAGACCATATTTTTTTTTATTTTTTTATTTTATTTTTTTTAATTTTGTATACTTTATTGATCCCCAGAGGGGAAGTTGAGGGCATCCACCTGGATGGATGAAGCAGCCACGGTACGGCGCTATCCCTTTACCATTCACACACACATTCACACCTAAGGCCACTTTCAGAGTCTCCAATTAACCTAACCTGCATGTTTTTGGCCTGTGGGAGGAAACCTGAGAACTCCCAGAATAAACCCATGCAGACATGGGGAGAACATGCAAACTCCACACAGATCACTGTTGGTCAGGGGCTGGGATTGAACCAGGTTTCCCATGGCCAAGGGTGAGTTGCTGTGCTGCTGCAGTGTTAACCACTTCGCCACCGCACCGCCCAATATAAAAATTGAACTTCCTGCCGTCTAGGTTGGTGCTCAGCAAAAATGGAACAGAGGAGGGAAATGTGGGTGGCAGTGGCTCAGGAGGTAGACAAGGTCATCTAATAACCAGAGGGTTGGTGGTTCAAATCCCGCTCTCCCCAGCCATCCTGCCGTTGTGCCCCTGGGCAAGACACTTTACCCACCTTGTCTCCAGTGTCCATGACACCGAGTATGAATGTGTATAAATGTTAGGTAGTGGTCGGAGAGGCGATTGGCAGCTATGTTTCTGTCAGTCTGCTGCAGGGCAACTTTGGCTACAGTAGTAGCTTACCACTATCAATGTCTGTCTGGAGTGAATGAATAATGGACTCACTGTAAGCACTTTGAGATGTCTCTTGACCTGTAAAGTGCCATATAAATCTAATCCACTGTTATTATTATTATTATTATTATTACTACTACTACTACTACTACTATCATCTTCTGAGCTAAAGGCTCCCATGTTGCTGTCTCCAGAGCTAAAGGCTCCTCTGTCGCTGTGGTCTGAGTATAGTGCCCCCATGTTGTTGTCTACTGAGCTAAGAGCCTTCCTATTGCTATCACCTGTGCTCTGCGCTCCTCAGTCACTGCTTCCTGTTGGTACTTGCTCCCAGGCTTGATGGACCACAGACTTTGGTCATACTCCTAAAAGACTGTGTTCTCTAGTCTGGTGGCTCAGGGACTATGGTAGGCCACCAGACTCACTGTGTTACCTTGTCTGGTGGTCCAGGAATTCTGGGAGGCCACCTGACTCCCCACGTTTCCTGGTCTAGGGACCCTTGGACTCTCGTCGGCCCCTCGACTCATTGTGCTCCCCGGTCCACTGGTCCTGGGACTTTGGGAGACCACACGATGGATATTATTGTGTTTTTTCCCACTGTGCCTTGTCCCCCTCCTCCTGCCCATTTTGGCATTTCTGTGTGTGTGTGTTTTTTTTAGAGGTGTCTGGAATCTACCCCTTAAGGTGTGTGTGTGTGTGTGTGGGGGGGGGGGGGGGTAATGTCATGATCCTGATCTGGGCATGCCCATGCTTTATGCTCATTTTCATAGTTATATATATATATAGTCATGTTCGGGGTCGTCACCCCGAGCATGACTTGTGGCTGTTGGGTTTAATCATTGCTTATTAATTCCAGCTGGCGGATTGAGCCCTGCTCTCCGTCAGTCCCACAGCCATGCCTCCTCCTCTCACCAGGCATTCACCAGCTGTCTGGCTCACCACATACACACACACACACACACACACACACACACACACACACACACACACACACACACACACACATTCACACTCTGACTCATACTCATACTTACACACACGCACACACACACATAGCCCAATCAGTCACGCACCTGGTCGCCACACAGCTGTGTTCACTTGCTCTCATTCTGGGTTTGTGTATTAATAGGGTAGAATGTGACCAGCTAGTGTGGCAACTTAGCAATGTCAACTCTGGACATCCAGTCTTGCTTTTGTTGTTGTACCCCTGGACTGAATTGTATTGTTCCCTCAGAGCCTTTCCGCTCCGACATTGTTGTAAGTCTTTCCCTGTGCCTTTTTCTCCGCTCTTGCTCAATTGGAGCGCGTTAGGCATTCCTGTTCACCGACCAAGTTTGTAGCCGGGTGTCTTCCCCTTTTCCACAGTGACTGTTTTTTGGACTACTGTATCATCCACCCATTGTAAATAAACACGTTACTTACGTTGCGTTTTGGGCTTGCTGCCATTTCATATGTTCACTGTGGAATTATGCAGTGAACATGACATCTCTCTCTCTCTCTATATATATATATACTATATATATATATATATATATATACAGTATATATATATATATATATATACATATATATATATATATATATACATACGTGGACAAAATTGTTGGTACCCCTCTGTTAATGAAAGAAAAAACCCACAATGGTCACAGAAATAACTTGAATCTGACAAAAGTGGTAATAAATAAAAATTCTATGAAAATTAACCAATGAAAATTAGACAGTGCTTTTGAATTGTGGTTCAACAGAATTATTTTAAAAAACAAACTCATGAAACAGGCTTGGACAAAAATGATGGTACCCTTAACTTAATATTTTGTTGCACAACCTTTTGAGGCAATCACTGCAATCAAACGATTTCTGTAACTGTCAATGAGACTTCTGCACCTCTCAGCAGGTATTTTGGCCCACTCCTCATGAGCAAACTGCTCCAGTTGTCTCAAGTTTGAAGGGTGCCTTCTCCAGACGGCATGTTTCAGCTCCTTCCACAGATGTTCAATAGGATTTAGATCAGGGCTCATAGAAGGCCACTTTAGAATAATCCAATGTTTCGCTCTTAGCCATTCTTGGATGTTTTTAGCTGTGTGTTTTGGGTCATTATCCTGTTGCAAGACCCATGACCTGCGACTCAGACCAAGCTGTCTGACACTGGGCAGCACATTTCTCTCTAGAATACCTTGATACATAACAGAACCTCCTCCATGTTTCATAGTAGGGACAGTGTTCTTTTCTTGGTATGCTTCATTTTTGCGTCTGTGAACATAGAGCTGATGTGCCTTGCCAGGAAGTTCCAGTTTTGTCTCGTCTGTCCATAGGACATTCTCCCAGAAACTTTGTGGCTTATCAACATGCAGTCTGGCAAATTCCAGTCTTGCTTTTTTATGATTTGTTTTCAGCAGTGGTGTCCTCCTTGGTCGTCTCCCATGAAGTCCACTTTGGCTCAAACAACGACGGATGGTGCAATTTGACACTGATGTACCTTGACCTTGGAGTTCACCATGAATATGTTTAGAGGTTGTTCTGGGCTCTTTTGTTACCATTCGTATTATCTGTCTCCTCCTGCGGCCACGTCCAGGGAGGTTGGCTACAGTCCCGTGGATCTTAAATTTCTGAATAATATGTGCAACTGTAGTCACAGGAACGTCAAGCTGCTTGGAGATGGTCTTATAGCCTTTACCTTTAACATGCTTGACTGTAATTTTCTTTCTAATCTCCTGAGACAACTCTCTCTGCTTCCTCTGGTCCATGTTTAGTGTGGTACACACCATGTCACCAAACAGCACAGTGACTACTTGTCACCCTTTAAATAGGCTGACTGACTGATTACAAGTTTGTAGACACCTGTGATGTTAATTAGAGGACACATCTTGGTTGAACATGTCCCTATGGTCACATTATTTTCAATCTTTTCTAGAGGTACCATCATTTTTGTCCAGGCCTGTTTCATGGGTTTGTTTTTTAAAGCAATTCTGTTGAACCACAATTCAAAAGCATTGTCTGATTTTCATTGGTTAATTTTCATAGAATTTTTTATTTATTATCACTTTTGTCAGATTCAAGTTATTTCTGTGACCATTGTGGGTTTTTCTTTCATTAACAGAGGGGTACCAACAATTTTGTCCACGGCTGTACATATACATACAGTATAACTCCAGGGATCAGTAAGGCACGCAAACCCCTCCATCACGATAAGGTGGTGATCCACAGAGGGTCTCCTGCTAATTTTCTAAATAAATCCCTGTCCTCCAATTATAGTAAGTCTTTTTCTCCCCACTACAGTTTTTCTGTGATAGTAAAAAGATAAGTTCTTAGTGCATACCACTCCTTTAAAGCTCTGAATGATTATTTTCAGCCCAGTCAAAATTGCTGTCTTTGGAGCCTGAACTAGGTGACTAAATCTTAATCTAGAATGTAACAAGGTCACAGATCGTAGGAGGATTACCTTTAACAGGTGTGGCTGGTAAGGTATTTAGCTGGAGGGTCACATGCTGAATACTTTTTACAGCTGGAGCAGGGCAGACACCTGGATGAGTGTAGTTAGTAGCTAGTGTATTTTCCTTGACACTAACCTAGGCAGATGTGACATGTTTATAATATTGTGGAAATATATATCCATGAATGGGGACTTTAGTGTACCTCCTGCTTACATGATGGCCGTATTACTACAGCCACACAGTAGAAGTGTGTGTCTAAGAAAGAATACAAACAATTCTAGGATGACCTTGGGCGCCTGAAGAAAAGGCGCATGTTTTTATTAATGGGAGCAAGTTTGCATATTTGTGAATTCAAACATTTTACCACTGTGCTGAACACCGGTGAAATTAGACTCTGTACAAATCAGTGGAGCCCGTGTTTCATTGTATTCTGACATATTTTTTAAACTCAGAGCTGTCTTTTGAAATTTTACTATTTCAATATAGCTTCACTAAACCAGTCATTCTGAGTTGGTGTACTTGAGTCTATCCAACTCATGATAATTGTTTTTGTGACCCTGCACCATAACAAAAATATATTTTTTCCTTTGTCAGGTACACAAATGAAGTTACAGTGTGTAGGTCCCTGTAATCATGTCTGTAGAGCAGTCAGTAATGTGTCTTGAGTCAGTGTTTGTTTTGTTGCACCAACCCAAAGATCTTTCATCGTATCACATGTGAACCAGTGTTCCTCCACTGGTTTTACAGTTGGCACATCTGTTGTCTTCCTTAATTACCCATTTTGCAAAGCATTGTTGGAGTATAATATAACTTATTTAACATTTTGATTTGTGGAAACTTGGTTTTTGATCCGCAAAAGCATTTTTCCTTCATGAAATATTATCATCATTTGTGGGTTCAAAGGTTATTCACATCTGGGAGATTTTAAATATATTTTGGTATTAAATGCAGATTTTTCTTCTGGTTTTCTTCTTTTTGTTATTTTATTTATTTTTTTATTTAACTTAATTTTTAATATTTATTTATTGGATGCTGTTACTCATTCTTTTAATAGTTCTGTGAGGAACCTTGGAGTTATTTTTGATCAAGATCTGTTCTTTAATTCACATATTAAACTTGTTTCTAAGACTGCCTTCTATCATTTGCGTAATATTGCCAAGATTAGGAGCATCTTGTCTCAGAGTGATGCTCAGAAACTGATCCACACTTTTGTTAGCTCTAGATTAGATTATTTTAACTCTTTATTATCAGGTTATCCTAAAACATCTTTAAAAAGTCTTCAGCTGATCCAAAATGCTGCAGCAAGAGTTTTAACAGGTACTGGAAAGCGAGATCATATCTCTCCAGTTCTGGCCTCCCTTCATTGGCTTCCCATAGAGTTTAGAATTAAGTTTAAAATCCTTCTTCTCACATTAGGGCTGGGCGATATATCGAATATACTCGTTGTATCAGTACATTTTGCCACCTGTGATACATAAAATGGTTGTATTGTGGGGACACAGTGTTTGGGGGTTTTCCTCACATGCAGAAAGCAGGGTGGAGGGGAGAATAATAGACTGAAAGAGGAAGGGTCTCTAGGAGGTATCAAAGTTAGTTCTATACACCCCCCCCCCTCGGGAGAGAAGATTAACCTGGAGCCAACCAGACAAAGATGTGCCTTTCACCCCCACCGCGCCAAGCTGGCACCTGAAGATGCAGGGGGTGAATGTATTGTAACAAGGCATGCTCTGTGACCTGTGTTTCAGGCTATCTCATGATAATATGCCACACATTCTCTTTGTTCATACAACAAGGTGTTATGGGCAGAACCCTCGGTCTTTATGCATAGTAATAAAGGTATAAAAAGAAGAATGTACAGAGACCGGGGGGCTTCCAGCCTCCGCGCTGTGGCGTGGAAGGCTTTATGCTACATGCTGATATGTTGTTAGAGGAAGACTAAAGATTCTGTGTTGTCCCAGCTCGTGCCTCGGCTTCACATCCTTTTTCCTCTACAGTATCACACATATTCGGTATTTGTTACATTAATATGAGCAGTGACTTCACGCTCTCCCCACCTGCTGCTACTAAACTTAGGAAGCTTCCCTGCCCCCTGTATTCGCCATGCGTGGGGGAAGGGGGCAGCAGAAGATAATCATTTCTGAACTCTGCAGGTGTAAAAATCAAGCTCACTCTGCAAACAAACTTTCAAATTAAGACCTCCTATACAGTCTTGCAACTCTACAAAATAAGAGCGGGTGGATCGTCAAGTCACTTATTAGACCATCAAGTATGAGCTATGTGTGGTAAACTGAAACATTTCTGCCCATGTGGATAAACTTGATTTCTTGATAATGTGAGTTCTGTTAAACAAAGGACAAAAGACACTTTGCTCAGTTACACACTGTTGTGAAGAATCTTCTCTGACCAAAGTTGACAAAATACATATCACCAGATGTATTGTGTATTTCCATACAGAGAAATTATATTGCAATACATTTTTTGAGCTATATCGCCCAGCCCTACCTCACTTACAAAGTTCTAAATAATCAGGCCCCTTGTTATTTAAAAGCTCTGATACTACCTTAACATCCTAGCAGAGCCCTATGTTCCCAAAATGCAGGTTTACTTGTAATACGTAGAATCTCCAAAAGTACAATGGGAGGCAGAGCTTTCAGTTATCAGGCTCCTCTCCTTTGAAACCAGCTGCCAATCTAGATTTGGGAGTCAGACTCGATCTCTGTTTTTTAAGAATACAGTTAAAACCTTCCTTTTTGATATAGTCTATAATTAGGGAGGGATCATGTGTCTCTGAACCCTCCCTTAGTTATGCTGCTAATAGGTTTAGACGGCCGGGGGACCTCCAACAATGCACTGGGCTTCACTCCTTTCTTCACTCTCAATGAAATATTTTTGCTGGTTATTAACATCTGTTTGTTCTCTCCCACAGACTGAGTCCCTGTTGTGTTGTTTGCTCTTTACATGTCTGTTCTTTTCTTCTTCTCTATCCCCTCACCCCCCCAGCCAGTCGCAGCAGATGACTGCCCCTCCCTGAGCCTGGTTCTGCTGGAGGTTTCTTCCTGTTAAAAGGGAGTTTTTCCTCTCCACCGTCACCAAGTGCTGCTCACAGAGGATCACCTGATTGCTGGGGTCTTTCTGCAATTGTGCAGTTTTCCCCTACAGTTTGACAGTGCTATGGGATGACTGTTGTTGTGAAATGACACTCTATAAATAAAGCTCAATTTAATTTATTTATTATTTTATTTATCTAATTCCTTTCTTCTTTATCTTCTCTCATTTTCTTCTTGTTTTCTTCATTCATCTTTCTTCTTCAGAAGAAGAAATCATCATTTGTGGGTTAAAAGGGTGTTCACATTTGGGAGATTTTAAATATGTTTTAGCATCAATCGCATTTTTTAAAATCCAAATATTGTTTCTTTGCATGTCTCAGACAGTGGAGGTGACGGTGAATTTTTGAAGCATTTTAAAGTAAAAACACAGCTTTCTTCTGCATGTTTTGACTTCATTCTTCTATCACTCTACTCATGCATTTTTATCACTGAGTAAATATAAAAGACAACCATAAATTATGTCACATCGTCCTGTTGATAAATGTCAGAAACTGTGTCAAATTCCTGTCAAAAGGCTTTTTTTTGTGTGTACTTTATTGATCCCCAGAGGGGAAATTCAGGGCATCTACCCGGATGGATGAAGCAGCCACGGTACGGCGCTATCCCTTCACCATTCACATCTAGGACAACTTTAAGTCTCCAGTTAACCTAACCTGCGTGTTTTTGGCCTGCGGGAGGAAAACGGAGAAATCCCGGACTATCACGCAGACATGGGGAGAACATGGAAACTCCACACAGATCACCCTTGGTCAGGGGGTGGGATCAAACCCAGGATCCCATGGTCAAGGGTGAGTTGCTGTGCTGCCACAGTGGTGAGCGCTGCGCCACCGCACTGATGTACTGAAGAATTCACCCCCAAAATGAATAAATAAATTAAAATGATGTTAAAATAGCTGAGTTAGAAGAATAAATTGAACGGCTGATAAGAGTGCTTTTTAAAAACTCTTCTGCTTTATTGCAACCTTTTTTTCACAAATTTGTATGTGTTTTTCTTAAATTTGCAGCTCTTACCCCAGATGTTTGCCATATTTGCAGCAGCTTTTTCCCCCATACATTTTTAGGGTTTTTTTGTTTTCTTTGTTTTTGTTTTGTTGTGACGTTTTTTCTTTTAACTTTGCATGTTTTCTTGTACATTTACACTGTAGGAGGGGGTTATGCAGCATCTTAGACAGAGACAAGGAATAAACATGGGAGAACAATGCCCAGAGAGTTCCTGGAGATATAACAGGAAGGAGTCAGAGGCATAGGGGGTTGAATGCTGTGTGAAGGAAAAACTCCATGAAACGTGTGAAGAGGATTTGAGAGGAGAGACGAGAGCTTGTTGAAGTCAGTCATTCTGTTCTGTGCTTGTGAGATGTGAAGTGTGTAATAAACCGTCTGTCCCATGGATCTGCCTCTTATTTCACACACTCCACACTGGTGACCCAAGACGTATTATGGAACACGAGCCAAGAACCTCGGAGCCGGCCCGGTCAGGAAGCTCCAGCGAGGCGGCAGCCATCCCACAGACAGCCCAGACTGGAACCCCCAGCAACGCATGTGCAGTTTCAGTCAAGCTACCGGATTTCTGGCAGCACAACCCGCGCTCTTGGTTCCACCACACCGAGGCCCAGTTCGCCCTCTGGGGAGTAACGGCAGACGACACCAGATTCTACCATGTGGTCGCAGCGCTGGACGCCCGCACAGCTCAGCAGGTAGCGAGCCTGCTCGATCAGCCTCCAGCCAGCAACAAATATGAGGCGCTCAAGGCTGCGCTCATCCAGCGCTACACGCTCTCAGAATGTGAGAGAGCGGAGAGGCTCCTGAGACGGACCGAGTTAGGAGATGGGTCGGCCGTAGACCTGATTGAGAAGATGCTGGCGTTAATGAGCACGGACGACGGGCACTTTCTGTTTGCCCACCTCTTCCTCCGGAAACTTCCAACAGTGGCGAGAGCGGTTCTGGCCAATTCGCCTTTGCTGGCCGTGCGTGACTACCGTGCGCTAGCCCAGGATGCAGACTGGATCATCCTCACCAGCCGGGCGATCACAGTCAACGCGGCAGCGGCGGAGCCCAGCGAGACGACCAGAGGAGGCGAGGAGCCACCAACGGTAGCAGCAGCGGGGGCCAAGGAGCACCAGAGAGACACGCTCTGTTTCTACCACCGCCGCTTTGGAGAGAACACACGCAGATGTGCGCCACCGTGCCAATTCAAGAGCTCGGGAAAACGCCAAAGCCGGCGGTCGGTAGCAGCTGCAACCCTTGGTGAAGAGAACAAGCTGCTCTACTTGACAGATGCACGCTCGGAGTGGCGTTTCCTCGTGGACACCGGAGCCCAGAAGAGCTTCATCCTGCCGACCTACGCCGACCAGCTGGCAGGACCTAGCAGCCCCGAGATGTTGGCAGCAAAAGGCTCGGAAATTAAGACCTTTGGTGAGAGGACACTGATCTTATCTCTACACGGCCGTACATATGAGTGGACTTTTGTCATAGCAGCACTGAATTACCATATCCTGGAGGCTGATTTTCTGTGTGCACATGGTTTACTGGTTGATGTTGCTAACAGGCGCCTGGTTAATGCACTGTCCTTTGACTCTCTCCCCTGTATAGCTCGAGTGACCCAGCCAACAGCACAAGCCATCGTCACAGCTACAGGCGGTAAGTTCCACACACTGCTCACTCAGTTCCCAGCACTCACGGTCCCGACGTTTTCGGCGGCCATTGCTAAACACGGGGTGGAGCACTTTATCACCACCACCGGGCCGCCCATTTTTGCAAGACCTCAGCGCTTGGACGCAGCTAAACTGGCCATAGCGCGCGAGGAGTTCGCCAACCTGGAAAGGCTGGGCATCATCAGGCGTTTGAACAGCCCATGGGCATCCCCGCTACACAGGGTCCCTAAGGCTGAGGGATCGTGGCGACCGTGCGGTGATTTCCGCAGGTTAAACAATGCCACAGCACACGACCGCTACCCGATTCCCCACATACAGGATTTTTCCATTCACCTCGCTGGAGCATGCATTTTTTCCAAAATAGACCTGGTCCGCAGTTACCATCAAGTCCCAGTGCGCGTGGAGGACATACCCAAAACAGCGGTAATAACGCCGTTCGGTTTATTCGAGTTCCTGTGCATGCCATTCGGGTTAAAAGGAGCGGCACAGACGTTTCAGCGCATGATGGATGCAGTGCTGCGTGATCTCCTGTTCGTGTTCGTCTACCTGGACGATATCCTGGTAGCCAGTGCGTCCGAAGACGAACATGAAACCCACCTCACGATGGTTTTCTGGAGGTTGGAGGAGCATGGGTTAATAATCAACCCGGCGAAATGCCAGTTCGGCGTGACGCAGATTGATTTTTTGGGGCACCGCGTCTCTCCAGAAAGAGGGATCCCGCTGCCTGACAAAGTGTGCGCCGTGGCGGATTTTCCCCGGCCTCAGACGGTCAGGGCGCTGCAGGAATTTTTGGGGATGGTGAACTTTTATAACCGTTTCCTTCCCCGCGCAGCGCTGCTCATGCAACCATTGTATGCTGCGCTCAAGAGACAGAAACCCGCGGATAGGGTCGAATGGACCCCAGAGCAAGAGCAGGCATTCTCTGAGGTTAAAACAGCCCTGGCAAATGCCGCACTGCTGGCACATCCGGACCTGGTGGCCTGGATAGCGCTCACCACTGACGCTTCAGACGTGGCCATAGGGGCTGTCGTAGAGCAGTGCGTTGCCGGGGCTTGGCAGCTGCTCGCTTTTTTCAGCAGAACTTTGCGCGACAGTGAACGTAAACACAGCACGTTCGACAGAGAGTTGCTGGCTCTCCACCTGGCCATACGCCACTTCCAGTTCTGGCTGGAAGGGCGCAGCTTCACCGCGTTCGTGGATCACAAGCCACTAACGTTCGCGATGGCCAAGGTTTCAGAACCGTGGTCGGGCCGGCAGCAGAGACAGCTGGCCGCGATCTCAGAGTTTACTACCGATATTCAGCATGTGTCGGGTAAACTGAATGTGGTGGCAGACTGCCTCTCGCGCGCCGTGGTGGCCCCGGTCTATGTGGGGATAGATTACGCAGCCATGGCCGCGGAGCAGATTAGTGATGCAGACGTGCGCGCGCTCCAGTCTGGACCAACAGGGTTAAGGCTGGAGAGCAGGGTGCTGCAAGACGGCATGCCCCCCCAATCTGGGATGTCTCCACGGGGCGCCCGCGTCCGATGGTCCCGGTTGTGTGGCACCGCCGCGTGTTTGAGTCAGTTCACACTCTGGCGCACCCAGGAGTGTGCGCGTCGGTCAAAATGGTGGGAGAAAAGTTTGTGTGGCCGAGCCTACGCATACAAGTGAAAGAGTGGGCTGCAGCCTGCATGGCGTGCCATCGAGCCAAGGTACACAGACACACGAAGGCTCCCTTGGAGCTGTTTCGTATCCCGGCTAAGAGGTTCGACCACGTTCACGTGGACCTCGTGGGCCCCCTCCCGTCATCACAGGGGTGCTCGCACCTCCTGACAGTGGTGGACCGCAACACGCGCTGGACAGAAGCAGTCCCGCTGGCGGCAACCATGTCTGCGGACGTAGCACGCGCTTTTTTAACAGCATGGGTGGCGTGTTTTGGAGTCCCGTCGGACATTACGTCCGACAGGGGCCCTCAATTTGTTTCCGAACTCTGGTCCGCGATGGCCCACAGCCTGGGTGTTACAATTCACTGCACAACCGCATACAACCCACAGGCCAACGGGTTATGCGAGCGTTTTCATAGGTCACTGAAAGCAGCGCTCAGGGCTTTACTGACGGATGCAAATTGGGTAGACAGGCTGCCGTGGGTATTATTGGGGTTGCGCTCCGCGCCAAAAGAGCATCTGGAAGCTTCCCTGGCAGAGCTGGTTTTTGCGCAGCCCCTACGGCTGCCCGGGGAATTTCTGCCAGATAATCCCGCGGCAGACAGCTGCCCGTCTCAGCTTTTGCAGCGTAGCGCAAACACAGGCACGCTGCCGGGCCCTGCCCACCACTGTTTTCCGTGTGTTTTCGTGCCTAAAACTTTGAAGAACGCGGAGTTCGTGTTCGTCAGACACGACGCCCACCGCCCTCCATTGCGCCCACCCTATGATGGACCGTTCAGAGTGTTGGAAACAGGGGATAAGCATTTTGTGCTAGACTTGGGGGCAGACGGGAGAAAATTGTCATAGACAGACTCAAACCCGCCTTTGTAGCAGCGGACGAGCAGGTGCTGTTGGCTAGGGCCCCTCGGCGTGGAAGACCCCCACGGAGAGCTCCCCAGGGAAGCGATGCAACGGAGCAGCCACACGGACAGGGCGAAGTCCCCCCCCCCCTCGCCACGGCCCACGCGCAGTCAGACACACTCCCAGCAGCCTCCCACTGGCACAGCAGCATCACGGAGGCAGTAAACCCCAGTTACAGCAGATACGGGAGGAGACGGAAGCCAAGAGAGCATATGGACTAATGTTCTATCTTAGACGCTGGGGGAGGCGGTGTAGGAGGGGGTTATGCAGCATCTTAGACAGAGACAAGGAATAAACATGAGAGAACAATGCCCAGAGAGTGTGAAGAGGATTTGAGAGGAGAGAGGAGAGCTTGTTGAATTCAGTCATTCTGTTCTGTGCTTGTGAGATGTGAAGTGTGTAATAAACCATCTGTCCCATGGATCTGCCTCTTATTTGACACACTCCACAACACTTGAATGAATGAATGAATGAATGAATGAATGAATTTATTTCGGATAGTACAGTACAGGTTAAAAGAAACTGAATAATATAACCACAAGGTCAAATTAGACAAAGACTCCTCCTACTATACAATTCCACGTAAGTTATCCGAAATGGGTGATGGCTGAAGCCGCAGCTTATATTGCCCACCCATATTCCATCCAAGAATTCAAAAGAGAAAAAAGAGAAAACAAGACAAGAGCGATTACAATTCAAAACAAAGCTAAGACAAGATGTGACTGAGAAAAAAAGAAAAAAAACCCCCCAAAAACCAAAAAAAACTAAGCAACAACACAACACAGGCTGGAAATGTCAATCCTTATGCGAGTTTACATGTCGTCTTGTAAATATGTTTGGAGTATTTCTTCCTTTAGTTTTTGTTTAAATTGTCCAAGCGTTGTACATGATTTTAATTCAGGTCCAAAATCGTTCCATAATCTGACTCCTTGCACTGAAACACAGTGTTGCTTGGTGGTAGTTCTCACTGAAGGTTTTTGAAATATACATGTTCCTCTGAAGTGATATTGTTTCTCCCTTGTTTGGAACAACTTTTGGATATTTGCGGGCAGTGATAAATTCTTCACTTTGAACATTATTATTGCGGTTTTAAAGTCAACCAGATCTTTCAACTTGAGAGTTTTTTGTTTAAGAAAAAGTGGGTTTGTTGGTTCCCTGTAAGCTGCTTTGTTTATTATTCTAATAGCTCTCTTCTGAAGCATAAAGAGTGGATATATGTTTGTTTTATAAGTATTTCCCCATACTTCATTACAATATGTCATGTATGGGAGTATTAATGAATGGTACAAGGTATATAGTGTGGGTTGATTCAGCAAATATTTCACTCTGTGTAATATTGCAATTGATTTGGATATTTTACCTTTAATATAATATGTGACTTCCAACACCGTTTATTATCAATTATTACTCCAAGAAATTTAGTTTCAGATACCCTTTCAATCTCTACACCGTTTACACTGAGTTTGGCTACTGGGTTGTTGTGATGGTTGTTAAAGACTATAAATTTTGTCTTACTTAAATTGAGCGTTAATTTGTTTGAATCAAACCACAGTTTAAGCTTTCCTAATTCCTTTCCGAGTGTATCCTTCCTTTGAAATTTCCATATTTTCTCTTTAAAGTCCGTTTTTCATTTGAAGAGTTTGTTTGCAAAAAACTGATAAACGCCACTTCCATGAAAATTTCACTCTACATCAAACAACTGTTAACATTACCTACTTATAGAAGTTCAAATCGTTTTGTCTCAAAAGCCGATTTGTCCTATGTTATAGACGCTACAAATTCATATTTTTTTAACCAAAGCAGATAACTCCACAGGGCAAATCAGCGCTTGGTATTTGGGTCCCGTGACTCATCTTGGCCGCCTTGCCAGTCTGCTCGCTCTGACTGGTTTCCCTGGCTGTGTGAATGTTCACTCACTTCCTACTCGCTATATAGTGAATTTAGATATAGTGGACTATACAGTAAACTCAATATAACAATAAAATTAACCGCTTTCAGACACTGCTGGGCTTGTTTTCACAGCATGGTTAATGACATCACGTGAAACAGTAAAATGTAACAGACTAACGGTGGTAAAAAAATGAATACCTGCATGTAATTTGTAGTAAATATGTATTAAATCAAATGGTGTTTTTCTACTTAATTCACATTTTTTTCTTGTAAATTTGCATTTTACCTTCTTTACACATGTATATTATGTTATTGTGGTCTATATTTATCATATATTCCATAACCTACATATGTTGAAGCATGTGAGAATGTTTGGTGATTACATATGGCGACTTCACACCTCAGAACAGGACAAAGGGATCTCAACCGCCAGTGAAGATCAAAGAGTTTCCCAGACACTGCGGTGGAGACCGGAGGAGCTACCCTCACCCCCCAGGGCGAAGATGGGGAGTACTAAGACAATGGGGGGATTAAGATAATGAGGGATGTCAGCCTTTGATATGCATGTCTTTTGTTATGTGCAAGTATAAGTTCACAGAGCCGGAGGTATTCGGTCTCTTTTCTTGCTTCTGCTTCTGCACTTAGATGAGACTTGTTAGAGGAGCTGATAATAAACTTTGGTTTATATATCACACCGCCTCGTTCTTCCAAGCTCTTCTACACTGGTGACCCTAATGCGAGTATGGACCAGAGGCGTTCCCCCACGATCGACTCATCTGTGGCGACCCAGGCAGACGCCGGCGCCCACGCAGACAGGGGAACAGATGGACGACGTTCCCCCCCGGCAGAAGTGATAGAGAGGGCTCAACCGAGCACCAGCGCCACTGAGAGAGCCGAGGCAAGGCATTCTCACCCTGCGGACACAGCAGTGATGGTCTACACAAATGCCGTCGCTGTCAAGCTGCCGGACTTCTGGCAGGAAGACCCCACCTCGTGGTTTCAACAAGCTGAAGCCCAGTTTACACTGGCGGGCATCACGGCCGACGATACGAAGTTCTATCACATCGTCGCCAAACTCGACGCCGCCACTTCGAGGTGTGTGCGGAGCATAATCCGGCGGCCGCCGGCCCAAGACAAATATGAAATACTGAAAGCAACCATCGTGGCAAATTACGTCCCCTCAACCGAAGAGAGAGCCGAGAGGATCCTGGTGGTCTACGGCCACAGAGGATGCAGACCTAAAGCCCTCATGGAGGACTTGCTGCAGCTTAAAGAGGAGGACAATGACAACTTCCTCTTCCAATTCGTATTCCTCAGCACGCTACCGCCACACATGAGAGGGACGCTCGCCAACATGCGATGCAGCACCCAGCAAGACTTCCGCGTGCTGGCCAACGAAGCTCAACAACTCGTCAACGCCTACAAGGAGCAGACACCCACAGCAGCATCCGCAGACCTCAACGCTGATGCCCAGAGCCACGGCGAGCCTCAACCCACTGAGCAGATCCAGCCCGCGGTGACAGCGACACGGCCAAAACGTAACACACGGAGCGATGTTTGTTATTACCACCACCGCTTCGCCGAGAAGGCTCACAAATGTGTTCCTCCCTGCAAATTTACGATTTCGGGAAAACGCCAAAGCCGAGAGCCGTTAACGGCAGTGGTTCTCGGCGAGAAAAATAAGCTGTTGTATGTGACGGACGGACACACCGGCAAGCAGTTCCTTATTGACACAGGAGCTCAACTAAGTTTTGTCATGCCCTCCCATGCAGATCGAGCCATGGGCACCCGGGGCAACGGAGCGGTGGCAGCCAATGGCTCCAACATTGACACTTTTGGCGAAAAAAGCCTGCACCTCCACATCCACGGCCGCAACTACAGATGGACATTTGTGGTAGCGGCGGTGAGTTTTAACTTGTTGGGCGCAGACTTTTTGTGTGCACATGGGTTATTAGTCAATCTAGCGAACAGATGCTTGGTTAATGCACTGTCCTTTGCTTCTATTCCCTGCTCAGCCCGAGTTTCTCCACCACCCGTGCAGGCCAGCGTCACCACAGCAGGAGGTAAGTTTGATCAACTCCTCACCCAATTTCCAGCACTCGCAGTTCCCAAATTCTCAGCCACAGTGGCTAAGCACGGGGTTGAACATTTTATTCCGACAACGGGCCCACCCGTATTTGCCAAAGCTCGGCGCTTAAACGCGGCCAAGCTCACCATAGCTCGGGACGAGTTTACCACCCTTGAAAAATTAGGCATTATTAAACGTTCGAAAAGCCCCTGGGCCTCACCACTTCACATGGTTCCGAAATCCGACGGTTCTTGGAGACCGTGCGGTGATTACTGCAGATTAAACAATGCGACAGCGCATGACCGCTACCCAATTCCTCACATTCAGGATTTTTCACTGCATCTGGCGGGTGCGCGCATTTTTTCAAAAATAGACCTGGTCCGCGGCTATCATCAAGTCCCAGTTCGAGCGGAGGACATTCCTAAAACAGCTGTAATAACCCCCTTCGGCCTTTTTGAATTTTTGCGGATGCCTTTCGGCCTCAAAGGCGCCGCCCAACCTTTTCAGCGGATGATGGACGCAGTATTACGCGACCTTCCTTTTGTTTTCGTCTACCTCGACGATATGCTGGTAGCCAGCTCGTCTGAGGAAGAACACGAGCAGCACCTCACTATGGTTTTTCAGAGGCTAGAAGAGCACGGGTTAATAATCAATCCAGCCAAATGCAAATCCGGCGTGTCACAAATTGATTTTTTAGGACACAGAGTTTCTCCGAAGGGGGCAGTTCCACTTCCAGACAAAGTTCACGCGATAAAAAGTTTCCCACGGCCACAAACGGTCAAATCGCTGCAAGAATTTTTAGGAATGGTTAATTTTTACAACCGTTTCCTCCCCCACGCAGCTCAGCTCATGCAGCCCCTATATGACGCGCTCAGAAAACAGAAAGCTTCCAACGCTGTCGAATGGACCCCGGAGCGCGAACGCGCCTTCGCGGAAGTAAAGAGCGCTCTAGCTAATGCCACATTGTTGGTTCACCCCGACCCCTCGGCCCGCATTGCACTAACCACAGACGCTTCGGACCTGGCTATAGGGGCAGTTGTAGAACAACATGTCAGTGGGATCTGGCAACCTTTGGCATTCTTCAGCAAATCGCTAAACCAAACTGAGCGTAAATACAGCACTTTTGACAGGGAGCTGCTAGCGCTTCATTTATCCATCCGACACTTCCAGTTCTGGTTAGAAGGGCGGAGTTTCACGGCTTTTGTAGACCACAAACCGCTCACCTTTGCCATGGCTAAAATCTCAGAACCATGGTCAGGCAGGCAACAAAGACAGCTAGCTGCGATTTCAGAGTTCACCACAGACATTCGACATGTGGCAGGCAAACTTAACGTGGTAGCAGACTGCCTCTCTCACGCTGTGACATCGCCAGAGCGCGAGGAGACAGATTATACTACCTCAGCTGCGGAACTCTTCACCAACGCGGACACATACGCAGCACCAATCCATGCAGGGATAGATTATGCAGCCATGGCAGAGGAGCAAAGCAGTGACGCGGACGTGCGCGCACTCCTGTCTGGACCAACAGGGTTAAGGCTGGAGGAAAGGGGTTTACGCGACGGTGTGCCCCCCCTAATATGCAATATTTCAACCGGCCGACCTCACCCGTTAGTCCCAGCCACATGGCGCCGCCGTATTTTTGACTCAATTCACTCCCTTGCGCATCCAGGTGTGCGTGCCTCGGGTAAAATGGTCGCCGAAAAGTTTGTGTGGCCGGGCCTGTGCAAAAACGTAAAAGAATGGGCAAAAACTTGCATTTCTTGTCAGCGCGCCAAAATACACAAACACACAAAAGCCCCTCTGGAGCCTTTTCCAATCCCTGCTAGAAGGTTCGACCACGTTCATGTCGACCTCGTGGGACCACTACCTTCCTCCCAGGGTTTCACACACCTGTTAACAATGATAGACCGCACCACACGCTGGCCAGAGGCAGTCACTCTGGCGTCAACCACAGCGGAGGAAGTCGCTCGCGTTTTTCTGACAAACTGGGTGGCACGTTTCGGCGTCCCATCGGTCATCACGTCCGATAGGGGGCCTCAATTTGTCTCAGAGCTTTGGTCAGCTATGGCCAGCAGCTTAGGGGCGACAATTCACCGCACCACCGCTTATCACCCTCAGGCTAATGGGTTATGCGAGCGTTTTCACAGATCTTTAAAGGCCGCCCTCAGAGCCTCACTAACGGATACAAATTGGGTAAATAAACTTCCCTGGGTTTTATTGGGGTTGCGTGCTGCGCCTAAAGAGGATCTAGACGCCTCTCCAGCAGAATTAGTTTTTGCACAACCTCTCAGGCTCCTGGGTGAATTTTTACCAGAGAACCCAGAGCCAAGGAATCTTCCAGCCCCGAGGTTTTTAGGCAGCAACGGACCGGACTCTCTCCCTGGTCCGGCTCATCACTCCTTTCCATGGGTTTTTGTCCCACAGGCTTTAAAGAACGCTGAATTCGTTTTTGTTAGGCATGAAGCTTTAAAACCAACCTTCCGCCCACCATACGATGGACCATTCAGAGTGCTGGAATCTGGTGATAAACACTTTGTGCTTGATTTTGGGGATAGAGAAGAAACAGTCAGCACTGACAGACTCAAACCTGCCTTCTTGCTGAAAGACGAGCCTGCACTGTTGGCGAGAGCACCTTGGCGGGGTAGACCCCCCAAGAGAAAAGACTCAGCCCCCCTGCAGGGAACAATTAACCACTCTCCTCCCCAAGCTGCAGATTCCTTACAAGAAGGTCCCAGCAGGACGCCCAAGCGGACCCACAGCAGTTTCGGGAGAAGATTAAAACCCAGACGGCACAGGGACTGATGCAAACTACTCAACAGTTGTTCACTAATTGTGCTGTAACAGTTTAGGACTGACTTGTGATTTTACTATGCTGTTATGATTACCACTGAACTCTCTTAGGAGCATGGCTGCTGGAAAGTTTCTTCTGTGTCAAGAGGTGTAGCAGTTAGTATGTCATAGTAATTATCTTAAACTGTGAATTTTTCTATTGTCCTTTTCTTAGTCGTTTGGGTGGGGCTGTGGTCTATATTAATCATATATCCCATAACCTACACATGTTGAAGCATGTGAGAATGTTTGGTGATTACATATGGCGACTTCACACCTCAGAACAGGACAAAGGGATCTCAACCGCCAGTGAAGATCAAAGAGTTTCCCAGACACTGCGGTGGAGACCGGAGGAGCTACCCTCACCCCCCAGGGCGAAGAGGGGGAGTACTAAGACAATGGGGGGATTAAGATAATGAGGGATGTCAGCCTTTGATATGTATGTCTTTTGTTATGTGCAAGTATAAGTTCACAGAGCCGGAGGTATTCGGTCTCTTTTCTTGCTTCTGCTTCTGCACTTAGATGAGACTTGTTAGAGGAGCTGATAATAAACTTTGGTTTATATATCATACCGCCTCGTTCTTCCAAGCTCTTCTACATGATACATATTTATATTCATTTGTTCTTATTATCTTATTAACTATTGCTTTGAGTGCTGCTATCCCTTTGCTGCTGCAATCCTGGAATTTCCCCATTGTGGGGCTAAAAAAAGCTTATTTTAATTTGCATTTTTCCTCATTAAACTATTTTTCCTAAAATCTGCAGATTTTTTTCTTTCTAAAAAAAAATACTTTTTTGTGCATTTACTGTTGTGTGTGCGTAAATGTGCACGCACAAATGAATTGATTCGAGCCCAAGGTGCAGGTGAAGTTACGTGTTTTACTGACAAATGGAAAATAACATGCAAGTGTGTCCATGAACTGTTCAAAGATGAGTTATAATGGGAAGATGACCGGCTACAAGCTCTAATGGCAAACCCTACGTGCTCCCAGAGCCGACCTGGCAGCGGAGAAAAAAGGGCTGAAAATAATAAGAAGGAAGACTTACATAAATGTGGGAGTGGAACAGCTCTGGGAGAAACAACCCTTAGAAGTCCAAAGGGAGCGAGCCTGATCATCCAAAGCTGACTGATGCCGACGCACTGAGCATTTCCCCTTGCTGCCTAGAAATACCCCCGGAGACTAACGAGCAGCAAGTGGAAACAGGTGCGCGGCATCAGAGTGAGTGAATGAGTGTGCATGTGTGTGTAGTGTGTGTGTGGAAATGAGTGAGAATGTGTGTGTGCCTGTGAGTGCATGTATGTGTGTGTGTGGAAACCCAGGTGATGGCAATCAGCTGATAGGTGCCTGGCAGAGAGAGGTGAGAGGAGGGCCGTGGCTGGAGACTGGCAATAATCTGCCAGCTGGAAATGATAACAGTCAGAGGCTGAAGCCACCGATCATGAAGCGGGGCAGGAAACAACAGCCCCGTTCATGACATTTACAGCTTTTTTCTTGTAAATTAATTGTCCTCCCTCTTAAATTTGTCATTTTCTCTCTTCAAATTGCATCTTTTTTCTTTGTGCACTTTTTATATTTGCGGCCAATTAATAATGCTAACTTGTGACTTCCCCCATAAATTCATAACTTTTTATTTTTGTAAATTTGCATTTTTCCTTTTTAAGTTAGATTAGGTTCCTACCCCTGCCAGGTTGGGGATTCAACCTGGAACTTTCTAGCTGTTAGGCAACAGTGCTAACCACTGCAGCACTGCGCTGCCTGTAAGATGGTCATGTCGAGGGCAACAGGAACATCATGCTCAGCAGCTATCTGTCAGCTAAACTCTACTTGGGCTGTTACACAACTGAACTTTTTCGTTTCAAGGTTTTCAGGCTCTGCTCTTTCTGCCAGCTAGTCTTTCATGTGGAGACATTTGTCTGTTTTCTTCCTCTTCTCCTCCTGCCTGGCAGCTCCATCTTCAATATCCTTTTACAATATCTCCACTATCCCTCCTCTGCACATGTCCAGACCATCTCAGCCTTGCCTCTCTTACTTTGTCTCCAAACTGCTCAACCTGAGCTCTGATAGACTAATTTCTAACCCTGTCCCTCCTAGTCCCTCCCAGTGAGGATAATTCTGGACCTTTCCTCTCATAAATGTTCCAGTTTTTCCCCTCGTACCTAAACACAGACAGTGAGACATCCTCCAGTCTGCAGATTTATTTCATCATATTAGCTGTAGGCCTTTTTTGACCTTTCACCAGGTTACATTGTAACTCTGCTCAGTCACGTCTGCACTTATCAGAGTCAGCTGCTGCTTTCACTGATAAGAATAAAACACGCAGCAGGAAGGAAACTGAAACACTAATGTAGAGAAGGTCTATCCATCCATCCATCCATCTTCTTCCGCTTAATCCTTTTCGGGTCGCGGGGGGGCTGTAGCCTATCCCAGCATCTTTGGGCGAGAGGCAGGACAGATCGCCAGTCCATCGCAGGGCCAACACAGAGAGACATGCAACCATTCACTCTCACAGTTAGACCAAAGGACAATTTAGAATCCCCAGTATGATGGTAGAGAAGGTCAGAGTCTGAAACGTTCTGACGGTCCTCACGTCACAGTAACAGTAGGGCAGGGCTCAGCAACCTGTGGCTTTGGGGCGTCATGTGGCTCCTTTTACCCCCAGATCCACGACAGTTTACATATGAATTTGAAGCTTTCATATTCAATTCATATACTATATATACTATATATACTGTATATACATACAGTATATATATATAAAATAAATTTCCAAGTTTGTTTTCACTCTGACTTTTTAAAAATTAAACCTGTGTCTCTATGTGTTGCATTTTGCTATAGCTTCCAAACTGACATGATTAACCAGGAAATAGGCCCAAAACTAAACAGAGAGTGAGGACACAAGTCCTCTGTACTCAGCTTCATCCCCGTTGGGTCTTCATCATGTGGGACGTCAGGGCCACTGGTCTGTAGCTGTTCAGGTCTTTGGGGTGGGAAGTCTTTGGTACAGGTACCACACACGATGTTTTCCACAACTGTGGTACCCTCCCCAGCTTCAGGCTCAGGTTGAAGATGTGCTCCACAATCCCACACAGCTGGTCTGCACAGGACTTGAGGAGCTTTGCGCTGATTCCATCCGGTCCCGACGCCTTCCTCGCCTTGCTCTTCCTCAACTCCGTCCTCACCTGGGTCTTAGTGAGGGTCAGGTTGGGGGGCTGTGTGTTGGGAGTGGGGGGGTGTTGGTGGAGTGGGGTGTGGGCAGCAGGACTCGAGGTCTTTAGAGGCAGCAGTGGTTGTTGTGCAGTTGGGGGGGAGGGCGGTTGGTCAAACCTATTAAAAAACAGGATCAGAATGTTCGCCCACTACCTGCCCCCCGTGGCCTGGGGGGAGGTATTCTGGAGCCTAGAGATGGTTTTAAGGTTTCTCCAGACCCCACCAATGTCGCTCTGTTGCAGCTTGTCCTCCATCTTCTTCCTTTTTTTTTTTTTTACCTTCTCTGATCTTCCTCCTCAGCTTCCTCTGTACGGACTTCAGCATCTCCCTCCTACATGAAGATCCTCTTCTTCTCTCTCAGAAGTGTTTTTATCTCAGGGTTGATCCAGGGTTTGTTGTTCGAGCAACACCGTATGGTCTTGGTGGGTACGGTGTTGTCCACATAGAAGTTGATGTAGTCCGTGATGGTGTGAGTGAGGCCATCGATGTCCTCACCATGTGGATCACGGAGCTGCTCCCAGGCAGTGGTTTCAAAACAGTCATTTAGAGCGTCCATTGCCTCCTCAGACCATAACTTCACTGTGCGCATGACCGGAGGTTGTCTGTGCACTAGGGGTTCGTACACAGGCCGGAGATGAACCAAGTTGTGATCCGATCTCCCGAGTGGGGGGAGTGGTGATGAGGTGTACGCCTCCTTAGTGTTTTCGTAGAATAAGTCCAGTGCTTTATTGTCTCTAGTGTGGCATGTGACATACTGGGTGAACGTGGGTAGAATGGGATACAGTGAGATACGGTTGAAATCGCCTGAGATGAGGAGAAGAGCATCTGGGTGTTCTGTCTGCAGCCTGCCAGTTATTGAGTCGATGACGTCACGCGCTGTCCCAGCGTTCGCCGTCGGACTTGCATAAATAACAATGCAGATCACGTGTGAGTATTCCCTCGGGAGATATATAGGCCGCTTGCTAACAGCTAGCAACTCCATGTCTTTGTTGCAGTGTTGTTGTTTAACCGTGATATGTCCCGGTCGGCACCAGCTGTTATTGACGTACATTATCACTCCTCTGCCCCTTGCCTTCCCACTGTCTGGTGTTCGGTCTGCCCGTATTGCGTGGAAACCCTCCAGTTCAATGTTAGCATTTGTTGCTAGTTCTGTTAGCCACGTCTCCGTGAATAGCATCAGGCTACACTCCCTGTATATGCTATCGTAGCGTGAGATAGCCGCTAGCTCATCTATTTTTCTGAGTAGCAACCGTACATTCCCCATAATAACGGATGGGAGGGCGGGTCTGTACTTTATATTCCTCGCCCGCCGTCTTATTCCAGCACAACATCCACGCTATTTCTGTCTTATTTCTCCCGGTATGTCGAGTTTTTCCGTTAGCATCGTGGGCCGGTTACCCCGGGCAGGTTCCACCCTGGACAGATCACCAGTCCATCGCAGGGCCAACACAGAGAGACAGACAACCATTCACTCTCACAGTCATACCTAAGGACAATTTAGAATCCCCAGTTTTGATGCCAGTTAACCTAACTTGCATGTTTTTGGCATGTGGGAGGATACATACTATACAAAATGTATTTATAAAGCCCATTTAAAAACAGCAAAGCTCATGTAAGTGCTGCACAGTAATAAATAACAAAGTACAAATAGACAAAAGATAAGTAAAAGACAATAAAAACATAACATGCAGCAGAAAAAGAAGCAACTCACAACAAGTGTAAAAACAAAATGCCAAACACAGCAGACAATAAAATTAAGGCGAGTTAAAAGCCAAGGAAAACAGATGTGCTTTTAAATGAGATTTAAAAACCAAAGTGAGGAGGCCTGCCTAGCATATAATGGCAACTCCTTCGACAGCCTCGGAGCTGCAGCAGCAAAGGCCCGATCCCCTCTGAGCTTCAGCCTTGTTTTAGGGATCGCCAAGAGCAGCTGATCAGCTGATGGTGGTGGAGAATAAGGCTAAAGTAAGTCAGAGGGGTAGGGTGGAGCAAGACTGTTAAGACATTTAAAAACGTAAAGGAGAATTTTAAAATCAATTCTGTAATGCACAGGGAGCCAGTGAAGGGAAGCCAGAATAGGTGAAATGTGTTCACGCCTGTGGGCTTTTGTTAAAAGGCGGATGGCAGCATTTTGTACAAGTTGAAGACCAGAGATAGAAGCCTGGCTGATCCCAACAAAAAGTGCATTACACTAATGCAAACGAGTTGTGATAAAAGCATGCAATAGTTTTTCAAGATCTTTCCTTGACACAATGGATTTGACTTTGGCTATTTGTCTTAACTGATAAAAACTTTTCTGAAGGACACAGCTGATGTGCTTGTCAAATTTAAAATCAGAATCCAGTTTGAAAGGAGTCAGTTGAGGTGGTATGGGCATCTGATCAGGATGCCTCCTGGACGCCTTCCACTTGAGGTGTTTCGGGCACGTCCCACTGGGAGGACACCCCGGGGCAGACCCAGGACTCGCTGGAGAGACTATGTCTCCCAGCTGGTCTGAGAACGCCTTGGTGTCCTCTCTGAAGAGCTGGAGCAGGTGGCTGGGGAGAGGAAAGTCTGGGCTTCTCTGCTTGAACTGCTGCCTCCGCGACCCAGACCTCTGGAAAAGTGGTAGAAGATGGATGGATGGATGGATCCAGTTTGACCCCCAGATTAATAACAGATTGTTTAACATGGTGTCAAAGAGCCAAGGTTCACATTAGTGGGGAGAGAGCACGTGCTTGAACCAAACATCATTACTTCAGTTTTGTTCTCATTAAAGCTCAAAAAATTTAAAGACATCCATGCTTTGATGTAGGAAAAACAGTCTAAGAGTAGCTGGACAGAGCCAGAGTCATTTTGTGCCAAGGGAACATAAATCTGACAGTCATCAGCATAACAATGGAATGAGATGCCATGTTTCCTTAAAATATAACCCAAAGGGAGGACTTCCGGTCTGGACACCATGGTGGTAGCAGCTTAACGCTGAAGTTCCCAGATCCCATCTGTGAAAATACTATGAAAATCAGATTTAATGGATTTATGGAAGAGTGAAAATCAAAAGACAAAGTCCTTATGCCTAAAGGAAAACAGAAGAGAACGACATTTACCAGGCCAAGACACGCATCGGCCGGAGAAACTGACCTCGAAGACAATAACCACTTGGAAATAGAGGAGCAAAATGAGGCTAGCAACACAGCTAGTTTAAAAACGATACTTCAAGAATTAAGAGAATTTCGCTGAGAGTGTTGGGCCGAATTTTGTGAACTTAAAGATGAAATAAAAAGGACAAACAACAGAGTGGACCAGGCTGAGGACCGAATCATGGAAGCAGAGGAAAGAATAAAAGGGCTGGAAGAAACCACGCTGGAATTACTTAAACAACAGACAAGACTGGAGGCTAAGCTAACCGACCTGGAAGGAAGACTAAGAAGGGACAACATAAGAATTCATGGTCTGAAAGAAGGAGTCGAGGATGGTTTCACCACAATGGCTGCATGCGTGGAAACCATACTGAGAGAAAAGTTGGAAATTCCCCAATCCACCGACTTGAAGATAGAAAGGGCGCACCGTTCATTAGCCCCAAGGCCGTTGGCAGAAGCCCCCCCGCGATCGGTGGTGGTGAAGTTTTCCAACATAACAACAAAAGAAGAGGTTTTCAGACTGGCTTGGCAGAAAAAAAGGATTTATGCAACAAGAAAGAAAAGTTTTTAAGGGCCCGGAGGTCCTTAAAAAACGTCGGGAATACAATGACGCTAAAAAGGTACTAAGAGAGAAGAAACTGCACTTTCAAACTCCATTTCCAGCGAAGCTGAGGGTTTTTTACGGGGAAGAGACGTGTTTCTACAACTCGGCGGAAGAAGCAACCAGGGATATGGCGAGAAGAGGGCTCCCGGTAACGGTGTATAAACCCGCAGCAGACCCGATCGAAAGACTCAAGGCTCAAATGTGGTGCACACAGAGACCCTCAAAATCCACGGGCCAGCAGCGGGAAACCCAGCGCCAGGGCTATAAGGAAAAACTGGATGCTTTCAGGAGGGAATAACGATATTTTTAGTCAATCTGCGTATCCAACCCTCCTCCTACTGACATGATTTATGACCCAAGAGACAGACGCTGACACGAGTGAATACAGACAATTATCTTTTATTGTAAAAGTGTAGGTGTTGTGCGTGTATGTGTGTCTATCTGGTCACGGGAGCTGAGCACGTCTTGTGGTGACCTGGCAACCCTGGAAACACACAAGCACAAAGGTTACTGCTGTACAAACAACAACAGCGGTGCATATGCAGCAGGGGCTTACTTGCAGGTCCCACAGTGTAAGTTTGGCTGGCTCCTGGTGTCCGTGTGACGTAGTGCTCGAGGTGCCCGGCGTTGCGGGGGTGAGGAGGAACTCCGAGGAGGTGGAGGCTGTGCCTCGTCAGCTGAGGAGGATTGTCCGCCGCCTGGGAGGTCCACCTGTGCACAGGGGATAGAACTTGCAAATGATGAGTGCTGGGTTTGCTTACGTGGCAGGGCTTGACTTGGCGTTGGCTTCTTGACTCGCGGTCGTGATCTTGACGCATTGCTCGGCAAGGAAGACAGACTCCTCCGTGCTGAGGAGTCCCCACGTTGGGCTTTTAAAGCCCGCTGATTGCCACCTGCTGGAGTGAGCGCAGCTGATGATGATGATGCTGATGACGGCCTAGCGGCCATCATGACACCTACAAGGTAACAGACATTAAAGGAGATGCAGAATCAGCACATATGAAGTGGTAAAACATTTCATGGAACAGTCATAATATTAGAAACAAATAAGTCTTTAAAAAAAATGTTAAAATAGAAATGTGACAATGAACCACATGAACTCTCCACACTAACAAATACTGTATTAACGTAATTGTTTGCTGTGACGATGGTGGGAGGTTGCGCACAATTTCGTAGGGTATAGGCGTAAAAAAAAAAAAAAAATCATTACAGGTTTGGATTGGGATCTGAAAATGACGTTAAATCATGGGACAACTTACAGGGGTAAGAGAGGGCCCTCAACACGTACCAAAGTTTGGGGAATTTCCCTCAGAGCCAACACACCATCAAGGCTCTTCTAAGGTCACTAAAAAGACCTCAGCTCAGGAAGATCTTTTGACAGTTTTTTGTTTTAAAGTTTTATATACTATGTTCTTAATGTTTTTATGTTCTTAATGTTCTTTCAGTTTCTGAGTAGCATAAAAGAGGGCCACTATACTGTTATACTAAATAAGACAATACAATGGAGAAACAGGGTGCAACCAAAATAATCTCATATAATGTAAAAGGGATCCTGAATCCAGTTAAAAGATCCAAGATTCTAGGCAAAATGAAAAAAAGGCAAAGCAGGAATAATATTTTTACAGGAAACCCACCTAACAGACTTGGAGCACACTAAACTTAATAGACAAGGGTTTAAACTGATCTCTTCATCTTCATATAAGTCAGGGAGGAGGAGGGGGGTAGCGACATTGATCTCAACCAAAATTATATTTGAAAAAAATTCAGAACACAAAGATAAAGAAGGGAGATTTAGCATGGTACTTGGTCGGCTAGAGGGAGAAGATATCACCCTGCTGAATGTATATGCACCTCCAGGGGCTAACTGGAAATTTTATAAAAATGTATTTGACCTAATGATAACTAAAGCCCAAGGTTTAGTGATATGTGGTGGAGACTTCAATCTAAGACTGAATCCATACTGGGATGCATCAGGTAATTCTCCACATCAAAATAACACTCAAAGTTGGAAAAACTAGGGTGCTACTAAATGAAATGGGAATCTGTGACGTGTGGAGGGAATTCAACCCCAGTGTAAAAGATTATACATTTTACTCAGCACCACATTCATCATACTCAAGGACTGACTATTTTTTATGTTTAATAGAGACATTGGAAGAGTAAAAACATGTAAAATAGGACTGATGGATCTCTCTGACCACAGTCCGATCTATATGGACTTAAATATCCAAAAATACACAAATAATACATTTTCTTAGAAGTTAAATTCAAATGTCCTGAAAGGACCACTGAAAGATGAATTGGAATCAGATATTCTCAGATATTTGGAAGAAAGTGATAATAGAGAAGTATCCCCTTTAATACTGTGGGACGCATGCAAAGCTGTAATAAGGGGAAAGATTATCACAAAACTGGCACTCCAAAAGAAATTGAGACAAGAAAAACTAACCACATTAGAGTCAGAACTTAAGAAACTAGAAAAAGAGCACAAAGACAACACTCATTCTAATGACTTGCTCAAAATTAAGGAAATAAAAAACAAATAAACGAGATCTACATAATAGAAATCCAGAAGAAACTTACATTTCTAAAACAAAAATATTATGAAACAGATAGCAAATCGGCAAAATTACTAGCCTATAAATTGAGGAAACAACAAACGGAGAGAGCAATCTACAAAATCAGAGACCCAGTATCAAAGGAAATAAAAATTAGAATTCAGGAAATTCTTAAAAGCTTCGAGAATTACTACAAGAACTTGTACTCCCACAAAAAACACAAAGACACATCCAAAGCCTTCTTAAATACATTAAATCTTCCCCAACTTACTGAGTCACAAAATAAAAAACTACTGGCAGAAATACAACCTTAAGAATTAGAAAAAGCAATTATGAAACTTAAAGCTAACAAATCCCCAGGAGCAGATGGCTATACAGCAGAGTGGTACAAAACCTTTAAACAGCAACTATCTCCTCTCCTCCTGAAAACATTTAACTATGTCCTCCACACAGGGGAAATCCCCCCTCCTGGAGAGAAGGGGTTATTGCAGTCATACCTAAACCTGAAAAGGATAAATTAGATTGCTCCAACTACAGACCAATCAGTGTGTTAAATCAGGACTATAAACTTTTTACTGCTATCCTTGCCAAAAGGTTAGAAAATATACTGACAGACTTAATTCATTTAGACCAAACAGGTTTTATAAGACAAAGACAGACACAAGATAACATTAGACGCACTTTACACATAACTCATCATATATAATTTAAATGCAGCCATACTGGGATTAGACGCTGAAAAAGCATTTGATTTGGTTGACTGGTCTTTCCTATATAGAATCTTGTCCAGTTTCAATTTTCATAACAACTTCATTAGAACTATCCAGGCATTATATAAAAAACCAACAGCTAAAATAAGGATTAACGGTAAATTATCATCACCTTTTGAACTGGAAAGAGGATATCGTCAGGGCTGCCCCTTGTCTCCACTGCTCTTTGCAATCTTCATAGAACCTCTGAGCCAATGGATAAGACAGAATCAAAAAATTCAAGGTATTACACTTGGTCAGAAGGAACATAAAATAGCACTCTTTGCTGATGACATTTTAATATACCTGGGGCAGCCGGACACCTCTTTTCCAGAACTAATCTCAGTTTTTTCAGAGTATGGAGAGTTATCAGGGTATGAATTAAATATGCATAAAACCCAAATTTTAACATTCTACTATAACCCAAATCAATATTTACTAAGCAAATTCAAAAGTAACTGGGAGATGGAATCTATGAAATATCTGGGGGTCAATATCCTGAAACAACTCAACAAAATTATAACACTAAACTATGATCCACTGATGGCAAAAATAAAATCTGATTTAGCAAGATGGAATACGATACCATTCTTGGGTACTGCACAAAGAATTGAAGCAGTCAAAATGAATATACTTCCACGTCTTCTATACCTTTTCCAAACAATACCAGTAGAACCTCCCCAAAAAACATGGCAAGAACTGAACAGCAGGTTCTCAAGATTCATATGGCAGGGCAAGAGACCAAGAATCAGATATAGAACCCTACAGCTAAACAAAGACAAAGGTGGGCTCGCGCTGCCAAATATCAGGGACTATTTTAAAGCAGCGCAAATTAAACTTTAGTAGAGATATGTAACCCAGTCTACACTGCACAATGGAAGGAGATCGAATGCCAAATAACAAGTGACATTCCCCTACAGGCGATAATAGGGAATAATGCCTTACCTAAACTTTTGAATAACACTAACCCATGGATAGAGACCCCGCTAAAAATTTGGTTTAAGATAGTCAGAGAGAATCAAACAAAAGAACCCTATCGATTATTGCAATGGATTTCCTATGATCAGGATTTTACTCCTAATAAAACAGACACTAGATTTAAAAAGTGGAAAGAGAACGGACTGATAAAATATTACGATTTTTTTAAAGGGCAAACTTTAAGAAGTTTTGAAGATTTGAAGAAACAAGGTCTAGTAAATCAAGACCTTTACAGGTTCTTTCAGCTTAGACACCACATAAACAAAATACTTAAAAAGGAGGATTTGGAAAGGGCCCAGTCAGGTGTTCTGAAGGTCTTCTTAATGGCATATAAAGGGATCCCAGGGATCAGATACATTTCTAAAATATACCTTGGTCTTCAAGACTTAAAAGGAGACAACACATCATATGTAAAAGAGAAATGGGAAAAAGAGGGGAATTTCACTTTACAGTTGGAAATATGGGAAAAGCTAAATAAACAACAATGGAAAAGTACCTCATCCCTGCTGTGGAGAGAATTTGGATGGAAAAATTTGGTAAGATTTTTCAGAACACCTGCACAAAACAAATTTACTCATAAAGGGTTGAATTGCTGGCGCTTGTGTGGTGAAAAGACTGCAAATCATTTTCATGTGTTTTGGTCATGCCCAGTTATATTCAAAATATTCAAAGTAACAGTTCCCTTTTCTTTTGTAACTTTGTATTTGGGTTTACTACTGGAATCACTGGAAAGACGAGGAGCAAAATACTTATTCACTGTTTTAATATTGGCAAGTAAAAAAGCTCTAACAAAAAAATGGATGTTGAAAGACTGTCCTACACCTGAGGATTGGATTAACGTGATTCAGGACATTTATTTGATGGAAAAGTTGACATTTGCACTGAGACAGGACATGGATGGGTTCTTGAACTTTTGGCAGCCCTGGAACGCATATGTGTCTTCCATCAGATCTAATCTTGCACAAACACCATTTCAATAATGGCACCTCTCTTTGTTCCAACGCTACTCAGATGCTCTTTTATTTTTCTGCTCTTTTTTTTTTTAATTTTTCTTTTCTTTCACTTAAAAAAAGGGTGTTGTAATAATTTTTTTCCAATGTTGTCAAAAAAAGGGAATATGTGATGAAAATGTAAACAGTGCAATGCTGTAATGACATGTATACCCTTTACAAAAACTTAAATAAAAAATCAAAAAAAAACCAAAAACCAAAAACAATATATAACCCAAAGGGTGCAGATACAGAGAAAAATAAAAGAGGTCCAAGGCTTGAGCCCTGTGGAACACCATAAGGAAGTGGAGCAGTTGAGGACATAAAATCATCCAGTTTGATGCAGAAACTTCACTTGTCTAAATAGGAACAAAACCAATTTAGGGCAGCACCTTTTATGCCCACCCAGTGTCGAAGATGAGAGATTAAAATGCTGTGGTCAACAGTTTCAAATGCAGCAGTCAGATCCAACAGCACCAGAACAACAAATTTCCCTAAGTCAGTAGCTAAAAGAATGTCATTTAAAACCCTCAGAAGTGCAGATTCAGTGCTATGTTGGGGTTTAAATCCAGACTGATACACTTCAAAAATACCATAAGTTTCTAAAAATCGCATGAACTATGTTAAAACGATTTTCTCCGGGATTTTAGAAAGAAATGGTAATTTGGAGATAGGCCTGCAATTTGAACAATGGGAAGGGTCAAGGCCTGTTTTTTAAGCAATGGCAAATACAAACAGATCAGCAGTAAACAGATCCTAGCTGTCTCCCGGAACTGACCTTGATTGGCTAGAGACACAGAATCACAGGAAGAAACCTGATATGCTTTTTCTTAGGAGCATACTATCAGGAACAATGTGCAATTTGAACATGCAATAAAGGAACCTTTGACGATTTACTATATATGCAGATCATTGCTTGTTTGAGTATTGTTCTATTAAGAGATGCCCAGTCTAGGGGAGAAAGACTGGTCCAGGAGGTGAGAGCACACACACAGCAGGGTGAGGTATGCAGCGGTTGATCACGAGAGACTCAGCAAAGACCAATCAACCGTGACGAGCTGCCGCAGCTGTATCTATGTGCTAGTGTTATCGCAGCATGGATCGTGATACAAACCTTCTTTTTCCATGACATAAGCAAATTTATGTAGATGATAAACTAAAATAGAATAAAGTTGCAAATTGTACAAGAATAAATAACATTTATAGAACAAAATTAAATTCACAGTTCTCAGCAAGTGTGTCTATGTGGGCCCACCAAAGGTTAACTTAACTAAACTGTTAACTTATGTTCTCATAAATTTGATACATTTTCTTGAAAATTTGAAACTTTACCATAAAACTGAAACTTTTTTCTGTAAATTTGCAACTTTGTTCCCTCATAAATTTGTTAGTTTCTCTTGTAAAATTGTCTTTTTCTCTCGCAAATTTGCTAACTTTTTCATGTAATTTTGGAACTTTCTCATAAATTTGCTACTTATTTACTGTAATCCTGCAACATTTTCCTCATAAATTTGTTGCTTATTTCCTTGTACATTTGCTATTTTCTTGTAAGTTTGTGACTTTTTCCCATAAATTTGCAGCTTTTTCTCCAAAATGTTCATTTTTTTCTCATAAAGTTGTAACGTTTTCTAGTAAATTTGAGACTTTTTTCTCATAAAATTGCTACACTTTTTTGGAAAGTTTCACATTTTTTCTCATAAGTTTGCCACTTTTTTCTTATAAGTTTTCACTTTTTCCTCATAAATTTGTGACTTTTTTTCCCTCATAATTTTGCCTATGGCGCCAGTGTTGCTGAAACCTCTTAAACCCATGTGGGTTTAAAGTGGGTAAACAGATGAGCTGCTCACCTGTACTACAGGTAAAGTCCATGTGGGCAAACACAGATGAGGCCCACATGGAATCAATGGACAAACCCACAGGGACTACAGATGCAAATTAGCAGCATTGCTGAATCTGGCATACTCATATTTGTATTGATGTTCATTAGTACTGTCTGTAAAGTCCCTTTCAAATAAACACTAAACTAAACATGGGACCCATGACAGCCTATGATGGAGCCCACACCAACATGCTGGCTGGAAATTTATGTAAACTGTGTACACACAGTTAACTGCTCCTAAGCAAAATTGTGAGTGTAACATCGGCTTATTGTCATTTCACACACATGTACAGTGAAGTTAAATATTGTGCAGGACACATGTCATTGTTTTTATACCCAGTTCTCCTCTTGAGCCAATTGTTGGATCACACAACTTGCCACTGTCCTGCCAGCTGTTATGGACCATTTGCAGCAATGCCCCCGGTCAAAGGTCAGGCTGTCGTTGCTACCATTTTGGATATCGTGCTATAATCTGCATATGTGATAAACAACACTGAACTCGTGATTTTTTGCAACATTTTTATCTTATCTTGTGTATTACTGTGGGTTGCTCTAATCGTTCTAGCACCAAGGGAATTCCATTTTATCACTTTCACAGGGACGTTGAAAGGAGAAAACACACACACATTATCACAGTGTATGGCTGCATGTCCACAGAGTTCATTTTTCCATTCCGAGTGTTTGTTTTCTCTTCATTTTTTATGTAGTCCAGTTTTTAATGTGCTCAGTTCCCTCTGCACAAAAAATGCTCTCAAAGGTAAGCGTTTTTGTCACTAAACATAAAATAAAAAACATAAAAGTTGAATAAAGTTCAAATTTTGAAGCACCACAGTGCTCATCAGCAGCACACCTCTTTAACCAGCCGATCAGAATCAGGCTAAAAGGATCCATGATCAATATTTAACAGCAAAAGCATGGAGTGATGCATGTTTTCTTACCTGTTTGATGTGGTTCAGTGCAGTTAGTGCAGAGCTTCAGGGCAAGCTTTGATTGACAGGTCAAGCAGTTGCTGGAATACAGGGTGGAGACCGTGTTTTAGGAGTGCCTGTGAAGCACCCAGGAAAAAGGGTTTAGAGCATTTTCATGCACTCAGTGGACAAGCAGGTTGAACAAAGTTGCCAGGCAACTCCTGTAGAGTGACACCCAAAATAGCTAATAAGCAAAGTCACATGAGCAGTGACCTGACATGAATGTGGTCCATCGACAGGTGCTGAGGGAGTTCTGGATGTAGTGTGGCCACACATATGTGACCTACTTTGTGACTGATGTAAGGCCTCACATTTTAGACAAGAACAAAGACAGAGCTTCCTTGGAGGTAACAGGAAGCTGTGAAGGTTTTAGCTTTGGGATGCAAGGCCTGGGACTGTGGGGGTGTTTTTAGAGGATTAAAGAGGAGATGCATTGTTACTGGTGATTATAATGCAATGTGACTTGTGATGCAATTTGATGTGTGAACTGTGAGAGTCCTGGTATTTAAGGACGAGAGTTTCCTGTGTTGTCCTCTTTATTCTTTGAGATGTTGGTGAATGTGAATAAAGCTGACTTGAGAGAAACCTGTCTCGTCATTCCCACATTCCCACACTGGTGACCCAAGATGTAGCATGCAGCGAGAGGAGACTTCCCCCGGGCCAGCCTCATCAGGAGCCCCCAGCCAAGCGAATGCCGCTACGGTCCAGCTACCGGACTTTTGGCAAAACAATCCGCGCTCCTGGTTCCATGCGGTTGAGGCGCAGTTCAACCTCCGGGGGATATTGGTAGACGACACAAAATTCTACCATGTGGTCGCAAAACTGGACAACCACACGGCCCAGCATGTGGAGAGCCTGATCGACCAGCCGTTGGACAGCGACAAATACGGCGCATTGAAGGCTGCACTCATCCAGCACTTCACCCCCTCGGTGGAGGAGCGAGCAGAGAGACTCCTGGCACTGACGGAGTTGGAAGATGACATGCCCGCGAACCTTATGGAGGAGTTGTTGAGGTTAAAAGGCTCTGACGACGACCACTTTATTTTCACCCACCTCTTCCTCAGGACCCTACCGTCAGTGGCGAGAGCGACCCTGGCCAGTTCGCCACTGTTGGTTCAACGGGACTACCGCGCGCTGGCCCGGGAGGCGCAGCGAATTGTCAACACCAGCAAACAGCGTGCAGCCGCAGCCGCGGCCGCTGCAGCGGGACTCGGCGCAACAACCGGAGATGGCAGGGGGCCAGGGGCAGCAGTGCCAGACGCACCGACGACGGCAGCAGCAGGGGCCAGGGAACGCGGATCATACGTCCTTTGTTTCTACCATCGCCGCTTCGCAGAGAGGGCACGCAAATGTGTACCACCGTGCCAGTTCAAGCGTTCGGGAAACGCCAAGACCGGGGGTCCGTAGCAGCCGCGGCCCTCGGGGAGGAGAACAAGCTGCTCTACTTGTTGGACGCACGCTTGGGGAGGCATTTCCTCGTGGACACAGGCTCCCAGTTGAGTTTCATCACACCTTCCTACGCGGACAGGCTAACAGGTTCCAAAGGTCCCGGGGTGGCAGCAGCGAACGGCTCGGAGATTAAGACCTTTGGTGAGAAGACTGTGCTTCTATTTCTACACGGCCGTACATTTGAGTGGACTTTTATTATAGCAGCAGTGAATTTCAATATGTTGGGGGCTGATTTTTTGTGCTCACATGGTTTGTTGGTTGATCTCGCTAACAGGCGCCTGGTTAATGCACTTTCTTTTGATTCTATCCCCTGTACAGCGTGAGTGGCCCCGCCAACAGCACAAGCCAACGTCACAGCTGCAAGCGGTAAGTTCCACACACTGCTCACTCAGTTCCCAGCACTCACGGTCCCCACATTTTCGGCAACTGTCGGTAAACACGGGGTGGAACATTTTATTACCACTACCGGACCGCTCGTTTTTGCAAAAGCTCGCCGCTTGGACGCAGCTAAACTAGCCATAGTGCGCGAGGAGTTTGCCAACCTGGAGAGGCTGGGCATAATCAGGCGTTCAAATAGCCCTTGGGCTTCCCCGCTACACATGGTCCCGAAGGCTGACGGCTCATGGCGACCTTGCGGGGATTTCCGCAGGTTAAACAACGCTACAGCGCACGACAGCTACCCAATCCTGCATATCCAAGATTTTTCCGTTCATTTGGCAGGGGCTCGCGTTTTTTCAAAGATAGATTTGATCCGCGGTTACCACCAAGTTCCAGTGCGCGCTGAGGACATACCCAAAACAGCGGTAATAACTCCATTTGGCCTATTCGAGTTTTTGCGCATGCCATTCGGGCTCAAAGGGGCTGCACAGACGTTCCAAAGCATGATGGACGCGGTGCTTCACGATCTCCCTTTCGTGTTCGTCTACTTGGATGATATTTTGGTAGCCAGAGCGTCCGAAGACGAACACGAAAACCACCTGGCTACAGTTTTCCAGAGGTTGGGAGATCACGGGTTAATAATCAACCCAGCGAAGTGTCAGTTTGGGGTGGCGCAGATCGACTTTTTAGGACACCGCGTCTCCCCTGAAGGAGCGGTTCCGCTTCCTGACAAAGTGCGCGCGGTAGCAGATTTTCCCCGGCCGCAGACGGTCAGGGCGTTACAGGAGTTTTTGGGAATGGTGAATTTTTATAACTGTTTTCTCCCCCGCGTGGCGCAACTCATGCAGCCGCTGTATGCCGCGCTCAAAAAACAAAAACCCGCCAATAAGGTCGAGTGGCCCCTGGAGCGGGACCAAGCATCCTCGGAGGTTAAAGCAGCCTTGGCAAAGGCTGCGTTGTTGGCGCGCCCAGACCCAACGGCCCGCATAGCGCTCACTACTGATGCATCTGATGTGGCCATAGGGGCGGCCGTGGAGCAGCATGTAGCCGGGGTTTGGCAGCCCCTCGCCTTTTTCAGCAGGACCTTGCGCGATAACGAACGAAAATACAGCGCATTCGACAGGGAGCTACTGGCTCTCCATTTGGCCATCCGCCACTTTCAGTTCTGGCGGGAGGGACGCCGTTTCACCGCGTTCGTTGACCACAAGCCGCTAACATTCGTGATGGCCAAGGTTTCCGAACCGTGGTCAGGCTGGCAGCAGAGACAGCTGGCCGCGATCTCAGAGTTTACCACTGATATTCAGCATGTAGCGGGTAAACTGAATGTAGTGGCAGATTGCCTCTCACGCGCCGTGGCGGCCCCACTCAGCGTAGGAATAGATTACGCAGCCAGAGCAGCCAGGGCAGGTTAGTGACGCGGAGGTGCGTGCATTCCAGTCTGGACCAACAGGGTTAAGGCTGGAGAACAGGGTGCTGCAAGACGGTATGCCCCCCCTAATCTGCGATGTCTCCACTGGACGGCCGCGTCCAGTAGTACCGGCTGCGTGGCGCCGCCGCATTTTTGACTCGATTCATGCTTTGGCGCACCCAGGAGTGCGCGCTTTGGTCAAAATGGTAGGAGAGAAATTTGTGTGGCCGAGTCTTCGCAAACAAGTTAAAGAGTGGGCAGCAGCCTGCACGGTGTGTCAGTGGGCCAAAGTACACAGGCACACGAGAGCTCCTTTGGAGCCGTTTCATATACCAGCTAAAAGGTTTGATCATGTCCATGTGGACCTCGTAGGCCCCCTACCGCCCTCGCAAGGGTGCACACATCTTCTGACAATGGTTGACCGCACCACGCGCTGGCCAGAAGTGGTTCCCCTGTCATCAATCACAGCCGAGGAGGTGGCGAGCGCTTTTTTAACTGCATGGGTAGCGCGTTTTGGAGTTCCGTCGGATATTACGTTTGACAGAGGCCCACAATTTGTTTCCGAACTTTGGTCAGCGATGGCCCGCAGCCTGGGGGCAATGATCCACCGCATGACCGTGTATCACCCGCAGGCTAACGGGTTATGCGAACGTTTTCACAGGTCGCTGAAGGCGGCTCTCAGAGCGTCGCTTACGGATGCAAATTGGGTTGACAAACTACCATGGATTCTATTGGGGTTGCGTTCTGCACCTAAAGAGGATTTAGACACCTCCCCAGCGGAGCTAGTGTTCACACAGCCACTTCGGTTGCCTGGAGAGTTTCTCCCTGACAACCCAGCGCCAGAGTTCTCCTTGGCTCAGTGGTTGCAGAATAACATGGGCTCGAGTGTCCTACCAGGCCCCATTCACCACAGTTTTCCACGTGTTTTTGTGCCTAAAGCTTTAAAAGATGCAGAGTTTGTTTTTGTCAGGCATGATGCCCACCGCACAGCTCTGCGACCGCCTTACGATTGACCATTTAGAGTGCTAGAGACAGGTGATAAGCATTTTTTGCTAGATTTGGGAGGCAGAAAGGAGATAATTGGCTTAGACAGACTCAAACCTGCTTTTGTGATGGCTGACGAAACTGTGCAGTTGGTGAGGGCCCCGCGACGGGGCAGACCCCCTAGGGAGCATTCCCCAGAACACCCATAGAGATTGACTAACAGTTTTAATCCCCAGACAGCAGCTCCACAGCAGGAGGACGCCGCGGAAGAGGTTAAGCCCGCCTGCAGCAGATACGGCAGACGGTTGAGACCAAGACAGCATGTGGACTGATGTGTGGCGATTTTATTATGACATGCAATCTGTGTTTGTTTGTTCCATCTTAGACGTTTGGGGGGGTTATATGTGGTGCACATACATAGTTTCACGGGCTCACATGTATATGACTGTTCATGGCTTCACGTCTGAAGAGGAACAAAAGGTCTGGACCTCCTAGGGATAAGAGGAGGATGAGGGAGTAGGCCTTTTGATATGCAAAGAGATGGACATGAATGATTCCCTGACCGCCCAGGTTGGGGTGGAAGTGAGAGGAACTGCAGGGGGGAGGCATTGTGTTTGGGATTTAAAGACAATGGGATTTTGTACTTTGATGTCAGGGGTATAAGACTGGCAGATGTTGGGGTTTTTTTCCTTCTTCTGCTTTTGAATGTTGGAGAGTGTGTTGTGAATAAAAATGGAACCTGAGAAATAACTCTGCCTCATCCTTTCCACACAATCTCCACAGTGGGAGCGTAATGTCATGTCAATGTGCCACACATTTCTTTGTTCAAATAACAATGTGTTACGGTCGGAGGTTCCGGGTCTTGATGCATGGAAATATCCATCCATCCATCCATCTTCTACCACTTTTCCGGAGGCCCGGGTCACAGAAGCAGCAGTTCAAGCAGAGAAGCCCAGACTTCCCTCTCCTCAGCCACCTGCTCCAGCTCTTCAGAGAGGATACCAAGGCGTTCCCAGACCAGCTGGAAGACATATGGCCCTTTTCCACTAGTACCCAGTCGGCCTTACTCGACACTACTCGGCTCTACTTGGTTCGGCTCGGTTGTGTTTCCATTGCAGCTGGGTACAGCTGGGTACGCCTGGGGTGGGTGGGATTGTGACGTAGGCGAGGTTCACACAAAGAAGAGGAACAGATGGTTGTGACGAACAGGCTTTATTCAACAACACCCAACCCCAACACCCCTGAGCACAGACAGGAGAGGAGGTCATTCTCCCAGACCTCCGTTTCAATCATGGTTATACAACACATGATACATCTTGCCCTAATCCTGCCTATAAACACTGCTAGGCCATTATAACGCAGTTATAATGACACAGCAGTATAATAACTCAGTAATAACATTTAATACACACACAGAATAACGTTTTCAGCTGGCAAAGCATGCTGGGAAATCCCTGCCCCCCTTAACATGGCCCCAACGTTACACTGCTCCCCCCTGGACTGGTTTCTGTCCCCAGAAAAATCAAAGTCCAACCCAGAAGTCCAACGCGAATCAGTCCAATTGTTGGGGGCGGCTTTGATGCCGATGACCAGCACATCCAACAGCTTCAGTAGGACTACGCACAGTCCCTCCACTGGCAGCGGGAGTCACGACTCCCACTGCTGCCAGAACCTCCCAGGAGGCCGCTGGCCCGCGTCCAGGTGTCCAGCCCCTGCCGAGCCCGGGAAAAGACCGGATCTGTCCTGCTCGTTCCACTGCTGCTGCACGCCGAGGGCGTCTGTGACATCACCGCCGGGGGAAGCATCTGCGGGAGGCGTCCTTTCCCCGTCCATGCCACCTCGCTCTAATTTAACGTCGGCGGGGGGGCCAGTTTCTCGCGGGGTGGGCGCGGGGCAGTACCGTACGATGTGCCCTGGCTCTCCGCAGCTGAAGCACCCTTCCTCGCGTCGCCGCGGCCATCTCCTCCGTGGACGCGCCGCCGTGGTCTGCCGTAACTCCTCCTCCTCCCCCTCGCTGTCAGCACGGTGGTTTCCTCCGGTGACCAGTCGTTCAGCACGGCAGCCAACTCGACCTGGGCCAGGTGGTCATCCAACAGGTTCTCGCCGTTGTAGCGGGGAATCTTGGCCCACTGCCGGATGGATGGGACAGTCGCCTCCCGGTCGATCGCCGCTCCTGATCGCCCTGGAATTGCCAGCCTGTCCTGCCCTGAAAAGGGCGGGAAGCGGGGCTGGTTTGCTCTGCTTGGCCCGCTCTGCCTTGAAAAAGGCGGAAGGCGGGGTACGCTGGTCCGTCCATCGTGGCGGGCCACTCCGGGAGTCGGCGTCTCAGCTCTGCGCTCCGTTCCCAGCCAGGCGATGAACCGCCCCAGCCGCTGGACCTCCGCCCGGGTCCTGGCCACCATCTTGCTCCATCCCCACCCCTGACACCAGTGTGATGTAAGTGAGGTTCACACAAAGAAGAGGAACAGATGGTTGTGACGAACAGGCTTTATTCAACAACACCCAACCCCAACACCCCTGAGCACAGACAGGAGGGGAGGTCATTCTCCCAGACCTCCGTTTCAATCATGGTTACACACACATGATACATCTTGCCCTAATCCTGCCTATAAACACTGCTGGGTCATTATAACGCAGTTATAATGACACAGCAGTATAACTCAGTAATAACATTTAAAACACACACACAGTAACGTTTTCAGCTGGCAAAGCATGCTGGCAAATCCCTGCCCCCCTTAACACGGCCCCGACGTTACAGGATTTTTTACAGCAAGGTGGTGCTACACTCCCGTGACGTAAAACCCACGACCCAAGCAAAACATAACATTGCAGCTGTACAAGGCGACTCCTCGGTCTGTGGCTTTTTGTCACCATAAAGGCCAAAAAGGACCGCCAGACAAGGGTACAGGCAGAGAGACGAAACACTCTAGAAAAGTACTCGAGCATCTGGGAAGCCATAGAGCCGAAGACGTGAGGATATGAACATATGACGGTAAGCTAATGGTTGCTAATGCTAGTTTGCTTTGAGTACGTCGTACTACACTGTAATGTCTGCAAGTTATCGCTATTAGGTACTAAAATATGTATGCTGTGTGTGTGTGTTTCAGATGGCTCTATTGTGGGAAAATTACCGCTTCAAACGGTTGGTCTGGCGTTCAACACAGCCTCTCACTGATGTCACCCCATCTTCACAAACGATCAGTGGTTATAGAGCCTAAGCATGTCTGTAGAAACGTTTAGCTTCCTGTACAACAAATTGCTCTGATATGCGTGAAAATCATGGAGAGACTGTTGAGACATCATGGATGTAGCTGCTCCAGCAGCACTGAGTCTGTGGTGGTGTCATGGCAAAAACTGATCAGCTGACACAACTTGATCGCCAGATTGTAGTTATATTAACCATAAAATATACATATTCAAAAGGTAAACAGTACTGAGTTAGGTATAATAAGATATATTTGACAATTATGATGCATTTTATTCCAAAAGAAACTTGATCTAGGATTAAAAGCAATTAAAATAATGCAGTCACAAGGTTACATGGAGAAATACTTGATTTACTAGATACATGTACTGTAGAAATATATATTCTCTGCATCAACAATGTACTATACTGTAGAAGCTGGGTTAATCATCTCAGACTGGATGCAGAGGGTAAACAGATGAGGACAATAGGTATTGAGATGGGAGAGATTATGGTGAGGTAGCAGGAAGGAGAGCTGGGAGACAGTGGGGGGGGAGGGTTGAATGTATTGTGATGCGAGATGTCATGGAGATGTGAGATGGGTGGAGGATATAAAAGGAGAGACCCTGGTGTATTATGAAAATGCTTTTTTCTGTTATCACTGATGTGAGAGTGAATAAAGTCGTCTGCTGTGCAAGTCTAGTTTCCTTTATTTCCCCTCTCCACACTGGTGACCCCTTGACGAATTATTAGATTAGATTAGATTAGATTCTACTTTATTGTCATTACACATGTATGAATACAAGGTAATGAAACACGGTTTAGCATCCAATCAGAAGTGCAAAGGACAGCAGTGTAGTATATACAATAATTGACAGTATGTACAATTTAAGCAAATATATGCAGATAGGTCAGTGTAGAAAGTTAAGAGTACCGTTATGTGCAAATAATGTACAATAAGTTAGGTGGGCAGTTATGTACAGGTGAGGATGGTAAGAGATGGGAATAAGTTAGCATAGATTACAGAAGAGCAAAGTACAGGTGAAGTGAGGTAAGTAGCAGACAATCTATCTAACTATACAGAGTGGCAGTATGCAGAAAAATAGTATGTAGTTAAATATGTGATGATAATATACAGAAGAGCAGTATGTATCAATATATAATGACAATATGGAACACAAGGCAAGAACCCCGGAGTCAGCCCAGACAACAACCCCCAGCAACGCGTGCGCTGTTTCGGTCAAACTACCGGACTTTTGGCTGCACGACCCGCGGTCTTGGTTCCACCACACCAAGGCTCAATTCGCCCTCCGGGGAATAACGGCAAATGACACCAGATATTACTATGTGGTCACAGCGCTGGACACTTGCACGTCTCAGCAAGTAGCGAGTCTGCTCCAACAGCCTCCAGCCCACGATAAATACGGGGCTCTCAAGGCCGCGCTGACCCGGCGCTACACGCTCTCGGACTGTGAGAGAGCAGAGAGGCTCCTGAGGCGTTCTGAGTTAGGAGATGGGTCAGTGGTCGAACTGATGGAGAAGATGTTGGCGTTGATGGGCACGGAAGATGGGCATTTTCTGTTTGCCCACCTTTTCCTCCAGAATCTCCCAACAGAGGCCAGAGCGGTCCTCGCCAATTCGCCGGCCGCGTGTGACTACCATGTGTTAGCCCAGGAGGCAGATCGGATCATCCTCACCACCAGAGCCCTCACCGTGAACACGGCGGCGTCGGAACCCAGCGAGACGACCAGCGGAGGCGAGGAGCCGGTGACGGTAGCGGCAGCGGGGGCCAGGAAGCGCCAGAGAGACATGCTCTCCTTCTACCACCGCCGCTTTGGAGAGAACGCACGGAGATGTGTGCCACCGTGCCAATTCAAGCGCTCGGGAAACGCCAAGGCCGGCAGTCAGTAGCAGCTGCGACCACCGGTGAAGAGAACCAGCTGCTCTACGTGACGGACTCGCGCTCGGGGAGACGGTTCCCTGTAGACACTGGCTCCCAGAAGAGCCTCATCCTGCCGTCCTACGCTGACCGGCTAGCGAGAGCTAGCGGCTCCCCGCTGGTAGCAGTAAACGGCTCGGACATTAAGACCTTTGGTGAGAGAACACTGACTTTATCCCTACATGGCGGGATAAAGTGGACTTTTGTCACAGCGGCACTGAGTTTCCCGATCTTGGGAGCTGATTTTCTGTGTGCACACGGGTTGCTAGTCGATGTTGCTAACAGGCGCCTGGTTAATGCACTGTCTTTTGATTCTCTCCCCTGTACAGCTCAAGGGGCAGGGCCAACAACACAAGCCAGCATCACAGCTCCAGGCGGTAAGTTCCACGCACTGCTCACTCAGTTCCCAGCACTCACAGTCCCAACGTTTTCGGCGGCCATCTCTAAACACGGGGTGGAGCACTTTATCACCACCACTGGGCCGCTCATTTTTGCACGACCTTGGCACCTGGACGCAGCTAAACTGGCCATAGCGCACGAGGAGTTTGCCAACTTGGAAAGGCTGTGCATCATCAGGCGATCGAACAGCCCATGGGCATCCCCGCTACACATGGTCCCTAAGGCCACGGGATCGTGGCGACCGTGCAGAGATTTCCACAGGTTGAATAACGCCACAGCGCACGACCGCTACCCGATTCCCCATATTCAGGATTTTTCCGTTCACCTCGCCGGGGCACGTATTTTTTCTAAAATAGACCTGGGCTGCGGTTACCACCAGGTCCCAGTGTGCGCGGAGGACGTACCCAAAACAGCGGTAATAACTCCGTTCAGCTTGTTTGAGTTTTTACGCATGCCCTTCGGATTAAAAGGTGCAGCACAGACATTCCAACGCATGATGGATGCGGTGTTGTGCGATCTGCCGTTTGTGTTTGTCTACCTGGATGATATCCTGGTGGCCAGTGCATCCGAGGACGAACACGTAACCCACCTCAGGACGGTTTTCCGGAGGTTGGAGGAGCATGGGTTAATAATCAACCCGGCGAAATGCCAGTTCGGCGTGATGGGGATTGATTTTTTGGGGCACCGCGTCTCACAGGAGGGAGCGATACCCTTGACCGACAAAGTGCGTGCCGTGGCGAATTTTCCCCGGCCTCAGACGGTCAGGGCGCTGCAAGAGTTTTTTGGGGATGGTTAACTTTTATAACCTGTTCCTCCCCCGCGCAGCTCAGCTCATGCAGTCATTGTACGCCGCGCTTAAGAAACAGAAACCCGCGGACAGAGTTGAATGGACTCTGGAGCGAGAGCAGGCATTCTCTGAGGTTAAAACAGCCCTGGCAAACGCCGCACTGTTGGCGCACCCGGACCCCGCGGCCTGGATAGCGCTCACTACCGACGCCTCGGACGTGGCCATAGGGGCCGTCGTGGAGCAACGTGTCGCCGGTTCTTGGCAACTGCTCGCTTTTTTCAGCAGGTCTTTGCGCAACAGTGAGCGTAAATACAGCGTGTTCGACAGGGAGTTGCTGGCTCTCCACCTGGCCATACGCCACTTCCAGTTCTGGCTGGAAGGGCACAGCATCACCGCGTTTGTGGACCACAAGCCGCTAACGTTCGCGATGGCCAAGTTTTCGGAACCATGGTCGGGCCAGCAACAGAGACAGCTGGCCGCGATCTCGGAGTTTACGACCGATATTCAGCATGTGTCGGGTAAACTGAATGTGGTGGCGGACTGCCTCTCGCGTGCAGTAGTGGCCCCGGTCTGCGTGGGGATAGATTATACAGCCATGGCCACAGAGCAGATTGGCGATGCGGACGTGTGCGCGCTCCAGTCTGGATCAACAGGGTTAAGGCTGGAGAGCAGAGTACTGCAAGACGGCAGCCCCCCCCCCCTAATTTGCGACGTCTCCATGGGACGCCCACACCCGGTGGTCCCAGTTGATTGGCGCCGCCGAGTGTTTGAGTCAGTTCACGCTCTGGTGCACCCAGGAGTGTGCACGTCAGTCAAAATGGTGGGAGCGAAGTTCGTATGGCCAGGTCTGCGCAAACAAGTGAAAGAGTGGGCTGCAGCCTGCGTAGAGTGCCAACGAGCCAAAGTACACAGACACACGAAGGCTCCTTTGGAGTTGTTTCGTATACTGGCCAAGAGGTTCGACCATGTTCACGTGGACCTCGTGGGCCCCCTCCTGCCATCGCAGGGGTGCACGCACCTTCTGACAGTGGTGGACCACACCACACACTGGCCAGAAGCAGTCCCGCTGGTGGCAACCGCATCCGTGGACGTGGCGCGAGCTTTCTTGACAACATGGGTGGCACGTTTTGGCATCCCGTCAGACATCACGCCTGATAGAGGCCCTCAGTTTGTTTCCGACCTCTGATCTGCGATGGCCCGTAGCCTGGGTGTTGCAATTCATCGCACAACTGTGTACAACCCACAGGCTAATGGGTTATGCAAGCGTTTTCATAGGTCACTGAAAGCAGTGCTCAGGGCTTCGCTGACGGATGCAAATTGGGTAGACTGGTTGCCGTGGGTTTTGATGGGGTTGCGATCAGCACCAAAAGAGGATTTGGAGGCTTTCCTGGCAGACCTTGTTTTTTCTCAGTCACTGTGGCTGCCCGGGGAATTTTTGCCAGATAATCCCATGCCGGACAATTGTCTGTCTCAGCGTTTGCAGCATAGCGCAGATACAGGCACGCTGCCGGGCCCGGCCCACCACTGTTTTCCACGTACTTTTGTGCCAAAAACTTTGAAGAACGCGGCGTTTGTATTTGTCAGGCACGATGCCCACCGCCTCCCATTGCGCCCACCCTATGATGACCCGTTCAGAGTGCTGGAAACAGGGAACAAACATTTTTTGTTAGACTTGGGGGGTCGTCGGGAGAAAATATGTATAGACAGACTTAAGCCCGTCTTTGTGGTGGCAGATGATCAAGTGATGTTGGCTCGGGCCCCTCGGCGTGGAAGACCCCCACTGAGAACTCCCCAGGTAAACGATTCATCAGAGCAGCCACACGGGCAAGTTGAAGGTCCCCCCCCCCTCGCCATTGCCCACATGCAGACAGACACACCCCCAGGAGCCTCCCACTGGCACAGCAGTGCCGCGGAGGCGGAGAACCCCTGTTATAGCAGATACGGGAGGAGACTGAAGCCAAAAGGACGTGAGGACTGAAACTCAGTCTGAGATTCTGGGGGGGGGGGGGGGGGAGTGTAGAAGCTGGGTTAATCATCTCAGACTGGATGCAGAGGGTAAACAGAGGAGGACAATAGTTACTGAGATGGGAGAGATTATGGTGAGGTAGCAAGAAGGAGAGCTGGGAGACAGTGGGGGGAGAAGCGTTGAATGTATTGTGATGTGAGATGTCATGCAGATGTGAGATGGGTGGATGATATAAAAGGAGAGACCCTGGTGTATTGTGAAAATGCTTTTTTCTGTTATGACTGATGTGAGAGTGAATAAAGTCGTCTGCTGTGCAAGTCTGGTTTCCTTTATGTCCACTCTCCACAATACATGCATTCATGTAGTATTGCACTGGGAATTGCACTGACAATAAACCTTTGAAGTTTTTGCAGAAGTCTCTTTTTTTATATGTGAAGGTTACCACCAAGTGACAAATTACTTCCGGCGCCACACAAGTAGGCTGCCTTTTTGCAACAGCGGATCAATTTCTTTCTATTTCTATTTGCTATCTGGCTTCTCTTGCTAATCTTTCTGATCCGGCGACACCTTATCCGTCACGGATGGACACGGATCGCCCAAATGTCTCCTGAGCCAGCAGATGAAGCCACTGTTTTTAGCAGGATACGTTACAGCAGAGACCAGCTGTTAGCACTTAACCGGACCAAGATGTTAGCGCAAGACTTCGACATACCGGGTGAAATAAGACAGAAACGACATTGATGCCGTGCTGGAGCAAGATGGCGGGTGAGAAATATAAGGTACAGACCTGTCCTTCCATACGTTATTATGGGGAATGTACGATCGCTACTCAATAAGACTGACGAGCTAGCGGCTATCTCCCGCTACGAGAGCGTCTTCAGAGAGATTAGCATGATGTTGTTTACTGAGACATGGCTAACAGAACTAGCAACAGATGCTAACATCGAACTGGAGGGTTTCCACGCAATACGGGCAGACCGGACACCAGACAGTTGGAAAGCAAGGGGCGGAGGAGTGATAATGTATGTCAATAACAACTGGTGTAGACCGGGACATATCACGGTTAAGGAACAACACTGCAACAAAGACATTGAGTTGCTAGCTGTTAGCATGTGGCCTACCTATCTCCCGAGGGAATACTCACACGTGATCTGCATTGTTATTTATGCAAATCCGACGGCGAACGTGGGGACAGTGTGAGATGCCATTCACTCAGTAACTGGCAGGGTGCTGACAGAACACCCAGATGCTCTTCTCCTCATCTCAGGTGATTTCAACCGTATTTCACTGTCCCCCATTCTGCCCACGTTCACCCAGTATGTCACATGCCACACTAGAGACAATAAAACACTGGACTTATTCTATGCGAACACTAAGGAGGCGTACACCTCATCACCACTCCCCCCACTCGGGAGATCGGATCACAACTTGGTTCATCTCCTGCCGGTGTACAAACCCCTAGTACACAGATAACCTCCGGTTATGCACACGGTGAAGATATGGTCTGAGGAGGCAATGGACGCTCTTAAGGACTGTTTTGAAACCACTGCCTGGGAGCAGCTCTGCGATCCACATGGTGAGGACATTGATGGCCTCACTCACACCATCACAGACTACATCAACTTCTGTGTGGACAACACCGTACCCACCAAGACCATACGAAGTTGCTCAAACAACAAACCCTGGATCAACCCTGAGATAAAAACACTTCTGAGAGAGAAGAGGATCTTCAGGTCGGGGAACAGGGAGATGCTGAAGTCCGTACAGAGGGAGCTGAGGAGAAAGATCAGAGAAGGCAAGGACAGCTTCAGGAAGAAGATGGAGGACAAGCTGCAACAGAGTGACATCGGCGGGGTCTGGAGAAACCTTAAAACCATCTCTGGGCTCCAGAATACCTCCCCCCAGGCCACGGGGGGCAGGGAGTGGGCGAACAATCTGAACCTGTTTTTTAATAGGTTTGACCAACTGCCCTCCCCCCCGACTGCACACCAACCACTGCTGCCTCTAAAGTCATCAAGACCTGCTGTCCACACCCCACTCCGCCAACACCCCCCCCCCCCCCACTCCTAGCACGGGGTAGCACGGGGGACCCCCAGGGAATGGTTTTGGCTCCCTTCCTGTTCACCCTTTATACTGCGGACTTCTCACACAATACAACACACTGCCATCTACAGAAGTTCTCTGACGACTTTGCGATCGTTGGCCTCATCTCCAATGGATATGAAGCTGAGTACAGAGGACTTATCCAGGACTTCGTGGACTGGTGCCAACAGAACTGCCTCTAGATCAACGCGAGGAAAACTAAGGAGCTGGTGGTGGTGTGCTGCAGGCAAGGACAACCCCTCACAGCACCAGTAAACGTCCAGGGAACAGACATTGAGATGGTGACATCCTACAAGTACCTGGGTGTTCATCTGAACAATAAACTAGACTGGTCACACAATACCAACGCACTCTACAAGAAGGGACAGCACAGGCTGTTCCTACTGAGGAGGCTCAGGTCTTTTGGTGTGCAAGGGGTGCTCTTGAAGACATTCTACGACACGGTGGTGGCATCAGCCATCACTTTTGGAGTGGTCTGCTGGGGCAAAGGCATTACAACAGCCGATAGGAAGAGACTGAGCAAACTGATCAAGAAAGCTAGCTCTGTCCTGGGGCAACGCCTTGACCCAGTGGAGGAGATGGGAGAGAGAAGGATGGTGGCTAAACTGTCATCTCTGCTGGAGTCCGAGTCCCACCCCATGCAGGACATACTGAACGCACTGAGGAGCTCATTTAGCAGTAGACTACATCATCCTAGGTGCGCGACCGAGAGGTTTCGCAGGTCCTTCCTACCTACAGCTGTCAGACTGTATAATCTAAGCAGGGCTGCTCACAGAGATAGCAAAAAAAAAAAAAAACCGTGACGATCTAATAGTCCATCCATCCATCTATCCATCTTCTACCGCTTTTCCGGAGGTCCGGGTCGCAGAGGCAGCAGTTCAAGCAGAGAAGCCCAGACTTCCCTCTCCCCAGCCACCTGCTCCAGCTCTTCAGAGGGGATACCAAGGCGTTCCCAGACCAGCTGGGAGACATAGTCTCTCCACCGAGTCCTGGGTCTGCCCCGGGGTCTCCTCCCAGTGGGACATGCCTGAAACACCTCAAGTGGGAGACGTCCAGGAGGCATCCTAATCAGATGCCCATACCACCTCAACTGACTCCTTTCAATGTGGAGGAGCAGCGGTTCTACTCTGAGCCTCTCCCGGATGACTGAGCTCCTCATCCTATCTCTAAGGGTGAGTCCAGCAATCCTACGGAGAAAGCTCATTTCAGCTGCTTGTATCCGTGATCTCGTTCTTTCGGTCATTACCCAAAGCTCGTGACCATAGGTGAGAGTAGGAACGTAGATTGACTGGTAAATCGACAGCTTTGCCCTAGAATTAAGCTCCCTCTTCACCACAACAGAACGGTACAACGTCCGCATCACTGCAGATGCTGCTCCAATCCGTCTGTCGATCTCTCGCTCCATTTTCCCCTCACTCGTGAACAAGACCCCAAGATACTTAAACTCCTCCACTTGGGGCAGGAGCCTGTCCCCAACCCGAAGAGGACAATCCACCTTTTTCCGGCTGAGGACCATGGACTCGGACTTGGAGGTGCTGATTCTCATCCCAGCCGCTTCACACTCAGCGGCAAACCGTCCCAGCAAGAGCTGTAGGTCATTGCTGGATGAAGCCAACAGGACAACATCATCTGCAAACAACAGAGATGAGATCCTGTGGTCACCAAGCATGACACCCTCCATTCCCTGGCTGCGCCTAGAAATCCTGTCCATAAAAATTATGAACAGGATCGGTGACAAAGGGCAGCCCTGGCAGAGTCCAACTGTCACTGGGAATGACTCCGAGCAAGTGTTGGCAATACGAACTAAACTCTCACAACGGTCGTACAGGGACCGAATAGCTCGTAACAACAAGCCCGATACCCCATACTCCCGAAGCACCCCCCACAAAAATCCACGAGGGACGCGGTCAAATGCCTTCTCCAAGTCCACAAAACACATGCAAACTGGTTGGGCAAACTCCCACGAACCCTCAAGAATTCTCGAGAGGGTAAAGAGCTGGTCCGATGTGCCACGGCCAGAACGAAAACCACATTGCTCCTCCTGAATCCGAGGTTCGACCAACGGCTGGACTCTCCTCTCCAGTACCTTGGCATAGACCTTCCCAGGGAGGCTGAGGAGTGTGATCCCTCTAAAGTTGGAGCACACCCTCCGGTCCCCTTTTTTGAAGAGAGGAACCACCACCTCGGTTTGCCATGCCAAAGGCACTGCCCCCGACCTCCACGCAATGTTGCAGAGGCGTGTCAACCATGACAACCCAACAACATCCAGGGCCTTGAGGTACTCAGGGCGAATCTCGTCCACCCCCGGGGCCCGGCCACCAAGGAGATTTTTAACCACCTTGGCGACCTCAGCCCCTGTGATAGGCGAGTCATCCCCCTCGTCCCCAAACCCTGCTTCCTCTGTGGAAGGCGTATCAGTGGGATTGAGGAGATCCTCGAAGTATTCCTTCCACCGCCCGACGATATCCCCAGTTGAAGTCAACAGTGTCCCATCCGCACCATACACAGTGTGGACGGGGAGCTGCTTTCCCCTCCTGAGCCGCCGAACAGTTTGCCAGAATCTCTTTGAAGCCGAACGAAAGTCTTGTTCCATGGCCTCACCGAACTCCTCCCATACCCGGGTTTTTGCTTCAGCAACCATCCGAGCTGCACTCCACTTAGCCTGCCGGTACACCTCAGCTGCTTCGGGAGTCCCACAAGCCAACCAAGCTTGATAGGACTCCTTCTTCAGCTTAATGGCCCCCCTCACCACTGGTGTCCACCACTTGGTTCGGGGGTTGCCACCACGAGATGCACCGACCACCTTGCGGCCGCAGCTCTGGGCAGCCGCTTCAACAACAGAGGTGGAGAACATGGCCCATTCAGACTCCATGTCTCCAGACTCCCTCGGAATGTGGTTGAAGTTCTTCTGGAGGTGGGAGTTGAAGACCTCCCGGACAGGGGCCTCAGCCAGACGCTCCCAGCACACCCTCACTATACGTTTGGGTCTACCAGGTCTGAATGGCTTCCTCCCCTGCCATCGGATCCAACTCACCACCAGGTGGTGATCAGTTGACAGCTCTGCACCTCTCTTTACTTGTCCAAGACATACGGTCGCAGGTCTGATGATACGATAACAAAATCGATCATCGACCTGCGACCTAGGGTGTCCTGGTGCCAGGTGCACATATGGACACCCTTATGCTTGAACATGGTGTTCGTTATGGGCAGACTGTGGTTAGCACAGAAGTCCAATAACTGAACACCACTCGGGTTCAGATCGGGCAGGCCGTTCCTCCCAATCACCCCCCTCCAGGTTTCACTGTCATTGCCCATGTGCGCATTGAAGTCCCCCAGTAGGACAATGGAGTCTCCAGGAGGAGCACCCTCCAGCACCCCAGTCACAGACTCCAAAAAGGGTGGGTACTCTGAAACATCTTTTGGTGCATAGGCACAAATGATGGTCAGGACCCATTTCCCAACCCGAAGGCGCAGGGAAGCAACCCTTTCGTCCACCGGGGAAAACTCCAATATAGAGGCAGCAAGGTGGGGCGATACAAGAATACCCACCCCTGCTCGTCGCCTCTCACCCGGGGCAACTCCAGAAAAGGCCAAGCTCCAACCCCTCTCTAGGAGACTGGTTCCGGAACCGGAGCTGTGTTGAGGTGAGGCCGACTATATCTAGCCGGTATCGCTCAACCTCGTACACCAGCTCAGGCTCCTTCCCCACCAGAGAGGTGACATTTCACATACCAAAAGCCAGTTTAGAAAGCTTGGGATCAGTCCGCCAAGGTCTCCGCCTTTGACCGCCACCTAATCCACATAGCACCGGACCCCCATGATTCCTCCTGCAGGTGGTGAACCCACTGGAGGGCGGACCCATGTAACTCCTTCGGGCTGAGCCCGGCCGGGTCCCATGGGTGGAAACCCGGCCACCAGACGCTAGCCTTCGAGCCCCTCCCCCAGGCCTGGCTCCAGGGTGGGGCCCCGGTAACCCCATACCGGGCGGGGTACACTGAATCCTTGATATACAATTTATCATGAGAGTATGTTGGATCGTTCTTAGTCTGGCCCTTCACCCAGGACCAGTTTGTCTTGGGAGACCCTATCAGAGGCAAATTGCCCCGGACAACATAGCTCCTGGGATCACTGGGGCACGCAACCCCCCCCCCCCCCCCACCACCACCACCACGATTAGGTGACGATCCATGAGGGGGATAATAACTCCTTTTGGCCTTTTTGAGTTTTTAAGCATGCCGTTCGGATTAAAAGGTGCGGTGCAGACCTTCCAGAGGATGATGGACGCAGTGTTGCATGACTTGCCCTTTGTTTTCGTCTACTTAGACGACATTCTGGTAGCTAGAGCATCCAAGGAGGAGCACATCGCTCATCTCAAGACAGTTTTCCAGAGGTTGGAAGTGCACAGGCTGATAGTCAACCCGGCGACGTGCCAGTTCGGTGTGCCAATGATTGATTTTTTTTAGGCCACTGTATTTCGCCGGAGGGAGTGATCCTGTTACCGGATAAGGTGTGCGTGGTGCCAAATTTTCCTTGTCTGCAGACCATGAGGGCACTACAGGAGTTTTTGGGAATGGTTAATTTTTATAACCGCTTCCTTCCCTGAGCAGCCCAGCTGATGCAGCCATTGTATGCCGTGTTTAAACAAAAGAAGCCTGCGGAAACCATCGACTGGACTCCCAAGTGAGACCAGGCTTTTGCAAACGCCAAAACAGAGTTGGCGGATGCCTCATTGCTAGCCCACCCGGATCCGTCTGCATGGATAGTGCTCACTGCGGATGCGTCTGATGTTGTCATAGGGGCAGTGGTGGAGCAGTGGATCTCAGGTTTGTGGCAGCCGCTAGCATTTTTTAGCCAGACCTTGCAAAACAACAAACACAAATACAGCACGTTCGATAGAGAATTGCTGGCTCTCCCCCTGGTGACGTGCCATTTCCAGTTTTGGCTGAAGGGGTGCGAGTTTACCGTGTTCATGGACCATAAACCGCTGACGTATGCGATGGCCAAGGTCTCGGAACCATGGTTGACCCGGCAGCAACAGCATTTGGCTGTAATTTCGGAGTTTACTACCGACATTCAACACGTATCCAGTAAACTTAACGTCATGGCCGATTGCCTGTCACGCGTGCTAATCGAGCTGGTCTATATGGGAATTGATTTCCCTGCCATGGCCGTGGAACAAGCCAGGGATGCGCGCTCCAGTCTGCACCAACTGGGTTAAGACTGGAGAACAGGGTGGTACAAGAAAGTTGTCCTCCCTTGCTCTGCGACATTTCCACCGGTCGCCTGCGCCCAGTGGTTCCGAGCTCTTGGCGCTGTTGCATTTTTGAGTTGGTCCACTCCCTTTCGCATCGAGGACTGTGCGCTTTGGTGAAGCTAGTGGGGGTGAAAGTCATCTGGCCACGCTTGTGCAAGGACTTGAAAGAGTGGGCTGCAGCTTGCATCGTGTGCCAGCGGGCCAAAGTGCGCAAGCACACCAGAGCCCCTCTCGAGCCGTTCCAAGTCCCGGCTAGGAGGTTTGACCATGTCCATGTGGATTTGATGGGACCCCTCCCGCCATTGCAATGTTTCACACACCTTTTGACAGTCGTGGACCACACCATGTGCTAGCCTGAAGTGGTCCCGCTGGCTTCCACCACATCTACGGAAGTGGCTCGTGCTTTTTTGTCGGCTTGGGTAGCGCGTTTCGGTTCTCCATTGGACATCATGTCCGACAGGGGTCCAAAAAATCATTTCAGAACTCTGGTCTGCGATGGCGCAGAACCTGGGGGGTCAAAATTCACCATACTACCGCGTACAACCCCCAGGCTAATGGGTTATGCAAACGTTTTCATAGGTCGCCGAAAGCAGCACTCAGAGCTTCGCTCACGGATACAATTTGGGTTGACCACCTGCCCTGGGTTCTTTTCAGGTTGCGCTCCGCATTTAAGGAGGATTTGGCAGCCTTCCCGGCAGAACTTGTTTTTTCTCAGCCGCTGCGGATCCCCAAAGAGTTTTTACCGGAAAACCCTGCACACGAGGCTGATCCGCCCGCACAATTTTTGCACAGTTTGGAGGCTTTTAATGTACATCTTCATCCCAAAAAGCTTGCAGAATGCCGGCTTTGTTTTCTTAAGGCACGATGTGCACCGGACCCTGCTGCGCCCACCGTACGATGGACCGTTCAGGGTGTTGGAACCTGGGGCAAAGCCTTTTGTGTTAGATTTGGAGGGATGTAGGGAGACCGTCTGCATTGACAGGCTGAAGCCCGCTTTTGTGTTGGCAGACGAGCAAGTGGTGTTGGCCCAAGCTCCCCGGTGCGGACGCCCAATGTTGGTGGCTTCACAGGTTGGTGATCCCTCAGCAGGACCTGCGCTCGCAAAGATAATGTGTCCCTCCCTCCCTTTTTCCCTCCACAGACTGATGTGCCCTCCTGTACACCTCGCCAGCAGGGCAGTTTTACTGGACTAGTGACTCCCCCGCTACAGCCGCTATGGGCACCAGCTCAAGCCCAAAGGACGGGGCGTTAGTGCCCCTTCTGGGTTTTTTTTTTTTGGGAGGGAGGATTGTGTGGGGGCATGATGTGGGGGTTCCTCCACACAGAGAGGGCAGGGGGGAGGGGGAACAATGGACCAAAGGAGGAGGTGTCTCCAGGGGTATCAGACGGTACTGTTGGGTCTATGCGCCCCCCAGGAAGAGTCAGAGCTGCTGAAGCCGCTGAGAGAAGAAGGGTGTGGGAGCGACCCTGGCATAATGCCATGTTAATGTGCCACACATTTCTTTGTTCAAACAACAATGTGTTATGGTCAGAAGTTCCGGGTCTTGATGCATGGAAAAAAGATATAGAAGTGGAATGCACAGAGACCCGGGATAGCTGTTTGCTGTACTTCATGTTGGAGATGGAATAAAGTTTCTGTGTCGTCCAGCTCGTTGCCTCACCTGCCTCCTTTCTCCACAATGTGTGTAGCATCCCCCCCCCATCATCATTGCTGCGAGAGCCTGAAGCAAACCCATAATGTCCCCTTCACATTTCTGACTGCCCCCCTCCCCCATATATACATGCCTAGAACCGGCCCTGAACTTCAGATGAAATAAAGGCTCTGTAACCATACTGTACAGGTATTACAGCTGGCCAACTGGAATGACAATGTCATGGATACTGGGTTGTTGTTTTTTTGGTGGGTGAGACTATGTTTTGGCTTTTGATGTATGTTGTTTATTATTTTGTACAGCACTTTGAGCTGCTACACTGTATAAGAAGTGCTTTATAAATAAAGTCTGATTGATTGATTGACACGACACACAAAGACAACCATTGAGGCAAGTGTGAGATATTTATTGAACTACATACAAATTGGGACTTAAGCCTGCAGAGACAAAGAGGGGAGAAAGTATTCAATATCGAGACAGTAAGTATGAACAAAGCACTGTGGCAGCAGGGTCTTACTTTGTAGGTGCAGGTGTCTAGGTAGGGAAACACCCGTGAAGGATAGATAGGTCTTCCAACCCGTAGATTGCTGGCTCAGAGAGGATCCTAGGAAGGAGTTCATTAGACAGTCTTTATTGTGCAAGTTCTTACTTGTTGAGGAGACCCAGTGGGCAGAGGTCCAAGGCACAAGAAGGCCCAACAAAGAGGAGAGTTCAGGATTCAGCTCCATCGTGAGAAAGACAGCACTAGGGCTGGAGAGTCCTGTAGCGCAGAGGTCTCCAACCCTTCTTTGGTTCTGTGGCTTGATGCAACCCAGTACTAAGTGTCCTGCAACCTGGTACAGGGTTAATAATTAAACATTTTTAGTTATGATTCCCCGTGTGCTTTTACGCAGCGCCCAGAGGAAGGAATTAAACCCATTCGCAGGAGTTAGTTGTGCTTTTTATTAACGTTAGACAAACAAACAAACAGTTCAAAACAACATAACTGCTCAGGATAACTTAGGAGTCCTCCAGGACGCTCTACAGTCTCGGGTGAGTATAACTGGGGAAATGTTCCAAAGCATAACAGACTGACTGCAACGGGGGAACGCAAACAGTTTCTACTCATGGTACTGGAGCAGTCCAAGTAAGTCCAAGTTTAGTCCGGCGAGCACAAACAACAAATACAGATAATCACGCCTCCCAGTGTGATGCGGTACCAAGGCATAGGCAGGGCATCTAGACATGAGAGGCAGATAACATACACTGAGGGGAACAGCAACAGTGTAGATCCAAACACATACAATGATCCGACAAATTCTTTCAACAGATAGAGGACTAAAATAGTGCCAGGCCTGATGAGGAAAGAGATTGCCGGTGTGAGTAATGAGAGTGAATGGGTGTGTGTATGTGTGTAAGAGTGTGCATGGGAGAAAATGTATGTGTGTGTGCGTGAACCAGAGATAATGAGACATAACTAATACCACTGACAGAAGGAGAAGGCGTGGCTGAGCTGTCAGGGAGCCGAGCGGACTCAAGAGGCTCCCTGAGAGTGCCTGATGGAAAATAGACAGCAACAAGTACACAAAAGAACAGCCACTGCGTCACAGAACTGGGCCTAAACATCAGCCCAGTTTATGACAGAGCCTCCTCTGAAGGGGTGGATACAAGACACCCCTAGTGACATCAGAAAGAAAAAAAAAGCCCCCCCCCCCCAAGGAATAAACAAACAAACAAACCAGGGCGGGCAGTGGGGAAAACAGGTTTGGAGGGAACCAACCAGCAAAAAATAACATAAGAAAAAATACAAGATAACAGTGAACCTCCCACCACCCACAAACCTAGAATAATCCTCCCCCCAAGCCCAGGAGTCCAAGAGCTCAGGAGGCTGACCGGAGTCCCAGGCCCAAGGGGCAACAAAAGGAGGCCAATCAGGTGGTCTGTCCAGATCCAAGACCAGTCGGACCTCCCAGGAGAGCGGGTCAGGTGGCCGACCAGGGAAACTGGGCCACCTAACTCCATGACACAGTTTATCTGGGGGACGCGCTGGGTCTTTGAGCCATCAGTTCAGGAGTGGCGGCTCGGGAGGTGGTCTCCCCACGGGAAGAACCAACTTAGTAAGGGGAGGCCAGGGGAAGGGAGCCCCGGCGTCATTAAATGGCAGTGAGAAGACAGCCCCCCCACCCCCTGTGGCCCTGTGCTGGCGGACAGAAGCACCCGCAGTGGGCTCCAGCTGGAGCTCTGCTGCACCCGCGGTAGGCTCCAGCTGGAATGCTGCTGCACCCACGGTAGGCTCCGGCTGGAGCTCTGCTGCACCCGCGGTGGACTCCGGCTTGAGCTCTGCTGCACCCACAATGGACTCCGGCTGGAGCTCTGCTGCACCCGCTGTGGAACCCGACCGGAACCCAGCAACCTCCGCAGCTAGCTCAGGTGGCAAACCTGGATCCTTAGTGGCCTCAGATGGCATTGGCTGCTCTCCAGCAACCCTGGCAGGGAACTCCGAGACCAGAGGAAGAGAAAGAAAGACCGAGTCAGGGTCACCGGCAGCAGCAGAGCTCGGTGAGGTGAGCCTGGGAGCAGCGGTGAGCTGCCCCTGGCCCCCCTCCCTACGAGTCAGGCAGTGTGACTTCAAAATGGGCAAAAGAGACATTAAGGAGCACACTTGCCTGAACTTGGGTTGCACCACTGTCCAGGACTCCAGCGATCCAGGATGTGAGAGCTCTGTAGGCCCGGGAGGTGCTGCACCCACGTCAACCTCCGCCAGGGAGGCTGGACCCATGGTGATCTCCAGCAGCGAGCCTAGCTCCTCGGACATGTCTGGCAGAGTTGGATCCTCTCCGGCAACCCTGAAAGAAGACTTAGACAGAGAGCAAGGAAAGGAGAGGTCAGGGTCGCCAGCAGCAGCGGAGCCCAGTGAGGCGAGCTCAGGTGCAGCGGGTGGCTGCACCTTGCTCTCCTCACCAAGAGCCAGGCAAGAATGCTCTAGAACAGAGAAGAGAAAAACAAAAGAGAGTACTCGCCTGAGCTCGAGCTCCACCGCCATCCAGGACTCCGACAATCCGGACAATGTATTCTCGGGCTCGGCCCACTGGAGGTTAAATTTGTGCGTAGACACTGCTGTGGCAGCCTCCGCAGCAGGCATGATGGTCGTAGCAGTCCTGGTGCCCCCAGGTGAGGACTCCAACGTTGGCACCTCATCTAGCATGGCGACTGAGGGCTGCCTCCCCGCTGACCCCGGAACATGATCCTCCAGGGCCTTTGGCTCCTCCATCATCCTATGGTTCATTCCTGGAGCTGGAGGACGCTCAGAGGGAAAAGGAGGAGACACGGAGAGGATAGGAACAGAGTCAGTTGCTGCAACTGGAAGGGACAACCCAGCGGACTGCTTAAACTGGCCCTCCCCCTTGGGAGACAGATAAGGGTTATCATAATTAAGGTGAATGGAATGAGAAAACACTTGCCTGTACTTCCGGTCTCTGATGTTAACAGCTGCAGGAGGTTGGCAGTCATCTCTCTCCGTGCCCAAGGTGAATTCAGGCCCTCTAGGGGAGGATGGAGGATCCATTCCCGAGGCAACGGTGGGCATAGCCGGAGGAGGCCGGGAGGATCTTTCGACAGCAGGAGCAGTCTGACCAGATGACAGGGAAGTGGCTGTTGAAGAGGCGGGCCTCCTCCGGTGCTTGGACGCCAGATGACTGTAATTCTGGTGGGCTGGAAACACGTGGGGTGACGCTGACGGACCGGGAGAGGAGCTAGCTGCAGGCTGTGGCGTGTGTCCTTGCTTGGGCTGCGCGAGGAACTGCACTCTCCTTAAACCAGGGAAGGCCTATTGGAGCGTGTAGACCGAGGAAATCAGCTCCGCGTATTGTGAGTAATTCCAGAGCCCAGGATGTGCCTCTAGAATACCCACTGCTGAATCCAGGCAACTCCACTTCGCTTTCGGGCCGTGGGCCTTGAAGGCTTCGTCCACGAAGGTCTGGATATCTGCCGCCGCCCATTCCTCCGCCACCGTAGGATGACTCGCTGTTCGTCTGGTTCAGTGGGTGTAGGCACGGCGTGCTGAAGACATCATATTCCAGGCAAGGGGAAGGGGGAGAAAAATAGATACAAAAATGAAAAAAATTTATGCACAACTACTCCACTGGGTTTTGGGCTGGTCGGATCATTCTGTTATGATTCCCTGTTCGTGTTTACGCAGTGCACGGAGAAAGGAATTAAACCCACTCGCAGGAGTTAGCTGTGCATTTTATTAATGTTAGACAAACAAACAAACAGTTCAAAATAACATAACTGCTCAGGATAACTTAGGAGTCCTCCAGGATGCTCTACTGTCTCGGATGAGTAGAACTGGGGAAATGTTCCAAAGCGTAACAGACTGACTGCAACGGGGGAACGCAAACAGTTTGTAGTCACGGTACTGGAGCAGTCCGAGTAAGTCCAAGTTTAGTCCGGTGAGCACAAACAACAAATACGGATAATCACACCTCCCAGTGTGATGCGGTACCAAGGCATAGGCAGGACATCTAGACATGAGAGGCAGATAACATACACTGAGGGGAACAGCGACAGTGTAGATCCAAACACATACAATCATCCGATCTCTTCAACAGACAGAGGGCTAAAATAGTGCCAGGCCTGATGAGGAAAGAGATTGCCGGTGTGAGTAATAAGAGTGAATGGGTGTGTGTATGTGTGTAAGTGTGTGCATGGGAGAAAATGTGTGTGTGTGTGTGTGTGTGTGTGTGTGTGTGTGTGTGTGTGTGTGTGTGTGAACCAGAGATAAGACACAGCTGATACAACTGACAGGAGGAGGAGGCGTGGCTGAGCTGTCAGGGAGCCAAGTGGACCCAAGAGGCTCCCTGAAAGCGCCTGATGGAAAATAGACAGCAACAAGTACACAAAAGAGTGGACAGCCACTGCGTCACAGAACTGAGCCTAAACATCAGCCCAGTTCATGACAATTTTTGCTTTGTAAAATATAGAGACGTGGACAAGTTGTTGGTATCCTTCCACAAAAATCAAAAAACATAACTGTCTCTGAAATCACTTGAAACTGATGAAAGTTTAATGGCATCTCTTATTGTTTATATCATATCACACAAATGTTTTGCTTTTGATTACTGATTCAGCTAAATATTTTAAATAATTGAACAAATTAAAATGACATAGACAACAAAGGTAGTGCCCTATTTAATATTTTGTGGCACCACCTTTTGCAGCAATGACTGCGAACAAATCAGAGTCACAGGTGCCTTCAAGCTTTTCATCAGACACCCAGCTTATTTAATGGGAAAACAACATGCTGCTGTGGAGTTTGGTATCAATGTGTGGACCACACTGAACATGGACCAGAGAAAGTAAAGGAGAGAGCTGCCTGGGGAGCTCAGAAAGAAGATTATAGATAACTGTGTTAAAGGTAAAGGCTATAAGACCATCTCCAAGCAGCTTCATGTTCCCGTGACCACAGCTGCCAATATTATTAAAAAGTATAAGGTTATAAGGTTCTGCTTGCCAAACTGCTGGACAGGACAAAAAAATAAATAAAAAGTATAAGGTTCATGGGACTGTAGCCAGCCTCTGAGGATATGGATGCAAGAGGAAATCCAAACCTAGGTTGATCAGAAGAATACTGTGGATTGTAGAAAAAGAGCCCAGGAAACCATCCAAATGAAGGTATATGAAGGTATGTCACTTTTTAATTGCACCATGGGTGTCAGGGCGTGGGATGGCTGTCATGCCCTCATCCTAATTTAGAATTCTAGTATCCTGTTTTCTGGGCATGGGACTCCCCCCATGTTCATATTTGGAACTTTCTGAGTTTCACTCTGGCTTGTTTTCATTATTATTCTGTTCTGCATAACTGTCTCATCACCTTTATGTGCTGCAGTCCTGCTTCTGCTCACTGTGCTGCATTTGCTGTGCGTGATTGTCTACTCAGTCCCGCCCGTCCCGTGTCTATCATCCTGATCCTGTCATCTGCCCTGCATTGTGCTGCTTGCTCCTGAGTGTATTTATTTCAGACCCAGTTTGTGTTTACTTTTGAGTGTCGTAGTCCTACTGTGTGATCGACTCTCTTCTGTTCCGACTTGATCTGATCTGACCTGTTTTGCCCTGACCTGTTCCTGCCTGTTTTTTGTAGGTTCTGTTACAGCCCCTGAGCTGTCAGTTATTTTGTGTTTTTGTGTTTCTTTTGAGCTGCGCCCATTTGGCTAGCTCATTACTAAATCCTGCCGAACTTGGGTATTAGAGAATGAACATCTGTGGTCGTCTGGCTGCAGATGGCACTGACTACCCCACCCACGGCATCTCGTTGTCAGTATGGGTTGTAAATTTATGTGGTAAATTTATGTGGTAAAAGTTGCAAATGTATGTTGAACAAAACCTTTCAGATTTACAAGGAAAAAGTTATGCCTTCACAAGGAACAGGCCTTACATGTATGAGGAAAAAAATTGCACATTTAAGGAAAAAAAACTTGAGAAATCAGCGACTGTTACTCATTACTCAAGTAAGTTTTTCAGTAGATAATTTCTTACTCATACTTAACTTACTAATTTTGGAAGGTAACTTTACTTAAAAACAACTTTGTCATAACCCGAGTGTCGGTTCTGGCCACACTCGGGTCTCATATCTTTTTGTTCCCTGGCTTTGGCAGCTGAGGGTTCCTTCCAGCTCCTCGGGCTCTTATTGTGAAGGCGCCCGGGGGAGCTCCCTGCTGTCAAAGTCAGCTGCTGCTCTGCTGTCCTTAGCAGCAGCTGTGCCGCGTTGGGGTCATTAGCCGCCAGAGATATAAGCGGGTGCTAAATGTCCTCCAGCGCGGCAGTCTCTGTTATATTCTGTTTTATCCGGTTATGTTCTCCTGTTACGATCATCTGTTATATCCTGCTACGTTTTGATGGTGCTCCTTTATGCTCAGGTATGTTCCTGTTTGCCTAGCTCATCATCAACGTTGTCGTCTGGCGCATCGGGTGTTCCCCGGCTCAGACTTCACTCAGCCGCTGTATGTGTTCTGTGTGTGTTCATCCTTATCCACAATAAATTACCACTGCAAACTCACTGGTGACTGAGGCGTCTTGTGACGGTCCGTGAGGGCCGTTGTGACAGTAGACTGCCGCCTAACGCCCGGAGAGGAGGCGTTGTTTCGAGACGCCATTCACCGTGCAGTTTGCAGTAGGGGACTGTTAATTCCTACCTGTCTGAGTGTCTGCAGCGGGGAGTATGTCGTCATCCAGGGGCCATTGTCGGCGCCTTGGCAGGCAGCAAGCGGAGGTTCTGAAGGAGGTGGACTACACCATCTTCACCGCTACGCTGTTGGACGCTCCCAGCGACATTTGTAGATACCTGGACCTAGCCGAGGAGATTCTGGATTCTCTTCCCCGCTTCACCGATCATCCAGAGGTAAGCGTGAGGAGAGATGACATCGCCGCCCAGCGTGAGAGACTCCGAGGGCTGGAGGGAAATCCTGGCAGGAAGCTGAAGCGGAGGAGACGTCGCCCCTCGCTTCGGGATCCCGCTCCTGCCTCTGTTCCGGCCCGGGAGTTCGCACCATCCGGAGGTCTTTTCCCATCGGGCATGTCGTCACTCGGGATTCCCCCAGAGAAGCTGCAGATGACAGCAGACAAGATCTGGGACCGGGTGGCAGCTGCTTGCTCCGCTGAGAATCCTCCAGCGTGTATGAAGCATGTGGTGGCGGCGGTCAGACTGGTGGAGAGGAATCCAGCGCTGCGTGAGTTTCCTGAGTTTGCTGACTTGCTTGCCGCCGTTTCTGCTCAGGAACGGCGATTTCCGGACCTCACCTTCGCCTCACCCCCTACAAGGAACCGTCGTCAATCCGGCTTCCAACCTCGGCTAGACCCCCGTCTGGATGCTGTTCCGGGTCGCCGCAAGGGCTCAACCCCCCACACAGCTGTCACTCCTGCGCCTCGTCAGAGGGGAATCCCCGCAGCCTCGTCTTCTCCCGGGCCCTCGCCTGCTGTCCCGTCAGCGCTCCATGCCCGACTGACCCCGGCTGTCGCCCCCTCCTCCTCGTCGCCTATCCTGGCTGCTGTGTGTCACGAGAGCTCCGTTTCGGCGAGCTTCATCCCGGATCCGCCTCGAGTGGCCTCGTCTCGTCTTCCCAGAGGGCCCTCTGTCGCCATCCAGCGGGGAAAGGAAGGAATGACGTCCCCCACAGCGGAGACTATCTTACCCTTAGGGGAAAGGCAAGTGCATGATAATTTCTCTTCTTTTGACATTGTTTTGCCTTGTCTGACTCCTAGGGGTGGAGTTCGGGGTATGCAGCCCCCCGAGCTCCCTCCACCCGCTGTGGATGAAAATATTAACCCTGCTTCCTCTGTGTCTCCCTCCGCTGAGCGGTCCTCGACGTCAGGCCAACGTCGCTGGATGAGGAGGGGGCCTGCGGTTCTGGAGAGCCTGGTTCCGGTTCCGCAGCCACGCCATGGGCGGAGGAGGAGAGCGGACTGCAGCGTGGAGCCATCGCCGATGAAGAAGCGTCCCCGGGGTTCCACGGAGGAGCGGTCCAGTCCAGCAGGGCGAGATTCTCCTGCCACCACGCCGTGCGGGCCACCGGCGTGGACATCGGTGCCGGAGGACTCTCTAGCTGCACGCACCATCATGCCAGCTGCGGAGCCCGACGCAGCTGAGTGGGAGCCTGAGGACGACCTCCTGACTTCTGAGCCCGGATCATCGCAGTCCTGGACGGTGTCAGAACCCGAGCTCGGGGTCGCCGGCGAGGGGCTGCTCTCGCCTGCTGCGCCAGAGGTTCCAGTTTTGGGGTTGGAGGTCGAGTCTGGTGCCACGCCGACCGGGTCCACCGGGAGTGCTGTTCTGGTCCAGTTGGGGTCCACTGGGAGTTCGGTTCCGGTCCAGTTGGGGTCCACCGGGAGTGCTGTTCCGGAGGCCCAATCGGGGTCCACCGTGGGTTTGGTTCCGGAGGCCCAATCGGGGTCCACCGTGGGTTTGGTTCCGGAGGCCCAATCGGGGTCCACCGTGGGTGCTGCACCAGCAGGTCCTAGGTTCGGTGAGGGAGCTGCAGATCCCCGGCCACCGGATGCTGGACAGGCTCGTTTTCTTCATCTCCACAGTCATCCTCCTCGTCTCCCTGAGGAGCACTACCAATCTCCACCTGGGGCCGTTGGGGTCCCGAACGCTCCGCCCGGTTTCCCCTCATCTTCCCCCTTTTCTGCGGGATCACCGGCTGCTTCCTCCCAACGGTTCTGGTGGGCTGGTGTTGCGGGGCGGCCGCCTGAAGGGCTGTCTCGTTGGTTTGGTTCTCTGGGCCGGCCCCCCGACCTGTTTATCTTCCTGTGCGGCGACCTGCTCCGGCCGCCTGAAACTCTCTTCCCCCGAGCATGGGACTGGGGTAGGCCGCCCGAACTGTCCTCTTTTCCCCTCCCTGTTCTGTGGCCTCTTGTTGCCGGATGAACCCCCCGAACCTTCTGCCCCATCCCTCCGGGCCTGGACTGCGCCCTTTCCGGGTTCCTGATCTCGTCTGTGGGACTATTGGGGTGTTTGTGGGGGGGGGGGAATTGTTTTGTGTTTTTGTGTCACTCTGTTTGCCCAAGGGTGTGTTGCCTATTTTGTACTTATTGTGGTTTTGTTCTTGTTACCCGGGATTGTGGTTTTTTTTTTTTTTTTTTTTTTTATAGCCTTGTTGGTTGTTTCTTTCTCCCTCCTGCCAGCACCCCATCCACCCACCCTAGGGGGGTGGGGGGGGGGGGCTTGGGTGTTACTCTGGCCGCTCAGAGCTCGGCCTTGAGGGGGAGGTACTGTCATAACCCGAGTGTCGGTTCTGGCCACACTCGGGTCTCATATCTTTTTGTTCCCTGGCTTTGGCAGCTGAGGGTTCCTTCCAGCTCCTCGGGCTCTTATTGTGAAGGCGCCCGGGGGAGCTCCCTGCTGTCAAAGTCAGCTGCTGCTCTGCTGTCATTAGCAGCAGCTGTGCCGCGTTGGGGTCATTAGCCGCCAGAGATATAAGCGGGTGCTAAATGTCCTCCAGCGCGGCAGTCTCTGTTATATTCTGTTTTATCCTGTTATGTTCTCCTGTTACGATCATCTGTTATATCCTGCTACGTTTTGATGGTGCTCCTTTATGCTCAGGTATGTTCCTGTTTGCCTAGCTCATCATCAACGTTGTCGTCTGGCGCATCGGGTGTTCCCCGGCTCAGACTTCACTCAGCCGCTGTATGTGTTCTGTGTGTGTTCATCCTTATCCACAATAAATTACCACTGCAAACTCACTGGTGACTGAAGCGTCTTGTGACGGTCCGTGAGGGCCGTTGTGACAAACTTCTGGCTGCTTTACCCACCTCTGTACTTAGGAGTAAAATGTATCCTGGAAAAAAATACTCATGAAAGTACAATTTAGTTAAGTTATTTGAGCACACATGTACTTGAATAAATGCAACTAGTTACCACCACCAAATGAATAGAAAAGAGTTGCCTGCAGCAGTTAAAAATGCATTCAGTGGACATGCAGCTGCATTCATTGCTCACTACCAAGCAGACAGGCTGACCAGTTTTCTCACAATTCCTTCCATTTTTTCCCGTCGGGTGACATCAAAGCACCCATTTCCTATAGGCATAAATCAATGTGTCTGTGTGTGTGTGTGTGTGTGGGGGGGTAGAATACATTTTTTTCTTCAAAATTTGCAGCTTTTCTCACATTTGTAACTTTCTTAACTTATTTGGAAATGTTCAACTTTTTTTTTTTTGTAAATTTTTTTGCATCTTTGACCTGATTTTGCATATCAGGAACCCAGATGCAGAGACCACAATGAGATCAAGGTATAGAATACAGCATAAGTATTCTATTGATTGGGTTTGTAATGGCTGACTAAGGGAGGTAGGAAAGCTTTTAGAGGGAAGAGAAAGGAGATGGTAAGTATTTATTCTGGTGGGAATGATTAGAGTTCTAAGAAAGGGGCAAAGCTTACATGTAGGTAGGTATGAGGGTGATGGTTTCCATTTGCAAATGGTGAATGTGGAAGTTCTCCAGGTAAGCAGATGAGACAACAGAGGCAGGTAGGGAATGGTGCACCGGGTATTTTTCCTGTGACGAGATTTATTGATTGATTGCAGTTGTATAAGATGGCTTACGTGAGTCCGGTTTCCACAGAGGAGATGATCCGGGTCCAAACAGAGATGGTGAACAGAGGCAGCATGGATGGGGAGAAATGAAGAATCCTGAGAAGCATGTGAATGGACATGGAGGATCAGGGTGTGAGGGTGTCGTGCTGAGAAAAGCATAACCGCAGAGAAAAGCACCCCCTTCACAGGAGCGCGCATCTGAGCAGCGATACTGTAAAACCACAAACAAACAAAAAATTTTACCCTGCAGCCATTGTATAAACCCTTTATACGCTTTTAGAAGTGAAACAAGTTTTTTAAAAAAAGCATGTAAATGAGTTAAAGTGTGTTTATTCGCCCAATGTTTCATTGTTCGGAGAATTAAGGATCCTTGTGATGTAACTCAATTTTTTAAGGATTGTCATAAAAAGGGTAATCACATTTTTCAAAGCATACTTATTGGCTTTGATTTCATCTAAACACCTGTAAATTTATGAGAAAAAGTTGTAGATTTATAAGAAAAAACTCCCAAATTTTTTAGAAAACAGTTGCAAATTTACAAGAAAAAAATGTCACATTTAAGATGCAAAAGTAGCACATTAGGCAGTAGCAGAATAGGTTTAACTAAAACTTTAGGAAAACGTTGCATATTTACAGGGAAATAAAGTGACAAATTCATGGGAAGAAAGTGGCAATTTCACAAATAAGTCACAGTTTTACAAGAAAAACTTTCCAATTTAATATTGTCATGGATTTAAGGTGAGCAAGCCCATGCATGCACGCACGCACGCACGCACGCACGCACACACACACACACACACACACACACACACACACACACACACCTGGAAGTTCAAAGCAGGAGAACTTGGAGACAACAATAACATGTAGCTTCAAGACATTTCCACTGCAGATCAGCAGCAGCTGAGAAGATGAGGCGTAGCTGCAGGTAATCAGTGTGTGTGTGTGGGCTCGCTCACCTTAAATTCATGACAATCTTAAATTGGAAAGTTTTTCTTGTAAAAGTGCCACTTTCTTCCCATGAATTTGTCACTTTATTTCCCTGTAAATATGCAACGTTTTCCTAAAGTTGCTATTCTGCTACTGCCTAATGTGCTACTTTTGCATCCTCAATGTGACATTTTGTTCTTGTAAATTTGCAACTTTTTTCTAAATAACTTGGGAGTTTTTTCTTATAAATCTACATCTTTTTCTCATAAATTTATTGTTCTTGTAAATTTGTTACTTTTTCCTCATTGAGTTTTTGTATTGAAAGTTTGTGTTTTTTTTTCCACACAAGTGTACATTTGTGACTGAATACAATAATGCTTATAGTGTCCCCACAGTATTTACTCTGGAGAAAATGTTGCATTTATTGTTAGGACTTGCCGGATTCTGTCACAGTAATGCAAAGATAAATGTGACTGCATGGTACACACACACACATGCAGAAGACTCATAATCTAGAATAAACCCTTACCTATGTCAGAATGACCTTGCGGTAGGAGGCAAGCAGGAGTCTGGAGACTGAGATGACTTACAGACCACTTACACGTTTATTTGAACAAGTCATTAAAATGGTAACAGTGTAGAGAGAATAGAACAAGTGAGACGACGAGCTGGATCAGCACAGACTTTATTTCTCTCTAACAGTTGAGTTGACAAGAATAGTTCCCAGGCTGCAGGGCATCTCACTTTTATACATTTAATGCCTTGCCTAGCGGCCTGGGGGCTCACACCTCAATACACGTTACAGACAAAGCCCGCACAGAGCTTTAGCATAACAGTCCACTGGTACCGTGCTTCTTCCTTCTCCCAGTAGCCAGCGTCTCCACCTCTGCTGTTCTGTCTGGACCTCTCGTCAGCCTCTTTTCTCCTGGGCCATCATCTCTGGGTGGAGAATGTAACACCTATGTCCCCCACACCGGTCCCCCCCCCAAACACCCAGAATTGGCCTTAACCCCCCTGTCCTATGGGCCTCAGCCGACGTCCATAGTGGCTGTAATGGGGGATCGCTGGCTCTGAGGCGCTGCTCCGCCGATGGGGCACTCCGGGAGGCACATCCGTCTGTGGGGGGACAATGGCGGGGGACACATCCTCATCAAGAATTTCTGTCCCTGCTGACGAGTCATTTACCTGCGGAACACCCAACGGAGGGAATCCACGCCGGGGAGCTCGGGCCAACACCACCTGTTCGTCTGCCAACACAAACACGGGCTTGAGCCTGTCAATGCAGACGGTTTCCCTGCGTCCCCCCAAGTCTAACATGAAATGTTTTGCCCTAGGTTCCAACACTCTGAACGGCCCGTCGTATGGTGGCCGCAATGGGGTCCGGTGTGCATCGTGCCTGACCAACATGAATGAGGCATTCCTCAAGCATTTTGGGACGAATGCGTGGAGAAAACAGTGGTGGGCCGGGTACCCTCCCCGCCTCTGTGCCACATAGGGAATGCGGGGATGGCTCGGCCTCGGGCACGGGGTTGTTGGGCAAAAATTCCCCGGGGAGCCGCAGTGGTTGAGAAAAAACTAGTTCTGCCGGGGAGGCCACCAAATCCTCCTTCGGTGCGGAACCCAACCCTAACAGAAACCACGAAAGCCGGTCCACCCAATTTGCGTCCGTAAGCGAAGCCCTGAGTGCTGCTTTAAGTGACCTGTGGAAACACTTGCATAACCCATTGGTCCGGGGGTTGTACGCGGTAATGCGGTGAATGTTGACCCCCAGGCTCCGGGCCATTGTAGACCAGAGGTCAGAAATGAACTGAGGGCCCCTGTCGGACGTGATGTCTGACAGAGTGCCGAAGCGTGCCACCCAAGCTGCCAAAAAAGCACGTGCGACCTCCGCAGACGTGGTAGAAGCTAGTGGCACCTCTTCGGGCCAGCACGTGGTGCAGTCTACTACTGTCAGGAGGTGCGTAAAACGCTGCGATGGCGGGAGGGGCCCCACCAGGTCCACGTGGACGTGGACGAACCTCTTAGCCGGGATGTGGAACGGCTCGAGGGGGGCCTTTGTGTGCCTGTGCACCTTGGCCCGTTGGCACACGACGCAAGCTGCTGCCCACTCTTTCACCTGTTTACACAGATGCGGCCAGACAAACTTCGCCCCCACCAGTTTGACTGACGTGCGCACTCCTGGGTGCGCCAGGGAGTGAACTGACTCGAAAACCCGACGGCGCCAAGCGCGCGGGACCACCGGGCACGAGTGGCCTGTGGAGACGTCACAGAGTAGGGGAGGGCCCCCGTCTTGCAGTACTCTGCTCTCCAGCCTAAACCCTGTTGGTCCAGACTGGAGCGCACAAACGTCCGCATCCCCGGCTTGCTCCGCTGCCATGGTGGTGTAATCTATTCCTACATAGACCGGGGCCACCAATGCGCACGAGAGGCAGTCTGCCACCACGTTGAGTTTACCGGCAACATGCCGAGATTGCTGCCAGTTGTTTTTGCTGCCGGGCTGACCATGGTTCCGAAACCTTGGCCATGCCATACGTTAGCGGCTTGTGGTCCACAAACCTGTGAAGCTGCGCCCTTCCAGCCAGAACTGGAAATGGTGTATGGCCAGGTGAAGAGCCAGCAACTCTCTCTCGAACACACTGTATTTACGCTCATTGTCGCGCAAAGACCTGCTGAAAAAGGCGAGTGGCTGCCAAGAACCTACGACGCACTGCTTCACGATGGCCCCTATGGCCACGTCCAATGTGTCGGTAGTGAGCGCTATCCGTACCGACAGATCTGGGTACGCCAGTAATGCGGCCTTCGCTAGCGCCATTTTGGCATCCGAAAAAGCCTGATCCTGCTCGGAGGTCCAGTCAATGTTGTCTGCTGGTTTTCTTTTTTTAAGCATGGCGTACAATGGCTGCATGAGCTGGGCTGTGCGGGGGAGGAAATGGTTGTAAAAATTTACCATCCCTAAAAACTCTTGAAACACCCTTACCGTCTGAGGACTCGGAAAATCTGCCACCACGCGCACCTTGTCCGGTAACGGGATTGCGCCCTCCCACGAGATGTGGCGACCCAGAAAGTTGATCACTGTTGCCCTGAACTGGCACTTTGCTGGGTTGATTATTAACCCATGCATTTCCAACCTCTGGAAAACCGTCCTGAGGTGGGCGATGTGTTCGTCCTCGGACGTGCTGGCCACCAGGATGTCATTGAGGTAGATGAAGACAAAAGGCAGATCATGGAGCACTGTGTCCATCATGTGTTGGAAGGTCTGTGCCGCGCCTTTTAACCCAAACGGCATGCGCAGAAACTTGAAAAGGCCGAGTGGGGTTATCACCGCTGTTTTGGGTATGTCTTCTGCTCGCACCGGGACCTGGTGGTAACTGCGAACCAGGTCCACCTTGGAAAAAACGTGTGCCCCGGTCAGGTGGACGGAAAAATCTTGAATATGGGGGATGGGGTAGCGATCGTATGCTGTAGCGTTGTTTAATCTCTGGAAATCGCCAAACGGTTGCCACGACTCGTTGGCTTTAGGCACCATGTGCAGCGGGGATGCCCACGGGCTGCTTGAGCATCCAATGATGCCCAACCTCTCCAAACTGGCGAACTCCTCGTGCACGCTGGGCAGTTCAGTTGTGTCCAGGCGCCGAGGTTGTGCGAAAACGGGTGGTCCCTTGGTGGTAATAAAGTGTTCAACCCCATAGTGACGGCCGCTGAAAACTTCAGAACCGTGAGCGCTGGGAACTGGGTGAGTAGTTGTTGGAACTTACCCCCTGGAGCTGTGACGTTGGCAAGTGTTGTCGACCCGGCTCCTCGAGCTGTACAGGGCAGAGACTCAAAAGAAAGAGCATTAACCAGGTGTCTATTAGGAATGTCAACTAATAAACCGTGTGCACAGAGAAAGTCTGCACCCAAAATGGGGAGTTACATGCCACTATGACGAAAGTCCACTGGAAGTTACGGCCGTGAAAACATATAGTTAGTTGTCCTCTCACCAAATGTCTTAATGTTAGAGCTGTTGGCGGCTGCCAGCTCAGGACCGCTACTTCCAGCCAGCCTGTCCAAGTTGGATGGCAGGATGAGGCTCTTTTGGGAGCCGGAGTCCACCAGGAACCGTCTCCCGGAACGTGAGTCCATAACGTAGAGCAGCTTGTCTCTGTCAACGGCGGTCGCAGCTGCTACCGACTGCCGGTCCTGGCGTTTCCTGACCGCTTGAATTGGCACGGTGGCATGCATCGCTGTGCGTCTGCTCCAAAATGGCGGTGATAAAAGCAGATCATGCCCTTCCCGTGCTTCCTGGCATCCACCCCGACCACCATCAATGGCTCCTCGCCCTCGCTGGCCGTCTCTGTGGGCTCTGGCACCGCTGCATTCATGGCAAAGGTTCTGGTCGCCAGGATGATCCGGTCTGCTTCTTGCACTAGTGCCCGGTAGTTTTGTGTCGCCAGCAGTGGTCAGTTGGCGAGGATCGCTCTGGCCGCTGTCTGGAGGTTTCTGAGGAAAAGATGAGCGAACAGGAATGGCTCACCATCTCTACCCATTAACGCCAACATGTTCTCTATCAACTCCACCGCTGACCTGTCCCCCAACTTGAAGCGCGTCAGGAGCCTTTCTGCTCTCTCGCAGTCCGAGAGCGTATAGTGCTGGGTCAGCATGGTCTTGAGCGCGTTGTATTTACCGTGGGCTGGGGGCTGTTGGAGCAGGCCTGCCACCTGCTGTGTTGTGTGTGCATCCAGCACAGCAATCACATAGTAATATTTGGTGTCGTCCGCTGTTACCCCACGGAGCACGAACTGGGCCTCTGTGTGGAGGAACCACGCTGTTGGGTCGTGCAGCCAAAGTCTTGGAGCTTGACCAAAACAGCGCACGCGGTGCTGGCGCTTCAAGTCCAGGATGTCTCCGGGGTGCTTTCCTCGTCTTCCATTGCACGTCAAGGGTCACCATTGTAGACAGAATAGAACAAGCGAGACGACGAGCTGGATCAGCACAGACTTTATTTCTCTCTAACAGTTGAGTTGACAAGAATAGTTCCCAGGCTGCAGGGCATCTCTCTTTTATACCTTTAATTCCTTGCTTAGCAGCCTGGGGGCTCACACCTCAATGCACGTTACAGACAAAGCCTGCACGGTGCATTAGCATAACAGTCCGCTGGTGCAGTGCTTCTTCCTTCCCCCGGCAGCCAACGTCTCCACCTCTGCTATTCTGTCTGGACCCCCCGTCAGCCCGTCTTCTCCTGGGCCAACATCTCTGGGTGGAGAATGTAACACCTATGTCCCTCACAACAGCCACTTAAAAAGAGTCTGAATCAGCTTCAGGTGTTAATTGGCCCCTTTTAAAGCCTACCACTGATTGCCTTCTGGAATGCTCCATCCTAAAGGGAAGATATCTAACAAACATTCTTAAAAAATCATACCAAACAAAATATATTCCATTATTAATATGCACAACTATATTAAAAATTCCAACCCTTTATTCTAATCACAACACAAATTGAACCATTTAATTTCACAAGTAATTTAAAAGCTAAATATATATCAAACTCCCCTCCCTTATTAGTAACTTGGTATGAACTTGAACCAGCATAAGTGTGTTCATGAACCAGGGGACTCATTTGTCATGAACACCTGGGGCCACAGGAGAAACACAATGTGAGTAACATGAAACCATGCTTTCCACAGTGCCATGTCTTAGCTACATATATCCTGTTGACTAGCTCACTCATATCCATTTCTTCCAGGCCAACCTTCTCAGGACCAGTGAGCAAGTCTACAGCAAACTGCACTGCTTTATCAAAATACAACTGAATAAAGGTTAGATTCAGGATTCAAAGCTTTGTTATCATGTGCACAGTTAAGAAATGCTGCATTTCCTGAGCAATGAAATTCTTACTTTCTTACCGAACGAATGCCAAAGTAATAGGTACACAACAATACTAATAAGTTAATAACACAGTAACACAATAATTCAATCCTAATACTAATGGATGCTAGTAACACACACACCAACACACACTTAGGCAATTAGGACTCCTTAGCATGTCTTGATACTAAATATTAAAACTAATGAGCACGCATTAGGCAATTTGGACAGCTAAAGCAGTTAAAGCAGTCAAACAAGAGGAATGAGACTGAAAATTCACTGGATGACTATAGTGATAGTGGTATATTGATATCAGAGATGATTTGAATCTGAGGTGGCATAAACCTGTGTACAGTGTACACATGAGCATTGTGCAGTGAGCAGGATATTATTATAAATTACAAATTAGCACCCGGTACTAATTTCTCTGTAATGTTAGTACCAGTAGACTGTACAAGATAAATAGCAGCAGAGATGATGATTAGCAGCAGAGATGATATGGACATCAGACGGCTGAGACTATATACACCGTACAGGTGAGCAATGTGCGAATTTAGCAGCCGGTGTGTGAGTTCCTATATGCAAAGCTAAGTCTATAAGACTTCTTGAGTCTTACAGAGTCATTATTTAACATAGTGAGAATTATTGTCCATTGTATATACTGTATATTTACTATAAGTAATGAAATTACCTTCATCACAATCTATAGACTCCAACAAGCAGCCACACACAACCACACACACAGTCAGCATGCTACGTGCAGACTCACACGTCCACTCAGACCACAACTAGCCCGTTTTTTTCTCCCTGGTTATTACCTTAAAGAGCTGGATTATTCTCTATGGTGACGTGGATCACATTAATGCCTTTCATTCAGCTCAGGTTGCATTCCTCATTCACAGCTTAGACCTGCATTTTTGTTACAGCCGCATTTTGCTGTCATGCTTCAAATACTGCATGTTCATAGGAAAAGATCTGGAGGCAGCGAGCAAACTACCCAGTCAGCAGAACTTGGTTGAGAAAGTGTTTAAAAAGACAACTTCACCAAGCGTTTGAACTGGATTTAGTTTGAAAAAGAAAGATCGAGCTGTCGTTCAAAATATGTTACATTCCTTAATTTTCAACAACTGTTCAACAATTATTTGGGAGTCAGATATTGTCTATCTTACACGCAGTAAAGTGCAGTTATTTAAAAAAAAAAAAACTATTTTGTGGGTTAGATCAAGTTTAGCCCCCCCCCCCCCCCACACACACAAAAGAAGACACATGATGCTGATTTTTGGTTTTCCAAGTAAATCTGCAACTTCTTATAACTTTCTCATCTCAGTTTTTTTCTGCAATTTTTTTCTCAGATTGGTGACCTTTTGCCTAAGGTTATTTTTTGGTAATATTGCATTTTTCACTCAAGTTTGCAACTTTTTACTTCAATCTTTTTTTATTTATTAACATTAAGAAAAGATTCTTATTTACAACGAGACATGGTTTTGCACAGGACTCAGTGGCAGATACTGAAACAGACCTTACACAGACAAAGATGCAGTGGTTTTGTATTTTTATTAAAACTGGTTAACCTATCCGGTTCTGGAACCACTTCCTGGGAAAGGAGCCAGAGCTTGGCCTACTCTGGAGTTGCCCTGAGTGAGACATGATGAGCAGGGGTGGGTATTCTTCTATCCCCCCACCTTGCTGCCTCGATATTGGACTTCTCCCCGGTGGACGAAAGGGTTGTTTCCCTGGTCCTTCAGGTTGGGAAACGGGAACTGATCATCATTTGTGCCTATAGAATAGAATAGGCTTTATTGTCATTGTACAGTTGTACAGTACAACAAAACTGTGGGTGCTCCACCAGGCTACTGCACAATAAAGTAAGAGCATGCTGTGCACCAAATGATGGTTCAGAGTACCCCCTTTTTAGAATCTCTGACTGGGGTGTTGGAGAGTGCTACTCTTGGAGACTCCATTGTACTACTGGGGTACTTCAATGCGCACGTGGGCAGCGACAGTGAAACCAGGAGGGGTGTGATTGGGAGGAACAGCCTGCCCGATCTGAACTCGAGTGGTGTTCAATTATTGGACTTCTGTGCTAACCACAGTTTGTCCATAACAAACACCATGTTCAAGCATAAGGGTGCCCATATGTGCACCTGGCACCAGGACACCCTAGGTTGTAGGTTAATGATCAACTATGTTATTGTTGTTATCGTGTCATCAGACCTGTGACCGTCTTATGCTGTCTAACCTGTCTTGGACACTCTGGTAAAGAAAGGTGCAGCGCTGTCAACTGATCACCACTTGGTGGTGAGTTGGATCTAATGGCAGAGGAGGATGATATTCAGACCCGGTAGACCCAAATGTATAGTGAGGGTGTGCTGGGAGCGTCTGGCTGAGGCCCCTGTTCGAGGGATCTTCAACTCCCACCTCCAGAAGAAATTTTGACACACTCCAAGGGAGTCTGGAGACATGAAGTCTGAATGGGACATGTTCTCCACCTCATTGTTGAAGCAGCTGCCCAGGTCGTTGGTGCATCTCATGGTGGCAACCCCCGAACCAAGTGGTTGACACCAGTGGTGAGGTGGCCATTAAGCTGAAGGAGGAGTCCTATGAAGGAGGAGTCCTATCCCCTCACCACCCAGCCAGTTGCAGCAGATGACTGCACCTCCCTGAGCCAGGCTCTGCTGGAGATTTCATTCTGCTAAAAGGGAGTTTTTCCTCTCCACCATCGCCAAGTGCTGCTCACAGGGGATCACCTGAATGCTGGAGTCTTTCTACAATTGTGGGGTTTTCCCCTACAGTTTGAAAGTGCTATGAGATGACTGTTGTTGTGAAATGGTGTTATATCAATAAAGTTGAGCTGAATTGAATTATTGAGCTTGGTTGGCTTGTGGGATTCCCGCAGCAGCTTAGGTGTACTGACAAATCAAATCAAATCAAATCAAACTTTGTCATATTGCTGTACATACAACTGTAGTGCAGGCAAGATGAAATTGCATTTCTCTCGGCATCCATATAAATAGAATCAGCATGATTTAAGACACACTCACACATAGCTTCACCCCCCCACCCCCACCCCCCATCCATTCACACATCCCTGAGACATACTTGGGGAAAAAAAACTAACTAACTATAATATACAAATAATATACAAAATGTCCGTAGGTGCAGTAGTGTGTATGAGAGATTCCGGGTCAGCTGTTCAGCATCCTGACAGCTTGTGGAAGGAAGCTGTTGATCAGTCTGGTGGTTCTGCCTCTGATGCTCCGGAATCGTTTACCAGATGGAAGAAGTTCAAAGTGTTTATGCAGAGGGTGAGAATGGTCCTTGACAATGTTCAGTGCCCTGCTCCTACAACGGTTCTGAAAAAGTTCTTGGACAGAGGGGAGGGAGACTCCAATTACCCTCTCAGCCCCCTTGACTATCCTCTGCAGGGCTTTTTTGTCTGACATACTGCTGCTGGAGTACCATGTAGCAATGCAGTACGACAAGCCAAGCGGAGGGCAGCATGGGTGGTTGTTGAAGCAAAAACTCGGGTGTGGGAGGAGTTTGGTGAGTCCATGGAACAAGACTTTGGATCAGCCTCGAAGAGATTCTGGCAAACTGTCCGGCGGCTCAGGAGGAGGAAGCAGCTCCCTGTCTGTGTATGGTGCGGATGGGGCATTGCTGACTTTGACTGGAGACATTGTCAGCCAGTGGAAGGAATTCTTCAAGGATCACGTCAATCCCACTGACAGGTTCCGGTTCCGCCGGACCGGCGGCACCACACGAGTTGGCTGCCGTTTGCAACTGCCCTTTTCTTATCTTCCTTCTTCTTTCTACACCTTTCACTCTATATATATATCACGGACACACAGATCGCCCCAAGGGTCTCCCGAGTCGGCGGACGGAGCCACTGTTTGCAGCGGGGGACGAATACAGCAGGGAAGAGCTAGCTGGCTAGCTAGCTCCAATCGGCACCCGGTGCTAACGGAGAAGCTCGACATGCCGAGGAACTGTGGCGAAAACGACGCGGGTGCCGGGCTGGAGTTTAGGCGGCGTGCAAGAAATATAAGACAGAATAATAAAGAGCGATGGCAAGAACCAAGCAGACTACCCGTAAATCTACTGGAGGAAAATGCCCCCCAGGAAGCAGCTAGCCACCAAGGCTGCTCGAAAAAAAATTGCTCCGGCCACCGGCGGAGTGAAGAAGCCTCACCGTTACAGGCCCGGTACCGTGGCTCTGAGCGAGATCCGTCGCTACCTGAAATCCACGGAGCTGCTCATCCGTAGGCTGCCCTTCCAGCGCCTGGTGAGGGAGATCGCTCAGGACTTCAAGACCGACCTGCGCTTCCAGAGCTCCACCATCATGGCTCTGCAGGAGGCCAGTGAGGCCTACCTGGTGGGTCTCTTCGAGGACACCAACCTGTGTGCCATCCACGCCAAGAGGGTCACCATCATGCCCAAAGACATCCAGCTGGCCCGCCGCACCCACGGAGGGAGAGGGAGCTTAGACTTTCTGCTGCACATTCACCAACCATAATGCTCCGCACTGTGTGTCTGTATATATATATATATATATTAGTGCTGTCAAAATATCGCGTTATTATCGTGTTAACTCAAGCGCCTTTTTAATGGCGAGATTTTTTTTAACGCGAGATTAATGCTGTGACCGTAGTTTTTCATAAGCACAGTGTACTGGCTGTAATACCACGCACGTACACATGGTGGCGGAACGAAGGATACGATTTCAAATATCAAACAAAGAAGAACCCAACGACTAAAGCGCGCAGCACTGGCGGCACTAGTCAGCCACAGTAATGGACGCACCAGGGACACTTCTGAACGGAAAGTTTACATTTAAAATAGGAAAGGATGGTTCGATCGATAAAACTAAAGTTATTTGCACTTATTGTCGATGTGAACTTAGCTACCATCAAAGCACATCCAGTTTAAAATACCATTTGATGGCCAAACACACCAGTGATGTAGCTTCGCCTCCTCCGCGTCAGAACCAAACAAGTTTGGATGGCTTCCGACAGCGGCCCATGGATGCTGCTACTAAAATGAAGCTAACAGCTGCCATAGCTAAGTGGGTGGCTACGGCATGCAGGCCCGTTAGTATTGTGGAGGATGAAGGTCTGGCCGAGATAATTCGCATCGCATCCAACGACTGGACCTACGAAACTCCTTCCAGAGCTACTATCACACGCCGGATAGAAACGTTGTTTGAAACGGAGAAGTCCCAGTTACAACAGGCATTGGGGCAGACAGAAATAGTCGCGCTAACGGGAGATTACTGGACGTCACTTGGCAATGACAACTACCTCGGGGTCACAGCACATTATTTCACCCCACAGTGGAAACTTCAGTCCCATGCTTTGACTGTTATGAAGACAGAAGAGAGGCACTTCGCTGATAATGTTGCAGAGCACTTCATGAATGTAGCCAGAGAGTGGGGCATCGAAAAGAAAGTTGTTTCACTGACCACGGATAGTGCACGCAATATGATGGCTGCAGCCAGAGAGCTCCCCTTTGAACACCTGCCGTGCATCGCACACAGCGTGCACCGAGCAGTCACGGTTTCTCTGCGCAATAGCCCATTCGACAGCGCATTGGCAAAATGCAGAAAACTTGTGGGACACTTTAAACACAGCCCAACGAATGCCCTGGAACTCGAGCGGCAGCAAATCGCACACAACCAGAAAGAAGAAGCGCTCACGCAGGAGGTAGCAACAAGATGGAATAGTACCCTTGAAATGATAAAGCGTGTCAACCGGAATATTGAACCTCTGACAGCTGCCCTGGCCCTACACTCAACCAAAGTCAGCATGCCAACAGCAACGGAGCTGGAGAAAACAAAGAAGCTCGAAGCTGCGTTGGAGCATTGCAGGTAGGCCTAATTATGTCTTGTAGCCTATATCTGATTCTTTAACAATTAAGGTAGATCTGTGTCAAGACAGAAACATTAGCACCTCTCTCACCCAACGTAAAATACCACCCTGTGGCATGTTTTAGATGGGCCATCTCTATGTGTAGACTGTTTATTTGCTTCATTTTACTCAAAGTGTAGCTCGTGATTATCTGTATATTTTTTCTGTATTTTGACATAATCAGTGACTGTTTCAATAGCTATGATTCCCTGTGTAACTTAACAACAGAGAAGGCCAGGAAGCGCCCAAGAGGCTAGGTTTTCAGCACTTTCCGCCCTAAAAACGCATTTGGTGGACACAGGCCCTAATGTCTGTCTGTCGGTATCACCTCTCTCCCTTCAACTGTGTGTGTTTGTCCCGCACAGCACTGTAAATGGGTAATGTGTGTGTGTGTGTGTGTGTGCGTGCGCAGGAACACATGTGATTCCTCATATCCCCTCCCATCACTGTAACTGTAGGTTATCTATCAGGTGTCCGTATGTGTGTGACAGAGTTTTGTGAAAGAGCTTTTGTATATTGTTGCAGATATGTGACAGATCTTCTGGGTGGAGAGAAGTTTGTTTCTTGCTCTGTGGTGATGCCAGCATTATGCCACCTGTCCCGAGTAATGGAAGTCACTGAGGACGACCCAGCGTACTTGATCAAGTTCAAGGAAACCTTTTCAGCGGATATGGAAGGTCGCAAAGAGAAGTTGAACATCGCATGGCTCAGGGTTGCTACAGCACTCGACCCAAGGTAAGATATTCATTCTACATTCTTCTCAGTATTTTGTTTGTCTTAAGCACCACTTTGTTTTGTGGGTTGGTTCTCTTTAATATCCATTTTTTTCTTCTGAATCTGGAATAGAGATTAGGTCAGTGTTTTGTTTTACTAGTGCCTTTGCTTGTATGGCAATAACGTTGATATTTTTTATTATTTCATTTCAAGGTTTAAGGACCTCAAGTGTCTGAGCAAACCTGACCGGGTTGTCGTGTGGGATTCCATCCATGCCTTACTCCAGCAGCAGGAGAAGGGGAGACCAGCAGCACTGGATGACCAAAGCATGCCTGAGCCAGAGAAGAAGAAGCCAGCTCTCATGTTTGCACAAGAATCTTCCTCAGATGAAGAGGAGGACACCGTGGAACGCTGCATTGAGCGCTACAAGGCAGAACCTATGATTGGCATTGAAGACTCTCCACAGGAATGGTGGTCCACACATAAAGCGTCACACAGTGAGATGGCCTCCCTTGCATGCAAATACTTAGCAACGCCTGCCACGTCAGTACCATGTGAACGATTGTTTTCACTGTCTGGACATGTCGTTCAGAAAAAACGATCTTCCCTGTTGTCTGAAAATGTCAATAGGCTTGTCTGTTTGAGCAACTGGCTCAAAGACAGAAAGTAGGCCTTTAGGTTGACTCACCTGTTACGTGCTAGCAGTTACATTATGTTCATGTTCAAGAGGCTGTGTTGGTAAGTTTAAAACTGCAGCAGTTGGGCTACTATACAGTCATTAGACTGTACTACTCCTCTCAGGGGACACTCTCCTCTTGTTTTCATTTTGTATTTAAGGGGCTGCTTTTGTGCCTATATATTTTTTATTTGTATGTATCTTTTTTTATCGCAGATATCAGTGGCAGGGTTACTAAACTAATGAAAAGGAAAAAAAGAAAACATTTTTTTATTTTCAGAGTAATATGTCCTGTTTTGTTTTCTCGGTCTAATACGGAAGATATGGATGCTTTGCAATGATAATAATAATAAAAAACATTTGTACAAAGCAAGCCCACTCACTTTTTGTGCTGTTAAGAGAATTACAATGGTTTTTCATGAGACAAAAATACGCAACTAAAATGTGATTAATCATGAGTTAACTATGAGATCGTGTGATTAATTATGATTAAATATTTTAATCGCTGGACAGCACTAATATATATATATATATATATATATATATATATTTATAGTAATATGTACATATGTATGCTAGCTGTTCTTGTTTTTTTCTTGCCTTCTGATTGTTGCTCTGAGTGTTGCTATCCCTGTGCTGTTGCAATCCTGGAATTTCCCCATTGTGGGACTAATAAAGGCTTATCTTATCTTATGTCTTCCACAGAGGAAGCAGGGCTTGAGGATGAGGGGAACAATTCACCCATCAAAGGGGCTGAGATCATCGAAGTGGTTAAACAACTCTTTGGTGGCCGGGCCCTGGGAGTGGATGAGGTTCACCCTGAGTACCTCAAGGCCCTGGATGTTGTAGGGCTGTCATGGTTGACACGCTTCTGCAACATTTCATGGAAGTTGGGGACAGTGGCTTTTGGCATGGCAAACTGGGATGGTGGTTCCTCTTTTTAAGAAGGGTGACCGGAGGTGGTGTTCCAACTTTAGGGGGATCACACTTCTCAGCCTCCCTGGGAAGGTCTATGCCAGAGTACTGGAGAGGCGAATCCCGCCATTGGTTGAACCTCAGATTCAGGAGGAACAATATGGTTTTCGTCCTGGCCGTGGTACATCAGACCAACTCTTTACCCACCCGAGAATCCTCGAGGGTTTGTGGGAGTTTGCCCAACCAGTCCACATGTGTTTTGTAGACTTGGAGAAAGCATTTGACTGCTTGTCTCATGGTCTCTTGTGGGGGGTGCTATGGGAGTATGGGGCATTGGGCTTGTTGTTACGAGCAATTTGGTCCCTGTACGACCATTGCAAGAGTATGGTTCATATTGTCAACACCTAGTCAAACTCATTTCTAGCGAGAGTTGGACACTGCCAGGGCTGCCCCTTGAAACTGTTCCTGTTCATAATTTTTATGGACAGGCTATATAGGCACAGCCAATGAATGAAGGGTGTCATGTTTGGTCACCACAGGATCTCATCTCTGCTGTTTGCAGATGATGTTGTCCTGTTGGCTTCATCCAGCAATGACCTACAGGTCTTGCTAGGATGGTTTATTACTGAGTGTGAAGTGGCTGGGATGAGAATCAGCACCTCCATGGTCCTCAGCTGGAAAAGTGTGGATTGTCCTCTCCGGGTTTGGGACAAGCTCCTGTCCCAAGTGGAGAAGTTTAAGTATCTCAAGGTCTCATTCACGAGTGAGGGGAAAATGGAGCAAGAGAGTGACAGATGGATTAGAGCAGCATCTGCAGTGATGTGGATGTTGTATTGGTCTGTTGTGGTGAAGAAGGAGCTGAGCTCTAAAGCAAGGCTGTCAATTTACCAGTCAATCTACGTTCCTACCCTCACCTATGGTCATGAGCTTTGGGTAATGACTGAAAGAATGAGATCGCCGATAGAAGTGGTTGAAATGAGCTTTCTCCGTAGGACTGCTGGACTCACCCTTAGAGATAGGGTGAGGAGCTCAGTCATCCGGGAGAGGCTCAGAGTAGAACCACTGCTTCTCCACATTGAAAGGAGCCAGTTGAGGTGGTTTGGGCATCTGATCAGGATGCCTCTGGACGCCTCCCACTTGAGGTGTTTTAGGCATGTCCCACTTGGAGGAGACCCCAGAGCAGACCCAGGATACGCTGGAGAAACTACATTTCATAGCTGGCCTGGGAACACTGTGATATCCTCTCTGAAGAACTGGAGCAGGTGGCTGGAGAGAGGGAAGTCTAGGCTTCTCTGCTTGAGCTGCTGCCTCTGTGCTCTGGATCTCCAGAAAAGCAGTAGAAGATGGATGAATGGATGAATGTTTAAGCTGCGGTCACTGTTATCCTTACGAATGGCTGTGAACACCGTACAAAAGATTTTTAGACCATTTTGTATGGCCTTCTTAAGGCGGGTGTAGGAGAATCCATAAACTGTAAGTTCGTGGCCAGGTCGATGTTCTTGTTCAAGATTGCTACGAACGCCCACGAAAACCCCTCATTGCAGGGCGGCCATATGAATGCCATAGGAACAACGTAAGAACCATGCAAGGTGTTGGCTGTAAGGATGCCTCAAGAACACCTTAAGTTGCTCTTGAGGGCTGCACAGTGGTCTTAAGAAATGCTGTCTGAATCCCTGTTGGTACGGAGATTCGTAAAGCATGTGTAAGATGGTAGTGAGGTGCTCACAGGGCAGAAGTATCTCATTCGTGCGACATTTGTGCCGACAAAATGTGCTGAAAGCCGTAAGATCTTCATATCAACGATTTGAGAGTGCCATGAGTTGCACAAAAATTTTTGTAAAATGGCAGTTAAGTGTGCCGTAGTAAGATTCCAAGAACTCTTGGGCCATTACACAACAGAAAAGCATCTCATTTCTCAAGAATACCTCAAGTTGCTCTTGTGAATTGAACAGCAGCCATAAAAATCTATGCCCCCCTCCTCAAATTTCTGCAAACTCCAGAATTCGTTGGAATTGCAAGAATCTTATGTTTGTAAGAACCTTTGTAACCGTAGCTTAAGGCGGTTCTCAAAGTGATCTGACCTACAGGGGTAGGAGAAGACAAGATGTGTGTATGCAACAAGGAATTTTTGATAATGCACAGATTGATGTATTCTTACAGCTGAAGAGATGGTTGCAGCCAAGTCATCTTCTGAAGAAGATGAGAACTGGTAGAGATATGTGGACTTACAGGAGGAGTTGTCAAGGAACTGGTGAGATGGTGAACATCTTCCAGGTATTTGCAGGTAGCATTGGTGGTTGGATCCGGTGATAGGGAGTTTCTTTGTGGTGAGTATGGAGATACCCGGGGCCCGGGGATTTTCCTATGATGACAGAGTTATTTGACTTGAAATATTTAATCCTTACTTGTGTTTCCAGGCAGGCACAGGCAGAGGATGTCCAGGACAGGAGGGTAACAAGAAGTAGTGATGGTCTGGTTGAATCAGAAGCTCCTGTCAAAAAAGAAAAAAAATGGCACTGTTGTTCAGAAACACTGTGTCGAGGCTTGATTTTTTTGGCTAGTGACATCCATAGCACCATTCCTATGTCACTGCTTGGGTACCTGATTCAATGGTTTTAAAGAAGTGAAGAATTGGCAGGATTTGTGGTGTGTTTTGGTGGAGATTTTGGCGAGAGACAAGGAGCCAGTGAGTGAGCTATAGTGAGATATGAAGCCAGCAAGGAAGAGAAGACATTCTGCTATTGTAACATTCACTTTAAACTGTGGTACTGTAATACCAGAGGATGCCACAGGGCGGTGCTACTCCGCTTTGGTGTTGGTAATGTAACAGCTTAGAGCTAAGCCATGCAATAGGAGAATTCTTTAGTAATTGGTAGGTGTCGATTATGTTGTACATGTCTTGCTAATTCATGTATGAATTAGGGTATGTAGCATTGTGGAGACCTGGCTTAATGTGGTCTTGTTTAGAATAAGTTAAGATAAGATAAGCTAAGATAAGATAAGATATGCCTTTATTAGCCCCACAATGGAGAAATTCCAGGATTACAGCAGCAAAGGGATAGCAGCACTCAGAGCTGGCAATAAGATAAGAACTGGTTAGCTAAAGCAGTAAATGAATATACATATGTACACAGATAGTTATATACACAGTGCAGGAGCATTGAAACTAGATGGAATAAACTGACATAACGCACGGCTCAGGAGACACACACGCAGGCTCAGAATAGGTTTAACAGTTTATTTAACAACAAGTGTGTGAGTGGATGCGTGTCTGTGGAATGTGGATGTACTGGTGGTGGACGTCAGCGTCAGGCACGGAGGCAGGAAACCATACAGCCAGACAACCCTGGGCAGAGAGCACAGGGAGAAGGTGACGGGCACCGAACCAGTACAGCAGGAGATAAAAGGTTAGTTGGCTTACTTGGCAGGGCAGGTGGCAGGCACACACAAGGGAGGGTCTGGAAGACAGAGACCTGACGATGCACCTGACAGCAGCCGCGAGATGGTGATGCGGGGGCGGGGTCCGCCGCCGGGAGAGGTCCACCTGTGCACAGGGGAAAGATTGGAACACAAGTAGTGGATAGCTTACGTGAGAGATCTTGCTGTTAGGCGAGGGGGTTCCTCTGCAGCAAGTAGCCGAAGGGATCAGACGGCTTCAGGCCGAAGCCCAGGGCAGAGCGGCTTATGTGCTCCGCCGCTGATGAGGTGCAGGTGTGCGCTCAGCTGGCGCCGCTAATGAGCGGCGAGTTGTAACAGTACTCCCCCCTCTAGCAGCGCCTCCTGGCGATGGTTTATTAGGGAACATCCGGTGAAACTCGGTGATGAGAGAGCTATCTAACACGAACGAGGAACGGACCCATTGCCTCCATTCTGGACCATAGCCCTCCCAGTCCACCAAATACTGTAGCCCGCGATCCCGGCGTCGGGAGTCCAAGATGGTCGAGACAGTCCAAGCCGGGCGGCCATCGATCATCCGAGGCGCGGGCGGCGCAGCAGGAGGAGGGCAGATGGGATCAGACACCACCGGTTTCACCTTAGAGACGTGGAAGGTGGGATGGATGCGGAGGGAGGGGGGAGTAGCAACGCGCACTGCCACCGGGTTGATTACCTTGGTGATGGGGAATGGGCCCATGAAGCGTTTCGCCAACTTCCTCCTCTCACCCTTCAGGTTAACATCCTGCGTGGAGATCCAGACCGGTTGGCCCACCTGGTAGGCAGGAGCAGGTCTTCTTTGCCGGTCCGCCGTGGCCTTATTGCGCTCCGCCGTGCGTAAAAGCACATTGCGCGCGGCTGTCCAAATTGAGCGACACCGCCTGAGGTGAGCCCGGACCGTGGGGACTGCAGATTCGTCCTCCAGCGAGGGGAACAAAGGGGGGTCGTAACCCAGGGACACTTTGAAAGGGGACATCCCTGTGGCTGAAGAACGGGCGGTGTTGTGAGCATATTCAACTCAGGCGAGATGTTTGCTCCATGACGCAGGCTTCGAGGCAGTGACGCAACGGAGAGCAGCCTCCAGCTCCTGATTGGTCTGTTCACACTGCCCGTTAGATTGGGGGTGATGGCCGGAGGAGAGGCTTACCTGGGCTCCTATTGTCCTGCAGAAACTCCGCCAGACATCAGAGGCGAACTGGAGACCCCGGTCGGAGACCACGTCAGCTGGTATCCCATGCAGCCTGACCACGTGTTGGATGAGAAGGTCTGCCGTCTCCAAGGCAGAGGGTAGCCCCCATAATGGGACGAAGTGGGCAGCCTTGGAGAACCGGTCGACGATGGTCAGGACAGTGTCGAAGTTGTTAGAGATGGGGAGGCCAGTGACGAAGTCTAATGCGATGTGCGACCAGGGCCTACCAGGGATGGGCAGGGGCTGGAGCAAACCCGCAGGAGGAGAGTTGCCAGACTTATTGGTGGCACAGACGGGGCAGGCCCGGGCGTAGCGGGCAGCATCCTTGCATAACCCCGGCCACCAAAAGGAGCGTTGGAGCAGGTCAATCATACGGGAGGTCCCAGGATGAATGTAATGGTGAAACGGAACCTGGCAAAAAACAGGGACCAACGGGCCTGGCGGGCGTTCAGGCGCTTGGCAGTTCTTAAGTACTCCAGATTTTTGTGGTCCGTTAACACCACGAAAGGCAGGGTGGCCCCCTCCAGCCAGTGATGCCACTCTTGGAGCGCAAGCTTGATGGCAAGAAGCTCCCTGTCCCCCACGTCGTAGTTGCGCTCCGCCGGGGACAGGCGCCGGGAGAAGAAGGCACAAGGCTGTTTGACCCCATCAGCCGGTGACCGCTGAGACAACACCGCCCCCACCCCCGTATCCGAGGCGTCGACCTCCACAATACACTGCAAAGAGGGGTCGACCTGGCTGAGGACCCGAGAGGAAGAAAATTCCGCCTTCAGCGCCTGGAAGGCCACCGCGGCCTCTTCAGTCCATTGGAACCGGGTTTTAGGGGAGGTGAGACGGGTCAGAGGGCCGACGATGGCTCCAAAATTGGGGACAAAGCCGTGGTAGAAGTTGGCAAAGCCGACGAACTGTTGCACCTGTTTTCTGGACGAGGGAGTCGGCCAATCTACCACCGCTTTAATTTTGGCTGGGTCTGGAAGCACCTGGTCATGGGAGATGACAAACCCGAGAAATGACGTTTTCTTGGCGTAGAATTCGCACTTCTCCGCCTTCACGTATAACCGATTCTCCAGTAGCCTCTGCAGGACCCGTCTCACATGCACCTGGTGCTCGTCCCTGGACTTGGAGAAGATGAGAATGTCATCTAGGTAAACGAACACAAACAGGCCAATGAAATCCCGGAGAACATCATTTATTAGGCGCTGAAAGGAGGCTGGAGTGTTGGTCAACCCGAACGGCATGACCAGGTATTCAAAGTGGCCGTTCGGGGTACGGAAGGCTGTTTTCCATTCCTCTCCCTCCCGGATCCGGACGAGGTGGTACGCACTGCGGAGATCCAGCTTGGTAAACCAGGCTGCCCCCTGGAGGGAGTGAAAGGCAGTGTCCATCAGGGGCAGGGTGTAATGGTCCTTCTCCGTGATGTCGTTTAGGGCTCGGAAGTCGATGCACGGATGAAGCGAGCCATCTTTCTTGCCCACGAAGAAGAACCCTGCACCTAATGGCGATGATGATGGGCGAATAATACCTGCGCTGAGAGATTCCTTGAGGTATGAGTTCATGGCCTCCTTCTCAGGTGCAGACAGGCTGTAGAGGCGTCCCGAAGGGTGCGGCGCCCCCTCGCGGAAGTTTATGGCGCAGTCGTAAGGCCTGTGTGGAGGAAGGGACATTGCCTTGGACTTACTGAAGACTCCGCCCAGGTCGTGAAACTCCACAGGCACCAAGGAGAGGTCCGGAGGCGCAGCATCCTTGACCACGGGAGGAGAGGATGGCGAGCAGGCAGTGGATTGGAGGCAGGTGCTCATGCAGAAGGTGCTCCAGGCTGTTACCTTCCCGGTCCTCCAATCCAGGACGGGGTTATGGAGACGGAGCCACGGATAACCCAGGATCACAGGCGACACAGCGGAGGGCAAGATGTAAAAGGAGATCTCCTCCCGGTGATTTCCTGAGACGATGACAGAGACGGGGTTTGTCCGGTGGGTCACTCTCCCCAGAGACACACGGGAGAGATTAATGAGGGTGAGAGGAGTTTTGAGGGGCTGGCAACGGATGCCCAATCGGATTGCCAGGCTTTGTGAAATAAAGCTGCCTTCCGCGCCTGAGTCCACCAGTGCGTGAGTGAGATGCCCGGTGGTGCTGTGGCAAAAACGGATGGGCAGCAACAAATGAGTGAGGGGGGTTGACCGGTTAGCGTCCGCGAGGCTCCCTACAGTAATTCGCGGACCTCCCCGTTTGGGCTTCTCCGGGCAACGCTCCACAATGTGCTGGTTGTCTCCGCAATACATGCAGAGACCCAACTCACGGCGGCATTGTTTCTCTGCAAGGGGGAGCTTTGCCCGGCCCGTCACCATAGGTTCCGACTCCTCGGAGACCTCCGATGGCGGTAACGCCAGGGGGCAAGCTTGGGACGGGCGCGACGAGGCACCCCACGAGCAAGAAGGCAACTTCCGCTCTGAGGCGCGCTCGCGCAGCCGGTTATCCAAGCTGATGGTGAGAGTGATTAGCTCCGCAAACGTTCCAGGGAGATTCCGACCAGCCAGTTCATCCCTCAGACCAGCGTTTAAACTGCGGAGGAAGATGCCACAGAGGGCGCGTTCCTCCCAGCCAACCTCCTCCGCTGTAACCCGGAAGTCAATGGCGTAATCGGCGGCCGAGCGGCTCCCCTGCTGAAGGCTGAGGAGGCGATCGACCTGGACACTCTCAAAACGAGAGTGATCAAAGACTTCCAGGAATTGTTTAATGAACTGGCCATAGGTGAGGGTGGCGTAGCTGGGCTTCGCCATTACGGCATAAGCCCAGGTGAGCGCATGACCCTCCAGGAGGTTTCCTATGAAGCCAATTCTGCTGTGGTCTGAGGGAAAATCCCCGGGGACGCGCAGAAACACCGACTCACACTGCATAATGAACCCCCGCGCTCCACCGAGCTTATCGCTAAAGCGGGCGGGGGTCGGGATAGGAGTGAGTCGGGCTGGGTCACCCGGAGCAGGCTGGACGGCCGCTGGAGCAGCTGGAGCTGCGCCTCCCTGACGAGCCGGGGGGAACGGCTGACGGGGGTCCAGGCGGTCTAACCGGTCAGTTATCTTAGACAATTGATTCAACATCACCTGTTGTTGATAAGCTATCAAATCTATTCGAGCCTCAAAGATGGTAGGATGGCGCGTGAGCCTGCTGTCCACCGAGCCGCTCTGCTGAAGCCGTACTGACATAACGCACGGCTCAGGAGACACACACGCAGGCTCAGAATAGGTTTAACAGTTTATTTAACAACAAGTGTGTGAGTGGATGCGTGTCTGTGGAATGTGGATGTACTGGTGGTGGACGTCAGCGTCAGGCACGGAGGCAGGAAACCATACAGCCAGACAACCCTGGGGAGAGAGCACAGGGAGAAGGTGACGGGCACCGAACCAGTACAGCAGGAGATAAAAGGTTAGTTGGCTTACTTGGCAGGGCAGGTGGCAGGCACACACAAGGGAGGGTCTGGAAGACAGAGATCTGACGATGCACCTGACAGCAGCCGCGAGATGGTGATGCGGGGATGGGGTCCGCCGCCGGGAGAGGTCCACCGATGCACAGGGGAAAGACTGGAACACAAGTAGTGGATAGCTTACATGAGAGATCTTGCTGTTAGGCGAGGGGGTTCCTCTGCAGCAAGTAGCCGAAGGGATCAGACGGCTTCAGGCCGAAGCCCAGGGCAGAGCGGCTTATGTGCTCCGCCGCTGACGAGGTGCAGGTGTGCGCTCAGCTGGCGCCGCTAATGAGCGGCGAGTTGTAACATAAACAGCATCACGGTGTGTTAAATTACCCTGTAGAGTAGGAATATGTACCCAGACTTTATATTTCACATTTGAATCAACAGTGTTGCTGCCACCCTCAGTAATGATTGTTATTGTCTTAGTTGTGTATTGGAGGGGACGATTTCTATTGTGCAAAGTTGTTACGTTTAGTACATTTAATATGACCTCTATGAGCAGCCCTGTTTAGGTTATAAAGAATATAGAATAAAGCACCGAGTGGAAGTATATATTCTGTCTGGTGACTCTTTGTGTTGTTAGCTACTCCGGAGCCCATCCTAATGTGTTAGCCTTGGCCTGCTAGCTCTCTGCCGATACCTCACCACCCATCTGTTGTTTGCTTTTGATTTGTATGTCTTTATGTTATCTGAGAAATTCTCTCTCTCGCTCTCTCTCTCTTTCTCTCATATATAGATGAACATATATGAGGCCACATTAGTAGTGTGAAAAAATAATATTTAAATAACTTGATGCATTATTTACTACCCTGTAGGTCCAGTGCTTGGTCTGTGACCAGCAGCTGGCCTACAACGACACCTCATCAATGCTGAGGCAGTACCGCACCAAGCAAGATGGTGGGAGTAGACTGACAATGAACCCAAGCAGTCATGGTATGTACATCAGCTGTCATTTATTCATTGCTGCCTGCACAACATTTCAGTAATTGTGTTTTACCTTCATCTTTTGGGTGAGAGGTTTCATTGGTTGGTAGTTCTTATTCTTATGAAATTCCAGCAGGCTACTGGTGAGATGGAAGACTCATCTGATCCCACATTACATCATTTCTGACAACAGACTAGCCAACCACCTGTGACTAACAGCATTAAAGAATAATGTGCTTGAGTGTCTTTAATAATAATAGAAGACTCTTAAACACATTTATAAACACTCTAATTCAAATGATTCCTTGTACTGAAGGGATCACGAAGGACTCCCGGCCCTTTTCCATCGTCGATAACACGGGCTTCTGACAGTTTGCAGGTGTTTATTGTTTATTATTGATGGGTACCCATCAGCTTGGTTCCAAGGTTGTCATAGCCAGGAGCAGTACTGGGGTTGAGCTCCCAGTGCTCATAAAATGCTCCTTACGGCGTGCGTCTCGAAAAGCCTCTGACAACTAAGTCCAACTCCTAGCCTGCCCGTGTGGTTTAGTCTCTAAGCCCGGCGGAACTGCTTTTACTAATAGGAGAAGGGGCAAGGGCAGATCTCTGGCGCCTTAAAACCAGATGCTTCGGGTAGATGGTGGCTCGTCAACCTGGGAAGGTAGCCCATCTAGGGGAAGGTAAACCCTGATTTCAAACCTCCGCTGCCTTGCGGCACACCTGGTCACGGGAAAGGCTTCGCGAGTCAACCCTGAGGAAAAATCCGGAGTCGGAGCCCCTAAGGCAGTTCTCTGTTGTGCTCAGCATCATTCTGGCAGCTCCTGCGACGGCGCTGGTGCCAAACTATAGCAGCCCTGCTGTTCCTTTGGATTCATCAGTGACGTGGAGAGGGGGGACATGCTGCATGGGTAACATCTTGTCCTCCATATCTTCCTGCCCAGGCTTGAATCTTACCAACGCCCAACGCTGGAAGGTAGAACACCGGTGCGCATCGGCCTGTTCAGCCACAGGCGGTGCTGTTCCAGCAGAGTAGACGTTTAGGATTCTCTTCCATGGTCATCACAGACCGACGGAGGCCGACGAACGACCCATCAGTTTCCACATTAGCAGTTGCTAATCTTCCTGGGGACCACAATTAAAATTCACAGTTAAAATCAATACAAAAATAACACAAACTTTAAAAAATACACAGAACATAAAATAAAACCCTATGATTTAATAAAATCCTATTACCCCCCAAAAAGAGCATCAACAGAATCATAGAAAACAAAACAAAATAATTAGCTATCATATTTTAGGCAGCGCGGTGGTGCAGTGGTTAGCACTGCGGCAGCACAGCAACTCACCCTTGGCCGGGGGATCCTGGTTCAATCCCAGCCCCCGACCAACAGTGATCTGTGTGGAGTTTGTATGTTCTCCCCATGTCTGCGTGGGTTTACTCCAGGATTTCTCCGGTTTCCTCCCACATGCCAAAAACATGCAAGTTAGGTTAATTGGCATCAAACTGGGGATTCTAAATTGTCCTTAGGTCTGACTGTGAGAGTGAATGGTTGTCTGTCTCTCTGTGTTGGCCCTGCGATGGACTGGTGATCTGTCCAGGGTGGACCCTGCCTCTCACCCAAAAGATGCTGGGATAGGCTCCAGCCTCCTCGCGACCCGAAAAGGATTAAGCGGTAGAAGATGAATGAATGAATGAATGAATTTGTATTTTAAATATCTTCTTACTTGTTTTTAAAAAGTATATATATATATTGCTGTTTTTTAAATTACATTTGGTAATTCATTCCACAACTTAACCCTTTGTTTGGCAAGATTTCATGGACAGATCACACACCCCCTAGTGGCACAGTGCAGTACTGCATCTGTCAAGTGTTATGACGTGCAGAAACACTGCCCAGCTGTACTGAGGATTGGGACTGATCATGTCTGTTCACAAGGGGGCAGACACGTGTTGGAGGAACCATAGCTGACACAGAATACACCACAGAGGAAGAAATTCTTCTTCTTCTTCTTCTTCTTCTTTGCGAAACTGAGAGAAGAAGAAGAATAATAAGAAGAAGACAATCCAATATGGACGCCACTCATTGCTGTCAATGGACTGAAATGGAGCTCCCAAATTTTCCAACTGTGATTCAAAAAAGAGATTATTTAGCTTATGAAGGGAAATATTTCCCTTTTGTGACAGGAGAACACAGTCTGGACTGTGTCCAGTTTTGTCTGCCATTGACGGAGCTGCATGTGATGACAGAGAACAATTGCCGCTGGATTGCTGGATCAATCGCAGCGGTTCGGCAGTGTTTTGTAACCGAAATTGAGCTGGGATAAATCACAAGATTCATGTGAGACTTTCTGGATGTGGCAGAGAAAGCAAAATTGCCTGAAAGAAGATGAAATAAGGACCGTGGATGACGAAAATGGACGAATAAAAAGACATGACGAGCAGTAGGTCTGATTGTTTCTTTATTGGCTGTTGTTAGATTAAAAAGTGTAAAACCATCTAAGTCTACTCTTCAAAGATTGTCTATGTGTGTAGATGGTTCACCGAGGTTCGTTTTCAAGGAGGAGATCAGTTTACTTAACACGTATTTATTTAACCTCTTGCACTCCGGTGTACCGTGGACGGGCACGTCTCTGCATCCCAGAGCGCACGAGGGCGCACGAGAGCGCACGAGGGCGCTGCGTCCAAGCGCGCACTGAAAAAAAAAAGCTGCATTTGTTCTTTCACTACAGTCACAGCCGCGAACAGATTAGTTCATCTGATTGACCTCTCAATCGACTAATAAGAGCCTTGAATTGGGTTTCTGAAACCTTGAAGAGCCAATGACTGAAAACCTAGCAAGAAGGACCCGCCTACCAACGCTGTGAATGCAGCGAGCCAGTTGAAGCACAGAAGTTCGCGAGCTGTTTCGTGTAAGGCTGGGTGAAGAGAGACTGACTGCTGCAACAGATGAAAAAAAGGGCCCGCAGGAAGAACCTGCTACAGACCCAGCAGCACGGAGACCACCTACAAGTGCGACCTGCACTCATTCCAGCAGAATAGATGTTTAGGATTCTCTTCCATGGTCATCATAGACCAACGGAGGCCGACGACGAAGGTCGTAAATCATTCGCCAAAACCGCAATCATGGAAGCGCAAAACCGCAATAATGGAATTATGTTTTGACTGGGAACCACGAGCGGACCAGCGTCGCATTCGTCTGACAATGAGGAAGAGAAGTCCGCCAGGACACTGTTGCTGTGAAGAGGTAAGTGTTATAAGCTAAATTATTCTTTATCCCTGAAAATTGTAATCCAAAATGACTTTTGACCGATTGGTAAATTACAACTGTGCGGCGCACGAAGTCTGAAGTGCGTGCGCCACGGTACATGGTTCGTGCGCCCCGTCCGGACCATGAAAGCCCCCCCCGCCGCTACTCTTCTGTAGCGGGGGGGTGGGGGGGGAAGCCGCGGTAACTGCGCCGCGGTCGCCACATCGCCACGAGTCTATTCCGTCATGTAGCGATGGCCGATGTCCGTCCTCTGTAGCGGGGGGGGGGGGGACAACCCCCCCCCAACACACACACACAGCCCTGAGTGTCACCTTTCATTAGAGCCCAAGATGAAGCTTCTATATTGAATCATTCAAAAGTTACATATGTTTTTCCAAACTGTGCCATTTGGCACAGTTCAAAAACGCCTGGGAACTACCTGAGGAAAAAGCTGTGTAATATATTCATTTTTTGTGGTATTGTTACAAAATTTTGACCTCAGCTGGATAACACTTGGTTCTACATTTCTGTTGCATTTTCCAGCCCGGATCTGAAGCTGTGTGTTATTTGCAAGCATTTGTATCCAAAAAAAACACCCAGGCCAAATTTATTTTCTTCAAGTTCAGTATGTTTAGATGACTGTTACTTAGTGGCCGGAGCACTTAGAGAGATTATGACTGTGTGTTTTCTTTTAAATGAGACCAACCCCATGAAGATGCTGCAAAGGGTTGAAGAACAGCTTTCGATTTACTTTGGGCATCTTATTTTTTGGCGTTTTTAGGGAAATTGACCGGAGTGCAAGGGGTTAAGCAAGTTGAATATAGCAGTTCACAGTGCTGGATCAAATGTTCTCTCCCTGACAACAACAGGCTCTGTCAGGTCGTGAAGTCTGACTGACTATGCTGGCCCTGACCCAGAATATTTATACAAAAATGAACAAAAGTGAAAGCATGCATTATCAAATGACAGTCCAGGTGCATGGTCCACGGGAGGGTCTGTTCCTGGCACCGAGTGTATCCACATGAAGGCCACTTCACCTCCCAGGTCAGAGTAGGCCAAGCTCAGCCATTCCTTATCACAACTGTGCCTCCTTCTCATAAATCCCAGGCGTTTGATATTCTCTGTGCTGAGACAAAGGTCCACTCTTTTCTGCAGAGACTGATCCACACATCTGGCAATATATATTCCATTATGGTATATTGGTTATAGTACCTAAATATAAGCAGAGTACAAATATTTTGAGTCACACAAATAACTGTTATATGGTTATACTGATCACTTTATCCCATCAGTTTCCCCTTTTTGATCTCATCAATAATGAGACCAATAACTCAAAGCCACGTCACAGTCCTCCTCATCATCATCTTTATCTGATTCCATTCCATTTTCAATTGATCCATCAGTTTTTAATAAGGGCATTTGATATGGAGGAGGTTTCCAATGCAATGGTGATGACCCTAATGCAAAAAGATCTGATAGAAGATACACAACAGCATCCATAAAATGCAAAAATCGCAATAACACTCACAATAGATGTGATTATAGAGAAAATCACATTTTTCCATTTTCCAAGCATTCTCTTCAGTCATCCATCCAGAGGATTATTTATGCCTGAGGCCATTCACCATACAATCACACAGTTATGCAATTACACAGTTCACTAATTACTGAATATGTGATGATTATGATACTTATTCACAAGCAAATGATAAAACCTTTAAACTTCCTGTTGATGCACTTCAGGAGGACCCACTCTGTTGTGATTGGTTCCGTGGGTTTCAAATCACCTCCTGGCTTCTTCGTTTCCTGTACCTGTTGTGAGAAAGCTGACACAAAAGCTCTTAGTTGGTCATATAATGGTTTATAGCCCATCTTGGGCCCTTCTTCCTCACACAGCTGCAATCCAGCTCCCGGTCCCGACTTGTTAAAAGTTCATAGGGAGTAAAACCTGTTAACCTCTTGCACTCCGGGATACCGTGGGCGGTCACGTCTCTGCATCCTAGGGCGCACTGAAAAAAAAAAAGGCCGCATTTCCGTTCTTCCACTACAGACACAGCCGCGAACAGAAAGCCAAAGGAGTGCTTTGATTGGTTTAGATTTGATTGACCTCTCATTCGACTAATAAGAGCCTTGAATTGGGTTTCTGAAACCTTGAAGAACCAATGACTGAAAACCTAGCAAGAAGGACCCGCCTACCAACGGCTGCGAATACAGCGAGCCAATTGAAGCAGAGAACTTCGACAATTGAAAGCGTATGTCCCGTGCATAAAATCTGTTTTGTGTAAGCTGCTGGGTGACACACACGCGTTCGCCAGTCTTTTTTTCTTACTACTGTTCTTATTTGTTTTGAAAAATCGTTCGCCAAAACCACAATCATGGAAGCGCAAAACCGCAATAATGGAATCATGGTTTGACCTGGGCGCGTGACCAGAACCACGAGTCCGTAACAAGCAGACCAGCGTCATGTTCGTCTGACAATGAGGAAGAGAAGTTCGCCAGTGACACTGCTGTTGTGGACAGGTAAGTGTTATAAGCTAAATTATTCTTTATCCCTGAAAATTGTAATCAAAATGACTTTTGACCGATCGGTAAATTACAACTGTGCGTCATCGCCACATGATGGACCACGGCGACCCATGCGCCGCGTCCGGACCGTGAACGCCCCCCCCCCCCCCGCTACTCTTCTGTAGCGGATTGCAGATATTATTGCAGATATTTTAGTACAACTGTGTGTAGTAGACCGCGGCGCACCGTCACCGCGGTCCGTCATGTAGCGATGGGTGATGTCCGTCCTCTGTAGCGGGGGGTGGGTGGGAGTTGTTATCTTCTACATTACAGATATTTTAGTATAATTTTTAGTGCACTGTAGGTTATTTTTTCTTGTAAAAAAAAAGCCACACATTTTTTACGTGGCATGCTTCTTTGTGTGGGGGGGCTTGTTTGTTCATTCATTCATTCATGAATGAATAAGCACACACACCCCCCCCACACACACACACACAGCCCTTCATCTTTCATTAGAGCCAAAGATGAAGCTTCTATATTGAATCATTCAAAAGTTACAGACGTTTTTCCAAACTGTGCCATTTGGCACAATTTGGCACAGTTCAAAAATGCCTGGGAACAACCTGAGGAAAAAGCTGTGTAATATATTCATTTTTTGTGGTATTGTTACAAAATTTTGACCTCAGCTGGATAACACTTGGTTCTATATTTCTGTTGCATTTTCCAGCCCGGATCTGACAGCTGTGTGTTATTTGCAAGCATTTGTATCCAAAAAAACACCCAGGCGAAATTTATTTTCTTCAAGTTCAGTATGTTTAGATGACTGTTACTCAGTGGCAGGAGCACTTAGAGAGATTATGACTGTTTTGCCAAAAAATTCAAAGTGTTTTCGTTTAAATGAGACCAACCCCATGAAGATGCTGCAAAGGGTTGAAGAACAGCTTTTGATTTACTTTGGGTATGTTATTTTTTGGCATTTTTAGAGAAATTGACCAGAGTACAAGGGGTTAACCACTTGCACTCCGTTGTTCCGCGGGCGGGCAAGTCTCTGCGTCCTAGGACGCATGAGGGCGTACAAGACCGCCCTCGTGCGCGCTTGGACGCATGACGCATGATGGGGGTGATGGTGATGTAGTGGCGTCCAAGCGCCACTCAAAAAAAAACTGCAGAGACAGCCGCAAACAGATTAGTTCATCTGATTGACCTCTCATTCGACTAATAAGAGCCTTGAATTGGGTTTCTGAAACCTTGAAGAGCCAATGAATGAAAATCTAGGAAGGAGGACCCGCCTACTGTGAACGCAGGAGCAAATTGAAGCACAGAAATTCAGGCTGGGGTGAAGAGAGATTTACTGCTGCAGCAGATGAAAACAAAGAACGCTGGACGAATCTACTAACAGACCCCGCAGCATGGAGAACACCCACAAGTGGGACCTGCACTCATTCCAGCAGAATAGACGTTTAGGATTCTTTTCCGTCATCATAGACCGACGACAAAGGTCGTAAATCATTCACCAAAACCGCAATAATGGAATTATGTTTTGATCGGGATCCACGAGCCGAGCAGCGTCGCGTTCGTTTTACAGTGGGGAAGAGAAGTTCGCCACGACTCTGCTGCTGTGAAGAGGTAAGGTGTTATAAGCTAAATTATTATTTTTCCCTGAAAACTGTAATCCAAAAATGACTTTTGACCGATCGGTAAATTACAACTATACTGCACACGAAGTACGAAGTACGAAGTGTGTGTGCCGCGATAAACGGTTCATTTGCCGTGTGCGGACCGTGAACGCCCCCCCCCCCCGCTCCTCTTCTGCAGCGGGTTCACGGTCCGAACGCCCCCGGTCTGTGGGGGGAAGCGTATGAGCCTATTCCTTCATGTAGCGATGGCCGTCTTCTGCAGCAGGGGGGGGGGGGAACAACCCCCCCCACACACACACAGTAGCGAGGGGGGGGAGACAACCCCACACACACACACACAGTAGTGGGGGGGGGGGCTGTGAAAACATGCAAGGAGTGTAATCCATCATGTGGCGAGGGCCGAACTCCCGTCTTTTTTAGCGGGGGGGGGGGGGCCCACACACACACACACAGACACAGCCCTGAGTGTGACCTTTCATTAGAGCCCAAAATGAAGATTCTACATTGAATTATTCAAAAGTTACAGATGTTTTTCCAAACTGTGCCATTTGGCACAATTTGGCACAGTTCAAAAACGCCTGGGAACAGCCTGAGAACAAAGCTGTGTAAAATATTCATTTTTTGTGGTATTGTTACCAAATTTGGATCTCAGCTGGATAACACTTGGTTCTACATTTCTGTTGCATTTTCCAGCCGAATCGGACAGCTGTGTGTTATTTGCAAGCATTTGTATCCAAAAAAACACCGTGTCCAAATTTTTTTTCTTCAAGTTCAGTATGTTTAGATGACTGTAACTCAGTGGCCGGAGCACGTAGAGAGATTATGTTTTTTTGGCCAAAAAATTCAAAGTGTTTTCTTTTAAATGAGACCAACCCCATGAAGATGCTGCAAAGGGTTGAAGAACAGCTTTCAATTTAGTTTGGGCACGTTTTTTTTTGGCATTTTTAGGAAAATTGCCCGGAGTGCAAGTGGTTAAGCTGTTAACAGAACTTCTAACTGTCAATAGGGCAATAGGCAAAGCATCCAGCCAGTTCATTCCTGTCTGGCTACAGATCTTAGCAAGCTTCGCCTTAATGTTTTAATTCATCCTCTCAACCTTACCCTGAGATTGAGGGTGATAAACTGTTCCAAATGAATGTTTTAGACCGAACATCTTTTCCACTTTTAGTAGGTCTTGATTTTTGAAATGTGTTCCATTATCTGACCTAATTCTCTTGGGAAACCCATAAGTAGGGATGTATTGATTTATCAAAAATTTGATCACTGTTTTACTGTCTTCTTTATTTACAGGATAAGCTTCAGGCCATCCTGTAAATGTGTCCACTACCACTAGGAGATATCTGTAACGGTGCAACTTTTTACAAAATTTCAAATCATATCTGGGAGGAATGGATGCCACCAATGACTCAAATGTCTGTTCATTTGTTTAGCTCCTACATGTGCTAACCCATGGGCTTCATGTATCAAAAAATCCTCTAATCCATTGTGCTAATTCTGTATGAATGAGTCCAACCACATAAGCTGAATCTGTATAAATAGTGACCTTTTTTCCTGCTGACCACTCCACTACCTTGATCATAGCTGTCAATTCTCCCTTGTCTCACGACTGCATATCTTGCCTTCAATCCTTCTGTGGGGTGACAGTGTTATTCCTTCATGTGTAAATGTGATGTCCATTGGGTCTAATATTATGCTGACGTAGAGGAGTATCTTTCTCACTCCCCCTTTTTTTCTGAAACAGAACACCATTTACTGTGTGTTCTGCTTCAGAAACATCCAAATAGAAACACCTGTTGTAATCAGGTATTGCCAAATTAGCTGTATGTGAAAGTACATTTTCAAAGTAATAAATGCTTCCTCAGCTTCCGGTGTACACAGTAGCTGTGCAGCAAGATTTCTCATGCCTTGTTTATCAACCAGTGCACGTAGTGGTTTTGTCCTTTCGCTGTATTGTGGTATGTAATTTCTACTGAATCCAGTTAGACCCAAAAATGATAACATTTGTTTTACAGTGCGTGGTTTGGGGTGATGAAGGATGGAATCTCTGTGACACGGACAGGCCAGAACCTGTAGGTGTGATAACACGGCCCCAAAAGGACACATAGCGCCTCGCACACTGTAGTTTTTGCCTAGACACTTTGAATCCACATTCAAACAATCTCAACAACACGCTCTTTGTAGCTTCCAGGCAACTGTCAGGATTTGGTGCTACTATCAAAATGCCATCAACATACTGTACCAGAACTACGCCTGGTGGAAGAGGACAACCCTGTAGTTGTTCCTTCAAGACCTGATTGAAAATACCTGGTGACAAAATGAAGCCCTGTGGTAGCCGGGTGTAGCGCAGCTGTGTGCCCTTGTAGGTGAACGAAAAGAAATCTCTGCACTCCTCTGCTAAGGGAAGACAGAAAAATGCATTAGCCAAATCAATACATGTAAACCATGAATGTTGTGATGTGAGAGCAGATAAAGCAGTGTATGGGTTTGGCACCGGCACTGTGGGGGTAGAGATCCGTGAGTTCAGACGTCTCAAATCATGAGCCATTCGGTATTTACCGGTGTTATGCTTCTCAACTGGGAGAATAGGGGTGTTCCAGGCAGAGTGAGAATTTTCTAATACTCCTGTCTGAAGCAGCCCTTCAATGGTGTCAGTGATGCCCTCCTCCGCTGCAGGCTTGTGAGCATACTGACGTTGCTAGACGGGTTCACCTGCTAGGACCTGAAACGAAATGGGAGAAATATTAACACATTTTCCAACATCTGTGGGTCCATGTGACCATAAATTTGGTGGCAGTTAACCCAACATGTCTGCCGCTGATTCATGATCACTGCGCTCCCTGTCAGTTTACCTGTTTTCACACAGGAGCTCATCAGTTGTATGAATTTGGATGCGATAGGCCTGATATTTTGCAGAGTATTCTACTTTTGTGAGTTGTGTCATCTGCCAATCAGTGGCTTCAGCCAATGTTTTAACCATAGGCCCCAACTCTTTTGCTTGGTGATTAGCATGTATGAGCAAAGTGATGGGTGGAGCTGATTCCTCTGACATTTCATACCACTGTAACTGCCTTCCAGTTAATACAGCATCTGTGGCTACGCCTTCCTGTCCTACATACAAAAACTTAGATTTGATGGTCCAAGTTTGACCATCCAGGTGGGAGAAAAATCCTATCATGATAAACATCATACGAATTTCTGTCATAATACAGAGTGACATGTAGGGGATCAATGGGAGGTGTATAGGGTGCAAGAAGAGCAATCCAAGGCTTCCAGGCCATAAATACTGGCAACAAGCCAGTCTTTTCGGGTGAGTCAGATGATAGCAGGCCCCAGTAAATGACTGCCCAGGTGTTTGGCACTTGTGGTGTCACATCAGGTTTCAACAGCATTTGTCCATGCACAGACAGTCCTTGCACTGAACAGTTCATAGCGACACCATTAGGGAATGATAAGATGACTCCATCAGCCGAGCACAGCACTGATGCCCCCAATTTAATCAGCAAGTCTCTCCCCATCAAGTTTGTGGGAGAGTTTTTTGAGCAGGCATAACGTTGTTTCACAGTTTGACCAGCAACACAAGTGTCCAAAGGCTTTGTCACAGGCAGTCTTTCAGGAACCCCAGAGAAACCAATAACCTCCACAGCTTAAGCCGATAACAGTGTAGGCTCAACGTCACAGTTCAAAGTGTAATTGGTTGCCCCCGTATCAACCAGAAAAGGCAGGTCACAGTCCATAACCTTCAGTGTGACCCTGGGATCTGCCATTCCCACGTCACTTTTTCTCTGTGGGCCCCGTCATTGTTCCTCATATTGTGTGAGGTACACTTCCCCCGCAGTTGAAGTGTATGCTGGATATGGGGCAGCAGATGAAACTGCTGCTGCATAGGGCACTTGATGTCCTTCTGTTGTTTGTGCGACTTGCCGCATGTGTCAGCATCTACAAATCAAATCAAATCAAACTTTATTGTCATATTGCTGTACATACAACTGTAGTGCAGGCAAGATGAAATTACGTTTCTCTCGGCATCCATATAAGAAGCAGCATGATTTAAGACACACTCCCACATAGCTCCACCCCCCACCCCCACCCCCCATCCATTCACACATCTCTGAGACATACTTGGGGAAAAAGAATAACTAACTATAATATACAAAATGTCCGTAGGTGCAGTAGTGTGTATGAGAGATTCCGGGTCAGCTGTTGAGCATCCTGACAGCTTGTGGAAGGAAGCTGTTGATCAGTCTGGTGGTTCTGCCTCTGATGCTCCAGAATCGTTTACCAGATGGAAGAAGTTCAAAGTGTTTATGCAGAGGGTGAGAATGGTCCTTGACAATATTCAGTGCCCTGCTCCTACAACGGTTCTGAAAAAGTTCTTGGACAGAGGGGAGGGAGACTCCAATTACCCTCTCCGCCCCCTTGACTATCCTCTGTAGGGCTTTTTTGTCTGACATACTGCAGCTGGAGTACCATGTAGCAATGCAGTACATCAGAACACTCTCCGCCACACCTCTGTAGAAGGTCCTGAGGATGCAGATGGGGAGAGAGGCCTGCTTGAGTTTCCTCAAGAAGTGTAGTCTCTGCTGAGCCCGCTTCCTGATCTCCAAGGAATTCTTGCTCCAGGTCAGGTCCTGCGAGATCTGCACTCCGAGGAACTTGATGTTCTCTACTCTCTCCACTACACGGCCGCCGATGCTGAGGGGGACGTGCTCAGGCTGTGACCGCCGGAAGTCGATAATCATCTCCTTCGTTTTGTCCACGTTGAGCACCAGATTGTTCTCCCTGCACCAGCCCTCCAGGTCTCTCACTTCTTCCCTGTACATTGATTCCTCATCCCTCTGAATAAGTCCCACCACCGTGGTGCCATCTGCAAACTTAATAATCTGGTTCCCCTCGTGTCTGGATAAACAGTCATGTGTTAGAAGTGTAAACAACAGTGGACTGAGTACACAGCCTTGAGGGGATCCGGTACTCAGCGTGACAGAGTTGGAGATGTTGTTTCCAACCCGGACAGACTGAGGTCTCTCAGTCAGGAAATCCAGGATCCAGAGACATGTGGCGGTGTTCAGACCGAGAAGGAGTAATTTCTCCATCAGTCTCTGGGGAATAATGGTGTTGAATGCTGAACTGAAATCAATGTACAGGAGTCTGGCGTAGGTGTCTTTCTGGTCCAGGTGGGTGATGACAGAGTGTAGGGTGGTGACTATAGCATCCTCCGTGGAGCGGTTTGAACGATATGCAAACTGGAGCGGGTCGTGTGATGCAGGGAGGCAGGCTGTAATGTGTGGTTTGACAAGCCGTTCAAAACACTTCATCACAATTGATGTCAGTGCAACAGGACGCTAGTCATTCAAACAGGACACCACTGGTTTCTTTGCCACCGGTACAATGATAGAGGTCTTGAAGCATCTGGGAACGATGGCCTGACTCAGGGAGATGTTATAAATGTCAGTCAGGACATCCGCCAACTCGCTCGCGCAGTCTCGGAGCTGGAATGTTGTCTGGACCTGCAGCTTTGCGTGGGTTGACTCTGGTTAGGGTCCTCCGTGTGTCCGCTGTGTTGATGGTAAAAGCTGGTCCGACCAATGGTGGGGGTGGGCCAGTCCTCCCTCTGATTGTCGAGTTTGATGCTTCAAAACGTGCAAAGAAGTCATTAAGCCTGTCTGGAAGCGAAGCGTCATCATCATCGACCCCCTGCCTAGACTTAAAGCCCGTCAGTGTCCGAACTCCCTGCCACATCTGCTTGGTGTTCCTAGTGTCACAGAGGTGTCCCTGGATTTTCTCCGCATAGGCGCGCTTTGCCGCCTTAATTCCCTTTGAAAGCACAGACCTGGCTGAGCGGAGGACGATCCTGTCCTTCGCTCTGAAGGCTGCATCTCTGGCTGTAAGCAGCGAGCGCACCTCTGCAGTCATCCAGGGCTTATGATTACCCCACATAGTGATGGTCTTCACTGTAGTGAAATCCTCTGTGCACTTCGCGATGTAGCTGGTGACCGTATCAGCATACTCCTCCACATCTGTCTTGTCTTCCTGGGAGGCTGCTATTTTGAAGACCTTCCAGTCTGTGTGCAGAAAACAGTCTTTCAGTGCAGAGGTTGCAGTCTCTGGCCAAATCCTGATTTGTTTCACTGCTGGCCTGCTGCGCTTCAATAAAGGTTTGTAGGCAGGCAGCGGCATCACGGACATGTGATCAGAACGGCCGAGATGGGGGCGGGGTATCGCTTTATATGCATCTGTGTTTGTGTACACTAAGTCCAACATATTCTCTCCTCTGGTCTTAAAGTCTACACATTGTTTAAACTTGGGGAGCACAGTCTTTAGGCTGGTGTGGTTAAAATCCCCCGCAACCACCACAAAACTGTCCGGGTGTGAAGTTTGGATTTCACTGATCGCATTGTGCAGTACCCTGAGTGCCTTCTTAGCATTAGCTTTAGCATTAGGACTCGGCGCTATGTAAACACCAGCTACAAACACTTTGCTGAATTCCCTCGGCAAATAATAAGGCCGACAATTTACAATAAGGAACTCCGCCAACGGAGAGCAGTGTTTAGACACTAACGTGGCATTAACGCACCAGTTCTTGTTAACATAGATGCATAGCCCACCCCCCCAGCTCTTACCGGAGCTTGCCGTTTCCCTGTCGGCATGGAACATCGCCATATCTTCCAGTTGAATGGCCTCGTCAGGAATGTTGCCGTGGAGCCATGTCTCGGTAAAAACAAACACACAGCAGTCTCTCCACTCTCTCCGGGTTTCTCTCAGCAGACGCAGTTCGTCCACCCTTGTTTTCGAGGGCGCGGACGTTAGAGAGAAGAAGCAACGGTACCGCTGGTCTGGAGGGGTTAGCCTTTAGCCTAGCATGGATCCCGGCCCTTTTTCCTCGCTTTTGCTTGCGTTCGCTCCGCTTCCGCTTCCTCCTCTCTCGGGTAGCTTCCAGCGGGGACTCCGCCAGAATTCCATGCTGGCGTAGAATGTCCAAATCACAACCGATCGCCGCGATTCTTACAGCGTGCAGTACCTTGATGTTTAATAAGGTCTCACGGTTGTAAGTTTTACAGAATGTACGTCTGGGATGATTAAAACTCTCACACTCGCTGATGCCAAGAGGGGCCGCTGCGTCTAGGCGCGCTGCCATCTCACGTCCACTTCCGGCATGTGAACGGCAACCCTTCTACCCTGAATTTTTCTCCTGCACCCCTGCCCTCACGAAAAGTCCCATTAATAATTTAAACCACACTGGGGCAGGAAAAACTGCCGGTCCCGATAGTGGCGTGGGCATTGGCTTAGGAAGGATTTCCGGAGCCTGCTGTACCAACTGCCTGGCAGGTTTCATTTTACTTCATTTATTTCTCATTTTTCCTTTTTTAACTGTAATTTTAACAATTGCATTTCTTGATTATCTCTGTCTGATTTTTTTCTTTTTCTTCCTTTTCCTGCTCTTTACGCATGTGATGTGTAAAATGCCTTTCCCACAATTCCACAGCGCTACTGGGAATGTCTGGGTTACTGTCCATAGCCTCTCTTACTGCTTGAGGTACTCCTTTTAACACTGCCTGCCTAAACACGTCTCTTTGAAAATCAGATGTGTTAGGATGAGAACCTGCTGCTGCTATCCATTATTTTGCATCTACTTAAAAATGCCATAACACTCTCTCCTGGCTTAATTGAAAAAGTCAAAGCTCTTAAAGCTCCTGGTGGAATTGAAAATTTTTGTCTCATTGCTGTGCCTAAGGCTGTTGTTACAGGAGTGAAGGGTGCTGAATCTGAAACCGCCTGGGTTCCTGCCAATTGTTCAATTTGAGAGACCTCCACTACAGTTAACTGTCTCCCAATTAGAGCTCTAAAATCTCCCATTGCCACAGTAACTCCTTGAGTAAACTGATCAAATTCAGTCATCCACTGACCTCCACCCTCCACCCAAGCCATTATCTCTTCCCACTTTCAAGTTATAGCCTTGGAAATTTCTGACATCTGATCGGAATATTTTCTTGACAAAAATCTTTACCACTCTTCACCACTAGGGGGTTAGGCGCCACTTGTCACCTGTGACAGTTAAAAGAGTTATAGATAAATGAATTCTTGTCAAGATGTGGGTTGGGCCCATGTCCTTGCCTTAGATTTTAGGTTGTGTTTTCTGGTCACTGGGACATGGGCTCAGCTCATATCTTCACCTTGAGTTTATCGTATGGTTTTCTGTTTTGTATCTTTGGTTATCAATTTTGTTATCATGTCTTCACCTACAGTAGGTCCCGCAGAATTTGTCCCTGCCCGGTTTTCAGTTAATAGTTATTATCATCATGGACTTAGTTTTGACTTGTTATTTTTCCATGGCTTGTCCTTAGTTCTAGTTTTCATTATGTTATCATTTTCCCTGCCCTTGTTTTAGTTTACTTGGTCATTAGGCTTATTTCTAATATCTTGATTCCTGTTGTAGTGTCCCCGCCTCATCTTGTGCTCTGTATGTTCATTGTCATTGTTTTCAGTGCTTCTGACATAGTCTTTGTATGAGTTATGTCTCCCCTGGTCCTGTATTTATGTAGCGTGCATATCCTTGCTTTTGTTTACCTTCTGTTCCCAGTCCTCCATGTTTTCTGTACCTGCAGGCATTTCCTGCTGTCTCTGATTGCCCCTGATTGTTCCCACCTGTTCTGTGTTGTCTTGATTGCCCCCTTGTCTATTTAAGTCCGTGTCTGCCTTTGTTCTGTATAGTGTCCTACTTGTCATACAGCAT